>CM043703.1:73558226-74758226 GCA_023935145.1 Bretschneidera sinensis | reverse complement strand
ATGTCATATCATAACTCAAGAATTTCATTCAAATATAGATATCACTCATGATATCTAGTTCAACATCATTCTTCTTATTACACAAAGCAAAATTTCACAATAAAATTAATTTATCAACATTTCAATGAGAATATGAATGAATGCATATTCATAATCCCCCTTATTCTTTTCACATCTTATCTCATCACAATTTCATTTTTATCCATTATTGGGTATCCGTGTTAGTCTCTGATACGGCTATTAGGAACGTCTCCCTACGTGCTGGCACTATCATCCAGACCAACCATGGTTCTGGTCTACCCCGAACCACTCCCTTAATCTTTACTAGTGGCCCGACCATGCATGTACAATCACATACAAGTAAGCACAAAGATAGAAACATGTAAATCAAATAGTTACGTAATAAAATATCTAATTTATCATAACAATCCAGTCTATCGGATTTACACATCCTTCAAAGAATATAATTCACAACAATTTATCATGTATATACATATGTTCAATATTTTCATTAAATTAATATTACTGTGTTATAATTGTCTTTATTCAATGAATTCATACTTATTTTCCCTATTTCTTTAACTTATTATATTTAATAATAAATTATTTTTTCATTGATAATTCATTTTCTGTTTTATTCACATTTTTACTTCTTCTCACTTATTAAATTAGTAAAAAGCATCAACTCACTGATCTTCTACTGCTACATCCTCCCTGAGTTGACACTTTGAGAACTACTACTACTGGTGCTCCATGAGCTGATGCTTTTAGAGAAACTGCTACTTCTTTTGGTGCTCCTTGAGCTAATTTGATTTAATATAGATTTGTATTTGGTTTGGTTGATTGGATGTTGTATGGAAGTGTACAGGCAACTTGGTATTTATATGCTTTTAAGACTTGTCCTCTAAGCACCACTTCTGCGAGTTCCATGGCTTCACGATCATAGGTGAGCCATTTTTTTCTTTTCTTGGGGTGCAATCTCTCTTATCCTCTCATCTTCTGGAAAATCATGCTATGTGTCCCACGTTTCTTGCTATTATCACCCAATATTTCCTTCTTTTGAGGTACACAATGGTTGTTCCTCCATGAATGAGATTTTCAAGGTTCATGGTTTCATCAAAATAGTCACTATTTCTATTATTTCTCTCATTTACATGGCTAACCAATAATATTTTGTCACATAACCATCCAATTTAACCACATTATACTAGGAAGTAGTTAATCCCAACTTATCTACACTAAATCGGTTAGTTTAAGAGATAAGTCATTTTTTATTTTAATGTGGATAAAATTTTAGCCTATGTGACAACCTTGTTAGCACTTACATGGCGTATAATTGGGGGCATAGTTGGTGGCCATTAAACTTATTCTTTTGGGTCCATGACTTGATTTAATTAACTCCAACCCATGATCTGTTAATCACTTATTAGTTAATTAAATAGTTCAAGAGCCTATTTAATTAATATTACTGTTTTTAGCTTACCTTTAAGTGACCCAAATTGAATTTAATTTGACCTATCAAATTCTTTGGGTTGAAATTGGGTGTCCGGTGAGTTCGTTTCTTGCACAAAATTAGTGATAAACAACTTGCTAGACGAATATGACTGATTGTTTGGGAAATTAAACTTTAAAAAATATCAATTCTTTTCTTATTTATGTGATAAAGACTTTTCAACGAATCATCTTTATATATTGAAAATTGGAATTGAACCATGATGTAAAGTTATATAAATATCTCTAGATAATATTCCCAACAACAAAATTTCTACAACCATGCTTGATCATACTTTAGTTTTGAAATCTACACCTATAAATAGGATTGAGTATAGATAGGTTTGGATACGGTTGGTCTAAAAATTTAATTCAATCTTATTATATTAGATTAAAAAAATTTCAGTTCAACTCAATCCATGAACCCATTTAATCTCAATTCAACTTAATCTATACAAAATTTAAACAATCTTAATTTAATATAAACCATACAAGAAAAACTAGATTTTGAAAATGCTTGATCAATCAATTTTCAAAATATTAATACCAGAATAGAGTTGGTCTTAACTAGAATCTTCATGATCAAGTTCTTACATGATACCAAACATATATATCATATAAAAAAACATAAAATAAATAAGCATAAGATAAACAAATCAATTCGACAAGTTTTTGGAAAGCATATTGAAACTCCAAAAGAAATACTTTCACAAGAATAAAATGTCTTTTTCAATTAAAAAGTATTAAAAAAACACATTTCTAACATATATTTATAAAATATATCAATTCTTAAAGCAAATATACTTTAAATACATATAAAATATAATTATATAATGACAGGGTTATAGGTTTGGATCGGGTTATACTTTTTTAAACCCGTGACACAACCTAATCTACTGGGTTTAATAATTTCTCAACCAACCCAACCTTAAAAAAACCTCAATCCAATTAAATCCATTGTATAGGTTTAAGTTGAGTCCACAAATCTAATTCATATGAAAGAATATAACTTCCAAAGAATTTATCTCAATCATAGTTAAATTCAAAATGAGATAACCTATCTAACATATAAAAATCAATTGTAAATCGACAAAGTAACAATATTAAAAAAAAATCACAACCTTACCAACGTATAAGAATCTTCTAAATTGTACAACATGCCAACCCACTCATCCCAGAAGAACTACAGAGCATGAGTAAATAAAACTTTCGTTGACACCAAAACAACAATTTAATTTTGATGGTTTTGTAATTGACCAAATGAATTTTTAGAAGTCATGTTTGTTGAAGTTTTCTCATTATTTGTGCATGTTTAGAGAGTGCCCTTATGTTAATTTAAGGCTCAACTGATCATGCGAAAGTAGAAACTGATCATCATTGTACTCTATGTCAATTTCGCTCATCTATTTTCCACATGGCTCTTTTACTTCTGAAGAAGTATGAAGCTGATAATGTTTTTGTAGTGGAGAAGAACTGCCTGCCTCTATTTGTTGCATTTCTGCTTCGTTTAACGCATCCATCTTTGCTCGTTCACAGTCTCTTGGATATGTGCAGTAGTAAAGGATGGAGTAGATGAAGCAGCAGATGGTCATTGGAATGTCAATTGCTGTGTAGAGTGCCTTGGCAAGTGATGCAGCATTCTCTCTGTCGGTTTCGATCTCTACAAAATTTGATGATCCTTTAGGGATCGGTTTATACCCATAAACATGCTGAGCCAAAATCCAACTACTGGAGGAGCAAATGAGGACAGAACGGTCTCAAAAGATAAATTCAACGCATAGACACTTGATCAAGATTTCTCGGGGACTATCTCTGCAAAAATTGGACTGTTTACACCATTATATATTGAATTGAAGGACACTAATCAAACCAAGGTACATAATTTAATTCCTGTTTCCCACATTCATTTGAAAAAAATTATGAGAGGTAGAATAAGCAGAACTCTAGGCTTGTCCACATCATAGGCAACAGATAAAAAATGCGTACTTGTTTGTGATAGAGAAACATATTAGTATATTCTCATCCTTGTTTTAAGGCTTACTTTAGGCCATGTTTTCATCCACGTTTTAAGGATTACTTTAGGCCATGTTTTTATCCTTGTTTTAAGGATCACTTTAGGCCATGTTTTCATCCATGTTTTAAGGATGGCATTTTTCCTTTAACAACCTATATATACCCTTAATTGTATAGAAGAAATCAAGCAAGCATTTGTACAACTCTTTACTCTCTTCAATTCTCACTTCTCTTCACTCTCTTCAATTCTCACATGTTATCAGAGCGCTCAAGCCACCAAGCTTAAAAACCGATCCTCATATCTTCCTTATATCTCCCTCTCTCTTTTTTTTTTCTCTTCTCTTTCCCTACAATGTCATCTCCAATCAACTCATCAGATTCATCAAACTCCTCAATCTCCGAAACACCGGTTGTTGTATCAACTGGTACCAACCCTTCCATACAAACCAACAATCTAATCTCTATCATTACTGCATCCCAAATCCCATTCAAGCTATCCGGAGGTGGTAATTATGCCTCTTGGAGATCTCAATTCTCTAATTTACTGTTTGGTTATGATTTGCTAGGCTATGTCGATGGAACACATACCTGTCCTGCATCCACCATCAACATAACTGGAGGAACTGAGTCTGTTCCGAACCCAGATCACAAGAAGTGGCTACATCAGGATCGTTTAGTACTGCAGGCTATTCAGGCCTCCCTTGCAGGTATTATTGCACCACTTATCTCCACTTGCAAATGCTCTACTGAAGCGTGGAATAAGCTAGAAACAACTTTTTCCAATCGTTCGAATACTAGGATGCTCTCCCTTCTTTCCACACTCATAAGGATCTCTCAAGAAGGCACCACCATAGCCGAATACATACAACACATCAAAACAATTGTTGATGACCTTGCCTTAATTGGGCACCCTCTGAGTGATGCTGAGATTGTCGTTCACACCCTCCATGGCCTCAGTAATGACTATAAAGAACTGAATGCAACCATACGTACAAGAGAAACGGATATAACATTCGAAGAGCTTCACGATAAGCTTCTAGATCACGAGATCTTTCTAAAAAGAGAAGAAGGGAAGAAAGTGACAACAACAATCACTGCCCAGTACAACCATCATCGCTCCAACAACAATAAAAACAGGTCAGGTTCTGGAAATCATCAAAACAATAGAATGGGAAACAATAATTATGGTAACAGATCATTCTCCGGCAATCCACATACCAACTCTAGAAATCAAGGTTTTCATAACTCCTCCTACTCCCCCCTCAACAGAAATTTTTCCTATAACACAGGGGGAAATTTTGCTCCAGCAAGGAACTCACAACATCAACCATGGCGACCAAACAACAACCATGGACAACCTAAGCCAATATGCCAACTCTGTGACAAATTTGGGCACAGAGCAAAGGTTTGTCGGTCTCGAGTAAGGCCAAACTACAATCCCAGCTGGCCTCAGGCGAATCACTCGACCACAGATCAACAATCCAACCGCAACAATTGGCTAGTTGACTCTGGTGCATCGCACCACATTACCTCTGACTTGCAAAACCTCTCTGTTCACTCAGATTACAATGGGAATGAAGACATAATGGTTGGCAACGGTAACGGTATTCCAATATCTCATATTGGTTCTACAAAACTCACATCTTCAAATATCTCATTTAATCTTAATAATGTGTTGTGTGCTCCCCACATCAAAAAGAATTTACTTTCAGTTTCGTAATTTTGAAAACAAAATGCCACATCTATTGAATTCTTTCCTGATTCTTTTATTGTGAAGGATTTGAGTACGGGGGCATCCTTGGTGCGAGGCCAGAATAAGGACGATGTCTATGAGTGGCCCTCTATGTCATCATCACCATCATGTGCATTTGTTCCAACAACATACACAGCCACCACAACAACTACCACCGACCTATGGCACCGCCGTCTAGGCCATCCCTCCGAATCCATTCAAAAAAAATTAGTAACTACATTTTCTCTACCCATATCTCAGTCTCTTTCTAGTCATTGTGATTCATGTCTCTGTAATAAAAGTCAC
Organism: Bretschneidera sinensis; assembly: GCA_023935145.1. NCBI lineage: Eukaryota > Viridiplantae > Streptophyta > Magnoliopsida > Brassicales > Akaniaceae > Bretschneidera > Bretschneidera sinensis. The sequence continues at coordinate 74,752,684 of CM043703.1, read as the reverse complement.
AAAATTCCGTTTGGCTTAACAAGTGTGTCTTGTACTTCTCCGTTAGAAATTTTATATACCGACGTTTGGGGACCATCACCAATCATGTCTTATGACAATTTTCGGTACTATATAATTTTTTTGGATTACTTTACAAAATATACTTGGTTCTATCCTATCAAACACAAATCCGATGTTTCCCTCATATTTGACAAATTCAAGAAATTAGTCGAAAATTTTTTTTAATTGAAAATAAAAACAGTCTATTCCGATGGAGGTGGTGAATATCAAAGCTTAGCTCATCACCTATCTCACTTTGGTATTCAACACCTCACATCTCCTCCATATACTCCTCAATTAGTGGGCTCCGCTGAAAGAAAATATCGTCATCTAGTCAAAACTGGTCTCACTTTACTTCACCAAGCCTCACTACCTTTACGGTTCTGGTCTGTAGCATTCCAAACAGCCACCTATCTTATTAACCGTATGCCCACACCAGTCCTTAAATCCCACTCTCCATTCGAAAAAATATTTCACAAACAACCAAATTATCACAAACTAAAAGTATTTGGCTGTTTGTGCTACCCTTGGCTCCGTCCCTATTCCACTCATAAGCTAGCTCCACAATCAAAACCATACATATTTATTGGTTATTCACTCTCTCACAATTCCTATATCTGTCTTGATCCATCCACATCAAAAACATTTATTACATGTCATATCATTTTTATTGAGTCTCAATTTCCCTTTCAAAAACTTTCCATACATGAACCACGAATTAACATAGAATCTCTACATCAATGGTGTCCCTCAAATCTCTCTAATCCTTTCACAAATCTCTAGTCAACATCTCATGAATCTGTTACTCACAATCAAACACCTTTATATCCTTCCCTATCTACATTAAATCACATATAATCAAGTTCTCCTCCACCAGCTACCCCCACTAATACACACTCCTCAAATCATGGTGTTGATGAACAAGTGGATCCTCATGTCACACTGCCTGCCTCTGCCTTGCATTAATCACACTCCCTGGACTCCTCTACAAATCGAGTAAGTCATGATTCTTCTCCTCATTCATCTCCCTCATAGACTGCTCCATCCAAATCGCCCACACCACCAAAAATAACTACCAGGTCCCAACATAATATCTTCAAGCCACGCAAAATACTTGACCTTCACACCACCACCTCCAAAATCGATGAACCTCCTAAACCCACAATATATCGCCAAGAAGAAAAATTCCCTCAATGGCGTAATGCAATGAGTGATGAGTATGACGCCCTTCTTAAAAACTCCACATGGACTCTCGTACCCCATCACCACACACAAAACATCATTGGGTTAAAATGGATATTTAAGATTAAGCGGAACCCCAACGGTACTGTTGCCCGCCATAAGGCTCATTTGGTTGCCAAGGGATTCCATCAACGTCCCGAAATTGATTACACAGATACTTTCTATCCTATTGTAAAACCTACAACAATTCGTCTTATTTTAAGTTTAGTGGTCTCCTATGGATGGGACTTGCACCAACTGGACGTTAACAATGCTTTTTTTGCAGGGCACACTTTCTAACAATGTTTACATGTAGCAACCTCAAGGCTTCACTTATCCACAGTTTCCTACTTATGTCGCCAAGCTCCCCGTGCATGGTATCATGAATTACGTGGCTTCCTACTCCTTCACAAATTTGTGAACTCTAAATCAGATAGTTCTCTGTTTATCTTTCACCATGGACAGACCACACTCTACTTGCTTGTGTACGTTGATGACATCATCATTATAGGCAACAATTCTGTCTCTGTCCAGCAGTTCATTGATCAGTTGGCCAATCGATTCTCTTTGAAGGATCTCGGCCCCTTGTCATATTTTCTGGGTGTTGAGGCTCGCACAACTCCAACTAGTTTGTTCTTGTCGCAACGAAAGTATTTACTTGACATCCTGCACAAGACGAATATGGCTGATGTTAAAGAGGTTAGCACTCCTCTATCCATAACCGAGTCTCTAACACTCAACGACGGCACCCCTCACCATGACGCTACTCAGTTTCGACAGGTCTTGGGATCACTATAGTACCTGTCTTTAACGTGGCCTGATATCTCATTTGCAGTCAATAGACTGTCACAATTCATGCATTGTCCTACCTCACATCATTGGGCCACTGTCAAACGTCTACTGTGGTACCTCAAGGGAACTTTCAATCATGGAATCTTTCTTCACAAAGAATCACGTTCGCAACTCCATGCCTTCTCTGACTCTGATTGGGCAGGAAACACTGACGATCGTACATCCACATCTGCATATGTTGTGTTTCTAGGTGCCTCACCAATCAATTGGGCTTCCAAAAAGCAACGCACCGTTGCTCGCTCATCTACTGAAGCTGAGTACCGTGCCATAGCTTTAACTGCTGCTGAACTAAACTGGATAACTAACCTGCTCCAAGAACTACATGCTCCACCTACAGTTGTACCTACAATTTACTGCGATAATATTGGTGCCACATACTTATATAAAAATCCGGTGTTCCACTCACGTATGAAGCACATTGCCATTGACTTTCACTTTGTTCATGACCAAGTTGTTAATCATCGGTTACGTATTTCTCATGTTCATACTAATGATCAATTGGCGGACTCACTCACCAAAGCACTTCCTCGAAAACAGTTCTTGCATCATCGGTTCAAGATTGGCATCCGAGATGGATGCTCCATCTTGCGGGGGCATGATAGAGAAACATATTAGCATATTCCCATCCTTGTTTTAAGGCTTACTTTAGGCCATGTTTTCATCCATGTTTTAAGGATTACTTTAGGCCATGTTTTTATCCTTGTTTTAAGGATCACTTTAGGCCATGTTTTCTTCCATGTTTTAAGGATGGCATTTTTCCTTTAACAACCTATATATACCCTTAATTGTATAGAAGAAATCAAGCAAGCATTTATACAACTCTTTACTCTCTTTAATTCTCATTCCCTTCACTCTCTTCAATTCTCACAGTTTTTAGCTTTAGCGTTCCACAATATGCATAACCCCATGATGAACAAGATCAGACCATGCATAAATGCCGTGTATGGATCATCAGGCAGTACCAACAACAAAATAGCTGCTATAGCGAACGCTGAACCAGAGCATATCTGTGACAAAATTATTCTCCGAGAACTAGGTAAGCCTTTAGCGAGAATATCCCCCATCTTTCCTCCAAATAGACCTCCTAGTGAACCAGTGACTGCGAAAAGAGTCATCAGGAATACTTTTTTTTTTGGTGTGTGGAAGAAGCCAAGAAGTTCCAATTACATGGGGGCAAAAGACAAAGCTGACCAGGGAAATGATCTAGAGATGCCTTGAGCAACAATTATTTGGAAATATGGATTTCTCATTACCGCCTTTGCATCTTTAAGTAAATCCTTCAGCTTAGACAGAAAGGGCTTACGTTGAATGACTTGATCTTTTGATCCATGATAATTATCACAAAAGAGAGGGTCATTAGCAAAGAGGCTGAATAAGACACATGAAGGAAATCAATGTAGAAAACATAGCAAAAATTTAAAATTTTTCATTGATTCCTAGAAAACCCTTGATCACTTTATGATTTATTTACAACATCAATAACATTCAAGGATTAAAATATTATCTTTGATTTGTTGTGCTTGAATTCTATAATATGGCCGAATTCTACAAGATGTGTGAATCCAAATTCTTGCATTCTTGATTCCACAATAATCACAAAAATATATGATCTCTAAAACAAGTCCACAAAGGCCAAAAGAATGTGATCTCTAAGTAGAATAATGTGCTACCAAAAATCTTCACACTAATAAATTATTTATAATGTTAGGGTTAAGTGCAACTAACCATTAATTTGAAACTAAATCACTACAGTTATTTCTTAATTACACATTGCCTCTTTTTTGTGTGATCTTTTAGGTTCAAACTAATCTCGTTGTAGGCCATAACTTTAATGTAATTGCAGTTGAAAAAATTAGAACTCCTTCTAATTTCTTTTGAATCAAAACTCCTTTTTATTCTCACTTTTGTAAGAATTAATTAACTGTCCATTAAATTAATTCGTATGAATTCTACAATCATGAGTAATACCTAGCAGCATATCATGACTACCCAGATAATGTGAATTTGGTTGTGAAACCTTGAACCTTTCTGTTATCAGTTACCTTGCAATTCAATCATTCCATCATGCAATGTCCCGATTAAGCTAATTAGGGTATAAAATTACTGTCAAAGCCTTAGCATTAATACTATGTGTCTAGATCTCAAGAATATAATTCTTACGATGAAATTATAAACTTCTTTCTAATTCTCACTCTGCTTTGACCAAGAAACTATCTGAATTATATCTTAGTAGATTACATAGGACATTCTATAATTTTATTTATGAATGATAGATCCTTTATTGTACGCTCGCATACCTCTATATGAAACCCATTATACCTAATTACTATCAATTAATGATCCATGAATAGAACCATATTAAATTGTATCAAAGTGTAATAAGTCATACACAAGATAACCATAGTGCCTCAGCTCTAAGGATCACATACACAACTGTAACATAAGAACTACCTATTGATAGATAATTAAAACTTCATTAAGCATTCTTAAGTCGAGTCATGTTCAGTGAACTCATTCTGCAATGAGCACCTACATACTTATTTTAGTGTCTACCATACAAGTGACATTGAGAATAGTCACCCTCCCAATTGAGAAAACATAGTATGTACCAGCCTATTCAGATTACTAATCATCCACTTAGTATCCTACCACCAGGAACATTTAAGAGAAAAGCTTTCGAGAAGACTAGGTCTCAAAATTATGATCTCATCATAATCCTATTTCCATTGCTTACTATATAGACTTAATCATGACAATGTAGTTAAACAAATAATTCATGATAAATGAACTTACCATAAATTATGATAACAATTTGAATAAGACTATTTTACAAATAATATCCCTAGACGTCAAATGTCATTGGCTTATAGGGCATACTACTAACAATCTCTCACTTGCACTAAAGCCAATCATTCATGTATCTAATACTCATCTTCTCAAGATGACGATCAAAGCACTATTGTGTCAATGCCTTAGTTAGTTAATCTATTTTGTTCTCTGTTGATGCAACCTTTTGAATTCTTACATCTCATCCCCTCTTCCAATGATTTCTCTAATCAATTGGAAGCAACACTCAATATGCTTGGATTTCTGATGAGACTTTGGTTTCTTGGCTTGAGTTATCACCCCATTGTTGTCACAATATAAAGGTAATATGAGTTAAATGCTAGATACCACTCTAAGCTCGGTGATGAACTTCTTCATCCAGACCACTTCCTTTGCAGCTTCAGACACAATAATGTATTCAACCTCAGTGGTGGAATATGCAGTTGTATCTTGCTTACAACTTTTTTCAGCTCACTACTCCACCATTTAATGTGAACACAAATCCAGAAGTGGATTTTCTATCATGCACAACAGATTGAAAGTCTGAATCAGTATACCCTTCCAATTTCAAGTCACCTCCTCTATATGTGATGAACAAATCTTTAGTCTTTCTCAAGTACTTAAGAATGTTTTTCACAATAACCTAGTTTTCTAAACTTGGATTCGACTGATATTTGTTAGTAACCCTTATAGTATGACTAATATTAGGCCTAGTACATAATATAGTATACATGAGAATTCTTATTGCCAAAGCATAGGGGATCTAACACATGTTCTCTCTCACTCTTCAGGTGTCTTTGGGGAAATCTGCTTAGAAAGATGTACTTCATATTGAAAAGGTAACAATCCTCACTTAGAGTTTTCCATACTGAACCTCATTAACATTTTTTCTATGTAAGTAGATTGGGACAAGCCAAGCATCCTTCTAGATCTATCTCTATAGACCTTTATTCCCATAATATAGGATGTTTCTCCTAAATCTTTTATGGAGAACTTTCTTGAAAGCCAGACTTTGAATGATTGTAACATACATACGTCATTCCCAATGAGTAGTATGTCATCAATGTAAAATATAATTGTACTCCCACTAGTATTCTTGTACACATACGATTCATCTATAATTTTGTTTTTAAAAAAACCAGACATTTTGATTGTCTCATCAAATTGAATGTTCCAGCTTCAGGAAGCTTGCTTTAATTCATAAATTGATCTTTGGAACTTGCACACTTTATGGTCACTACCATTGGATGTTGCTCCATGTATATTTCTTCCTCTACGTTTATGTTACCATTGAGGAATGAATTTTTAACATCCATTTGTCACATCTCATAATCGTAGTGTGCAGCTATTGCGAGCAAGATCCTAATGGATTTCAGCATGGCTACAGGATAAAAATTTTCATCAAAGTTAACTCATTGTCTTTGTTAGTAGTTTTTCTCTACTATCCTTACTTTAAAGTTTTCTACCTTTCCATCAACATACATCTTTCTTTTATAGACCTATTTGCAACCAATAGGTACAATACCTTTAGGAGGGTCAACCAAGGTCCAAACTTAGTTAGAATACATGGAATTCATTTCAGATTTACGGTTTCAAGCCATTTTTCCAAAATCGATGCTTGACATTGCTTCCTTGTAGTTAATAGGATTCTTATTCCCAATAATGTGTACCTCTACATCACCCTCGATTAGATTCCTATATCTCTCTAGTGCTCTAAGTATCCTACCTGATCTATGAGGAGGTTATGTGATAGGAGACTTTCGTTACAATATGCTCTTCAGATTGATAATTTTTTATTTGTGGTTCTTAAGACACCTCTTCAAGTTCAATTTTACTCTCATTGCTTCTTTTTAGAATAAACTCTTTCTCCATAAATGTATCAAAATTTGAGACAAACACCTTTTGCTCATTAGGGAGATAAAAATAATATCCCAAACTTTCTTTGGAATATCCCATAAATCTACTCTTATCAGACCTTGCTTCTAACTTGTCTGCAACTAATATTTTGATATATGCAGGACAACCCCAGATCTTAACATGCTTAAGACTAGGTTTCCTACCATTCCACATCTCATATGGTGTCTTAGGCACAAACTTTGGAAGAAATCTATTTAACAAATATGCGGTCGTTTACAACGCATAGCTTCATAGTGAAATAAGAAGATCAATGTAACACATCATTGATCGCACCATATCCAATCAAGTACAATTTCTCATTTCAGACACAACATTTAGCTGATGTGTTCTAAGAGGAGACCACTGTGAGAGAATTTCATTCTCTTTAAGATGATCCAAAAAGTCATTGGTAAAGTATTCACCTCATCGATCAGATTAAAGAACATTGATATTTTTGTGAGTTTGTTTTTCTACTTTATATCTAAATTCTTTGAACTTTTGAAAGGATTCAAATTTGTACTTCATAAGATATCCATGCCCTAACCTTAAATAGTCATCGGTGAAGGTCATGAAGTAAGAATAACCCCCTGGCAATTAAGCTTAATGGCCCACAAACATTTGTGTGGATCAATCCTAATATTTCGGTACCTTTTTCTCCATGTCCATTAAATGAAATCTTAGTCATTTTTCCAATGAGACAAGATTCACATGTTGGGTACGACTTGAAAGTCAAAGAATCAAAGTATCAATCTTTAGTCAACTTGCTAATCTTACTTTCATTGATATGACCAAGTTTAAGATGTCATACATAAGAATGATTAATTTTGTCCCCTTTTCTTTTTTTACTATGTTAATTAATATCAAATGTTTCACCATCCAATTCAAGATGGTAAAGCTAAGTAGAAAGATTCTTCGATTAAAGCAACAACACTTGCTACATTTCTAAGGTGAAGTTTGACTTATCTTTTACTTTGCTTTCTAATTCTTCTCAGCAATTGCAACTTTTTGTAAATGTGAGAACCATACTTGGTATCTAACACCCTAATATAAGCTTTTTTAACTAATAGGTTACTTTCAACAAGTAATGGCTCATGCATTATTTCAAACATTTTCCTTTTAATCTTGCAAGGTGATCCTTATGATTCTTTTCCAGTATCATCTTTGCCATAATGGAAGTATTGTCCTTTTTCCTTTTTGGCTTATGAAGATTTGCCCTTCTTAACACCTCTATTTGCTTTCAATAGTATCTTTTTCTTTTTTGAAACATTCTCACCTTTAGGCTTAGAAAAGGACACCCTAGTAACAAGCATAATAGGTGCTTTACATTTCTTAATTGTTGCCTCCACAATTTTTAACATGTTAACAAGCTTTGAAAGCGTAACTTCTATCTTGTTCATGTTATAGTTCATAACAAACTGTGAGCATGAATCTAGAAGGGACTATAGGATTAAGTCATTACATAATTCTGCATCCATGCTGACACTGAGTTCTTCTAACTACTCAATGTAGTTGATTATTTTCAATCCATGCTCATGGACCAATAATTCTTCAGGCATCCTAGCCCTAAAGAGGTCCTTTGAGATCTAGAACCTCGTAGTGTGACTGTGCTGACCATCTAACTCTTGTAAGTGAAGCAACATCACAAAAGCATTTTTCATCTTCTCATGTTGCCTTTGAAGCTCATTAGACATTGATGCTAGCATGTAGCGTCTAGCATTCATGTCATCTTCTTGCCACTTGTCAAAAGTAGCAACCTTTTCTTCCAATGCATTCTCAACAACACTTGTTGAAAGCATTTGATCAAGAACATAACCAATTTTCTCAGAATTGAGAATGATTCTCAAGTTCCTCAGTTAGTCCAGGAAATTGGGCCCAGTCAATCTGTTTGTATAGATAATTCTGGATAGTGGGTTGAGGTTGGTCATTATGATCTACAAGTCAACAAAAACAAAAATTTAGAATTTATTCAATTTTATTATCCATCAATAGATTTAGTCTTTAATCATATTGGTACATCCCAATATTCATTTCGAATTTCATATTCACTCGGTATGAAATTTGGGTGACCTCATTGGAAGGTCTCATAGTAGGGATCCCATTACTTGTTTAAAATAGCCTCAAATAATAGTTTCTTGGCTATAATAAACCGTTAGTAGGTATACAACACTTATCAATTACATCTCATATAATTCCTAATCATTCATTCGACCTCTAAAATATATCATCCTCACATGATAGTTTCTTGGACAATATATTCTAGTTAAGTCAGACCTATCATTTTCACAAGTGTAGGTGATTGAACCATTGAGCTCTCACATGATAGTTTTTTGGACCCACTAGTTTCCTACCTTATTATATCATATATTTAATAGGGCACATAAGTCTCCCATAATGTAAGTCCCATATGTCTGCGATAAAACTTATTTAGAATAGTAGATTCCGTATATCCTTACAATGGTGGAAGGCCAGGATAATACATTCAAAATGCCTCTTCGTTACAACTTAATAGAAATTACTTTTATGAGGAAGTTTAATTGGTCTTTAGTCTCATCATTTAATTTGAACATGCATCACATACATATCATACATCATATAATATCAAATAAAGTATGACTCTGGGTGATTATGGAATTTTGTGTAATCATTGGTCTTAATTTAGGGTTCAATAATATTTTCATCAATTCTCACATAATGGGCCTTGTAATCTTCAAACCGGCCTCCATTGCTTCATTGAGTACTCGATCATCCTCCAACTTTACATGAAAAGTAACTATCTACTCCTATCAAATTATTCTAACTAATTACATTACATAATCAATAAGAAATCTTGATTCAAAATTAAGGGGAGTTACAATAAGAGGGGGATAGAATTTTGCAACTAGAGATAAAAGAGAGACGAGGTATACAAACCCTATTTAAAATTACATATCCTAAAAGTTGAGAATAAATATTACAACCATACACTCAATCACATTGAATAATGACCAATTACATAGTTCAATTATTAGGTCTTAAGTCCATAATCATCCATCCTTAAATATACATACAATCACATTGCATTTGTAAAATTTAAATGTAATTTATTCTAATTATAGTTTTAATTCTAAGATTGTTGATCCTAATCAAATTATGTTTCCAATAATTTTTTAATTCTATTCCAAATAGGATTTAAATTTCTTATTCACTAGAATTCATAATTCTAATGCAATAAGGATTTTGGAGTTTCATTCACAATCAAACTCCAATTTCTTAACACTTTAATCCAAATTAAGAATAATTATTAATTAAAAATATGATTTTTGATAACAAAAAAATCATTTATTTAATTAAATAAAAATTTGATTTCAAATTCGAAGTCAAAAAAAATTTGGAATCTGAAAGCAAGTAAAACAGTGAATTTTAGAAAAACCATTTTTGCTGGTTTGACTATTGTCCGGATTTTTAATCATAGATGAAAAATTAGTTGTAATTTTGAAGCATGGTCAATGGGATATGAAAGTATACTTCCATATCTTTTCAAAATTTATGAAAACGTTGAAATCTTATTTAAAAATAGTAAATTATGCATCTTTGAAGTTAGACTAGAAAGTCTATTTTGCTTAAGATTTTTTACGTAGTTTTCATGATTTTTTTTTATCCCAAAACAATTTTTATTTAATGAAAAATTATATTTTCATCATCAAAATTTTTTGGAATCAATTCTCATTGATTTAATATGTTTAAAAAATAATTCAAAACAATTTGATCATCATCACATGACGATAATCAATTTAAGAACACATTCTTGAATTTTCTTGACCTATAGTTTCATAAATCCTAATCTAACTTTTAGATTATCAATTTGCACTCTTTAGAATTCTAAGATAAAATATTTTATAGCCATAATAATAAATTTTTATATTCTACATCAATCATAAGGATGACTCTAATACCATTTGAAGGAAATCAATGTAGAAAATGCAGTGGAAATTTAAATTTTTTCATTGATTCCTATAAAACCCTTAATCACCTTATGATTTATGTACAACATCAAGAACATTCAAAGGTAGAAACATTACCTTCGATTTACTGTACTCTTGACTCCTTAAATTTGTTGTGCCTGAATTCTACAATATAAATGAATTCTCCAAGATTCCTGAATCTAAATTCTTGCATTATTGAATCCACAACATTTACAAAAGTATGTAATCTCTAAAGAAAGTTCACTAAGGGTAAATTTTGAATTATGATTTCTCTCTATGATTTTTCTCTCTTTGGGAATATAAGAGTCTAAAATCTCTTAGGAAAAACTTGTGTGTAGAATAATATGCTAGCAAAAATCTGCACACTAATAAACTATTTATTTTGATTCTCCCTTTTATAAAAATTAACTAATTTTTCATTAAATTAATTCTTAGAGCTTCTACAATCATGAGTGACACCTAGCAGCATGTCATGACTACCCAGATAATGTGAATTTGGTTGTGAGCGTTGAATGTTTCTGTTATCAGTTACCGTGTAGTTCAATCCTTCCATCATGCAATGTCTCGATTGAGCTAATTTGGGTCCTTAGCATTAATACTATGTTTCTAGATCTCAATAATATAATTCTTATGGTGAAATTAGAAACTCCTTTCTAATTCTCACACTGTCATGGCCAAGGAACTTCCCGAATTATATCTTAGTAGATCATATAGGATATTATCTTCTTTTACTTAGGAGTGACAGATCCCTTATTGAATACTTGCATACCTTTATACGAAACCTATTATACTCAATACTACCAAATAATGATCTATAAATAGAACCATATTAAGTGAGATCAAAGTATAATGAGTTGCACACAAGATAACCAAGGTGCATCGGGTCTAAGGATCATATGCACAACTGTAACATAAGAACTACCTATTAACGGACAAGTAAAACTTCATTAGGTGTTCTTAAGTCGAGTCATATTCAGTGAACTAATTCTGTAATGAGCACCTACATAATTATTTTAGTGTCTACTACATAAGTGACATTGAGACCAGTCACCCTCTCAATTGAGTAAACATAGTATGTCGATGTCTCAAAGTTATGATCTCATCATAATCCTATCTCTATTGTTTGCTCTATAGACTTAATCATGAAAATGTAATTAAACAAATATTCATGATAAATGAACTTATCTTAAGTTATGATAACAATTTGAATAAGATTTTTTTTACAAATAAGAACCATAGACATCAAATATCATTGGCTTGTAGGGCATACTACTAAAAATACCAACTATGACATTAGTCCAACCAAATGGAAAGCAATCTCCAAAAAATTGTACCAATGAATAATGTTGAGGCTGTTAGTACCAAACATAAGCCACCAATTATAGAACACCAATAATAGAACCAAGGTTTCCCGTCAATTGTAGCCATCCAAAAACCAAACCAAAATTTTTATCATCTGTTGAATCAACAACTATAGACTGAATGGCAAGTATAACTATGGAAAGTACAATCCCATTTAAACCTCTTGGAACTAAAACCCAATTAACCAAATAAGACAAGTAATTTTTTCAAAATTAGGCACCCAGTCATGCCAAGGAATTATATAGAGGTTAATCATCTCCAATATATGTCCAAGAAACGAAAATCATTATGAGCATTTAATAGGAAATATCATTATGCCACAACTTGTGTAGGAATATATGGGTACGGACCACATAGATTGTTAATCTATGGTTGAAATTTAGGAAGATTGAAACGTATAGGGTAGTGTGTACCGATCGTGTGATTTGTGGAGTGATGTTGTAGAAAGAGTGAAAACTGAATATTTTGCTTAGTTAATAGGTTAAGGGGACATTTTGACACCATGAACACTATATTAGTAATTTTATATTAAGTATAAAGTCATTATTTTGCTTTTAGCTACAAATCTTGTCTTTAATTTTTGCTTTAGATGGAAGAAAATGAGAAAATAGAGAAGTGTGCTAATTTTTTCCAAACAGGGATGTTGCAAGATTTATGGGATGTACTGGATAATGGAGTTTGTTCTTATTAAAAACTATATCTAGATCTCCTCTATTTGGCATTCTAGTGCAATATTTAATTTATGCGTCAATCAAGGTTAAAGTGGGCTCGATTGGAATAATACTTCTCTAGAAAGGTTCGGTACTACCTCAATTAAGAGGACTTTAATGATATATCGTTATAAATTCAAAAAAAATAATTTAATCTAGTAATTAATGAACAAAATAGATAGCGGGTGCAATGTAACAACATACTCAATATATATTGAAATTAAAAAGAAATGTTGATACAATGGCTTTATAGGGTTGAAACTTTAACATAACAGGTAAAGACTCCTCAAGCTTGTTATAATATAGGCAAAGCCTTCAATGCAACTCTGGCTTGGATTGACATTGAGACAGACAAAGAAAGATGATGGAGAAAGGGAATTACAGGTAAGATTATAATACAACTTCTCCTATTGCAACTAGAAAGTAAGTGCTGAAAGTAAATACAGACAGATAATGATTGTTAGATGATTTCCTGTTGGTAATTTGATAATTGATTTTGCTGCTATTTATACTACTCTAGACTTAGATAGTTGTATCGATACTCCTCAAGAGTCTCTTACGTTTCCACTTTCTCATGTTCTCTTGATTAAATACATTGATCATGCCACATGTTAAAATATTTATCTCCATTATATGAGTCGTATTTAATCATGGCCATTTTTACCGTATCTAGTTAAATGCATGATTCTTGGGTTGTCATCAATCCTTGAATAGTTAGATTGGCTGTTATGACTCATCTGCCTTGCTTGAGGTTGAGGTATGGAAAGTCCAGTCGAGCTCTCGAGTTATAGTACTTGTCTCGATGTTGTCCCTTGAACTTATTTTTGAAATTCCTTGTTTTAGAGACTTTTTTATGGTTGATCGTCTTATCTCATTTAATGCTCCTATCAAACCATTTTTTTCAAGTCGTATTTTCTCTTACTCTCTAGGGTCTTTACACGTGGCCCAATTAAGACATGCCATAACGTTAAATTATTTTTGGTATAAACAAAAAAAATTATATAGGATCCTTAATCACTTTAGGGATTCAAATCGATTATACTTCCGTACCCAATACGTACCTCATTCTTTCTTCTGATTTTCATCAAACATTCTCTTTACAAACCATAATGTTCCAAAATTACCTTTGCAATTTTCAATATTCTCTTTCATTTCTTCTTTCTTAAATTTATTCAATCTTTCAATGGCTGCTAAAGGAAAGAACATTCGCATTTGTGTTGCCTCCCCCAAACTAACACCTCACCGTATTGCTATACCTTATCTTGGTAAAGGAAAAAGGGGGTTGTATCTACTAATGCTTCTAAACAAGAGACCAATGTTAGGCTTCTTGGTCATGCAAGAGACATCTTTCAATCTTCTCAAAATTAGGGATTTCTATATGAGAATCCTATTAAATTTATCTCTAGGGACCTTCCAGTTAATGGTTGGTTAGTTCCCACTAAGAACCTTCCCTCTTCTATAGGTTATTTTGTAGCTGGTCCTTCCTTTTCTGGTGAAGCACCAACGTCTTTAGAGGTTATGTGCCCATATAACCCTGTTGATTGCCCTATTTTTCAGAAAGGGCCCCAAGCTTTATCATGGAATTCCCGTGGAGAATCGTCTAAGTTTTAGTGTTTTCCTCTCTGACCATATAGGCTGAGCAAACGATCTGGTTTCTAAAGCAAAACTGATTATTTTTTATTTGTATCTTATTTGCAAATACTTGGTGTGAGTGTCCGCCAAACGGGTCACCAAGTAGTTTTTGGCAATTTTAACTGCACTGGCCCAAGGCAAGACAGTTGGCTTGGAATAGTTTGTAGTTGCTAACTTGTACAGGTGTATATATATATATATATATATATAGGAAGTGGTTTCCTTCTTCTTTAGATGGACCCTTGTGGCTCATTCCAGATTAGGCTTACGTGTATTTTCCAGCGTTTGCTCCAACTGTTCGAGCCAATGAAGATGCCACTAAATTCTCCTGCTATGTGATTTTCTTTCACATGGGAACTTATGATTCTCAACATCCCCAACCTTCATTCTAGGACTGCCTCACTAGCTTGCTCATACTTTCTTTTACAAACAACGTGTTTATGCCTTTCATGGGCAGGTTGTATAGTTCGAGGCTATTCAAGACTCTAGACCCCTTGAATAACGATAAGGGTAATTAGGCCCATGCTATTGTGGGTAGCTTTTATATTTCTAGGGGGCTGATCACTTTCTTCTCTACTCCCCAAAAGAGAGGTTTGGAAGCTTACTCACCTGCATAGGTAGCCAAACAGTTTGGTATGTTTCAAACTATTCCCCTACTACTTTATTATGTTAGAGGGTTTTCTTGGAGTCAGAGGGTTATCTATACTGATTGGGAGACATTGCCCAATCCAACAGCAAGCCTGAATGCCCCTTAAAATGCCCTTGATTTATATAGAATGTAGCTCACACCACTTCTTACTCTTAGTAGTGGGAGGCTTGTATCTCCCTAGTTATATTTGGATCAACTCAGCTGAAGATGGTTTATCTCTTCAACTGTTTCTATCAATCAACTATGGGAGCTAGATTGGGCAAGAGGAGGAAAGCAAAGTCTACAGAGGAAGATACTGAGACACTTTCTTCAATGAGTATGTTGTTTATTGCGTTATTCTACTTTAATAATTATAGAGTGTATATTGATACATCTTTTTTGTTTTTTGACTTTTTCAGGCTAAAAAGTTAGACGACTATCTGGTTCATCTCCAAAGTCAAAGACTGTCTTTAGCTCTAAGAAGAAGAAGAAGAATAAGCAGCAAGAGAGCTTATGGAAGATTTGTCCGACTATAGAGATGTGAGCTTAGCTATAGTTGAGACATGTTATGATGGTGTGGTGGTGGAAATATCTTTAGGGGATAAAGCTATAGAGATGGAGGTTATGAAGATGGCCCCCGAGGGCCTAGCTTATCCTAACCTGGTGGTTTGAGCTATAAAGGTTGGTGGCACATCATCGGTTGTTACACTTCTAACGCTAGAGGTATAATCAGTAATCCTGGTTTTTTAGTACCAGTATGACGATTTCTTGGCTCATATTGAAAAAGAAGCTTACCCTAAGGAGGCTGATGACAACCTTACTACAAAATAACAAGCTATCTCCCATTCTGGTGGCAAAGAAGTCATGTTTCTTCTTTCTACTGTTGAGGAGGACTCGAAAGAAAATGAAAGGAAGAAAGCTTCTCCTTTAGAAGTTGAGCTCGAAGTAATGCTGGATAGGTTTCCCAGCCTCCTTGTAGCTGGAGTGTGAATCGAAGATGCCTCTCCTGAAGTAGTAGGACACTTACTTCGACTTGAAAAGCTGGTGAATCAGGGCTAGGAGTCCCTTTGCAAGGACACTAAGGCACAAGCATAAATACACCAACTTAGGTCTTGATTGTTAAAAATGAAGACTCAACTTTCCTAATATCCACTCCGTGCATACACCTTTTGCACGAAGATTTTGATAGACTGCTGCTACTAGTTAGTGAAAGTCAAGCTAAGCAACAACAATTGTAGCAATACTATCAAGAGTTCAAGCGTTCATAGAGTGAATTTAAGAACATTCACTAGGAGCTCGAGAGCACTCTGATAGAAGTCAAACAGGCCAAGGCTCAAAAAAGTGCACTCGAGCAAGTTAATGCACATCTAGAAGGCCTGTTAAGGAAAGTGAGGACTCTCGAGCAAGATTATTATACCTTGTCAATTCATCAAGGAGAAGTTAGCTCTATTCATTATGCCATCATAAAGATTCATCATGATGTGGCTGATTCAGCTGATTATAATGTACTTTTTCCACCACAAAGCTTAATTTATTGTTACTTTTTGTAATTTTCATTTTCTTTCTAATTTTCCTTGTATTGGACTCAACTCAATACTTAATGTGATAGAATTTTGTTTCAATTTTTGGCTCCATATATATTTTCAAGTATTTTCCATTGATAAATATTTTTTGTTCATTTCCATCAATATGCATGAGTTTGTATGCAGTCCCACTTAAAACCTTGACTACCAAAAATGGACTTCCCCAATTAGGAGACCATTTACTTAGTTCTCAATATTTTAATCAAGTTGAAAAAATTAATTTCCAAACCAAGTCTTCTTTTGTGAAGACTTTTATTTTAATCATTCGATTATAAGCCTTGGCAACATTTAGATTTGTTGCATTATGTTATCTAATGCTTTGGTTTGGACTTCCTCGATATCATCAAGCTCAACGAACATAGTATCATGATAATTTATACCACTTAACTAGTTTTTTCCAGCCACCCTTAATAATTTAATAATGATTTCCATAGGAAAAAATGCATCATGACCAAATACTAAGGCAAATGAGGTAGTCCTAGTACTTGATCTTTTTTATGCTCGATAAACCGATATGACTTCAGATAATAAATCATCTCGTTTTTTGGGATTCTGGTCTGTTACATTTTTTAGGTTATTTTTTATAATTTTATTGGTTGACTTAGTCTGACCATTAACTTGAGCATAATATTAATGTAGAGCTCGTCTAATTCTTTTAATTTAATTATTTAGTGGCCTATTAAATTTAAATATTGTGTGGGTATTTTTGAGACCTTAATAACTTAGTGATGAGTTAATTGGTTGGGAACTTGTGAGAAGAAAGTTTAATTTGGGGTTTTACTAGAATAATTAGAAACTTCAAGGGATGAAGTCTAACTTAGTATATTTCTTTGGTAAAGTGGTGTTGTGAGTTTTAAATTACTCGCAAGTGCAGAGTCGTTTGCAATATAGTGTGTGCAAGTGCGAGGTCGAATCCATAGGGAATTGCGTCGTAAAAATAGATTTTTATCTAAACTAAACCTATTTTAACCTAGTTCCAAATTTCAAATTGTGTCGTGCAAAAAAAAAATATAAACTTAAACTAAATTGATTTAAAACAAATGATAAAAGCACTAAGGTTTCTGAATCCATCCCACCAATTAAAGCATATATTTTCATGATTTTGTTCCTATAACCGACAAGCAATTACATCCTATGTATGTTCTATATAAAAGTAATTTATCAAATAATTCCATGAATCCATCGATATACAAATCACAGCGAATACTTTAATTTAACAAAATCATCCAATGTATCCGTTTAATTTAGAATCACAATGGATATTCGATTTAATTTGAATGATTCGATGTGTCCATCAGATGAAATACATCGAATATCCAATTTGAACAATTTATAAACAAAACAATCAATCATAAGAATTTACTCAAACAATTGAATTGAAATAGAACATCAATACAAAAATATCGGAATTGTACGAACATATATGAAAATATAATGCTAATCAATGGCGAAGCTTCTTCTTCAACCTTAGATGAAGGTTTTAGGCTCTCATGATTATGAAAATAAATTTCACAATTAAAGTGTTGAACATTAAACTTTAAAACACAAAAGAAATAAGTAAAAGCTAAAAATACATTGAGAGAGAAATTACACTTGCAACTCCTCTCTTTGTTTATTCTTCTTTTTGTGTTTGTTGTATGGCGCTCTCCCCCTTTGATAGCAAAGCCTTCGAGATCCACACCCTAAAGATGAAGTGAAATGAGGCTTTTATAGGGAAACTCCATGAGTGCAATGTGTTTCCAACCGATGTGGGATGTGGGATGTAGAATGTGTTTCCAACCGATGTGGGATTTAAGCCTTCACATGCCGCTCAAAACTTCTGCCCACGTCTCTTTTATTTTAGCAGCTCATATACTCAAATAAAATCTTCATTTAAATGAGAGAAAAAATCCCTAGATGATAGGCTGCTAAAATTTGGATCTTTCTTTTCTTTAAATGTTGGAAATCACCTTGACAAGATGCCCAGGTGGTGATCTTCCAAACACCCAAGTCTAGAATGACTTGTAAAGATTTGGAATCAAAAATAGGAATAGAAAATCAAAGAAAGAAAGAATACAAGCAATTGTTATCGAGGTTTGACAATGTGCCTCTGTCCCCGTGAGTTCCTCAGAACTCTCTGCACTAAATCAAATGGTTCTTACAAATTACAGCAATCCCCTTCAAGAAACCAAGTTCTTGAAGAAACCAAGAAGAGAAGAAATGAAGAAGATGAGAACTAACAATGCTCTCTTTTTAATCTAAACTTCTCTATCTTTTACAACCAGCCTCACTGCAAAGAGTCCCTCTTGTGTTTATGTCTCTCACACAATTCTCTGTGTTTACAATTGATCTCACAATGTCACAAACTTTCTCTTGTTCTATATGTGAAAAATGAGGCTAGGGAACCCCTTTTATAGCCATCCACTTCTTGGTCATTCTTGAGATTCAATCCTCACCCTTTGATCAAGATTATCACTTAATCATGGCCCTTCATCACTTTCTTAAGTGGTGCTGTGCGTTTTGACCTTGCACACACGCACCTAAGAGAGTCCTTATGCATGTTTCCTATGTGTGCTTGACTTTTCCTGGCACCTAGGTGCTCAACAGGGCACGGTGCGGTGCTGGGCAGAGCACACTTACAGCAGCTTTTGGGCGGTACGCCGCTAGTGGTGAGCGGTGAGGTGCTGGTGCATTCCTGGAGGCATGCACACTGGGCAGTGCGGTGTTGGGTTGTGCGCAATGTAGTGTTGGTGCATCCCTAGAGTCCCCATTCTATAAGGTGAGGTGCTGGAGAAGGAGAGGTGCGGTGCACACTGATGCTGCCCCCTTCTCCCAGCTGTGCGCACACTCTTCTGCTTGTGTGCAGAAGTGCACACACCAGTGCGCCTAGCCTTACCTTGCTCTAAAGTGATGCACACATATGTGTGCAGTCTTCTAACTTGCTGAAATTTAATCCTCCGCCATTGGTTTAGACTTTAACCATCTTTGAACCATGTTTGGACATGTTTGAACCTTAGACAAATACCAACAATCTCTACCTTTGTCTAAGCGTTTAAATCCAAACCATTTTTGCATAGAGCTCTGGGATCCAAACACATCTTGAGTCATTAATTAACCAACTTCATTCCTAATAAGTCCAAACCAATGATTGGACCTTCTTAGAGGTAGAACCTTGGTGCCTAAATCTACAGGACTTTCCTCTGTGGTCTTCTTGTCAACATGAATGCATCCTTTCGTACCATTTTTCCGAATGTAATGATACCGAACATCCATATGCTTCATCCCCTCATGGAACACTGGATTCCTCCATAAGTACCATGCACTTTGGCTATCCAAAGATACCACCACCTACTCTTTTAGGACCTCCCACTCATCCAACAACCCTTTGCACCCCATGGCCTCCTTTATGGCCTCCGTAGCCGCTATGCATTCTGCCCTGGTTGTTATGAGTGCTACCACTGGCTACCACTGAGCCTTCAAATACCTTAGCAACTTCTTCATCTTAAACCAATGCTTCTTTCCAGGATTACTCACAAATTTGCTAAGAACACCCATTGCCCAAGAAAGCCTCAATCGGTTTCTCTACTTTTCTTGGATTCTACACATCCCAAGGATCTTTTGTGTAAGGTTGAGATCCTTCCTCTTGAACTCCTCACTGAGTTAAGATATAAACCTTTCCATCCTCTCCCTACTGTTCCAAACCAACAGCACATCATCGACATAGATGAGGATACTCACCATCTTCTCCACCTTGTGTCCAGGTGAGAAAGTTTCTGTGAAGTCCATGTCTTCTCTTTTTGTGAACCCATTCACCACCAGCTTAGCCTTATTTTGGACTTCATCTCATGGATGGTACCCTTCTTTGACCTTGTAAGTGCACTTACATTCTACAACTTTCTACTTTCCTGGAATTTCCATCAATTCCCAGAAGTTGTTCTTCCTCAAAGAATCAATTTCTTCCTCCATAGCTAGCTTCCATCTTGGCGAATCCTTACATCCCTTGGCATCAATGTAAGTCTCTTGTTCACTTATCTCTCCTTCTGTCCAAGGAGCTGCTGCATCCACAGCATCTGCAAACCCATATCTTGAAAGTGGTCCGACCAACCTTCCTTCTCGGTCTCTTGTGAGCTGGTAGTCATTCTAACTTGCTGCATCAACCTCTTCTTGTTCAGCCTCTTCTTGAGTTTCTTGAGCTTGGCCTTCTTCCAAGGGCTCTACCTGGTCTGAACCCTCTTACCTCCTTTGTTCTACCTGAACCGAGTTCTCCTTGATGCGATGCTTCACAACTTTCAAACTGGTTCGTTCACTAGCCCCTGCAGGGTTAGTTTTCTCCAAGTAGGGAAATAACAATTCACTAAAAATAATATCCCTACTTATAATCAGTTTCATGCCCTTCTTTTCTAAGGACCACAACCTATATCCCTTAACCCCATCACCATATCCTAGAAATACGCATATTCTAGATCTTGGGCTAAGTTTATCCTCCCTTTGATGTGCATATGCAACACATCCAAAAGTCCTAAGGTTGTTTAATTCAGGGGGTTTTCCACTCCACATCTCCATGGGAGTCTTGAGCTCTAAAGCTCTAGAGGGTGATCTATTTACTAAGTATGCAGCTGTAGCCACAACTTCTCCCCAAAAATATTTTGGTAAACCGGATCCTATTAGCATGCACCTAACCTTTTCCATAAGGGTCTTATTCATCTTCTCAGCAACTCCACTTTGCTGAGGGGTTTCCACAACCGTCCTATGTCTTAGAATGCCATTTAACCTATAGAATTGATCAAGTTCTTAGTTAAAAATTTCTAAGCCATTATCGGTTCTTATCTCCTTAAATACTCTACCCATTTGGTTCTCAACCAGCCCTTTCCACACCACTAACTTATTCAAGGCATCTGATTTATTTCTAAGCAAATAAACCTACACTCTTCTTGAATAATCATCAATTAAAGATAGAAAGTAAAAGTTACCTCCCTGTGTTGGTGTCCTTGCTGGTCCCCAAAGATCCGTATGAATGTAGTCAAGAATGCCCTTAGACTTGTGCACTCCGGTGTTGAAGCTGACCCGGTGTTGCTTCCCAAGAACACAACACTCGTAGAAATCAAGTTCCTCTACTTTGTCTCCACCAAGTAGGTCATCCTTGCTGAGAACTTGCAGGCCCTCTTCGCTCATATGTCCCAAGCGAGTGTGCCAAAGGGCTGCCCTATCCATCTCAACCATCAAGCTTGCTGCTTGATCCTTGATTTCCATGTCTCTGATCATCTCATAGAGTCCATCATTTCTTACTGCCTTGATCACTACCAAAGATCCCTTGGCCACCTTGATCTTTTCTCCTTCTACTTTGCATGTATACCCCATGGAATCCAGCTACCCCAATGAGATCAAATTTCTCTTCAAATCTGGAACATACCTCACATTTTCCAGCAGCCTTGTAACTCCATCAAACATCCTCAATTGGATGTCTCCAATCCCTCTCACTTGGCAAGAATTTTCATTCCCCAATAAGACCTTTCTATTATTGATCTCCTTAAAATTCTTGAACCATTCCTTGTGAGGGCACATGTGATAAGTGCACCCGGAATCAATAATCCACTTTCCGCTGCCTTCTTGCCCTTTGCTCATATCCGAGCATACAACAAGAACATCATCACCTTACTATTCTCCCATGGCAACCGAAGCCTCTCCATTATTGGTATGGCTTCTCCTCTCATCCCACATCCTCTTCTTGCAATCTTTCTTGAAATGGCCCTCCTTGTTGCAGTAAAAGCATCTCCTTCCTCTAACCCTTAGTTTAGAGTGTGCTCTCCTATGGCTTTCTCCTCTACCTTTGTCCTGGTAGTAGCCATTGTTGCTGCCATTCCGAGTTGCTGGCCTTCCTCTTACGAACAGCCCATCTCCACTTGATGTCTCATTTATCTTGGCTTTGAAATCATGTGCCCTTATAGCATTGATCACAATCTCCTTTGTCAAAGTATCCCTTCCATACTCAATGGCATTAATCAGGTTATCAAAGCAAACAGGAAGAGAATTTAACAAGATAACAACCAATTGTTAATTCGAAAAAATAATGCTACAGCTATTCAAATCTTGAACTAGCTTCTTAAAGACATCAATATTATCTTGCAACTCTTTACTAGGGTCCATTTTAAAAGCAAAGATTCTTTTAAGAAGATAAATCTTGTTAGGGAGAGTTTTGGTAAGAAACAAGTCATCTAGTTTCTTCTATATGACAGCCGGATCCTCCGAGTCTCCGCACTCCCTTGTGACACTATCTGACATGTGCAAGAAAATGGTGCTGTAAGCCATCTTCTTCATCTCGGTCCGCTGGTCCTCCGTGACAGTTGCTGGAAAAGCATCATCTTCTCCAATAGCCAAGTCCACTTTCTGTTGCATTAGAACCGCCTTGATCTTCCGCTTCTAAAGGGCAAAGTCTCTCTTTCCATCAAACTTCTCAACACAGAAATTTGAAGCCATCTTTGCGGACAAGATCCCTGATTTATGCACTACCCATAAATGCTTTCTTCAACCTCAAGAACACAAATCGAAGATGGATCTTAACACCATTCTTGAATCTACCTCAACAACACGATCAGATCTTGATCTTTACACCGTTCTTGAATCACCCAAGAAGTTGATATTTGATTCTTGGAGTCTTGGCTCCGTCACCTTCTTGTTCTTTCTTCGATACCCTCTAACCAAGCTCTGATACCACTGTTGGAAATCACCTTGACAAGATGCCTAGGTGGTGATCTTCCAAACACCTAAGTCTAGAATGACTTGTAAAGATTTGGAATCGAAAACAGGAATAGAAAATCAAAGAAAGAAAGAAGACAAGCAATTGTTATCGAGGTTCAGTAATGTGCCTACGTCCCCATGAGTTCCTCCGAACTCTCTGCACTAAATCAAATGGTTCTTACAAGTTACAGTAATCCCCTTCAAGAAACCAAGTTCTTGAAGAAACCAAGAAGAGAAGAAAGGAAGAAGATGAGAACTGACAATGCTTTCTTTCTAATCTAGACTTCTCTATCTTTTACAACCAGCCTCACTACAAAGAGTCCCTCTTGTGTTTATGTCTCTCACATAATTCTCTCTATGTGTTTACAATTGATCTCACAATGTCACAAACTTTCTCTTGTTCTATATGTGAAAAAAGAAGCTAGGGAACCCCTTTTATAGCCATCCACTTCTTGGTCATTCTTGAGATTCAATCCTCACCCTTTGATCAAGATCATCACTTAATCATGGCCCTTCATCACTTTCTTAAGTGGTGCTGTGCGTTATGACCTTTCACACACACACCTAAGAGAGTCCTTATGCATGCTGCCTATGTGTGCTTGACTTTGCCTAGCACCTAGGTGCTCCACAGGGCGCGGTGCGGTGCTGGGTAGAGCACACTTGCAGCAGCTTCTGAGCGGTGCACCGCTGGTGGTGAGCGGTGAGGTGATGGTGCATTCCTGGAGGCATGCACACTAGGCGGTGCGGTGTTGGTTTGTCCCTGGAGTCCTCATTCTGCAAAGTGAGGTGTTGGAGAAGGAGGGGCACAGTGCACACTGATGCTGCCCCCTTCTCCCAGCTATGCGCACACCATTCTACTTGTGTGCAGAAGTGCGTACACCAGTGTGTCTAGCCTTACCTTGCTCCAAAGTGATGCACACATATGTGTGTAGTCTTCTAACTTGCTGAACTTTAATTCTTCATGCTTAGTTTAGACTTTAACCATCTTTGAACCATTTTTGGACATGTTTGAACCTTAAACAAATACCAACATCAAATCTGAAATAAAAGAGACATGCTCTCTTAATCGTCTCTCTCTCAACATGGTGCACTCGATCAGCATGGTGCACTGATACTCATCTCTCTCCTTTCCAAAATAGGACCAGCTGCCATACTACGCAAATGCACTCGATTGCATTATGATGTGCTCGATCCTACTTCTTGCGTGCGCGAGCTCAGGTGTGCTTGATTCTGGGCTTGGGTGCTTGAGTGCTGTTGCACTCGATCGTAGGTCTCCTATGCTCGATCACAATAGCAGATTCCAGCTTTTCCCTATTTTTCTCTTTAAGCTAGATAATTCCATAATGCTCCGAAAACCTACAAAAACACAATAAACACAAAAAATAGATAAAATATGATGAAATAATACAAACTAAGAGCTTAACAAATATAAATTAAGGGACTTAAATATAAATATTTAAGTACTTATCAAGTGGTATAAATAGTTAAGGATGAGAGAGTTCTTCATTTTTAAACTTTCTCTTTTTCCTCTCAAAACAAAACCTAGCTTTCTCTTTTCTCTTCTCCTTTGTGTTGACCCATATTTGATTTTAATAATGACAAAACACTACTCTAATTGTACTAACAGTTTTGTCTAAGTATTTAAGCAGTAAAAGCTTTCAGCATAGAAACAAGATGCAAGAACTCAACTAGATTCCAACGCTAAGACTAGACAGAAGATATAGAATAGGCATTAAGGTATTGAAAACAACTGTAAATCTCTCATGTTCAAATACTTAGCTTGACTTATGGCTTATTTTACAAAAGATTTTGACAAAACTATTAATACAAATGTTTCCAAGTCAAAAATAGTTTTAATACATGAAAAAACTGGGTTGAAGGGCAACCCAATCGACTGGCTCAATATACCACTCGACTGGTGTATGGGACAGAAGGTCCTGATAACTCTGACTAAATCATGTTATTATACTACTTTTAGGCACGTTTTTGGTGTTGATCTTAAGCATTAGAATTGTGTTGCATGTGTTTTTAGCAATTTGAGTTTAGTTTATCTTATTCTACTAATAAGTTGTTTTAGTTGAATGATCAATGCTAAGTCATGGAAATCTATTGTGCAGACACTTTCTAGAGCACTGGAGAGCACTGGAAGGCCAAAATGCACAAAGAAGACAGAAACTCAAGGCTGCAGCACTGGGATGTTGGCGCTGCAGCGCCGGTAGCTGACAAAAATAGAGGATTTGGACAGAAAGTTGGCGCTGCAGCGCTGGAAAGTGGAAGCTGCAGCGCCAGACTAGGGTTATAATTACGTCTTGAAGCTGCAGCACTGGGATGTTGGCGCTGCAGCACCAGCCTGTGGATTTTGAAAGTTATAAATAGAAACCTTAGCTGAACAAGAGGGGGGAGTGCGGCCGTAGAAGAAAAAAAACAAAATTTGGAGGAGAGGAGACGCAAAAAGAGAGTTGGAGACACTCCGGGAGGCTACGCATCAAGCTTTTAAATCATTCTTCTCCGGCTTTGTATTATTCTTATCTAGCTATGTTAATGTTTTATAATATGAACATGGGTTGTTTGAATATTATTATGGAGTAGATATTTTTGTGTTAAGGATAGATGGATCCTAAACCTATATCTTGAGTACTATTTGGACAAGTTGGAATTTACTTTGTTTTTCAAATAGTGTGTTTTATTGTTCTTAATGCTGTTTATTATTTTGATTCCTTCTTGAGGCATAGTGATGTGTCGAATAGAGAAGCTATACTTTTTTGAATAGTTGAATTAATAAATATAATTTTGGATTGTTAGCTATGCAAAGCCAGGGTAAAACATGCCATGAATGAAATAGAAGTAACCGAATAGGGATTCTAGGAAGTTCATGTGGTCTGTTTAAACCGTAACCGAATAGGGAGATTTAACTGAAAAGAATTCCATTGAACTTAATGCTTCTTAAGTTGAATCAATCTAGAATAGACCTGGAATATGGATATTTGAAGTTGATGATTCTCGAGATTGTGGTTAGATCTGAATAAGGATAACCAATTGATTGGGGATTCTACTATCTTGAAAAACATAGTAAGTGAAACTTGTCCATTCAAAACTCTTGTCAATTATGGTTTACGTGAAGTCGAGTCCTTAGCACGTTAGTTCATAAGAGTCTTCATTCCAAAGTTTGCAAATCTTTCGTTAATTATTAGTACTTTTGTTTTTTTTTTCTTTAGTTAATTGCTAGTAAACGTTTCTCCTACAATTATTTGTTTGCACAAATAACAGCAAGAGTTGAGTCATAATTTTTGTAGTATTTGCTCAGTCCTCGCTGGGAACGATATTTACTCATCATTTTATTACTTGAACGATTAGTGCACTTGCTAGTGTTAATTTCATCGCATCAAGTTTTTGGTGCCGTTGCCGGGGACTGAAATAAAATATTACATTTATTGTGATTCTACTAGTTAATTTGAGAGTTTATTAATTTGGTATTTTAAGCCTATTTTGCAGGGTTTTCGTTTCTAGCGCATGACACATACTAGTGGGAGAATACTTGCAGAACTGAATCCAGAGATTAAGCGCACTTTTTCACACTTTGAGAAGAGCAGCACCAGTAAAAAGTAACACAATGGCAGAAGGAAACAATGCAGAGGTTCAACGTGCACTGTGGGATTATGCTATACCGAAGATGGATGGTGTTGAATCTAGCATTCGACGACCACCTATACAAGTGAACAATTTTGAAATTCAGCCCACCATCATTCAGATGATTCAACATTCAGTACAATTTGGGGGCCTATCGCAAGAAGATCCAAATGTTCACTTGACGAATTTCCTTGAAATTTGTGACACATTCAAGCATAACGGAGTATCGAAGGATGCAATTCGCTTAAGGCTTTTCCCATTTTCATTGAGGGATAAAGCAAAAGGTTGGTTAACTTCTTTGCCAGCAGGATCCATAACGACATGGACAGAATTGGCACAAAAATTTTTAGGGAAATACTTCCCTCCTGCAAAAACCACAAAGTTACGTAATGAAATTACTATGTTTTTGCAGGTCGATAGGAACTCACTCTATGAGGCATGGGAACGTTTTAAAGACCTTTTAAGAAGATGTCCTCATCACAAGTTGCCCACTTGGATGCAGGTACAAACCTTTTATAACGGTTTAACCAGTACAACCCGAAATATGATAGATGCAGCTGCAGGTGGCACGATCATGAAAAAAAACTCCAGAAGAGGCTCTTGATTTGCTAGAAGAGATGGCCACAAATTCTTATCAATGGCCAGTTGAGAGGTTACCTGTTAATAGAGCCTCAGGATTGCACAATATAGATGCTGTTACAGCTTTAACAGCACAAATGGAGGTTCTCACCAAGAAGATAGATGGACTTTATCCTACTACACATGTTATATGTGAATTGGGTGGTGGTAGTGGCCACTATAGCAGTAACTGTCAGGCAGGTAATCAATTTGCATCTAATTCATCTGCTGAATAAGCTAACTTTGTTTCAAATTTTCACAGGCAAAACAATCCATATAGTAATACATATAATCTGGGATGGAGGAATCATCCGAATTTGTTGTGGAATCAAAACAATGCGAAACAACCTCCTCCTGAATACCCACCTCAAGAAAAAAAAGTCCAACTTGGAGGACATTATGGCCAAATTCTTAAATGCAGCAGAAACTAGGTTCCAAAATCAAGAAACATCCATCAGAAATCTGGAAGTTCAGGTGGGCCAGCTAGCAACCATAATTTCTGGACGTGCACAAGGTTCTCTTCCGAGCAACACAGAAAAAAATCCTAAGGAGGATGTCAATGCCATAACACTAAGGAGTGGCACACAATTGGATAAGCCAAGATCTAAAGAAATCACTAATCAAGAAGGCGAGAAAGAAGAGACCATGCAAGAGGAGAAGCTTGTTTCGAAAAAGAAATCTACTGGTAAAGGTTTGATCGATTCTAACTCTGAAACTAAATATATGCCACATCTTCCCTATCCTCCGAAATTTATGAAAGAAAAACTAGATAAGCAATTTTCAAAATTTTTAGAGATTTTCAAGAAATTGCATATTAACATTCCATTTGCAGAGGCTTTATCACAGATGCCTAGTTACACTAAATTTTTGAAGGAAATTTTGTCTAATAAACGGAAGCTTGAGGAACATAGAATAGTAATGTTAACTGAAGAGTGTAGTGCTATACTGCAAAACAAGCTACCTCCAAAATTGAAAGATCCAGGGAGTTTTACTATACCTTGCACTTTGGGAAATTCATTTTTTGATAAAGCTTTATGTGACCTTGGTGCAAGTATCAATCTTATGCCTCTTTCAATTTTCAGGAAACTTGGACTAGAAGAAATCAAAACAACAACAGTGTCATTGCAATTAGCTGATCGATCTATTAAGAGACCACAGGGAATTGTAGAAGATGTACTAGTAAAGGTTGATAAATTTATATTCCCTGTAGACTTTATTGTTCTCGACATGGAAGAGGATCATGAGGTACCTCTTATACTTGGACGTCCATTCCTTACTACAGAGAGAGCCTTAATTGATGTACAACAAGGGAAATTGACTCTAAGAGTCAATGATGAGCAAGTAGTTTTTGATATGTATAAAATTATGAAATACCCTTCTGGCTTTTCTACTTCTTCTTGTTTTCAAGTGGATATTATTGATAACCTCATTGAGGATTTTCAGGAGAAAACATTAAATGAAGATCCTTCGGAGAGATGCATCATGGAATTAGGAACTAATACCACTGAAAAACTCATCATCGAAGAAGAAGCAAGGAACTTGAAGTCTAAAATGGGAAAAGAAGTGCTAGAAGAACAAATAATAATAACTGAATTGAAAACTTTACTTGCTCATTTGAAATCTGCTTATTTAGAGAAAAATATTTTCCCTGCTATAATATATTCTTCGTTGACAGGTAAAATAGAGGAACGGTTGCTGGAAGTCCTAAGAAGGCACATATTTCTGGGAAAGCTGAAATCTTGGTGGACTGGACCATACACCGTGATAAGTGTATCACCTTTTGGCGCAGTTGAATTGCGACACGAGAAAAACGAGGAGATGTTCAAGGTCAACGGGCACAGATTGAAGCACTACATCATGGGGACGTTTGACCCTCAATCGTCCCTAACCATTCTCCAAGAGCCATAAATCAGAAAGTCAAGCTAAAGATTATAAATTAGAACTAACATTTTGTTTTTTATTTTTCTTTCCTTTTGAAGTTATTTTGTGTGTTTAAATTTTTTTGTGTTGTTTAGTTTATCTGTTAATTCAATTTTTATGGCTTTAAAATGTGTTTTTCTTGGTTTATTTTCAGGATTACTTGGAGTCAGGACAGAGATTCCGCGCTGCAGCCTCACACTTTGGACGTTGCAGCGCCAGGTCCTGCTCTCACACATTGATACTGCTCTTTCACACTGATCTGTCTAGAGATTCAGCGCTGCAGCGCTGGGAAGTTGGGGCTACAGCGCCAGGCCGCACACTAGGATTTTAAATAAAATGATCTGTCACTGTTAGGTTATATACAATTTCTTATTCCCAGCACCTCTCTCTCTCCAAAGCACTAAAATTCAACCTTCTTCCCTCATCGCACCACCATATCCCGGTCATAGCAATTATTCGGAGGATGAGGATATTGACAAGGATGATTAATTCGGGCTCCGACTAATCAGGGGAGTTCCTTTCTCTTACTTTATGATTCAAATTTTATACATTGCGGACAATGTTTCATTTAAGTTTGGGGGTGGGAACTTTATCTGAGTGTTGTGTGCTGCTCATGTTTCTAGTTATTTTTCTGTTTGTTTTATCTGAGTGCTTTCAGTTGTTTGATTTTGATTCTGCCAATGATGAGAAATAGATTGACTTGATTATAGCCATTGAAAATTTGAAAAACTTTATCTGAGTGTTGTGTGCTGCTCATGTTTCTAGTTATTTTTATGTTTGTTTTATCTGAGCACTTTCGGTTGTTTGATTTTGATTCTGCCAATGATAAGAAATAGATTGACTTGATTATAGCCATTGAAAATTTGAAAAACTTTATCTGAGTGTTGTGTGCTGCTCATGTTTCTAGTTATTTTTCTGTTTGTTTTATCTGAGCACTTTCGGTTGTTTGATTTTGATTCTGCCAATGATGAGAAATAGATTGACTTGATTATAGCCATTGAAAATTTGAAAAATGTTGTGTTTGTCTGTGTGCTTGAATTTGTTGTTGGATTTATTTTACATCGAACTCTTTGAACACAATGAGCACTTACACCTAAGCACTTTGTTGTCTTGCTGTTTCGGAGAACGTTTATGTGAGCAGTGTAGTTCTTGTGATCTTCTAGACTCTAGAACTTGTTTGAAGACCACTCGAGGCGAAATTCTAGGTAGTACTACACCAAAGAAAGGATCCAGGCCATGTTTGGAAAGTTTGGGCCTTTCTAGCCAACCCTTGATATGTGATTATCCTTAATTTTCCCCTTTTGAGCGTGGATATCTATTGTTTTGTCACCCGATCATCTAACCTATTTCTTTTTCAAAGAAAAAAAAAATTGCTACAACTCTACCTTTCACCTGTAAGCACATCGATTAATGAATGGACTATTCTCTTAAGTGGTGGTAGAGGCTTGAGTAAGAGAAAGCGGTCTTCAACTTGGCTGTGTTAAGTACCAAATATTTTCAATCGAGAGTGACCAAGGGAAAGATCGAAGTTAAAAAGTGTACCACACGAACTCTTTGATCAAGTTGTATTCTGCCTATCACAGGCAGCTTGCAAAGCCGTGTTTGATCATCGTGTACATGCTATGTTGTGGCTTCATTAATGCACACGAAAATAAAGACTGGTGCTACTATAGTACAAGCATACGAAAAAAAAAAAAAAATAAGAAGATGTGACAACAGCAAAAGTATTGGAAGTATTCCATGATAACTGAAGGAAAGTTTGAAATAAAATTATTATTGGTTGATGTGCTTAAGGTGATGTGAGCCTCAAATAAATCTTTTACCATACCTTAACCTTAGCCAAAGTTACAAGCTGAATAAAGTCCTGGTGATCTCAGGTATTGTCATGGCCTACATTAGTGGAGAGTGGTGTGAAAAGCAAGCTTATAGACTTTGAAAGATTGGCATTATCCTACTTGCTTGCATAAACTGATCAGAGTGGTGAGACGATTAAGTTTATAAAGGTGTTACACACACACGTTTGAAGAATTTGATGCAAGATAAAGCTGGCGATAAATTTGAAATTCTAGACATTAGCAGCATTTGGAAAGTTTTCATGCGTTATAATCTATATACAATGTTTGAGGCATGTTATATCAAATCTAATCAAACCATCTCTCACTCTTAGGTTGTGTGTGCATAGAATTTTGTTCTAGTTTGCTCGAGGACTAGCAAAAACGTAAGTTTGGGGGTGTGATAACTCTTATTAAATCATGTTATTATACTACTTTTAGGCACGTTTTTGGTGTTGATCTTAAGCATTAGAATTGTGTTGCATGTATTTTTAGCAATTTGAGTTTAGTTTATCTTATTCTACTAATAAGTTGTTTTAGTTGAATGATCAATGCTAAGTCATGGAAATCTATTGTGCAGACACTTGCTGGAGCACTGGAGAGCACTGGAAGGCCAAAATGCACAAAGGAGACAGAAACTCAAGGCTGTAGTGTTGGGATGCTGGCGCTGCAGCGCTGGTAGCTGACAAAAAGAGAGGAGTTGGACAGAAAGTTGACGCCGCAGTGCTGGAAAGTGGAAGCTGCAGCGCCATACTAGGGTTAGAATTACGTCTTGAAGCTGCAGCGCTGGGATGTTGGCGCTGCATCCCGGTGCTGCAGCGCCAGCCCGCGGATTCTGAAAGTTATAAATAGAAACCCTAGTTGAACAAGAGGGGGGAGCGCGACTGTAGAAGAAAAAAAAACAGAATTTGGAGGAGAGGAGACGCAAAAGGAGAGTTGGAGACACTCCGGGAGGCTACGCATCAAGCTTTTAAATCATTCTTCTCCGGTTTTGTATTATTCTTATCTAGCTATGTTGATGTTTTATAATATGAACATGGGTTATTTGAATATTATTATGGAGTAGATATTTTTGTGTTAAGGATAGATGGATCCTAAACCTATATCTTGAGTGCTATTTGGACAAGTTGGAATTTACTTTATTTTTCAAAGAGTGTGTTTTATTGTTCTTAATGCTGTTTATTATTTTGATTCCTTCTTGAGGCATAGTGATGTGTCAAATAGAGAAGCTATGCTTTTATGAATAGTTGAATTAATAAATATGATTTTGGATTATTAGCTATGCAAAGCCAGGGTAAAACATGCCATAAATGAAATAGGAGTAACCGAATAGGGATTCTAGGAAGTTCATGTGGTCCGTTTAAACAGTAACCGAATAGGGAGATTTAACTGAAAGGAATTCCATTGAACTTAATGCTTCTTAAGTTGAATCAATCTAGAATAGACTTGGAATATGGATATTTGAAGTTGATGATTCTCGAGATTGTGGTTAGACCTGAATAAGGATAACCAATTGATTGGGGATTCTACCATCTTGAAAAAATAGTAAGTGAAACTTGTCCATTCAAAACTCTTGTCAATTATGGTTTAGGTGAAGTCGAGTCCTTAGCACGTTAGTTCATAAGAGTCTTCATTCCAAAGTTTGCAAATCTTCCGTTAATTATTAGTGCTTTGGTTTTTTTTCTTTAGTTAATTGCTAGTAAACTTTACTCCTACAATATTCGTTTGCTCAAATAACAGCAAGAGTTGAGTCATAATTGTTGTAGTATTTGCTCAGTCCTCATTGGGAACGATATTTA
Organism: Bretschneidera sinensis; assembly: GCA_023935145.1. Taxonomy (NCBI): domain Eukaryota; kingdom Viridiplantae; phylum Streptophyta; class Magnoliopsida; order Brassicales; family Akaniaceae; genus Bretschneidera; species Bretschneidera sinensis. Next base: position 74,719,463 of record CM043703.1, on the reverse strand, counting down.
CTCATCATTTTATTACTTGAATGATTAGTGCACTTGCTAGTGTTAATTTCATCGCATCAGGTCCCCAGTTAACTGGTGTCAAAAACCTAGTCGACTAGCAACTGGGACAGAAAGTTCCCAGTCGACTAGTCCTTAAGACCCAACCGACTGGTACTCTCCCACAACTTTCTCACTTAACTGAGTCGACTGGTAATTCAAAAATATGACTGTTTGAGACGCGATACTTGAGCATTTAATGCACCAAACCTACCAAGTCATTGTTTAACGGCCATATTGATTCAAGGTTATATAAACCCACTTCAATGAGCATCTAAAAAAAGAAGACAACACATTCAATTCATAAGTTTGCTCATTAATTCTCAAAAGCTTTGAAAAATTTATTGTTGAGCCATTCTTCAAGCTTATTCTTGAAAGAGAGATATTGTTCATTTGTAAAAGTACTTATTACTATCTCTCTACCATTTACTTTATAGTAAATCTCATTTATTGTAAAGGAGAAAGAGTTGTAATAACTCTTAGAGTGTTTAGGATTAAACACTTCTTTGTAAGCTTCCGTAAGGAAGGGATTAGCTTCCGTGAGGAAGGGAATAGCTTCCGTGAGGAAGGGAATAGCTTCCGTGAGGAAGGGATTGGTTGTAAGATTTTTACAACACTTGTGAAGTTGTACGACTAAAAGTTTTAGTGGATTACTTCAAGGAAGTTCCTTGAATAGAGTGGATATAGGGTCGGAAGGAATCCGATATTGCCGAACCACTATAAACTAAGTTTACTTAAAGCACATTACTTGTTTGTGTGCTTTATGCATTTAACTATTTTTATAAACTTGCAAGTAATTAGCAAAAGTTCTTAAAAACCCAATTCACCCCCTCTTGGGTTTGAACGTCGGTTTACACTTGGTATCAGAGCTTCGTACTCAATTTCAGGCCTAAAATCCTTGAGTTGATCCGATGGCATCTAATAGCTATTCCTAAGGACGTTCCTATACTAGGCCTCTCTTGTTCAATGGCTCAAACTATAACTATTGAAAAAATAGGATGAACATTTTTGTCGAAGGACAAGATTACAATCTATGGATAGTCATTGAGGAAGGACCTAAAATTCCTACAAAGGAAATAACTATTGGAGAAATCAATCATACAATTCCTAAACTCAAAACCGAGTTCAACGAAGAGGATTGTAGAATGATATCTCTAAATAGTAGAGCCATAAGTATTTTACATTGTGCTTTAGATATTTCTAAATATAATAAAATTTTTGCATGTGTTTCGATTAAGGAGATTTGGGATAAATTGCAAGTTACATATGAAGGAACTAGCAAAGTTAAAAAATCAAAAATCTATATGCTAGTGTCTGATTATAAATCTTTCAAAATGTCTCTTAACGAAACAATTTCTCAAATGCACTTACGCTTCACCACTATTGTTAACGGTTTAAACCTTCTTTGTAGGAACATTGAGGAATTTGAACTAACGAGAAAGATCTTAAGGTCTTTTCCATCCACTTGGAAAGCAAAGAAGACTGCCATAACGGAGGCCAATGATCTCGACAAACTTGATGTCGAAACACTTCTTGGATCACTATTGACATATAAGATGGAAGAAATGAATCATGTTGTCAATGATGATGAGAAGAAGCAAAAAGTGATTGCTCTCAAGGCCTCTACGAGTAACAAAGAGGAAGAAACGGAAGAAGACATATAGAGAAACGAAGAAGATTTTGAGATGGCTCTAATTACCAAGAGGTTTCACAGGTTCTTGAAGAAGAGCAAGAAATCTTACACAAAGGATCCTACTTCAAAAAGGGAATCGCTTGTGTCTTATGGTTGCAAGAAGCCCGTCACATCAAAGCTGATTGTACATCGACCTGCAAACCATATAAGAGCTTCAAAAAGAAAGCTATGATTGCAACCACTTGGAGTGATGACGAAGAAGAAGAATCCTCGAACAATGAGTTTGGATACGAGGAGATTACCAACCTATGTCTAATGGCAATCGACGACAAAAATGAGGTATCGAATTCTTCCCCTTCTAATAATAACATTGTTAGTAGTAGTGAAGAATTAATAGAGGTTACAAATGAAATGCATGAAGAATTGAAGAAATTCAATTCTAGGAATACCACCTTAAAAAAGGAAGTCTCGTATCTTTCTAAAGAGATAGAAGGCTTAAAGGAGGAAAAAAAACTACTTTCCATGCTTGATAATTCTTCTCAAGATTTTCTTAAAGATGAAAATGAAAACTTAAAGAAGAAAATAATAGAATTGAAAGACACTATATTAAGACTTACGCTTGGAAAAGAAAAACTAGATGAAGTGCTATCTTGCCAAAGATTAAGTGGAGGAAAATCTAGGTTGGGTTATTCTCCATTAGGCAAGCAAAAATCAAAAGAGACCTTATTCATGAAAGCAATATGTGTGATTGAAGCCTCTACTTCCAAAGCCACTAGCAAGATCAAAAGTACTCTCTTAACATATGCCAATAAGTCTAAAATTGCGAATTTAAATTCTAATGCATATATTAGAGGTAAGCATCCTAGAAATACTCATGCATATATGTATGTTCATTCAAGAAATGAAAAGGCTAGGAACAATCATTCAAGAAATGCATATACACATCCTAGGAGTAACCATCATGCGCATCCTAGAGATAATATGTATACTCATAACTTACACACTACACATGCACATCCTAGGAATTATCATCATGTATATCCTAGAAAAAATATGTATGTTCATTATAAAGCAAGTACACATCCTAGAAATCATTACCATATATTTCCTAGAAATGACATGCATGTTCACAATCTTCACAATAGAAACATGTATCCTAGGAATACTTATCCAAGGAAGAAGGTAACTATTGGTACCTTGATAGTGGATGCTCAAAGCACATGACTGGTGATCAAAGTGTATTCAAAGAGCTAACTCTAAAAGATGGCGGACATGTCACCATTAGAGATAACACAAAGATAAAGATCATCAGGCATGGAAAAGTTGGTAATAATTTCTCAACCATTGATCATGTATTATATGTGCAAGGCATTAAGCCAAATTTACTAAGTATTAGTCAACTGTGTGACAAAAGGCAACAAAGTCATATTTGAAACCTCTCATTGTCTAATTATAGACATCAAGAGCAACAAGATCAAGTTTGTTGGCCATAGACACAAAAATGTCTATATAGTTGATTTAAAATCTTTGCATTCAGAAAATGAAAAATATTTTCCTGCATTTAGTGAAAACCCATAGCTATGGCATAGAAGGCTTGGCCATGTGAATATGGATTTCCTTAAAATCATTTCAAGAAAAGATTTAGTCATTGGACTTCCAAAAATCAAATTCGAAAAAGACAAGGTGTGTGATGCTTGTTAAATGGGAAAACAAACTAGAATTTCTTTTAAATAAAAAAATGTAGTCTCAACCCCTAGACCATTAGAACTTTTGCATATGGATTTATTTGGTCCAATAAGTACCATTAGTCTGGGTGACCATCAATATGCTCTTGTTATTGTTAATGAGTATTCAAGATATACCTTTGTTATTTTTATTGCTTACAAGGATGAAGCTTACAAAGGATTTGAAAACTTTTGTAAAAAGGTTCAAAATGAAAAATGAATTTGTATTTCAAGCATTAGAAGTGATAATGGAAAAGAATTTGAAAACCAAAGTTTTTCAAAATGTTGTGATGAAAATGGAATTGATCACAACTTTTCAGCTCCTAGAACTCCTTAACAAAATGGAGTTGTTGAGAGGAAAAATAGAGTTCTAGAAGAATTTGCAAAAACAATGCTTTGTGAAAATAGCTTGCCAAAATATTTTGGGCGGAAGCCGTAAACACTTATTGTTATGTCTTAAATAGAGTTTTAATTAGGCCTATGCTTAACAAAACTCCATATGAATTATGGAAATGGAGAAAGCCTAATATCTCATATTTTCATGCCTTTGGTTGTAAATGCTTTATCCTAAATAACAATAAAACTAACTTGGGTAAATTTAACTCAAAGACAGATGAGGGGATATTCTTAGGATATTCAACCTCTAGTAAAGCTTATAGAGTCTTTAACAAAAGAACTCCAATGGTAGAAAAATCCATACATGTAGCCTTTGATGAGTCTAACCCAATTAGTAGTAGAGTACTTTCTTTCAATGATGATGCAGATTTCATTCCAAGAACGGAAACACCCACTCCCATTGTTGACCCAAAGGAGTGCCTACCTCAAACAAGTCAAGGGGTAGAATCTCTCAATCTTGATAAACCATCTGCAAGTCAACAAGAGGATAGTCTTCTCAAAGATTGGAGGTATGTAATTTATCATCCAATCGATCAAGTGATTAGTGATCCTTCATAAGGGTTAAAAGGAGGAATCTTCATCAATCAATCAAAATACACCAAGGACCTATTAAAGAGGTTCGGGATGGAAAGATCAAAGTCACTTGGTACTCTTATGAGCACTTCTACAAAACTTGACCTAGATGAAGAAGGTATGTGTGTAGATACTAAAACTTATAGAAGCATGATAGGAGCTTTACTTTATTTAACTGCAAGTAGACCCGATATAATGTTCAGTATATGCATGTTTGCTAGATTTCAAGCTAATCCTAATGAATCACATGTAATTGCAGTAAAAAGAATCCTTAGATATCTACAAGAGACTCAAAACCTAGGATTATGGTACTCTAGAGATTCAACTTTTGAGTTTATAGGATATTCAGATGCTGATTTTGTGGGGTGTAGACTAGATAGAAAAAGCACTAGTGGAACATGCCAATTCTTAGGTCCAATGCTAACCTCTTGGTTTTTCAAGAAACAAAACTCGGTTGCGCTATCAACCGCCGAGGCAGAATATGTAGTAGTTGGAAGTTGTTGTGCACAAGTGTTGTGGATGAAACAATAACTAGAAGACTATGACATGAACTTTAAAGATATTCTAATTCATTGTGATAACACTTGTGCTATCAACTTAACCAAAAAACCCTATTTAGCATTCTAGAACCAAACACATAGGAATTAGACATCATTTCATAAGAGACCATGCTCAAAAGGGTGATATAAGTCTAGAATTCATTCCTTCAGAAGATCAAATAGCTTATATTCTTACAAAACCCTTAAGTGAAGTTAGTTTTTGTAAGATTAGACTATTGATAGGTGTAGACTGAGGTTTCAACCCAAGAGGGAGGTGAATTGGGTTTTTAAAAACTTTTGCTAATTAAACACAAGTTTATAAAAATTGGTAACACCACAAGCATATAAACAAGTAATATGTGTTGTAAATAAAGAGTTTAGGGAATAGAGAATGCAAACTCAGTTTATAGTGGTTCGACAATATCAGATTCGTTCCGACCCTATGTCCACTCTCTTCAAAGAACCTCCTTGAAGTAATCCACTAAGAAACTGAGTTGTGCAACTTCACGGGTGTTGCACAAACCTTACAATCCTTTCCTTTTTGGAAGCAAACCCCTTCCTCTCGGAAGTAAACCCCTTCCTCTCGGAAGAAAATCTCTTCATCTCAGAACTAAACCCCTTCCTCTCGGAAGCAAATCCCTTTACATTAAGTGCTGTAAAGTAAATGGTAGAGAGACAACAATGAAAGCTTATACAACTGAATAATATCTCTCTTTCAAGGTAAAGCTTGAAGAATGGCTCAACTTAAATATTTCAAAGCTTTTTTTTTGTGAATCAAAGAGTACAAACTTGATTAAATGTGTATTCACTCCCCTAAAATGCTCAATAATGTGGGTTTAAATAGCCTTGATGTAATATGCCCGTTCTGAATTGATTTGGTACGTTTTGGTACAATTTGTGCTGAAATCTCGCGTCTCAATGGTCATATTTTTTGAATTACTAGTCGACTGGGTCCACTTTAAAAATCCCATTTTTAAGGCTATTGAAGGTACCAGTCGACTGGGTATGACTTACCAGTCGACTAGGTTGTTTTTACCAGTCGATCGGGGACTGTCTGTCCAGAACACCAGTTGATGGTATGAAGCATCCACTTGACTGTGAACATACTGTCCCATATACCAGAAGACTGGTATAAGTACCCAGTCGACTGGGTTACTTATTAACCCAGTTTTCATGTTTTGAAGAGATTTTAACTTTAAAACGTTTGATTGAAAAGTTATGTTTAAAATGATTTTAAAAAAGGAGCCATTGGAAAAGCTAATTACATGAACAAGTGAGACTTAAAACTTGTTTTAGTACCTTAGACCTATACTAGTTCTTCTGTTTTGACTTGGTATTTGATTCAGGTTGAGTTCTTGCACCTTGATCCTTGGTTGAATGCTCTTTTTGCTTAATACACTTAGATAGCATTGTTAGTATAATTAGAGTTATATTTTGTCATCATTAAAATATAGGTGAGAGTCAACAATTTCTCCCTTTTTGATGATGACAAAACTCATGAGTGAAAAGATAGTTTTTAAAAAACTAAGTGTTGGATTTTTTGAAAAATCAGGCAGAATCTCCTCTGTTTTTTGAATAAAACTAACCTATAAAAGGATCAAAAGCAATTTATATGCAGCACAACCAATCAACTCAACATTTATAAACATATACCAAGATCTTTGGAGCAATGCACCCCCTAAATCTATGCACTAGATTGAGTTTACATTTAGTTTTCACATTATCTCATTTTCTCCCTTGTTTTGACAATAGCAAAAAAGGTGTAGTAAACCAAAAAATAAGCTATATAGCTAATATAGGCATGAAGATAATGCATAAAAAACCTGCATGAAAAAATTTGGCATCATTCAGAGTTTAGAAGCCTCCCCGGGAAGAACCGAAAGTTTCTTTACATGCGGAAGCAGTTTTAAAGCATTTAACCGAATATAAAGTGATATAAAGCATGCAACTATATTATATATAAGTAGAATGAGTACATGAAATAGGTCTAAGCTTGAAGCATCATCATGTATATCAAAATTCTATACAAGGACAGGCTTCATAGAGCCAAACAGAAGTACAAAATGCATAAAATATAAAAATATGTCTGTGCTAAGCCAATGAGAAACTATATCATTATGTACATCAAAAGGGGATAGACAGATGACTCAGGGAGTAGGAGAGTCAGAGCCATCATGAATGAGATCCTGAATCTCAGCCAGGGAACTATCGGTGTGCTCTCAATGCAGCTCAAAGTCATCCTGGAGCGTCTCAATGAAAGAGCTCAAGGTCTGGAAGCCAGACTGCATGGTCAGCTGGAGGCTCATGATAGCCTGAAGTAGATCTCCATACCCAGTCTAACTAACACTCGAGTCACCCATAGGAGGTGCTCGGGCATCCGTATCTATATCTGCAGCAGCAGCAACACCCTCGTCCTCATCATCACTGTTGTCGTCCTCTCCAATCCGAATGTGCTTCCTGGCCTTGGAGTAGATGAAGCCATCTTAGATTGTGCATCCCATCTTTTCAGCGAGGACACATTGATGATGTCCTTGAGGCTGATATCCTGAGCCTCGGAGGCAGGGAGAGGCACCCGAAAGTACTGAAGTATGAGCGTGATGAGCATCCCGTAGGGAAGACATCCGGAGTCGCTCGCTTTGCCATTAATCATGTTGGCGAGCAGCAGGGGGTATATATTGAAGTGATACCTAGTTTTAAGGCACCAAATCAATATGGTATCTATCTTAGATAGATATCTCTGACTCTCTAGTCTCGGGTGGATGGACCAACTCACAATGAGGTTGAACAATTTTGAGTCCAGGGGCATGTCACTACATGTGTGAAATGTAGTGGGTCGAAACACATAGTTAAGGTTACCCTTAACAATTTGACATGCCTCCTCAATCTCAAAATTGTCTAGCCATCCATCCAGAACAAAATGCTCATCAAGAGGTCAGTATTAACCTCAAACTCCACACCCATGACACTAGTTCTGAATCTCAAAGCCAATGGACTAGGTTTCACCAAGTTCGCATAAAACTGGTGAATCAGTATCGGGTAGTATTTCTCATGAATCTTAACCAGTGGGGTCAAGTGAATAACCTCAAATGCAAGTAAAATATCGAAATTACCATGATAAATAGAGTCAAAGTCGACAACTCTACCCATCATGATTTTCTTAAGGCGGATAATAGAATTATACTTGGCCTTTACCGCTGGGCTTGAAAACAGAGTATCATTCAGCTCTGTTCTGGGCTTCTTAGTAGATGAGCCTACCACATCCTTCCCCTGTGAATCCAGAGTCATGGATTTGGTGGACCTTGGCCTTGTAGGGGCATGTGATCCCCCAATGGTGGTCTTTATCCGGATTCTTTCGGACATTTTTGAAAAATGGAGTTTTTGGAGGAAAAAAATGGGTTTTAGGTGGAAATGGGAGATTTCAACCATAGAAAGTTGAAATGGATGCTTTGAATGAGTAGATCGATATGTTTAGGTAGTGTATTAATGGTTTTTTGATCAAAATGACGAGATTTTTTAGAGAGAGAAAGCTAGGGTTTTTGAAAATGGGGTAAAAAATCTGAAAAAAAATGAAGAGCCTATTTATAGAATCGCGATGCCAGTCGATTGGGGTGAGGATACCAGTCTACTGGGTGCTTTGAAGAGATGAAGAGTTTTGCATACCAGTCGACTGGGTCAGGGTACCAGTCGATTGGATGAATTGGCATAAAGATACCAGTCGACAAGGAAATTTATACCAGTCGACTGGGGTGATAACTAACTTTTAAAAATTGGCTCTAAACAAGGTCTAGTTGACTGGTATAGTCTTATCAGTCGACTGGAAGAATAGGAAGAAACTTACCAGTTGACTGGGATAGACTTACCAGTCGACTGGACCCTTAAGAGAATTTCCAGTTTTTTAGTCTTAGCACGAAATTTGTTTATCTATGCCATCTTGAGTGAGGAAGATATTAAATGAGGATTAATACTTTTTCACTAGATGTCAAATGTATGCATAATGAATGATGAAGCAATCAGACATACAGTTTATCATAATCTAACAATCCCATTAATAGTCTAATTTTGCAGAAACTAGCTTCATTTAGAGGTTTTGTAAGAATGTCAGCTATTTGATCCTCTGAAGGTATGAATTCTAGTCTTATATCACCTTTTTTAGCATGATCTCTTGAGAAATGATGTCTAATTTCTATGTGTTTAGTTCTAGAGTACTGAATAGGGTTCTTGGTTAGGTTGATAGCACTAGTATTATCACAATGTATGGGTATGCTTTTAAAGTTCATGCCATAGTCTTCTAGTTGTTGTTTCATCCATAACACTTAGGCACAACAACTTCTAGCTGCTACATATTCCGCCTCGGTGTTTGATAGTGCAACGGAGTTTTGTTTCTTGGAAAACCAAAAGGTTAACATTGCACCTAAGAATTGGCATGTTCTACTTGTGCTTTTTCTATCTAACCTACATCCAGCAAAATCAGCATCTGAATATCCTACAAGCTCAAAAGATGAATCTCTAGAGTACCATAATCATAGAGTTTGAGTACCTTGTAGATATCTAAGGATCCTTTTTACTGCTACTACATGTGATTCCTTAGGATTAGTCTGAAATCTAGCACACATGCATACACTAAACATGATATCAGGTCTACTTGCAGTTAAATAAAGTAAAGCTGCTATCATGCTTCTATAATATTTAGTATCTACACATTTACCTTTTTCATCAAGATCAAGTTTTGTTGAGGTGCTCATGGGTGTACCAAATGACTTTGAGCTTTCCATCTCAAACCTCTTTAGTAGGTCCTTAGTGTACTTTGATTGATTGGTGAAGATGCCTCCTTTCAATTGTTTGATTTGAAGTCCAAGGAAGTAGGTAAGCTCTCCCATCATGCTCATTTCAAATTCACCTTGTATGCACTTGGTAAACTCTTGACACATAGATTCATTAGTAGCACCAAATATAATAGCATCAACATATATTTGGACTAGTAGAGTGTCATTTATGTAAATTTTTGCAAAAGAGAGTTGTGTCTATTTTACCTCTTACAAAGTTATTGTTAATCAAAAATTTACTTAGTCTTTCAAACCATGCTCTTGGAGCTTACTTCAACCCATATAGAGCTGTAGAAAGCTTGTAGACATGGTTTGGAAGACTAGGATTCTCAAATCCAAGAGGTTGGTCAACATAAACCTCTTCTTCTATAAAGTCATTTAAAAATGCACTTTTTACATCCATTTGAAATAATTTAAACTTATTAAAGCATGCAAAGGCTAATAACATTCGAATAGCTTCTAATCTAGCTACGGGAGCATAAACTCATCAAAGTCTATTCCTTCTTCTTGATCATATCCCTTAGCAACTAGTCTAGTCTTGTTTCTAGTTACTATTCCATTTTCATCCATCTTATTTCTAAATATCCATTTAGTTCCAATTATTGTATGATTCTTAGGTTTAGGAACTAGATTCCATACTTTGTTTCTTTCAAATTGATTTATTTCTTCTTGCATGGCAATTATCCAATCATTATCCTTTTCAGCTTCTATAAATGTCTTAGGTTTTACTTGAGACAAATAAGCTACATAACTGCAAATATTTCTAGTAGAGGAACGAGTTCTTACCCCTTGTGAAGGATCACCAATCACTTGATCAATCGGGTGATAATTTATATACCTCCAATCTTTTGGAAGACTATCCTCTTGTCGGCTTGTAAATGGTTGGTCCAATTTGAGAGTTTCTATCTCTTCATTTGTTTGAGGTGGACTCTCTTTTGAGTCAACACTGGGAGTAGGTGTTTCTGTTCTTGGAATAAAATCTGCGTCATCATTGAAAGAAACTTCTCTACTACTAATTAGGTTAGACTTATCAAGAGTTACATGAACGGATTCTTCTACCACTAGAGTTCTTTTGTTGAAGACTCTATAAGTCTTACTAGAGGTTAAATATCCTAAAAATATCCCTTCATCGGTCTTAGAGTCAAATTTACCCAAGTTAGTTTTATTGTTATTCAGGATGAAGCATTTACAACCAAAGGTACGAAAATAGGATATTTTAGGCTTTCTACCTTTCCATAATTCATAAGGAGTTTTATCAAGCATAGGTCTAATTAAGATTCTATTTAAGATGTAGCAAGAAGTGTTTATCGCTTCTGCCCAAAAGTATTTTGGTAAACTATTTTCACAAAGTATTGTTCTTGTAAATTCTTCTAGAACTCTATTTTTCCTCTCAACAACTCCATTTTGTTGAGGAGTTCTAGGAGTTGAAAAGTTGTGATCAATTCCATTTTCATCACAAAATTTTGAAAAACTTTGGTTTTCAAATTCTTTTCCATGATCACTTCTAATGCTTGAAATACAAATTTCTTTTTCATTTTAAACCTTTTTGCAAATGTTTTTAAACCCTTTGTAAGCTTCATCCTTGTAAGCAATAAAAATAACAAAGGTATATCTTGAATAGTCCTCAACAATAATAAGAGCATATTGATGACCACCTAGACTAATGGTACTTATTGGACCAAATAAGTCCATATGCAATAGTTCCAATGGTTTAGTAGTTGAGACTACATTCTTTGATTTAAAAGAGATCCTAGTTTGTTTTCCTATTTGACAAGTATCACATACTTTGTCTTTTTCAAAATTGATTTTGGGAAGTCCAATGACTAAATCTTTTCTAGAAATGATTTTAAGCAAGTTCATGTTCACATGACTAAGCCTTCTATGCCATAGCCATGGATTTTCACTAATGGTAAGAAAACATTTTTCATTTTTGGAATGCAAGGATTTTAAATCAACTATATAGACATTTTTATGTCTATGACCAACAAATTTGATCTTATTACTCTTGATGTTTATGACTAGACAATGAGAGGTTTCAAATGTGACTTTGTTGCCTTTGTCACAAAGTTGACTAATACTTAGTAAATTTGGCTTAAGGCCTTGTACTAGCAATACATTATCTATGGTTGAGAAATTATTACCAACTTTTTCATGCCCGATGATCTATATTTTTGTGTTGTCTCCAATGGTGACAAGTCCACCATCTCTTAGAGTTAGCTCCTTGAATACACTTTTATCACCGGTCATGTGTTTTGAGCATCCACTATCAAGGTACCAACAGTTACCTTTTTTCTTGGTGTGGAGACATATCTACATCACACAAGGATACACAATGGTATTTTTAGGTACCCAAAATTTCTTGGGTCCTTTGAGGTTAATCCTTGAAAATACGGTTCCTTTTGGGACCCATACCTTCTTAACAGCATATGGTGATCTATGGTCATGTTGATAATGCAAAATCCTAGGATGATAGTTATTGAAATTCCTAGGAGTATTTAGTTGTACATTCCTATAATGCTTGGGATATGCGTTCTTAGGATATATGTTTCTCTTATGAAGAATATGAATATGCATGTCATTTCTAGAAAATGTATGAAGATAATCTCTAGGATACATGCTTGCATTTTTATGAGTATGCTTATTATTTCTAGAATAACCATAATAGTAATTCCTAGGATATGCTTGTGCATGATGCATATTGTTTTTAGGATGCACATGATGATTATTATTCCTAGGATGTGTATAAGCATGTCTTGAATGAGCATACATATAAGCATGAGTATTTCTAGGATTTTTCAATTTTGTATATGCAATAGAATTTGCATTTCTAGACATGCTAGCATTCATTGAGGGTATGTTTTTGACCTTGCTAGTGATCTTTGAAGTAGAGGCTTCATTCACACAAAAGGCTTTCATGAATAAGCTCTCTTTTGATTTTTGCTTTCCTAATGGAGAGTATCCTAACCCAGATTTTCCTCCACTTAATCTTTGGCAAGAAAGCACTTCATCAATCTTTTCTTTTCCAAGCATGAGTCTAGATATAGTGTCATTTAATTCTAATATCTTATTCTTTAAGTTTTCATTTTCATCTTTTAGGAAATCTTGAGAAGAATCATAAAGCAATGAAGATAGTTTATCTTTTTCTTCTCTTAGACTCATCATTTCTATAGAAAGAGATGATACCTCTTTCTTAAGAGTTGAGTTCCTAGAATCAAATTTCTTTAATTCATCAAGCATTTCATTTATAACTTCTAACAATTCTTCACTACTACTAACAATGTTATTTTTAGAAGAGGGAGAAGATAATACCTCATTTTCATCATCGATTGCCATGAGACAAAGGTTTGCAATTTCCTCGTATCCGACTTCTTTATCTGAGGAGTCTTCTTCTTTGTCATCACTCCAAGTGGTTGCAATCATAGCTTCTTCTTGAAGCTCTTGTATGGTTTGCTTGTAGCTATGCAATCGGCCTTGATGTGACCGGGCTTCTTGCATCCATAGCACACAAGTGGTTCCCTTTTTGAGGTGGGATCCTATGTGTATGATTTCTTACTTTTCTTCAAGAATCTATGAAATCGTTTGGTGATTAAGGCCATTTCTCCATCCTTTTCATTGCTCTCCCATTCTTCTTCTGATTCCTCTTCTTTGTTGCATGTAGAGGCTTTGAGAGCAATTATCTTTTTCTTCTTCTCATCATCATTGACAATGATATTCATTTCTTCCATCTCATATGTCAACAATGACCCAAGAAGTGTCTCAACATCAAGTTTGTTGAGATCTTTGGCCTCCGTGATGGCCGTCTTCTTTGCTTTCCAAATGGATGGCAAAGATCTTAATATTTTCTTGTTAGTTCAAACTCCTTAATGTTCCTACCAAAAAGCTTCAAACCATTAACAATAGTTGTGAAACGTGAGTGCATCTGAGAAATTGTTTCATTAGGAGACATTCTAAAATATTCATATTCAGATACTAGCATATAGATTTTTTATTTTTTAACCTCGCTAGTTCCTTCATATGTAACTTGTGTTTTATCCCATATCTTCTTAGCCGAAACACATGCAAAGATTTTATTGTATTCATATATATCTAAAGCACAATGTAAAATGCTTGTGGCTCTACTATTGAGAGACATCATTCTACAATCCTCATCATTATACTTAGTTTTGAGTTTAAGCATTGTATGATTGATTTTTCCAATAGTTATTTCCTTTGATGGAATTCTAGGTCCTTCTTCAATGACTCTCCACATATTATAATCTTGTCATTCGACAAAGATTTTCATCCTGCTTTTCTAATAGTTATAGTTGGAGCCATTGAAAAAAGGAGGCTTAGTGTATGAGTGTCCCTCAGAATAGCTATTTGCTTCCATCGGATCAACTCAAGGATATTAAGCCTAAAATTGAGAATGAGGCTTTGATACCAATTGTAGACTGAGGTTTCAACCCAAGAGGGGGTGAATTGGGTTTTTAAAAACTTTTGCTAATTAAACACAAGTTTATAAAAACTGATAACACCACAAGCATATAAATAAGTAATATGTGCTATAAATAAAGAGTTTAAGGAATAGAGAATGCAAACTCAGTTTATAGTGGTTCGGCAATATCGGATTCGTTCCGACCCTATATCCACTCTCTTCAAGGAACCTCCTTGAAGTAATCCACTAAGAAGCTTAGTCGTGCAACTTCACGGGTGTTGCACAAACCTTACAATCCCTTCCTCTTGGAAGTAAACCCCTTCCTCTCAGAAGTAAACCCCTTCCTCTCGAAAGAAAATCTCTTCATCTCAGAACTAAACCCCTTCCTCTCAAAAGCAAATCCCTTTACAATAAGTGTTGTAAAGTAAATGGTAGAGAGACAACAATGAATGCTCATACAACTTAATAGTATCTTTCTTTCAAGGTAAAGCTTGAAGAATGGCTCAACTTAAATATTTCAAAGCTTTTTTTTTTGTGAATCAAAGAATAAAAACTTGATTGAATGTGTATTCACTCCCCTGAAATGCACAATAGTTTGGGTTTAAATAGCCTTGTTGTAATATGCCCGTTCTGAATTGATTTGGTACGTTTTGGTACAATTTGTGCTGAAATCTCGCGTCTCAACGGTTATATATTTTTAATTACCAGTCGACTAGGTCCACTTTAAAAATCCTATTTTTAAGGCTATTGAAGGTACCGGTCGACTGGGTATGACTTACCAGTCGACTGGGAAACTTCTGCCCAAAGTACCAGTCGACTAGGTTGTTCTTACCAGTCGACTAGGGACTGTCTATCCAGAACACCAGTCGACTGGTATGAAGCATCCACTCGACCATAGACAAATTGTCCTATATATTAGAAGACTGGTATAAGTACCCAGTCGACTAGGTTGCTTATCAACCCAATTTTCATGTTTTAAAGAGATTTTAACTTTAAAACATTTGATTGAAAAGTTCTGTTTAAAATACTTTTCAAAAAAGAGCCATTGGACAAGCTAATTACCTAAACAAGTGAGACTTACAACTTGTTTTAATACCTTAGACCTATACTAGTTCTTCTGTCTTGACTTGGTGTTTGATTCGGGTTGAATTCTTGCTCCTTGATCCTTGGTTGAATGCTCTTTTTTCTTAATACACTTAGATAGCATTGTTAGTATAATAAGAGTTGTGTTTTGTCATCATTAAAATATAGGTGAGGGTCAACAATGGGTTTATAAGACTATGATAAACTGTATGTTTGATTGCAGCAACATTCATCATATGCATATTTAACATCTAGTGAATGAGTATTAACCCTTATTTAATGTTTTTCTCACTCAAGAGAGCATAGATAAACAAAATTCATGCTAAAACTCTAAGCTAGAGATCTTTTTTTTAAAGGGTCCAGTCAGCTGGTAACATGACTCCAGTCAATTGGTAACACACTGTCATTTCAACCAGTCGATTAGTTCAAGTACCCAGTCGACTGGTAGCACAAGACATTGTTTGGAGCCAAAATTTGAAATTCTGATAACCTACCCAGTCGATTGGTATGGATGACACAGTCAACTGGTATATCTCTGCCAGTTTACCCAGTCGACTGGTATGACAAACATTCTCAAATTATGAAGGACCCAATCGACTGGTGTCCTAACCCAGTCGACTAGTATCGCGATTCTATAAATAGTCGCTTCAATTTTTCATGCCATTTTCAAAACCCTTAAGCTTTCTCTCTCTAGAAAATCTTCAATTTCTATCCACAATCTCATAAAAACACTCCATAGAATCCTTAATCTCATCCCTCATCACCTTCATTTCAACTTTCAACAGTTGAAAAATCCATTTTTTCCCAAAATCTTTGAAATTTCTCCCTAAAGGCACTTTCTTCCAAATGTCTAAGAGAATCTAGATCAAAACCACCGTTGGAGGACCTCACGTGCCTATAGGGCCACAGTCCAAGAAATCCACGGCACCGGATGCCAAAGGAAAGGGCTTAGTGGGTTCTTCGAGCAAAAAGGCGATGACTAAGCTCGACGACTCACTTTTCTAGAGTCCAGCCGCCAAAGAAAGGTATAACTCTGTCATTCGCCACAAAAAGATCATGATGGGTAGATTCATTGACTTCGATTCTATCTGTCATGCAAATTTTGACATTTTACCTCCTTTTGAGGCAGTGTACTTAACACCACTTGTCAAGATTCACCAAAAATACTACCCACGCCTCATTCACTAATTCTACGCAAACTTGGTGAAGCTTTGTCCACTAGCTCTTCGTTTCAGAACTAGTGTGATGGGTGTGGATTTTGAGGTGAACACTGACCTCCTAGTTAGTGTTTTGAGGATCCCAGTGGGTGGGATCCAATGGAGTCTGGATGGATAGCCAGACAACTTTGATTATGAGGAGGCATGCCAGATCGTTAGGGGAGACCCTAACTATATCTTTAAGCCCACTACATTTCACATATGTAGTGATATTCCCCTCGACTCGAAGTTGTTCAATATCATCGTGAGTTGGACCATTTATCCACGACTTGGGAGTTGGGGCAATCACTCGAAGATAGACATAGTATTGATATGGAATCTCAAAATTGGACACCACTTCAATATCTACCCCTTATTGCTCGCCAACATGATAAATGATGAAGTTAGTGACTCTGGATACCTTCCCTACGGGATACTCATCACCTTTATCCTCCAGTATTTTCGGGTCCCTCTTCCTACCTTTGAGGCTTAGGACATTGGTCCCAAGGACATCATCAATGTCTCTTCTCTAAAGAAGATAGAGTGCACTATCCGTGATGGAATGATCTACACCAAGGTCGAGAAGAACATAAGGATTGGAGAGGGTGACAGCAGCGAGGAGGACGACGAGGTTCCTGGTGATGCAGCTCCTCCCACTACTATGGATACTAATGACCAGGCACCCAGTCTACGGCATGGTGGTTCTAATGCTAGTCAGGCTAGGTACGATGACCTACTACAGGCTATTTTGAGCATCCAGCTATCCATGCAGTCCGAGTTCCAGAGCTTGAGCTCTTCCGTTGATTCCATACACTGTGACCTCTACACACTTCGTGACGATTTCGAGCCGCATCAAGAGCACACAAAGGGCTCCTTGGCTGAGTTTCAGGATCTTATATAAGATGGCTCTGATTCCCCCGCTTGCTGAGCTTTATGTTTTATCTTCTTCTTTTTTTTGTAGCTTTTAGATATTTGTAGCACAATCATTCAGTTTTCATTCACATTTTGTACTCAAACAAGCTTCCTATAAGTACACATTAGATGGATGTATATATTGTTGCTATGATTTACATTGTTAGCATTTAACATATATATATATATATATATATATATATATATATATATATATATATATATATATTACTCTTATGCTATATGGTTTATTGGTTTATAATGTTCATGCTCACCTATATGCCTTAACTATTGATATGAGTGTAAAAACTTTTGACTCTTCCCGGGAAGTCTCCCCAATTTTGAAAAATTCGTAATTTTTACTTAAATTTTTTTTTTTTTACATTATCTTCATAGTTGTAGTTTTTGTTTTGCTTATTTTTTAAGTTTACACCCCATTTTCTATTGTTGTCAAAACGGGGGAGAAACATGAGAAAAAGACAAAAATCAATGCAAACTTACAATAGAGCATAGATTTGGGGGGAGCATTGCTCCGAACACTTTGATGAATATAACATTGTCTTACTTTGATTGATTAGGTTGATTATAAACTGCGTTTGAACTACTTAACAGGTTGGTTTTATCCGAAAAACATAGGAAACTCTACCCAATTTTCTCTAAAAACCCAACACTTAGTTTTTAAAACTACTTTTCTCTCATTAGTTTTGTCTTCATGAAAAAGGGGGAGATTGTTGACCCATATTTGATTTTAATAATGACAATGCACTACTCTAATTATACTAATAGTTTTATCTAAGTGTTTAAGCGGTAAAAGCTTTTAGCATAGAAACAAGATGTAAGAACTCAACTAGATTCAGACGCCAAGACAAGACAAAAGATATAAAATAGGCATTAAGGTATTGAAAACAACTGTAAATCTCTCATGTTCAAACACTTAGCTTGATCAATGGCTTATTTTACAAAAGATTTTGATAAAACTATTAATACAAATGTTTCCAAGTCAAAAACAGTTTTAATACATGAAAAAATGTGTTAAAGGGCAACCCAGTCGACTGGCTCAATATACCAGTCGATTGGGGCATAGGACAGAAGGTCCCCAGTCGATTGGGGTCAAAAACCCAGTCGACTGACAACTAGGATAGAGAGTTCTCAATCGATTGGTGCTTAGCAACTAGTCGACTGGTACTCTCCCACAACTTTCTCACTTGACCCAGTCGACTGGTACAAAGACCTAATCGACTGATAATTCAAAAATATGACCGTTTGAGACGCAGGACTTGAGCATTTAATGCACCAAACCTACCAAATCAGTGTCTAATTGTCATATTGATTCAAGGCTATATAAACGCACTTCAATGAGCATTTAAAAAAAATAATATAACACATTCAATTCACAAGTTTGCTCATTAATTCTCAAAAGCTTTGAAAATTTTATTGTTGAGCCATTCTTCAAGCTTATTCTTGAAAGAGAGATATTGTTCATTTTTAAAAGCACTTATTACTATCTCTCTACCATTTACTTTACAGAAAATCTCATTTATTGTAAAAGGGAAAAAATTGTAATAACTCTGAGTGTTTAGGATTAAGCACTTTTTTGTAAGCTTCTGTAAGGAGAGGATTAGTTTTCCTGAGGAAGGGATTGGTTATAAGGTTTGTACAACACCCATGAAGTTGTACGACTAAAAGTTTTAGTGGATTACTTCAAGGAGATTCCTTGAAGAGAGTGGATGTAGGGTCGGAAGGAATCCGATATTGCCGAACCACTATAAGTTGAGTTTGCACTTTCTCTTCCTTAAACTCTTTTATTTAAAGCAAATTACTTGTTTGTATACTTTGTGCATTTAACTGTTTTTATAAACTTGCAAGTAATTAGCAAAAGTTTTTAAAAACCTAATTCACCCCCTCTTGGGTTTGAACCTTAATTTACACTTTGATTTTAGTGAGTTCAAGTGCAAAGTTCTCAAGTAATTTTTCTTCCTTTCATATCTCTCAAGATTCTTTAGATTTTATTTCAAGATTTTGAATTTAAATTGTGTTCAAGAAAGAATTTAAGAAAAAAGTTAGGTTTTTGGTTTGAAGAAAAGAGTTTTGTGCTTGGTTGTGAATTTGAAGATTTTAACTTGAAAGATTTGCTATGGGTAATGTAGAAAATTGATTCAAGGTCTTGGAAAACTTTTGTTTTAAAAGATTTTGAAACTTTATAAAGGTTTGATTTGGTTTTCAAATGGAAAAAGTAAGATTTTCGCCCATTTTTTAGCTTCAAACCTCAGGACAGTCTTCTATCGCGATTGCACAGTCAACTGTGGAAAATGCTGAGAGTTCAGGTCTTTAACATAGTTGACTGTACAAATTAGACAGTGGACTTTACTTTTCTTTCCAAGAGCCCACAGTCGACTATGCAAGTAAGACAGTTGACTGTTCAACCCTTTTTCAGATTTTTACATCAAGTCTCTCCTTTTCTTTTATGTAACGAGTCCTTAAGGATAATTAGATGAATTAAATAGTTGATCTTGATTTCTTAACTTGAATAATTAGTGTGTAATTATATACACCTTGGAGGTTAATTTTAATCGATGAATTCTTTAGGTGTGGTCGAGGAACATTCTAAGGGCAAGGAGATGATTCGAGAGTGAAGGTTTAGCCTCCAAGGTGAGTATCACTTTACTCTTAGTAAGTGTGAGAATCTTGAATGAAATTAAAAGCTTAGATCATACATGTTAGTAAAGACTTAAGCATTTTATGTATGATAAAATAAAATATTTAAGGAGCATGAGATGTATGCAGATAATACTTGTGTATTAAAAAATTATTTGTTTGGGGGATGCTGAATATAATTAGTTCATGAAATGTGTATTGAAAGGTTATATTACCAAGAATACTTTGCATATGTTGTATTACTTTTGTTGTTATTATGTAATGTGAAATGAATGGATTTATTTAGTGTGTTAAATGTTATAACTACACCGGTAAGGGGTAGGGAGGATACCTTGCTCGATAAGGGGTAAAGAGAGGATCTAATTTATTTAAATGGGAGACGTCTCGATATTCGTTAACTATCCGATTGAAAGGGTAAAGAATTGAAGTGATAGAAAGAGTGCTTTACGTTGTATCATATATCATGCTTGAGTTGTATATTCAAAATCCACAAGCCTTATGAATTGCTATATATATTGTATAAAAAGATAATTATATAAAATTTGGTTATGTACTAAACTACCCTTAAGGGATTTTATAAATGGATTTCTTTGATTATTTCGAGTAATGTGATTACTTGCTAAGTTTTTTAGCTCACCCCCTCCCTCTTACTATTCCAGGAAGATTATTCGAGGACTTTTAACCGTAAATGAAGAAGCAAGGAAGAGAAGTCTCTAGGTGGCTCCATGTGCTAGCATCCTCGTCCAATCCTGTTTGTAATAGCAATCTAGTATTTTGTACTAAGTTGTATATTTTGAAGCTTACATCTCATGAGACGTCCTTTTGTAAAGTTAAAGGATTGTATTATGGATCGAAGTTGTACTTACTTACTATAATACACATATATTATTCTACATTTATGTCAGATTCTATTCATATTATAATTGTCCAGGTGCTCAATTCTGAAAAGTAAGGATGTTGTCTTGAGTAAGGCCCACTCGGGATGGGTCATTACAATTAATTAGAATAATTAACTTAATTCCATAATCTTGTAAGAATGCTCAAACTCGTCGCCCGTTAAAGACTAATGCATTATCGACAGTTAAAGATTTTAGGATTCCAAATCAATGAATTATCAACTCTTAAACAAATTTGGTAACTTGAACTTCATCATTTTCTGTTTAAGACTTAGCTTCTACCCACTTAGTAAAATAATCAAAGGCTACTAACACAAATGCGTGTCCTTCACTTGAAGTAGGGTAGATTTTCCAATTATGTCAATGGCTCATCCTCTAAATGGCCATGGTTTGATTATTGATTGTAAGGGGCTAGTAGGAACTCGAGGTATGTTCTCATGCCATTGACATACTTGACAACCCTTAGAGTATTCTAGACAATCCTTTAGGACTGATGGTCAGTAATACCCATACCTTCGTACTAACTAATGTATTTTCAGTCCTAATTGATGAGCACTCCAAATTCCTTCGTGTACCTCAATCATGACTTGCAATGATTCCTCTGTTCCTATACACTTTAGAAGTAATCCTTCAGCGTCTCATTTCTATAGCTTTTCATTCTCTCCCTAAAGAACATAATGTTGAGCTTTTAACTTCAGAAAGTTACTCGCCTTCATATTGAGATTCCTTGGGAAGTTTATAATTGGTTTTCTTTAATTGTTAACCTGATAAACTTGGATTGTTTAAACATTTGTTGTCAGTTTTCTATCAGTGATAGGAGGTAGCCTTCTTCGATTTAGTCTGGCTAGTTTGTTTTTCCAATTACTTGGGATTCAGAAACCCGTAGCCATTTAAACCAATATGTTTGCTCTTGTATTTTTCTTTCGAGGGATGTGTCATAAGGTTACGTCATTAAATTCTTTAAGCAATTGTTGTCTTCTACTAAGTATGGTGCCAACATAACATTCATACATTTGTATTCTTATGTTAATTGCTTGACGACAAGCTGTGAATCTCCTTAAATTTCTATTGAACTAATTCTCATTTCTTTAAGTGCCTCGGGCCCAATAATCAAAGCTTCATACTTAGCTTGATCATATGAATAATTTCCCTCGAGTGTAAAAGTTAAATCCATTTGTATTCCAATTGGGGACCCTATCGAGATACCAATCCCACTTTTTTTCTATTTTGGATCCATCAAAATTTTGTTTATATTGAGCTAAACTTACAAAAAGTTTTTCTTTATTGATTTATATTTCCATGTTGGGATGACCAACCAAGATATCAACTAAGACTTGTCCTTAAACTGCCTTTTTAGAAATCTAAATTAAGTCAAATTCAATGATGGTTAGACTCCATTCAGTCATTCTACCCCTAAGTATAGGTCATGATAGCATATACTTAACTAGATCAGTTTGAGCAATCACATGAACCATAAAACTTAAAAGGTCATGATGTAATTTAGTTATAGCAAAATAGAGTTCTAAACATAACTTTTCAATTGAAGAATATTTGCATTCCATTGAATTTAATACATGACTTAAATAGAAAATAGCTTACTCAAGGTTACATTCATTGTCCTGAGATAACAAAATTCCTATTAAATCTATTGTAGCCAATATATAAAGCTTCAACGATTTTCCTTGTTGAGGTGAGATCAAGACTGGAGGATTCGAGATACATTTATTTATCTTCTTGAAAGCCTTATGGTGATGTTCTTCCCATATAAAATCTTCTTCTCCTTTGAGCTTTAATAATGGAGAGAACACTTTGGTTTTAGCTGCAACATTAGCAATAAAATGCCTTAGAAAATTTACTTACCCCTTTAACCTTTGAAGTTTCTTCTTATTAGAAGGGGATTTAGCTTGAATTATTTTTTTAGCTTTGTTCTGGTCAACTTCAATTCCTTGACTATTAACAAGAAATCCTAATTTCAAAGAATTTAATTTTAGTTGGTGAACGCTCATTCTTTTAAATCCTCTCGAGAGAGCTTCGAAATGTGAGTCAAAGCCTTATAATTTCATTGTTATGTCATCAATATAGGCTTCTATACATTTTCTAATCATGTCATGAAAAATCATATTCATAGCACGCTGGTAAGTTACCCCAACATTTTTCAATTTGAAGGGCACCATTACCCACTTAGATGTCGCTAGATTGCTAGGACAACAGAAAATAGTATTGTGTAAATCCTCTACATCTATAAAAATTTGATTATATCTAGAATACCCATCCATCAAGGAGAGCAGTTTGCTACAAGCTGCATTGTCTATTAACAGATCAGCTACTAGCATAGGGTATTCGTCTTTAGGAATAGCACTATTTAAATTCCTAAAGTTCATACACACCTTTAATTGGTCATTTTTATTTATTACTGGAACTATGCTAGAAAGCCATTATACATATCTGGGTGTTCGGATGAACCTGACTTTTAGTAGACACTCGATATCCTTCTTGACTTTAAGGATGACTTTTGTGGACATCCTTTTAGGCACCATCTAGAACGGTTTATAGCCTTTCCTAATGGGTAGTTGATGTTCCACCACACTTCTACTCAATCCTAGTATCTCATCGTAGTCCCAAGTGAAGTAGTCTCTATACTGTCTCAAAAGAGATGTGAGTTGCTCTTTTGCCCTTTGGGGAAGTAGCTTACTGATGAAGGCTAGTTATGCTTCTTCTCCATCATCTAAATTGACTTTCTCTATGGGATCTTGTGTTTCTACCTTCAAGTCTTCAAGCTTGATTGAGGCAAGTTCAAGATCTTTTAGTTCGATTTCATCAAGATTCTCCGTATTCTCGATGTTATGTTAGTTTATCACTTTTTGTTCAGCCACATATGTGGCCAGCCTTGATTGGGCCAAAGTTATGGCCTCTCTCTTGTTTTTGTAGAGTTTACTATTCATCATCAACTCTGTATTCGATCAAGAGTGTCTCTAACTTTTTCTCTATCAAGCATGGTCTGGAAAACTCTAAACAAACCTACTTGAGAGCCACTTCCTCTGGCTCTTCCTTAGACACGGTCATCTCAATGTGTTTCCCATGTTTTTCTTTTCCCAACATCTTTACG
This sequence comes from Bretschneidera sinensis, assembly GCA_023935145.1. Taxonomy (NCBI): domain Eukaryota; kingdom Viridiplantae; phylum Streptophyta; class Magnoliopsida; order Brassicales; family Akaniaceae; genus Bretschneidera; species Bretschneidera sinensis. Next base: position 74,695,477 of record CM043703.1, on the reverse strand, counting down.
CAGCCAATATTTTTCTCGTCAAATGTTGCCTCAATACTATTTGAAGAAGCCATGAATGGCTTATCATCTACATACACCATTTTAACCTGGTTATTATTATTCCAGAAGAAAAGTGATTGGTAAAATGATGATGGTACATAGTAATTGGAATGAACCCAATCTCACTCTAATAAAGCGTTGTAACTTAAAGTAGAGTCAACCACAAAATGCAGCTACAATAACTCGACTTACAACTTGTAACTCGAGGGGAAAGACTCATTATGTTTTAATTTTAGTTCTTGAAAAATAGTAAACAGAGACCTCAGAAAGGGATTAAATCCTCTTCTATTTTCTTCAGTTTATAGAGTATGGTACGTGGAAGTATGTTGATTGATGCACTGTTGTCAACTAATACACAATTTGCATGCTTACCTTCTATATGAACCTTAACATATAAAGGTTTAAGTTTTTGAGCCATACTTCGAGGGGGCTTTTCGATGATCATGAGAATCACTTCTCTCGTCTTCATTTAATCTGTCCATGGCTTTTCACTTCATGTGCATACTGCCTTTTGTGGTTGTTCCTTGATTATTTCCATGTCCTCAATGTCAACCTTTTCAGCTTCGAGTGGCTAACTGTTTATTTCCAAAAAAAAAGGATGGCAAAAGGATGACCTTGTTACGGTCCACGATCATGGCTTGTTCTACTGGATTTTTCTTCTCGGGGTTCTTCTCTTGATCTTCTTCACATGAGTGCTCTTCGTCCTTTTGGGAATCATCCTTAACACTGTTCTAATTGGAATCTTCCTCGGGAGTTTACTTTTCTTCTGAGCTCTCTAGAGTCCCTGATGTTTGACCTCGTTGACTGGTTGTCGCCACATTCATAATGTGTATAGGCCCGTTGATGCCCATGGACTCCAACTATTCATCTTTGACTTCTCTTATGGCATGGTTTATATGAAATCCTCTTTTTGGAACTGGGATAAACTACCCATCTCGGGTGAGGTTTTCTTCTACGTATACTTCCACATCATCATCATCTGAGAAGGCCATTATTACCTCATTCCCGTTTGCGGAGCTAGTGACTATTTTCTTTCCTTGTTCCTCTTAAGCTCAGGTGACTTCCTCTTCTTCCTCTAAGCTAGAAGTCTCAACTCCTCTTTCGAGCCTCTTGTGTTCCCTAGCTCTTTGGGATGCTTTGGGTTATTATTCTTCCATGTCTTGTCTTTGTTTGGCAGCCTACTAATGTAGCTATCTTCTTCACTGGGTTTGAGTTATGTTTAGGAAATTTAGATTGTAGTCATACTTGTATTTCAACTTTATATGTTCCTTTATATTGGTATGAAGGTGGTACCATTTCCCTAGCTCTATGAGTGGCACTTTAAAGGTTCTTGGTCTTTGTCTGGTCATTGACCTTCACTTGTTCCATGAACAACTCAGCCACCTTCAATTAACATGCGACACATAAGATGTTTTGAGTGTTAGGTAAAGTCACTGGAAAAATTGATTCAGAAATCCCAGTTGTTAGTCTTGACGTTACAACCATTTTTGGCTTCAGCTCTTCATCTTCAACCATTATTGGTTGGTCATCAAACTCATCTTCCTATTCTATGGGTTTGATCTCCTTGAAAGGCACGAGATCAACTACTTTTAAGTACGTGACATAATAGTTGAACTTACTTAAAGGTTCTCCTAACAGTCCAACTTCAGGATCCCCAACCTTGTATTGTTCCTTTAGAATTTGTTATTGAGTTTTCTTTTGCAAAGTACTTATTATTGTTCCTGAAAGCAAACATTGAGGATTATTAAACCTTTTATTGTATTACATCAATTGAGAAACACTTAAAGGAAACATGTTAGCATTAACTAAACCAAGGAATAGTTTAGTATCAACTTGCATTGGTCTCATCCTATTGTTGTTTTAGCCTGGCTAAGTCAGCCATATAAACGCCTATACTTGTTTGAGAGAACTGAGTCAAAAATCTTTCCTGCATATCATCCCAATTCATGATTGAATTCTGCGAGAGATTAGTGTACCACATGAATGCCAGTCCTGTCAAAGAATTAGGAAACAAACGTAATTTCATGAAATTGTGATTAGAATATTATCCGCATTGGATGGTGAAACACCAGATATGTTTTAGGGTTGTTTTCTCTTAATCTCCAGAGAAAGACGTGAAATTAAGCAATTTGTAGTTTCTGGGAAATTCCAATTGTTAGTCTATGTAATCGGGGTAAGGCTTCCTATACATGAGCCTCTGTACCCCATGAATCTCATGCCTATATAGATGCTCGAATTGCTCAAGCCACCTAGGGGTATTTGATATTAGATATAAGGTTGAGATCATTGAGGTTAGGATGTGGCGGAACTAGTGGAACTTATAAGCCTCATGGTTTTCATGTGGTATTTGTTGAGGTCAAATTCCAACCTAGCAATTAATGACTTTAATGATATGTCGTTATAAATTCAAAGAAAATAATTTAATCTAGCAATTAATGAACAAAACAGATAGCGAGTGAAAAGTAGTAACAAACTCAATATATATTGAAACTGAAAGTAATGCTGATACAATGGGTTTACAGGATTAGAACCTCAAGATAACAGATACAAACTCCTTGAGCTTATTATAATGTAGGCCGAGACTTCAATGTAGCTCTGGCTTGGATTGACTTCAAGACAAACAAAGAAAGGGGATGGAGAAAGGGAATTACAGCTAAAATTACAGTAGAACTACTCCTATTGTTACTGGAAAGTAAGTTATGAAAGTAAATGCAGATAGATAATGATTGTTGGATGATTGTCTGTATGTCCTTTGATGATTAATTATACTGCTATTTATACTACTTTAGACTTAGACAGTTGTGTTGGTACTCCCCAAGAGTCTCCCACATTTCCACTTCCTTACGTTCTCTTTATTAAATGCGTTGATCATGCCACATGTTGAAATATTTACCTCCGCTACGTGAGTTATATTTAATCATGACCACTTTTACCTTAGCCAGTTAAATGCACGACCCTTGGGTTATCCTCGATTCTTGAATAGTAGGATTGATTGTTATGACTTATCCACCTTACTCGAGGTCGAGGTATGGAAAGTCCACTTGAGCTTATCAACCTCGAGCTCTCGAGTTATAGTACTTGTCTCGATGCTATCCCTCAAACTTCTTTTTGAAAGTCCTTGTTTCGCGGCCTTTTTGATGGATAATCGTCTTATCTCATTTAATGCTCCTATCACACCTTTTTTTCCAGTCATATTTTCTCTTACGCGCTATGGCCTTTATATGTGGCCCAATTAAGATATGCCACAACATTAAATCATTTTTTGTATAAACATGACAATTAGTTTCATTTGATTTAATGGCAAAATGATCAAAATAATCTTAAGAATTTAAATTTATCTTAAATAAGCAGAAGGGCAATGAGATAATTTAATAAATCATTGATTTAATTTTTTTAAAAATTTTTGTAAACTTTTTAAGATATTGACTTGATTGATAAAAAAAAAAATACCTTTAATACCGTTAAAAAAAAGTCAACAAAATCTATTTTCTTACACTAAAATCACCGTCATCCACCAAACCAACCACACTCACGCCAAATACAACTAAAATAGTAGTGACTACACCATTGTGTCATAAAATCATTATAGCTACAAAACGATTCAATGCTAAATTTCTTCTAGCACCTTTAATTAATTTACTGTATTGAATCTACACAAGAAAAGTTTTGCAGCAAGTAACCATTGGGATCTCTTTTGTTTTTTTGTTTTTAGTTTTTTTTTTTTTTTTTGTTCCTCGTAAAACTCAACCTTTTATTTTACTTAATAGAAATTGTATGGGTTTCCTTTTGAACAAGACACCAAGAAGATGATATATTGGTAATGCACCGGATATAAAGTCAGTGCTCCAGGCATAGTTATCACTGAATCATCGGTTTAGTAAGTAGGTTAGTGGTCAAACTGTTAAATCATAAAAAAAAAATATAACAATATTAATTATATTATATCAAATACCTGTAAAAGTATAAAATCTACAATATTATCATTGAGTATTAACTAAGTTTGATGAAAGCATGATAAATCAAGACTTAATCATAATTAATTAACAAATAATATCATTTATTAGAGTTAAAAGAGTTAAACAAGTGAATTAAAAGCTTTCCGAAACATTCTATGTATTATAGTATAAATATATTAATATATATGATTATATATTTGTATAACTTATATATAAGGGTTAAATATTAAATAAGAGCATTAATTTCACAATAATATAGTTGCCGTGGTGGTTATGTGTTTATACCATTTAGAATTTATTTTTTAACTTAATTTTTAAAACCTATAAGTTCACATCGGTTCAAAATAATTGCATGAGTATTACTATTAGAACCGAAGAGTCCATTCTAACACAGCATGAGTCTTAATTTATTTCCCTTGTTGGTTTGTTTAAATATTTTTCAATTGAAAAGATTGAAACAATAAAGTCAATTAAGAACGATGCTGATATTCCTTGTAAATATATGTTTATACATGGAGCTCTCGTAAGTTTCGTCATAGCAGTAAAATCCTACAAAGACCATCACTATTCTTATATTATATACCCAGCATTCTCTCTATTGCTCTTCACTGATCGATCAACTCTCTGCCGATCTGCATATAATTAATAAACCATATGAGAAAGAGTTACCACTAGAATTGATATGACGGAAAATATGTCCTAAAGAGCAACAGTTAGATGAGCAAATTGAAGAGGAGGAGAAGAAGGACCGTATGGCCACACGTGATGTGCACAAACTGGTATGAGAATTGAGAGGGCGAGGGAAGTTTACAGGACTTATTCAAGGCTTGAACCGAAGCCTTCACAAGGGGAAATTTGGGCTTGGTATTTGTATGGATTGTGTTCTCATTTTATCCTTACAGCTCTTTTTCCTAGTGTTTTCCATCTCATCATTAGGCAAATTGTATCATTACCACCTCAGCCTGCTCAGGGCTGGGACAAAAGTGACAAGGGCTTTCGTTATAGGCCTAAGGAAATGCAACTGTAAGTATTTCTACTTCCATTTGTAATTACATATCCATGTGTGCGCATGATGAATTAAAACTTGTTCAAATATTGAAACTTAATGATTTATACATCATAAAATGTTGGAAAGTCATACACTATACCAAACAAGAATTTTTCTAAATCTCAGGAGCCTAAACGTTTGGATCAAGTAAACGTTGTCTACGTCATGGAAAATTTCATTAATTCAATCAATTATCAGTCAATGATTTGAAATTCTCCCCTTTAGAGTGGACTTCAATTTCTTGGGCTATAGGCTTAATTCTGTCTAGTCCAATTCTCAGCTTCATTCCCAGCAACCTTGACCTAGGCCACAAGCAACAACTAATTGCAGCGGCTGCAACAACCCTTGGATCTGTCTTGTGTTTACTTGTTGAATTATTCAGAGTCACATGGATTTTCCAAATATACATTGAGCCATTGCCATTGCTAGCATTGTAACCACAACTTCTGTTCATGTATAAAGAATTAATTTGACCATCTTCTATTGTGAGAGAATATTATAAAATATTCTAAATATATTGTGGTATGATTAGGTTAGGATTCTTAGGTGATTTAGTTTTCTTATAATGCTACTTAGTTTATTATATAAACCCTACCAATGGTATCTATATAATCATTCTACTATTATCAATAAAACCTTGATTAGGTTTTTTCATGGTATCAAATCGACTAAGTGCTTTAACAATTTCGGAAGACGGCTTAATGTTGTTTGCCTAACTATAACTTTTTTTTTTATTGGTATAAATTATTATCCCTATCTTTTATACCGATCCAAATTCACCATTGTAATTATTCTTTACATTAATCCAAATCTCCATCCATTCAAAGCTAGTTTTTATCAGCAGCCATTCGTTGCATCACCAATTGCTATGTGAAATTTTTGTCTAAATTTTGCTTGTTGATACCACCCATCCTTACCACCATTAACCATCGAAATTGCTGCTCTAACCAAGAGAATATTTCCTCCCCTTCCATTCTTTATTCTAAATTTATTATTTTTTCTCACTTGTTTCTCTAATCCTATAGTCCTATTATATATTCAGTTTTCTTGGCTAACGGCGCCTTCTCCTTTTTTGTCTCTCCTCAATTTTTTTCTTCTTTCTTTATCTAATCTCAACATCTCTCTCTTCTTATCAATTCTCATTATTCTCTGTTTCGATTCTGAATCTTCTCTCTTTCTAAAACATATCTCTTTACCCTTCTATTTTTTTCTACAATAATTTATATCTCTTGACTTCTCTCCTTTTCTTTCTCTTTTCCCAATTTCTTGTAGACTTGCATGGATTGGTGAATTTCACATTTTGACGATTCGGATGGCATTAGAGCTGCGATCTATTGAAGATTATGCACATTGGTGGTTTAGTTTATACTTGGATTAAATTTTGTAATCAAACACATGACAATTTTATTAATATTACCATGTGTTTGAAGGGGAATGTGAGAGAATATTATAGAATATTTTAGAAACATTGTGGTATGATTAAGTTATGATTCTTAGGTGATTTAGTTTCCTTGTAATGCTACTTAGTTTATTATATAAACCCTACCAAGGGTCTCTATGTAATCATTCTGCTATTATCAATAAAACTCTAATTAGGTTTCTTCACCCATAAGTTTAAACTTTTGGAATAATTGGTAACTCAATTATTCTTAATATGATATCGGAGCTTCAAGTCGTGGATTGAATCCTGGGATGCCCCTTTTCATTTAATATTTCACTCAGTTCTTTGCCCTTTCAAATATTTGGGCTTTCTTTAATTTGTGTTTTACGTGCAAAACCTTTAATTTTTCAGTCAACTTACACGTGAGGGGGTGTGTTAAAGTATGAAAACAGGTTACACGTGAAGGGGTGTGTTAAAGTATGAAAAATTAATTGAACGTTTTCCCATAAACTTAAGTTTTTGAAATAACAGGTAACTCAATTATTCTTAATAACCTCCCATGCTCGCCACCATGGCCTAAAGGTTTGAGGATTTACTGGACCGACCGTTCAGAAAATCCAATACCAAACTAAAAGAGGGATCTCTAGTTGCCTCCCTGTTTATGCCACAGACATTGGTTGCTTGGGCTCTGCTGTGATTTCAGCATTCAGTTACCGTATGCTTCGATAGAAAGATACCTTTATGGGATTATGGATTGCCTCAATTTTAGGTGGCCTTAAATGGCTTATTGGAATTTTCCATGTCTTAACTGTAAGGCCTGGTCCAAGTACTACTACCACCTCTTCTACTTCAAAAGCCCACAATATTCTCTCCATTTTTATGTATTACCATGCAATTGGAAGGATGCAATTGGAAGCTTAATTGGTATTTCCTTTGCCTCATTTACATCAATGTGCATTTTCACAGGAGGGTTGTTTTATCTAGTTGGTCAATTGTGCCTTAAAACAGTAGTTTTTACTCTTATCTTTGGCTAATCTATTTCGTTTTCCCATCGTTTTCTATGCCTCTACTGCAACCATTGCAGCATGTCATTAAGGTGAATGCTGTGAAAATGCAACTGCTAGGCTTTCTCTTATCGTTGTTCATTTCAGGAATGAGATTCTATTTTCAAGAGAAAAAGTGGCATTACAGACATATATTGTTCTTCGCTCCGTTGCAAAGCACTTCGACTAGGATTCTGCATGTATTCGGACGAGTTTTGAGTGGGAAGCTTTTATCAATTCTGTCTTATTCCACTTGTTGTTGTTAGTAGTTGAAGTGTATGTGCTCTTTGTGACTGAAATTTTACAGGAAAGCTATGGCGTTGTTTGGGAACCCGGGATTAAAGCAATTTTTTAAAAAGCTGCTTTGTTCCAAAACGGCCCCTATATATCTTGAATCATTTTTATTGGTGTCGTTCATTGTCTAAAGGTATGAAAAAATTGAATTTCACATGGATATACAGAATTCCACTACCCATAATAAACTACTATGTTGCAACTTGAAACTGTCATAAGGAATCCTTTTTTTTCTTTCTTTTTTTTTTATAATAATAGGCAATCGTTTTTGTGTGCCAAATAAAAGGGAAGGGAGATAAAATGGTCCATCTTTAAGTCCATTCTTAAAGATGAAACAAATTAGTACTATAATTTTACCTTTTCTTTGAACCACTAATTATCAATTTAGTGTGTTTTACTAGCAAGATATAAACCTAAGCTCCTCAAAATGACTGTAGAAGGGTAATATAAAAAAAATTAGAATATCCAAATAAGATCTCTTGAACACTCTCAAAACGAGTTCGACTTTCATCCTTTAGTTTTTATCAAAGGATATCTCTCTTATTTTAATGATAAAAGAGACACATCACTTAAAAAATAAAAAAGTTGAGATTTAACTACACCTTCTCAATCATATCTAAAATCACATTATATTGTTAATAATTTCATTTTTCAACCTTCCAAATAATTTTTTAGTTTATTATAATCTATGATAATGTTTAGGCTAAATTGCAAATTTGATCATTTTTCTTAAAGGTTGGTTACAATTTGGTCTATGAATTTAAAAAGGTAACAATTGAATCCTTAAACTATGTGTTTCTCCTCAAATTGATCATTTTGACCAAGTCAAGCCGTCATTTTAGACAAAAATCCATGCAAGCGTCCCAAGTGGCGTGTGAGACCCACTTGATTTTAAATGAAAACTACAAAAACGATGAGTTTTGGTCTAATAACACAAAATTAAACCTCTCTTTTTTTCTAAGAGATCTTAACCAAAAATTTCCCCTAATGCATCAACCCTAAACTAAGTTCATCCCAAATCTCATCATCCTCACTATTTTTTTTTTTCCTTCTTCTTCTTCCTTTACTTTTTTTTTTCTTCTTCTTCTTCCTTTTCTTTTTTTTTTATTTTTATCTTCTTCTTCTTTGGTCTTCTTCCACTTTCTTCTTTTGCCTTCTTCTTCTTCCTTCTTCTTATTTCTCCTCCTCCTTCCTTCCACGCCGCATCGCCAAACAAGACTGTGAACAAAGGGCATATGCATATCAACAACAAAGGCGCGTTGGATCTACTTGGGCAGATGGACGACACAACCACGTCGGATCTGCGATTGCAGCGCTAACATCATTGCTTCCTTACTCGACCACTGTCAGTGACCTGGTGAGTACCCTTATTTCTTCTCTCTCTTCCACTCGTTTTCCATTTCTATTTCTTTCTTCTTAACACTATTCTCTCTCTTCACCATTTTCTGTCCTCAACGATGAAGATTTTTCATTTATAGATCCATCATTTTCTTCTTTCTCTTCACTCTTTTCCAAGTTATTTTAACTTTTACATACGATCATACTCTTAAAAGTAGGGATTTGTTTTGATAATTTCTGTTTTTTGTCTTTTTTTCTTTATTGCCTTCAATTAAATTAGTTGTTCTAAGATTCGTTCGGTGTAAGATGATTTTGGATTTCTTTGGTGCGCATCCTATGATGTCATTTTTGTATGCTTAAACCGTTTGATTCTCAACTGAAACAAGAAATTGAAGGGTTTTTTTATTTTTTTTTACAGAAATGTGCATTCTATTATGAAGAAGAAGGGTTTTTACGTTTATTTTTTTTTTTGTTTGGGAAGAACTTAGGGTAAGGTTGAAGAATTTTTTTGATTAATTTGATCTTAAACTTTGATAGATATAGTGAGGTTTGGGTTATTTACCCTCATACTCATCGTTTTGGTAGTGGGAGGTGGGTCTCACATGTCACTTAGGACGCTTACATAGCTTTTCGGTGAGCTAGATCAAATTACCTTCTAATTTAACTGATTGATTTAGTTAAAAGTGACTAAAATGATTCAATTGCAACCCAATTCTTAAAATAAAATACTCAATTATTACTTTTTAAGTTCAGATATCAAATTATAACCAACTCTTAGAAAAAGATTAAATTTGAAATTTAGCCTAATGTTACTAAAAACATAATTTTAGGACAATCATTAAGTAATTTAAAATTAGATGACCCTTCAAAATTAGATTTCCTATTCGATTCAAAATACTTCGCGAGTAAAAAATTATAATCTGTCACATTGCACTTTTCCACCTCCACAATTTATTTATTTTTACTTCTAAATTAAAAAAAATAGAAATAATATGGTTTATTGAAATTGTTGAGAAATATTACAAATCGCTGCACCATGAATATATAATCAATTCTATTGAGAGAGACAACTATGAGACCAACTCATATTCCTTAATAGCCCTTTTTGGAAGTACTTCAACTATGGTCAAAATTATCCATTTAATCAGATGGGCTCATTTTACAAAATCCACATTTTCAGATTGGATGTTGATGTGGTTTCATTTACAAGGACCTCATGTAGTAAGAACATTTATACTTCTTCGGTTATTTGTACCGTTAGAAATTTCATTCCAAAATTAACAGAAAAATTTATTTCCAATGGTTTGCTGTTAGATTACCTTATTTTTCCTAAAATTATAAACTTTTTTTTAGTAAACATTATCTTACGTTATAATAAAACTAAAAATTATTTAGAAGCTTGGAAACTGAAATTATTAATATTATAATGTGATTGTGGATATATATAGTTGGGAAGATGTGGTTAAATTTAAAAAGAAATGTACTTTTTTTTTTGGTAATTGAGAAACTGGTTTAGATCTCAACCGTTTTTGGTGAGCATAGTGTGAACCCTAAACTTCGAGATGCATGACCTTTCACACTTTAAGCATCGAAAAAAACAAACTACTTAATTAAATAACTATATGTGACTACAAAGATATATGAAAGTGTCAAACTAGAGACCTCACACTATAATATCTCAAACTTTATCAATGTCCTTGATTACCCTTGCAAAATTCTTAATTTCAGCCCAAAGTTTTTTAACGTTGTTTGGTCCAACGGAATTGGCAATTCAATTTCAAGTCTATTCTAATGCTCATGTTTGGTTGCTTAATTGCTTGGAATTACCAATTCTTAAGAATATCGAGAATATATATATATATATATATATATATATATATATATATATACATGATACTTAATTCTTATTTTTATATTGCATATATATACATATAATTAAATGTGTTTAAAATTTATTTATAAATACTAATTACATTTATGTTTAATAATATTTATTAGTATTAAACACAATATATTGATAGAAATTATAATTTTTTTTAGTATTGAATTAATTAATGTCTTTATTAATATTAAATACCTATTTATGAGAAAATTTAGTACAAATTTGCCTCTTGTTTCAAATTCCCGCTTTTTTATATCTCTTGAACTTTAGTTCATATTTTTTTGAGTGACTAGATTCTTATTTGATGTAATTTTCCTTTTTTTTTATTTTCCTTAATTTATTTTCATATTCTTGTTATTTAAACCATCGTTAAGTATTTTTAATGAAAATAATTTAAAAATAAATATCAACAACCTTTCAAAAAAATATCAACGAAAACACTTCTCTCAAGCTTGAAAATTTCAAATACACTCCACACATTTTTAGTTCTTCTATGGGCCCATGGTCGCATAGATCAAACAAGGTATTCACATAAATCAAAAGAATCATTAATGATGGCTTCGATATCAAACATGACTATATCAAAATAAAAGGATTGGTCGTTTCTTGGTTTTTAATTATTTCGAATGTGTTATTGAAACTTTCAATTTCATTCATGCATTATCTTAACACAAAAAAAACATAGAAAGAATTAAAAATGTAATCTTGATTTATTTAGAACAATGTGTCATTCAATCATATAGCAATTTAATTTATTTTTTTTGTTACCTTATATGATTATGAGAAAATTTGGCTATCAACTTTTAGCAAATGTTTTGATTCATTTGTTTTACTTTTTATTATTATTATATTTTTGTTACTTTATATATTTTAAGTGTAATTATATATTTTTTTAAATGAATTGGGTCAACGGAAATCTCCACATTTTTTAATGAAAAATCCTTTACCCTTTTGTAAAAAGGGATGGGGACGTTAGTTTAGGTCCCAAAAAATCTCCGGTGCAGGCAAGGAACGAGGACGAAGGAAAAAAAATTATCCGATAAAGATGAAAATAGTTTAGATAAACAAGGACTGGGATGGAAAAAACATTCTCTACTCCAAAGCCGGCCCATCCGTACTTCAAAGGCCATTCAACCTAATCCAGCCCACTTTCTTTGTATTGTCGCAAAAAAACACAAATCTAGTCCAGCCCACTTTACATATAAATCTCTTACGCTTTAAAATAATAATTGAAGCCAGGTTTGGGAGTACCAGTCGAAATCATAAGCATGCGTCAACGTCAGGCGGGATGGATAGGGATCACTTCCCAACAGATGACGAGCCATGTACGATGGCCCTCGTGGCAGGGTCCACCGTGATTTTGACACCATCTCCTCATCATGACACGTCAACTCCCTCCAAATTAGTCGAGTTAGCCCTGTTAAACACTGACACGTGTGGAGTATTGCATTAAAAGCTTTGTTTGTGGATCCATTACTTGAAGATGTCAGCCTTAGGTATAGCTGATGTAATAAGCACTGCTAATTTATTTTTGAATTTCTTTTAAGAATAACGATTATATTTGAAATGTTTATTAAACAAGTTTGAAGAGATTTAAATAAATTTATTTAAATTTTATTTTCAAACGGCATATTTATTCAGCATGAGGATAAGCCAATAAAAAACCTTCATATTCTGTGGAAATTTTGAATTTTTTGTTTTTATCTTTTATCTATTATCGTAAAAAATTTATAATTATTATTCAAATATTCTTTTTTTTGGAGTGAAATCCTTTGCGTAAGGTTGCTCTTTTTCAAGAACTTGTGAAACCTTTTGGTGATTAAAGCTATCTCACTATCTTCTTCGCTGCTCTCAATCTTTTCTTCATTCTCTTCCTCTTTGTTGCTTGCAGAATGTTTGAGAGCAATCAACTTTTTCTTCTTCTCATCATCATTGACAACGGGATTTATTTCTTCCATCTCGAATGTCAATAGTGATCCGATGAGTGTTTCGACATCAAGTTTGTCGAAATCTTTGGCCTCCGTGATAACAGTCTTCTTTGCTTTTCAAGTGGATGGGAAAAACCTTAAAATCTTCCTCGTTGTTCAAATTCCTCAATGTTCGTACCAAGAAGCTTTAAACCGTTAACAATGGTAGTAAAACATAAGTGCATTTGAGAAATAATTTCACTGGGAGACATTTTGAAAGATTCATATTCGGACACTAGCATATAGATTTTTTATTTTTTTTTTACTTCGCTAGTGCCTTCATATGTAACTTGTAATTTATCCCAAATTTCTTTAACTTAAACACATGCATAAATTTGATTGTATTCAACTATATTTAGACCGCAATGTAACATGCTAGTTCATCTACTATTCAGAGACATCATTCTACAATCCTCTTCATTAAACTCTGTTTTGAGTTTAGGTATTGTATGATTAATCTCTCCGATGATTATTTCCTTTGTAGGAATTCTAGGTCCTTCTTCAATGACTCTCCATAGATTCTAATCTTGTCTTTCAACAAAGATTTTCATTCTATTTTTCCAATAGTTATAGTTGAAGCCATTGAACAAAAAAGACCTAGCATAGGAATGTCCTTCGGTATAGCTATTAGATCCCATCGAATCAACTCAATGATTTTAAGCCTGAAATTGAGTATGAAGCTCTGATACCAAATGTAAACTGATGTTCAAACCTAAGAGAGGGGTGAATTGGGTTTTAATTTTTTTTTTTACTAATTAACTTGCAAGTTTTAAAAACAATTTGATAAGCAATGCACACAATCAAATAATACGCTTGTAAATAAAGGAGTTAAGGAAAAGAAAATGCAAACTTTATTTATAGTGGTTTGGCAATATTGGAATCTCTCCGACCCTATGTCCACTCTCTTCAAGGAACCTCCTTGAAGTAATCCACTGATCTTTAGTCGAGCAACTTCACAGGTGTTGCACAAACCTTACAAACAACCTCTTCCTCACGGAAGTTACAAACAAAGTGTTTAATCCTAAACACTCTAAGAGTTACACTAACTCTTTCCCTTTACAATAAATTGTATTAACTGTAAAGTAAATGATAGAGATATAGCAATGAATGCATTTACAAATGAATAATATCTCTCTTTCAAGAACAAGCTTGAAGAATGGCTCACAATGAATTTTTCAAAGCTTTTGAGAATTAGTGAGCTATATTATGAATTGAATGTGCTATCTTCCTTTTTTAAATGCTCATTGAAGTGGGTTATATACCCTTGAATTAATATGGTCGTTTGACGCTGACTTGGTAGGTTTGGATCATTAAATACTCAAGTCTCACGTCTCAAATGATTATATTTTCGAATTACTAGTCGACTGGGTCCTTGTACCAGTCGATTGAGTCAAGTGAAAAATCTTCACTTTTAGGCTTAGGAAGAGTACCAGTCGACTGGTTCATAGGACCAATTGACTGGGTCCTTAGTACCAATCAACTGGGAACTTATTGTCCCATTTCCCAATCAACTGGTATGTAGACCCACTTGACTGAGTTGTTCTTCAACCCAGTTTTCATGTTTCAACAGTTTTTGACTTATAAACTTTTTGTATTTTAGTTTTGTCAAAGTCCTTTGTAAATTGAGCCATAGGTCAAGCTAAGTAATAGAATTTAGAGATTTACAAAGTGATTCAATTACCTTAATGCCTATTCTAGATCTTCAGTCTTCTTTTAGTGTCTGAACGTGTTAAGTTCTTGCATCTTGTTTCTGAACTGAATACTTTTACCACTTAAATACTTAGATAAAACTGTTAGTGCAGTTTAAGTAGTGTTTTGTCATTATTAAAATCAAATAGGGGTCAACACAATCCATACATCCAACTAACATAAAAATATAAAATCCATAACATCTCAAAATGAAATATAAGCATCTCAACTGAAGAAAAAAAAAATATGCATCAACAAACATCACATAAACTAAGTATATGAAGGCGTGCCAGGGGGATAAGTGTAACTAGAGATTGGAGGATGAAGTTTGGAATGGGTGGGAAATGGGTGCGGTCGATAAATAGGTGTACCAACAGAGCTTGGTGAGTATCCATGAGATAGACCTCCCTTTATTTCCTCTCTCTCTTTTCTCAAAGTTCCCTTCATCCATCCATCCATCCATCCATCAATCAACAAATATCTAACATGCACAAGACTAAGAGAGACACACCTAAATCAACCTAATGGCATGCATGCATGAGAAACACCTTCCTTTTTGTCCTACCTCATCCATCTCTTTTCTATGTGTCCTCCTACCCCCATCCCTCTCCAAGCACATAAGTTAAAGTACTTAAATGTAACCAAACTAGGCACATATTACCCATTCAACAGGGAGAAATAAATGGTAGCAATAGATAGCAAAAACCGATAGTAAAAGAGAGCAAAAAAATGATAACAATTGAGAGAAGTAAAATGTTAGCAACTGAGAGCAACAAATGATAGTATCAAAGAGAAAAAAATATAGCAACTCAGAGCACCAAATGATAGCAACACAGAGCAGCAACCGATAGCAATAGAGAGTATAAAATGATAGCAACTTAGACCAACAAAATGGTACCAACTTATAACAGGAAATGATAACAACAAGGAGCAGCAAATGATAGCAGCATAGACCAATAAATGATAGCAACTGAGAGCAACAAAATTATAGCAACATGGTAGCAATAGAGAGTAGAAAATGGTAGGAATAGAGAGCAAAAACTAATAGAAATAGAGAGCGGCAAAATGGTAGAAACTTATAGCAGCAAATGATAGGAATAAGGAGTTGAAATGATAACAATTGAGAGCAGTATGAGCAGAAAATGATAGCAAGTTACACCAGCAAAATAGCACCACTTTGACCAACAGATAATGCAAGTTTGTAGGCACAAAATATGCAGTGGAAAATTAAAAATTTATGCGCATAGACTTAAATCCCAAAATAAATATCTATGAAATTATTAGAATGATGATCCAAATAATATTTTTATACAAGGTTAGAGATTTTTTACCTTTGATGGAGATTTTTGTTGATCTTTGAAATGGATTCACTAGTCGTTCAAGTGTTTGACCTCTAAATGTATCTACACGAGCAACTAAGAACACGAATCTTCTTCTCTGTGAATTCAAACACCACGTGCTAAAGAACACTAGGGCTGACCGAAAATTCTTTGAATGCTAGTGTAACAACCTATCTCGGGTTGGCCAACCCTGAGATGGTGTCTTCATGTTTGGAAATCCCAGCATGACATATTTATGAAACAATATAAAAACTTATATCAACTGAATGTGTGTGTATATATATACACACACACACACATATCAATCCTTAACCCTCAACAGGGGAGTTACGTTATTAAAATTTCAACTGAAATAATACATACAACACATGATGCATGAATATTTACAAATATTTGTTTTCAATTAATCTAAGGATGTGGACCACGTGGCTTACAGATAATGACTTAGTCTGAATCTCAACTCACCAATCTATATGTCCTGCCCGCTTACTGAAATTATTTAACAATGAAGAGTGACATTCACAAACTCAGTGAATTAAATTTACTAGAAGTACTCGATTTGTATAATTCCAATCACATCTTATAATTCAATTTTTCAAATAGTCTTCCAATATTCATTTATCTATATCTCATATAATTTGACAATAGAATTCTATTATCACTACTCATATCATAATCATCATCATTTATCAATCTCTTCTTAAGTTAATCATCAAATATATCAATCTTTCTTCTCATATATTTAATACTCTTGAGACTATCAACTCGACCTCATTATTTTCCTCGTTATGAGGTTCACAGCATATAATCAATCACTCAAATAAATCTTATCATATCTATCTCTCTATGAGACTCATTTATCTATCAATAAATTCATAATCAAGAATGACACTTTAGCATCTCAAGCAATAATAATCAATATTTAAAATAAATGCAATGCATGAATTTAAATTATCAGATCATTTTATATTATCATTTGGGAACGTCTTCCCACATGTCGTCATGTTTTAGTTTAGACCGACTGCCTTCCCGATTCTTTTATTTTCATTTAGACCGGTTGCCTTCCCGGTTCTTTTATTTTCAGCTATACCGGCTGCCACGGTTCTTTTATTTTCATTTAGATCGGTTACCTTCCCGGTTATTTTATTTTCAACTATACTGGCTGCGACGGTTCTTTTATTTCATTTAGACTGACTGCCTTCTCAGTTATTTTATTTCATGCATATGAACAATAATATGAAATATGTATATGAGCATACATTCAAGCATTCAATTTAGCTATCCAACTTTTTCTCAAAATTATTATTTTTATCATATTCATTAAATTATCTCCTCATATATTATATCAAATTATCAATCATAGCTTGTCAAAAATTTCATTTATCCTTTCATTATATATATGTCATCAGCTCATTATTTCAATGTTATTACTTCTCATATAATAAATTTTTAACATATCAATTATTCATATAATATCAATCAACCAACTTCTATATATCATCCAATCATAGTTCAATAATTAATTTAAATATAATCACTTTATATTTCATTTTTATCTCAATTGCTAAATCTAACTCACCACGTAGCACTTAAAGCTACTTGTGGGTAACCTTCTTGCATTTTCTGCTATTTTCAGCAATTTCACCCGATTGCTGATCATCAACACCTGACATAATTTTATATTAAAATTTCTAATTTGTTCTTCAATTCTTCCATAATTCATACCCTTTAAATTCCCACATCAAATTCCGGATAATTTCATGTGTATATAATTTCAAAAATAAAATACATGTTATTACCTTTTGTTTTTCTTAAAGTTTTCCTCGAATCTCTATTAAAATTCTCCCGTAAACTTCTTCAAAATTTCAATCTTTCAACCTTTCTTTGAGTCCCCAGGTTTTTAAAGAAAGAGAGTAATTTGAATTGAAACAAGTAGAAAAATCAAACGGGATTTGGTAAGAAAAATAAAATAAAACAAAAATACTAAACTTTTTCCATTAAATCTACAGCCACCATTTTCTTCACTTTGTTGCTGGCTTACATGCATACTTTGCATGTGTATGTTGTCAACACCTGAACTTCCAGGTCCCTTCCCCTCCCCCTGCCCCCTTTTTTTTTAAACAACGTCCAAAAATTCTCTTCTTTTTTTTTTCTTCTCCTTTTGTGACAACATCCAGAAATTTTTTTTCATAATAGTAAATCTTTCATATATATTATTTTAACTCCATATAACATCTATCACATTACTTCTTTACCATTACTTTAAGAATACAGGTATTGCAGCTAGCTTTGAATTTCTAGAGAGAGAAAGTATCTGAAACTAATTTCAGCAATAATAATATTATTAAGGTTTCTGTCAAATTGAAATTTTATATAGAGCTTTTACTCCTAAAAAACTAGGATTTTTAGAATTACAATTAAACCCCTGGTTCAGTTAATTCCTATTATTTTCTCTTTACCCATTAATGTTCCTTATTCTTGCAATTACCCAATTGTGTGTGGCCCCTTATGTTCAATATTGTGCTGACAATAGGTCGTAAAAATTATGTAACAATTGGATGTCATCCAATTAATTAAAACTCCTTTTAATTTTAATTCGAATTAAAACTCTTTGTAATTCTCTCCTTAATTGAGAATTAAATATAATTAATTCTTAATGGCTTTTACAAGTCATGTTAACACCTAGCAGTATGTCATAACTACCCAGACAATATGAATTAATGTCAATCTTTTCATTGACAATTATCATACAATTCAACCTTCCATCATGCAATCTCCTTGATTAAACTTAAGGCATGGATTTACTATCAAGTCTTAATTATTTAATTATATATATATATATATCTAGATCTCAAGTCCATAACTTAAATGGTAAAATCGGAAACTCCTTTCTAATTTCCACCCCACCTTGTTCAAGAAATTTCCAAGCTATGCCTTAATTAGATCACATAGGATATTCTCTCTCTTTTACTAAGAGTGATGAATCTTTTATTGTACACTCACATACCTCCATGCATAAGTGGTCATACCCAAATGCTACGCTTCGGTGACCCATGACTAGAATCTCATGCAATGTCCTTGATTAAACTTAAGGCATGGATTTACTATTAAGTCATAATTATTTAATTATATGTAGCTAGATCTCAAGTCCATAACTTAAATGGTGAAATCGGAAACTCCTTTCTAATTTCCACCCCACCTTGTCCAAGAAATTTCCAAGCTATGCCTTAATTAGATCACATAGGATATTCTCTCTCTTTTACTAAGAGTGATGAATCTTTTATTGTACACTCACATACCTCCATGCATAAGTGGTCATACCCAATTGCTACGCTTTGGTGACCCATGACTAGAATCACTTTTAGGCAAAATCAAAGCATGATGACCCATGACTACACTTTGCATGTGTATGTTGCCAACACCTGAACTTCTAGGTGCTACCCCCTCCCCCCCCCTTTTTAACAACGTCCAAAAATTCTCTTCTTATTTTTTCTTCTCCTTTTGTGACAACATCCAGAATTTTTTTTTTTCATAATACTAAATATTTCATATATATTATTTTAACTCCATGTAACATCTATCACATTACTTCTTTACCCTTACTTTAAGAATACAGGTATTACCATTAGCTTTGAATTTCTAGAAAGAGAAAGTGTCTGAAACTAATTTCAGCAATAATAATATTATTAGGGTTTCTGAAAAAATATAACTTTTATATGGAGCTTTTACTCCTAAAAAACAAGGATTTTTAGAATTACAATTAAACCCCTGGTTTAATTAATTCCTATAATTTTCTCTTTTTACCCATTAATGTTCCTTATTCTTGCAATTGCCCAATTGTGTGTGGCCCCTTATGTTCAATATTGTGCTGACAATAAGTCGTAACAATTGGATGTCATCCAATTAATTAAAAATCCTTTTAATTTTAATTCGAATTAAAACTCTTTATAATTCTCTCTTTAATTGAGAATTAAATATAATTAATTCTTACGGGCTTTTACAAGTCCTGTTAACACCTAGCAGTATGTCATGACCCAGACAATATGAATTAATGTCAATCTTTTCGTTGACAATTATCGTACAATTCAACCCTTCCATCATGCAATGTCCTTGATTAAACTTAATGCATGGATTTACTATCAAGTCTTAATTATTTAATTATATGTATCTAGATCTCAAGTCTGTAACTTAAATGGTGAAATCGAAAACTCCTTTCTAATTTCCACCCCATCTTGTCCAAGAAATTTCCAAGCTATGCCTTAATTAGATCACAAAGGATATTCTCTCTCTTTTACTAAGAGTGATGAATCTTTTATTGCACACTCACACACCTCCATGCATAAGTGGTCATACCCAATTGCTACACTTTGGTGACCCATGACTAGAATCACATTTAGGTAAAATCAAATCATGATGACCCATGACTACACTTTGTATGTGTATGTTGCCAACACTTGAACTTCCAGGTGCTGCCCCCCCCCCCCCCCCACCTTTTTAACAACGTCCGAAAATTTTCTCTTTTTTTTCTTCTCCTTTTATGACAACATCCAGAATTTTTTTTTCATAATAGTAAATCTTTCATATATACTATTTTAACTCCATGTAACATCTATCACATTACTTCGTTAACCTTACTTTAAGAATACAGGTATTACAGCTAGTTTTGAATTTCTAGGGAGAGAAAGTGTCTGAAACTAATTTCAGCAATAATAATTTTATTAAAGTTTCTATCAAATAGAACTTTTATATAGAGCTTTTACTCTTAAAAAATTAGGATTTTTAGAATTACAATTAAACCCCTGGTTTAATTAATTCCTATAATTTTCTCTTTTTACCCTTTAATGTTCCTTATTCTTGCAATTGTCCAATTGTGTGTGGCCCCTTATGTTCAATTTTCTGTTGACAATAGGTCGTAACAATTACGTAACAACTGGATGCCATCCAATTAATTAAAACTCATTTTAATTTTAATTCAAATTAAAATTCTTTTTAATTCTATCTTTAATTGAGAATTAAATATAATTAATTCTTAAGGGCTTTTACAAGTTCGTGGTAACACCTAGCAGTATGTCATGACTACCTAGACAATATGAATTAATGTCAATCTTTTCATTGACAATTATTGTACAACTCAACCCTTCCATCATGCAATGTCCTTGATTAAACTTAATGCATGGATTTACTATTAAGTCTTAATTATTTAATTATATGTATCTAGATCTCAAGTCCATAACTTAAATGGTGAAATCATAAACTCCTTTTTAATTTCCACCCCACCTTGTCCAAGAAATTTCTAAGCTATGACTTAATTAGATCACATAGGATATTCTCTCTCTTTTACTATGAGTGTGAATATTTTATTGTACACTCACATACGTCCATGCATAAGTGGTCATACCTAATTTCTACGCTTTGGTGACCTATGACTAGAATAACATTTAGGTAAAATCAAAGCATGATGACCCATGACTACACTTTGCATGTGTATGTTGCCAACACTTGAACTTCCAGGTGCTGCCCCCCCCCCCCCCCCCCCCCCCTCTCCCCTTTTTAACAACGTCCAAAAATTCTCTTCTTCTTTTTTCTTCTCCTTTTGTGACAACATCCAAAAAAAAAATTCATAATAGTAAATCTTTCATATATATTATTTTAACTCCATGTAACATCTATCACATTACTTCTTTACCCTTATTTTAAGAATACAGGTATTACAGCTAGCTTTGAATTTCTAGAGAGAGAAGGTATCTGAAACTAATTTCAGCAATAATAATATTATTAGGGTTTCTATCAAATAGAACTTTTATATAGAGCTTTTACTCCTAAAAAACTGTGATTTTTAGAATTACAATTAAACCCCTGGTTTAATTAATTCCTATAATTTTCTCTTTTTACCCATTAATGTTCCTTATCTTGCAGTTGCCTAATTGTGTGTGGCCTCTTATTTTCAATATTTTGCTGACAATAGGTCGTAACAATTGGATGTCATCCAATTAATTAAAACTCCTTTTAATTTTAATTCGAATTAAAACTCTTTTTAATTCTCTCTTTAATTGAGAATTAAATATAATTAATTCTTAAGGGCTTTTACAAGTCATGTTAATACCTAGCAGTATGTCATGACTACCCAGACAATATAAATTAATGTCAATCTTTTCGTTGACAATTATCGTACAATTCAACCCTTCCATCATGCAATGTCCTTGATTAAACTTAATGCATGGATTTACTATCAAGTCTTAATTATTTAATTACATATATCTAGATCTCAAGTCCATAACTTAAATGGTGAAATCGGAAACTCCTTTCTAATTTCCACCCCACCTTGTCCAAGAAATTTCCAAGCTATGCCTTAATTAGATCACATAAGATATTCTCTCTCTTTTACTAAGAGTGATGAATCTTTTATTGTACACTCACATACCTCCAGAATAAGTGGTCAAACCCAATTGCTTCACTTTGGTGACCCATGACTAGAATCACATTTAGGTAAAGTCAAAGCATGATGATCCATACACATGATATCCATGGTGTCTTAAGTCCACGGATCACTTGTACAACTATAATGTAAGAATTCCTATTGACATCTTAATGTCCATTAGGAATTTCTTAATCGAGTTAATTTGGTGTATTCATTCTCTTACAAGCACCTACATAACTTTCTTTAGTGTCTCATACACTAGTAGCTATGAGACCAATCACCCCCAACTCCTTGAGGAAACATAGTATGTACTAATCTATCTTGATTCACTAGTGCTCTTCTTAGTGATCTTATGAGTAAGAACATTTGAGAATAAAGCTTAAGGAAATACATCTCACTAGCATGATCTCATCATGATGCTTATTTTCATTGATCTTATTATATGGGCTTTATCACGTAATGCACGTGTAAATGATCATGATAAATAACATAAATTTTATTCATTATTATTTATTGTCAATAAATGAATAAGATTAATTTACAAATATCATGCCCATAACATCAAATACTATTGGGTTGTAGGGTATACTACTATCAGATAATAGCAAAAAGAAACAAAAAATCATAATAATAGAGACCAACAAATGACAGCACAGAGGACGGGAAATTATAGCAAGTAAGAGCAGCAACATGGTAGCATTAAAGAGCATAAAATGGTACCAATAAGTAGCAGAAAATGGTAGCAACAAAGAGTGGAAATTGATATCAACAGAGAGCAGTAAAATCACAAAAATGAACGATAGCAATAGAGAGAAACAAATGATAGCTAGAGAGAGCAACAAAATTATAGCAACATAGAGCATCAAAATGATAGCAAGAGAGAGCAACAAAATCATAGCAACAAAGAGCAACAATGCAATGCCCATTTAAAATCCACTACCTAACGATGCAAAGAAATTATGAATAGAGAGAATAAACATATGGAAGAATTTGACTTCAAACCCACATGAATTCAATTTAGTCAAAATGAGTTAAAAAATCAATGAAGAAACAAATAAAGTGACAAAATACAGTCGTCAACAATCAAACCAATTACCATATATTAGTAAGAAACATAGAGAAGAAATTGATTTCAAACCCATAAGAAAATCAGTTCAAACATAGAGAAGAAATTTACTTGAAACCCACAAGAAAATCAACAATAAGCAACAATTAAATGGCTGTATAGAAGCCACTATTTATCTATATTAACGTTTACATAGAATTATGAAATTAAAACCCTAAAATCAATGCCCCAAAAAACTCTTAAAATTACATAGAAATCATACCAAAACATAGAAAGAAGAAAAATCAAATGGAAATGTATAAGGCCTTGTAAATCCATAGTAAAATTTATATACAATTTTCGGAAGAAAAAACCTTAAACCATAACAAAAAATGCCTAAAATTTGAACGAGTCGAGACCTGCCAATCACTCGAATTATAAATAGAAAGAAAACAAGACAAGATTTACCCAGGTTCACCCCAGAATAGGGCTACGTCCTGCCAGAAGTTTTTCACTATTATCAACCTCACAAATCTCTTGTTACAATGTGTGCTCAGTATATAGAGAGTATTTATAAGCAACTTAAGACATCCTAATTAAGGTTTCCACCTTGTTGCAAAACCATGGCTATTCATGGGCCCAAGCCCAAACCGCCAAGCAAAAAACCAGAACTAACTCATCTACAGGGAAAGAAGCAACAATCAGTTGGAAGAACAAGGTATTGTCAATCCATATTAACATTTACATACAAATTAATGAAGAAAACCTTATGAGTGCCAAATACTTCATATTTGGGCCCCTTAATTTACATTTGTTAATTCTTTAGTTGTGTCATAATATGATATTTTGTGTTAGTTCTGTGATTTTTAATGTTTTGTAGGATTGCAAAGGAAAATTGGGGATTTAATCGGATAAAATACAAAAGCTGAAATCATTTTGAAGTATGAAAAGAAATTGCAAACCATGGTTCTATGTGTTGGGAAAAAACTAAGAAAAGAATGAAGTGATGAAAATGAAGATCTAAATTTTAGCACCCTATCGTCTAGGGACTTTTTTCTCTCATTTAAATGAAGATTTTATTTGAGTATATGAGCTGCTAAAATAAAAGAGACATGGGCAAAAGTTTTGAGCGGCATGTGAAGGCTTAAATCCCACATCCCACATCGGTTGGAAACACATTCTACATCCCACATCCCACATCGGTTGGAAACACCTCGCACTCATGAAATTTCCCTATAAAAGCCCGATTTCACTTCATCATCAGGGTGTGGATCTCAAAGGCTTTGCTATTAAGGAGGAGAGCATCGCACAACAAAAACAAAAAGAAGAAAAAACAAGAGAGGAGCTGTAAGTGGAATTTCGCTCTCAATGTATTTTCAGCTTTAATTTATTTCTTTTGTGTTTTAAAGTTTAATGTTTAGTACTTTAATTGTGAAATTTATTTACATAATCATGAGAGGCTAAAACCTTCATCTAAGGTTGAAGATGAAGCCTTGCCATTTATTAGCATTATATTTTCATAAATGTTCGTACAATTTCGATATTTTTGTACTGATGTTCTATTTCAATTCAATTGTTTGAGTAAATTATTATGATTGATTGTTTTGTTTATAAATTTTTCAAATTGGATATTCGATGTGTTTCATCTGACGGATACATCGAATCATTCAAATTAATTCGGATATCCATTGTGATTCTAAAGTAAACGAATACATTGGATGATTTGATTTAATTAGGGTATTCGTTGTGATTTGTATATCAATGGATTCATGGAATTATTTGATAAATTATTTTATATAGAACATACATAGGATGTAATTGCTTGTCGGTTGTAGGAACAAAATCATGAAAATATATTCTTTAATTTGGTGGGGTGGATTCAGAAACCTTAGTGTTTTTATCATTCGTTTTAAATCAATTTAGTTTAGTTTATATTCTTTGCACGACACAGTTCGAAATTCGGAACTAGGTTAAAATAGGTTTAGTTTAGATAAAAATCTATTTTCACGATGCAATTCCCTGTGGATTTGACCTTACACTTGCACACACTATATTGCAAATGACTCATGCGCTTGAGAGTAATTTAAAACTACCAACAAATTTTTGGCGCTGTTGCCGAGGATTTGTTTTGTTTGTGAAGATTAAATTTTTGTCTGAATTAATTTTATTTTTCTACTAGTTTAGTTAGCATTTTTGTTTCATTTTTATTTTTTCAATTTTATTCTAGTTTATTTGTTTTTATTTGTAATTGCCCATAAAAAATAATATATATATATATATATATATATATATATAAATTTGCCAATTTCTGTTGGCCCATTTTGTGAGTATTGTGTTTTCTGTTTATTTTATTTATTTTATTGGTGTTTGTTATTTGTATTTGATTTTATTCTTTTGTTTTTGCTAGTTAGTTTATTTTATTGCTTTTTGTGTGGTGTATGCTTGGTCGAAGATCCCTGAACTTAGAGTTGATACCTTTAGATCCCTGAACTTAGAGTTGATACCTTTAGATCCCAAAATAGAAAGAACTCTTAGGAGAAAAAAGAGAGCACTTGTTAAGAGAGAGACAATTGAGATGGGGGACAATTTAAGGAATGCAAATCAACCGGAGAATGTAGAGCAACCTAGAGCTTGGAACGTGGACTTCACTACATCCCTTAGGGATTTGTTTGCACCCGTTGCGACTAACTCCTTTTCTTGTATAGTGTTGCCACCAACCAATGCTACCCATTTTGATCTAAAGCCACGTGTCATCCAACTTCTACCCTCATTTCATGACTTGGATCTTGAAAATCCTTACAACCATGTGAAGAAGTTCAAAAATATTTGTGCCACATTCAAGTTTCAGAACTTCTCTGATGAGTCGGTCCATCTTAGAATTTTTCCTTTTTCTCTTCATGATAGAGCTAGGGCATGGTTGGATTCCAACATGCCCGGGTCTATTACATCTTGGGAAAGCTTGTTGAGTAAATTCTATAATAAGTTTTGCCCGATGTCTAAAGTGAATGAATGCCGAAAAGAGATTAGTTCTTTCACTCATGAGGAAGATGAGAAGTTTTCTAAGAGTTGGGAGCGTTTCAAAGAGATACTGATTAGATGCCCTCCACATGGATATGAAAAGTGGAGACTCGTTTAGTTCCTCTACCAAGGGTTGACTCAACCCAACCGTAGCATGATCGAGTCTATGAATGGGGGGGGCATTCTTAAGTTTGACGGGCGATGAAGCATACAAGGCATTGGACAAGTTATCCGACAACTCGTAGTAGTGGGATTTTTCAAGCTGTTGGGACAAGTCCATTTGTGCTCATAAGAAATGAGGCATCTATGAAATTAAGGAGGACACTAACTTGAGGATAAAGATAGATGCTCTCATCAAGAAGGTTGATGCTCTCGCTGTGGGCCAATCATCAATGCTGCCAGTACATTCAATGTTGATAACTATTCCATCTGTCCTAGTCATAGGCATTTAGCACATAATTGTCCATCTATGCCGGCTTTTGCCGAGTATCCCATGGAACAAGTGAACGCTTTCAGTGACTATCGGAAGCAATCAAATGATTCTTACTTTGAGACTTACAATATACTGTGGCGGAACCACCCTAACTTTTTATGGAAGCAGAACCAACTGATGAATCAGGGAGGAGCCCCTCATCATGCTCACAATCAATACCCTCCCGGATTTTCTTCACTAGTTCCAAGTCATGGTCGTTTAGCCCATCCAGCACCATCACCCGCTTACCAAGCTCACACTCAAGCGCTAGTATCAGTTTCACAGTCATTAGAGGACACCCTCAAAGATTTCATGAAGATGACCGGTGATGAGAGTCATAAAATGCATCTTTTCAGTACTTAATTGTTAGTATTTTAGGGTTGATCTAGGTTTGAATTGCACTTTTATACCTTAACAACTCTAAAGTGTCATTCTTGGATCATTGATTTATTTCGATGCATTTTCAGGTACTTTAAGTTCAAAAGAGATGGAAAAGCTATCATTACTTGAAGCACAATGACTCGATGAACACCAGAGTGAAGGTTCACAAGAACTCGGAAAGGAGTTTCACTAAATTGCCAGAATTGACCGTAAACTATATTGATACAAGAAAAACCAGGAGATGAGCCATATATGCTCAGAAAGATCCGGAAGTCTATTTTCTGGAGAATTTTACGGCTCATAAAAATGATTTTTCTAGAGAAAGTTATGGCAGTTTTAGTAGACAAAGGTCAGGCCTCTAGAACAGCACCAGCCAGCACCGCGGTGCTCCTCAGCCAGCACCACGGTGCCCAGAAGCACACCCAACCAAGCTTAAGCCAGCACCGCAATGCCCATAAAGGAGCACCGCAGCACGCACACGATGTTATATCTCCAAGTTAGAACTTAATTAGGGTTTTAAACAATAGATTAAACCCAAAAACACCCTTGGACCATTGTAGTATAAATAGATCACTTAGAGTTGAAGAGAGAACATCTTTTGAGAGGCTGGAGGCCAGAGAAAACATCATGAAGGCTGCCACACTCTCCCCCATGGCCAACTAATCTCCAAGCAAGGCGAAGGGATGAATCCCTAGGTGTAGTTGTTCTTATTTTCTAGTCTTGATTCATTGTAGTTTGGATTATTATCATTAAACATTGTTATGATTTACTTTTTAATCTAATTAGAAGATTTCCCCTTAATCCAGTGATTGCATCTTTCTCCCCCATATAAGTTTAGTCATGCTCTTCTTATGTGGTGTTGTTGAGGTGTGATTGAGTTCGGTAGATTTCTCTTATAGATTTGTCCATTACTGTGGTATTGTCATTTCTTGATAATCTATAAGTTAGGTCATGTGTGCTTGAAAGCAAAGAGTATTTCATAACAATTACATTAGGGTTTATATTTGTGCTTTAATTGAATATATGTCGATTGCTTGTTTGGGATGTGAAACTTGCAATCGAGATAAAAACAACTGAATGAAGAATAAAATAAGGCAACGAATCTAGGGAGGATTCCCGGACCTTTGTTATTCTATTATATTTACACAATTATTTCACACTACTTCAAACTCATATTTTCTCGTTTAACTTTTATCATTCGTTTTAAGGTTTGCACTTTCTCTTGTAATTAGTTTGTCTCCCTATGGAATCGACACTCCAAAGCCGTGCTACAACTATTGAGTTATACTTTGGGCGTAATCAAATTTTGGCGCCGTTGCCAGGGAGACGCGCTTAAGTACAAGGAAGATTGTCAACCTTGAGACATAACGATAGAAGAATTATAGATAATTTTTCTTTTCAGCAGTTTGTAAAGGCGATAACTCCGTTCCCTCTTTTAGCTTGCTGCATTAATTTTATTTTATTTTATTCTTTCTTTTTATAGTATTTTCTTTATTATTTTTTTATCTTACATGCCCCGATATAGAGACACTTTGGGTAGATTTGCTTGTAGGCTTGTGTTAGAGTCATAATAAAAATTCTTTTCTAAGTCCTTTATTTGACAACCCATCTAGTCCCGAAGAGATGAGTGAACATGAAGATCAACCCCTTAGGACCCTTCAGGATTATCTCCACCCTACACGCATAGCCACACCATCATGCATCATGTTTCCAGCCAATACTCACCATTTAGATTTTAAAACAGGGATGATACAGTTACTCCTTACATTTCATGGCTTGGAAAGTGAAAACCCATATGTGCACATTAGAGAGTTTGAGGAAATAGTTGTGACTTTTCATAGTCAAGATGCAACTGCTGACATTGTGAGAATTAAGTTCTTTCCTTTCGCTTTGTAGGATAGAGCTAAGAGTTGTCTATACTCACTGAGACCACAATCTATTGGGTCGTGGACTGAGATGACTCGGATTTTTTTTAATAAATACTTCCCCCAACATAAGACCAATGCTCTAAAAAGGCAAATCTCCACCTTTGCACAAAAGGATAGTGAGACTTTATATCAGTCTTGGGAGAGATTTAAGGAGTTGTTGAGTATGTGCCCTCACCATGGGTATGAGAATTGGCGCTTAGTGAGCTATTTTTATGAGAGACTTACATATAGGGAGCGTCAATTTGTAGGGATGATGTGTAATGGTCAGTTTTTAGAAAACAATCCTGATGAGGCCATAGAATACCTCAATGAGCTTGCTAAAAAAGCTCATACTTGGACTGGACCTAGTGCTACTGAAAGCCCAAACAAGTCACGACCTGTAGGGAACCCAAATGGTGGTGGAATTTACCATCTTAGGGAAGAGGATAACCTAAAGGCTAAGGTCGAGATGCTCACTAGGGAACTAGATGCGTTAAAGACTAAGGGCTTACAACAAACACACATAGCTAATCATGCAAGGTCCTTTGAACCATGTTTTGTGTGTGGCGGGGTAGATCATCTCACCCAAGAGTGTCTCACATTTGTGGAGATGAGAGGGATGTATGAGGAACAATGTAATGCCTTAGGTATGTACAAGAAGTCTCTTTCACCTTTCTTTGATACCTATAATCCGGAGTGGTGGAATCACCCCAATCTCAGCTGGAAATCTGAAAACCAGCTGCCTACACAACCCCCTAGATCATATCCTGCACCATATCTTGCACCTGCACCTTCTAAGAGTTCTTTAGAAGACACTTCACATACTTTTATTGAGGCACATGGTAAGATTAATCAAAGACTTGAATCTTTAGTTACACAGGCTGTTGAAGAAAATAAAGAGATAAAGAGCCAAGTGTCCAAGTTGATGAGCTACTTGAGTGTGACTGAGTGAGGTAAGTTCCCTTCTCAAGCTCAGTCCACACCCCATGGTCAAAACCTAGTGCAACAAAATTTAAAAGAGGTGAATGTCATTGAGACACTAAGTGGTAAGTTATTACACATCCCAACAACTAAAAAATCAGAGGATGTGGACGAAAGCCACCAAGCATACATGATTGACTCATTCATAGAAAAGGTCCAGCACCTTAATCTGTTGGAGTCCACCCTCACCCATGGCTTCACAAGAGTATATATCGAGCCAGAATTTATGGATGCTACTGATGACATCCTTGAGGCCTCTCCAAAGCATACAAGCGCTAAATTTGGCAATGAAGCAGTTGCTGGTGCATTCAATTCATGTTTGTCTATGAGGGAATAAGAGCGTCTAGCTGAAGATGTAAAACTTAGCGCTCATGAGAGGCACCCCATTGCTTATCCTTTTTACTTTTATTGTTTTCATATTTCTTTTTCTTGTTTATTGTTCGTATTTTTTTTTTTCTGTTTTCCAGTGTTAACTTAGTATTTCTTTTTCTGTGACAAATATACGAAACAGTTCAAATAGTGGAGCACAATTTTCAGCTTCTGTGCACCTTTGGCTACAAAGGGAGTTTCTTTTACTCTTTGTTTTACATTGAGGTCAATGCCTTTTTTAAGTTGGGGGTGGAGGAAATGCATCTCTTTGTTTCCATATTCTTTATTTCCATACATTTTTCTTTTCATTGAACTGCTTGGTGTCGCTCTCCCTTTTTGTTTGTTTTTAGCATGCTTTGTGTTAGCCTTAGATGTAATTCACATGTCAAAGCCTTAGATGTAATTCACATGTCAATGATATGAGCTTAATTGAGAAAATATATAGCATTTAGAAGTAGTTGAATATTGCTTCGGTTTGAGAATAATTTAAGTGTCAATCTTGATTTGGTTTGAGACTCTAGTTTGTGGTAAGATTGTATGAATAGTCTAAAGCATTTAGAGAAGTTTTATGTGTGATTGTTTTGTGAATACTTTTGCGATCTCGACAAGCTCTAGAACTTATTTGATAATCACTTGAGGCGAATTTCTAGAATGCACATTGCTTAGGATATGATATAGGCCATTTTTGAACGGTTTGAGCCTCTCAAACTTACCATTACTATATTTATCGCTAGTCACCTGTTTGAGCTTTTAAATAATTTGAGCCTTGTTTCTTGCGATAACCCATTTACTTACCCTTATGAGCCTAAAAATATTTTATCCTTACCCTTCTTTTAAAAAGAACTTAGTTGTACACATTTGTTGAGAAGCACTTAAGAGGAGTAAGGATGGAAATATGAAAAACCATAACCCAAGTATATTAAAGAAGATAAGTTGGGGGTTGTTGAAAAGAAAAGAAAATGAAAATGAAAAAGGAGGTGAATGGGTATTTGAAGTATGGCAAAGAAAGAAGAAAAAGAAAAGAAAAGTGGTGAATTATCAAGAGATATGCTCTTATAAAGAATGGTTGAAAGAGTTGGGTGTTGAAGTAAGGTTATCAAGTGCTTAAAGTGGTTGTGTTTAAAACTAAGAGATTGAGTTCTTTTACTTATGAATCCTTCCCGTTCTCTCTTAACCTTTACCTTAGCCTAACGTTACAAGCTTATTAAAGACCTATTGATCCAATGTAGTGTGATTTTTCTACAATAGTAGAGAGTGATTTGAAAAGTGAGCCTATGAAGCTTGTTTTTGTGATTGATGTCACACAATTTAATATATTTTAGAGGCCAAGACTTGTGTTCATGAATGTTGTGTATAAAATCATCCGAGTGTTCGGATTAATGAATTGTGATAAGATGGATGTTAAGAGTCAATAACAATTTTAAGATTGATGTTTATATTACTTTTGGACTTGGGTGAAATTTAATGATTCTATGTGCCGTGTGTTATGTGCGATTTTTGAGACAAAGGTGAATTACTCTTGGTTTAACACTAACATTGTTTTACTTTGTTTTGATTCCCACCGTAGAATTCATCTCTTGTTTTCGCTTGAATTGCTAGGGACTTGTAATAAGCTAGTTGGGGGTTATGATGAGAGTCATAAAATGCATCTTTACAGTACCTAATTGTTAGCATTTTAGGGTTGATCTAGGTTTGAATTGTACTTTTATACCTTAACAACTCTAAAGTGTCATTCTTGGATCATTGATCTATTTCGATGCATTTTCAAGTACTTTAAGTTCAAAAGAGATTGAAAAGCTATCACTGCTTGAAGCACAATGACTCGATGAACATCGGAGTGAAGGTTCACAAGCACTCGAAAAGGAGTTTCACTAAATTTCCAGAATTGCCCGTACAGATCAATCATCTTTGCAAATTAAACTATATTGATACAAGAAAAACCAGGAGATGAGCCATATACGCTTAGAAAGATCCGGAAGTCTATTTTCTGGAGAATTTTATGGCTCGTAAAAATGATTTTTCTAGAGAAAGTTATGGCAGTTTTAGTAGACAAATGTCAGGCCTCCGGAACAACACCAACCAGCACCGCGGTGCCCAGAAGCACACCCAACCAAGCTGAAACCAGCACCACAACGCCCATAAAGGAGCACTGCAGCACGCACACGATGTTATATCTCCAAGTTAGAACTTAATTAGGGGTTTAAACAATAGATTAAACCCAAAAACACCCTTGGACCTTTGTACTATAAATAGATCACTTAAGGTTAAAGAGAGAACATCTTTTGAGAGGCCAGAGGCCAGGGAAAACATCATGAAGGTTGCCACACTCTCCCCCATGGCCAACTAATCTCCAAGCAAGGATAAGGGATGAATCCCTAGGTGTAGTTGTTTTTATTTTCTAGTCTTGATTCATTGTAGTTTGGATTTATTATCATTAAACATTGTTATAATTTACTTTTTAATCTAATTAGAAGATTTCCCCTTAATCTAGTGATTGCATCTTTCTGCCCCATATAAGTTTAGTCATGCTCTTCTTATATGATGTTGTTGAGGTGTGATTAAGTTCGGTAGATTTCTCTTATAGGTTTGTCATTACTACGGTATTATCATTATGATATATTGTCATTTCTTGATAATCTATACATTAGGTCATGTGTGCTTGAAGTAAAGAGTATTTCATAACAATTACATTAGGGTTTATAAATGTGCTTTAATTGAATACTTACTGATTGCTTGTTTGGGATGTGAAACTTGCAATCGAGATAAAAACAACTGAATCAAGAATAGAATAAGGCAACGAACCTAGGAAAGATTCCCGAACCCTTGTTGTTCTATTATATTTACACAATTATTTCACACTACTTCAAACTCAGATTTTCTCGTTTAACTTTTATCGTTCGTTTTAAGGTTTGCACTTTCTCTTATAGTTAGTTTGTCTCCCTATGGAATGGACACCACAAAGCTGTGCTACAATTACCATGTTATACTTTGGGCGTAATCAATCGGCCAATCCATCAGCGAAGTGAGGAGTGTGACAATAGTAAACACCCAAGCAATTGCCAAGCTAGAGAGTCAAATGGATCAAATCGCAAGTCACTTAGGTGAAAGAGAAAAGGGAAAGTTCCCCAGTCAACCTGTGCCCAACTTGAAGGGGCAGTTTGCAGTTGGAAATTCATCAACTCCTACACACGGGCAGGAACAAATGCAATCAATCATCACATTAAGGTATGGAAGACAAATGGACAATCAAGTGAAAGAGAACCCTGTTATGCAACAAGGGCAAGAAAGTGGCAACAAGGAGAAGAGAAATGCTGAGCCATCTACAGCCACACCTACTGTTAAGGATCTTCCTAGGTCGTTTATACCTGAAGTGCCTTACCCTGAGAGATTATAAGTGCCCAAGAAAGGAGGGAAGTCGGAGGACATTCTGGAGGTGTTCAAGCAGGTCCAAATCAATATCTCATTTTTGGACACCATCTAGCAAGTGTCGTCATATGCCAAGTTCTTAAAGGACTTGATCACTGTCAAGAGGAGGATGAATGTCCCGAAGAAGGCATTTTGGACCGAGTAGGTTAGCTCAATCCTTCAGTGCAAGTTGGCCATCAAGTATAAGGACCCAGGGTGTCCTACCATCTCTTGCATGATAGGAGTCAGCCGGATTGAGAAGGCTCTTTTGGATCTAGGAGCAAGTGTGAATTTTCTGCCCTACTCAATCTATTTGCAGTTGGGGTTAGGAGAATTGAAGCCCACATCCATGACACTTCAATTGGCTGACAGGTCAGTGAAGATACCACGGGGAATAATTGAGGATGTTTTGATAAAGGTGGATAAGTTTTATTTCCCCGTGGATTTTATTGTGCTTGACACAGAGCCAGTTCAAAATGTTAGGATTCAGATACCGGTGATTCTAGGGCGACCATTTTTGGACGTTTATATACCTAAATAATTAAGCAGATAATCGCACTAGTTTTACTTGCAAGTGCACAAGGTCGACAGTGTAGTGTAGTGTGCGAAAGCAAGGTCATCTCCACAGGGATTGGTAAAGTTCAGTTTTTAGAATTAGTTTCTTTAAAGTAACAAGAAATAAAATAGTTGTTGAATGTGAGTGATAATAATAAAGATATAGGGCTTTTATATCCACCACTAGTCATACTTTCCCAATTGTATAATGTATCAGTGCACTAGCCTTATCATGTATACCTACTGGTTGCCAACCTAAGGGCATGGTATCTACTCCTTAAGCTATTGATCTCCCTAAGCAACGAGTTAGGCATAGTATCTACTCTAACTCTTTTCTTCCTTAAGGGATTCAGCATGGTATCTGCTTGAGTTGTTCCTTAAGAAAGCATAACTACTATGGAAATCGACAACAACATGAGACTTAGGGCATGGTATCTATACCCGGTTTCCCATATTGATTAACCCGGGTATCCGGATAAGATATCCCTCGTTACTAATGTTAGACCCAGGACTCAGTCATCCAAATTGATCTAACTAATATGTCCATACCACATGCATACGCTGGCCATACACATACATATGAGGAATTTAAATAAGCACAGGCATTAATCAAGTTAAGCAACATAATAAAGGCTATTGGCAAAGATTTATCAATGAATAAATATATGAGAAAGCATAACTAGGGCTTCAATCGAGCCCTGTAAGAAAGTTAGTTACACATGCTGTCTAAAATAAACATCATATATAAACTAAGCATGAAATATAAAATCCGAAGAATACTAGGGAGACGGGTTGTCAATCCTATCCAAAGCCTAAAACTCTGAGCTTAAGCAGAAGATAAAAGTGATCTCTAAGTGTGTGCTTTACAGGTGTATTTATAGGGCTTGAGTAGTCCTAGAAGGTGCAGGAAACCCTAAACTTCCTAAACCGTCAAAACTCTCTTATTTCCAAAATAGGGTTCTGCAATTTACTATTCACGCCCGTATATGTGCGCTCGATTGCACGCGTCTTGCACTCGATCGCAGTGTGCGCTCGATCCTTCTTGTGTGCGCACAATCGCAATGTGCGCTCGATCAAAATGAATGGTGCGATCGATCACAGATTGACCAGAGACTCCTCCAGGATTTCCAGGCTTCTTCCTTTAAGTGCCAAAACTGATTCTTTTCTTCCAAGACCCTATAAACACATGTAAAACACACAAATGAAGTAAAATGGACTAAAATAACATAACTAAGGATCTAATAAATGTAAATAAGGGTGCTTAAATAATATTTAAGCACCTATCACACCCCCAAACTTACATATTACTAGTCCCTTAGCAATATTAAACAAAACTAAAATAAAAAATAACAACACACAGATAGATCCAATGTTCATAGTGTCCACAAAAGTTTAAGTCTTAACACAAAACTATGATGTGCATTCATGAGCAAGCTTAACAGATATAAACATATTTTTGCAATGAATAAGAGTTTTGAACGCAAATCACTTTCGTAAGGCAATTTAAGACATCACAAGTTCGACTTTGGTGTGTGGTGAACTAGCACATAAAAGATTGGGTTTCCAAGTAATTCAAATGTGTAGTGTTTCGATGACTCAAGTTTCACCAAACTTCCTATTAGAGTCAACAAAGATGGCATAGATTTTGTTCTTTTATTTTGTTTGTGAGATTTTTGCCAAGTTAGTTCCCTTAAGCTTTCTTTTTGACTCGTGTAACGAGCGTTTAGCCAATGACTCCCAAACCAGATGGTTTTAGGGCATTAGGTGTAAAGACACCTCTAAGGACTTACTAGCTCGAGTCAAAAAGGCTACGAAACTAACTGGCCTTAATGCTACCAATCAGAATTTTTCCACCTTTTGACGTGACACTCAATGCTTACTGAAGCAAGAGGGCCAGTTACTCAGCTAAAAGTTCTTTTTAATGATCATTTAAGATTTTCCACTTTTTGGCGTGACACTCAATGCTTACTGAGGCAAGAGGGCCAGTTACTCAGCAGAAAACAAGTTTTATTGTTCATTAGGAGCATTTATTTCTTTTTTTGAGCACTAATCAATCTTTTCTATTTTTATATGCCAAAATGTCAATCTAATAAGTCATCTAGTTCACAGTTAAGCAAAAGAAACATACACATCCAAATAACATGTCATACCCCACACAGTTATGTGCTAGTGTGTTTGTGATAGTTTAGGTCAAACTTGTGAATCCTTAAATGTCTAAAAGGTAGTGATCTAGGTTCAAAACTTGATTATTTGGCCTATATGTTCAAAGTGTTAAGCTCGCTGATGAAGTCAAATCATAAAGTTTTGTTCATATCACAAAAAAAAAAGTTTACTGGACAGAATGAACATGCATTTATCTATGAAAATAACAACAAAACAGAAAAATGTGGGACATAGTGAGTGTGTGAATGTGTCCCCATACCCCCAAACTTAAATTGCACATTGTCCCCAATGTGTGAATAGCATGGAAGGAGCTGACCTAGGAGATGGAGAACTGATGGCTGGCATGGCTTGTAGCACGCCCCCAAACTTCAACTGGATGCACTCACGTTGTCCTTGAAAAAGAAAGAGAAACAAACATAAAATGGAAAACAAGTAATAATAAACAGATAGAAAAATAAACTAGGAAATATGAATAATAAAATGAAATAAACTAAAAAAGGATATGCTTTGGGGTGCCTCCCATGAGCGCTAAGTTTAACGTCTTCAGTCAGACGTGGTATCCTCTCACTGCTGATCATCAGGTGGTGCAGTCAAAGAGGTACCGGGTACCGGAGGTAGGCGATCAAGAATAGCCTGCAACATTGCCTCCTGCCGTGCAAATCGTGCCTCCAAACTATCGATGCGCTGATGCACGAGTGTGGTGGCTGCAGAGACCTTGCCTCGGAAGGAGGACGGCTCAGCTAGAAAGTGATGAGATGCGGTGGGTCCCATGTCTGAATAGTCCTCCTCTCGTACTAGGCTAATGATCGGGGGCTCAATCTCCATACGATCCTCCTCAACTCTCTCAGCTGCTAGAGCAGGTGCTGGGAGTCCTCGAAGCATGTGCGAAATATTGTGTGTCCACTGAGCCTTCCCGAAGAAGGGATGCTCTCGCACTGGCCCGTCGCTGGAGGTCCCCTTTATCCCTTACTTCTTGAGTATGTTTGAGAGCAGGAATGGGAAAGGGAGGCCCCATGCATTGGTCGTGGTGGTGTGATAGCCATGAACGTGATCCCAAAACTTGTGTAGCTGGCTCTAAATGACAACTGAAATGGAGTACCTTTGGCCTCTGTGGAAGACATCTAAGGACTAGAGAAACTGGTCTCACCGCTGTGTCTTGTGCCCCAATGGACACACATTGCGTTGTACGACCGTGTCGACAAGCTAAAGTCGTGGAGGCAACTTTGACCTGCTGGCCGCATTGTTATGTCTGTCGGCATACTGGCCAGCGCACATGTCTGTAATGATCTCAGCCAGGGCAAATGACTCCGACTGCTCCTCAATATTAGTGTCCTCGGGAGGGGACTCGTCGGTGCAATGAAGGGCAGCGGCTATATCAGCACTAGTCACCTCTATGGGTGTGCCCCAGACTGAAAATGTGAGGCCTTCCGGTCTGCTACAGTCAAATGATAGGTTTGCATAAAATTGGACAATGAGCTGGGAGTAAGCAGTGGAACAAACCGGCTTAAACAGCCTCCTCAACCCTCGATGTCGGAATGCTTGGACAGCCCATTGAGTGTCATCCATGTGCCAGAATACATCGTCGATGGCGAAGGAGGTCTCGAATAAAAGTTCTCGTTGCTCGATGCTTGGCCGGGATGACGAGGCGCGGCTGCTGGATGCACCGGAGGTGGAAACAGACGGTCTGGACATGCTGTTTTTTAGGTTCTGCCGGATTTGCGATCGATCTCAATAAGCTGATCTCGATCGCACACTGGTTATGCGCTCGATCGCAAGTATCGTGTGCTCGATCGCACACGGTCAGGCGTTTTCTCGAACAGCTTGTGTGCACCAAAAATACAAGCTATGGTTTGTAGGTTTTGAATTCGTTCCTAACCTCCTACAAACAATCAGAATTACCCAATCATATACCAAATACATACATTGATACTGAAAGTGTAAATGAATTATGTAAAAGTTCGTGTATGAATGAAAATGCTTACCTTGTGTATGGACGAAATGTGTAAGGGAGAGGGGGACGTGATGCTGACAGGGATGGTGAGGGGTGGTGATGGAGATGAGTGTGAGTGATGGACGGACAGAATGGTGGTGATGGAAGTTGTGAATGAGAGGGTGCAAGAGAGTGTGAACGGCTGAGTGTGAGGGTGTGAGTGTGAGTCTTGTGCGAGAGGGAGTGAGTGAACAGTGAGATAGTGAGTGAGTGTAAATGAAAGTGTTTAGACTTTATATCTGAACCTACTGCCACGAGTGCGCTCGATCACACATGGAGTGCACTCGATCGCACTTGTGCGCTCAAGCATATTGAAGGACACACTCGATCGCACATTTGCGAGCGATCGCACAGAAAGGTGCGCTCGATCGCACGCAGTGTGTCTGGGCAAAAAATAACAACTTACCTTTATTTAAAAAAATTGATAAATTGTGAAACAATACAACCTTACCATTTTTTAGTGGCCTCAGTACCACTAACCTCAATATAGGTGCTTGAGCTCAATGGGCAATCGAATTAGACTTGCTCAAGCACTCTCGTGCTACTGTGCTAGTCAGTTGGAAGGAAGCACTTAGAGCCCATCCCTTGTGGCTCCAGTGCTTGTGTTTCAGCTGTATACTGTACTGATTCAAGTGCCAAGTCTTCATCTCTTGGAGGAAAGTTAATGTCTAGGTAAGGCTTAGCTCTGTGTCCATTTATCGTAAAGGGCTGATTTCCGGTTGGACTACAGACTTCTAATGCACCATGAGTGAAGACCTTGGTAACCATGTATAGTCTGTACCATCTGGACTTGAGCTTGCCTGGGAACAGTTTTAATCGTGAGTCATAGAGCAACACTTTTTGTCCGATATGGAACTCCTTCCGTACGAGTTGTTTGTCATGATAGGCCTTTGTCCGTTCCTTGTACAACTTGGCATTCTCATAGGCATCATATCTTAATTCTTCAAATTCATTCAGGCTTTCTTTTCTCCCCCGCTTGTTTCATGTCGAAGTTAAATTGTTTTATGGCCCAATATGCACGATGTTCTAATTCCACTGGGAGATGGCACGCTTTTCCAAAGACTAGGCGGTAGGGAGACATACCAATTGGAGTCTTATAAGCTGTCCGATATGCCCATAAAGCATCATTTAAGCGTAGAGACCAATCCTTCCGTTTAGGTTTCACTGTCCTTTCTAAGATTCCCTTGATCTCTCAGTTGCTTATCTCTACTTGGCCACTGGTTTGAGGATGATATGGAGTGCCTACTCTATGCGTGATCCTATATTTTCGGAGTAGTTCGACAAAAGAGCGATGATGAAAGTGGCTGCCCCCATCACTGATGATTGCTCTTGGAGTCCCAAATCGCGTAAAGATGTTAGCCTGCAGAAACTTTACAACTACTTTGTGATCGTTAGTTTTTTAGGGGACAGCCTCGACCCATTTGGACACATAATCCACACCCATAAGAATATATAAATAACCAAAGGAGTTAGGAAAGGATCCCATGAAATCAATGCCCCATACATCAAAAAGTTCTACTACATGAATATTCTGTAAGGGCATCTAATTTCGGGAAGAGATGTTACCTATCCGCTGGCATCTATCACATGAGCTGCAAAAGGAGAAAGCATCTTTAAACAGATTAAGCCAATAAAAACCATATTGTAGTACCTTAAGAGATGTTTGTTTTCCCCCAAAATGTCCTCCACAAGCAAACTGGTGGTAGTGTTGCAATAAGCTCGAGTGCTCCTCTTCTGGGATACATCATCTGATGATTTGATCGGGGCAGACCTTGAAGAGGTAAGGATCATCCCAATAGTAGTGTCTTGACAGATATTTTAGTCGTTTCTTTTCTTGAGTGGTCATGCCTGGGGGAAAACTTTAACAGTTAGATAATTCACTATATTAGCATACCATGGAAGTTTTACCTCTAATGCAAATAGTTGTTCATCAGGGAAGTTCTCATTCAAAGGCAACTCTTTATTATCATTCTCATAGGGAAGCCTTGACAAATGATCCGCAACGACATTCTCACTGCCTTTCTTGTCTTTGATTTCTAAATCGAATTTTTGTAGTAGGAGTACCCATCTAATTAGCCTAGGCTTCGCATCTTTCTTAGAAAACAAATATCTCAAAGCAGTATGGTCAGTGAATACTATAACTTTAGAACCAATAAGATATGATCTAAACTTCTCTAAAGCAAAAATAACAGCTAACAATTCTTTTTCAGTAGTAGAATAGTTAAGCTAAGCATCATTTAAAGTTCTAGAAGCATAGTAAATAGCATGAGGTACCTTATTGATTCTTTGACCTAAGACAGCTCCCAAGGCGAAGTCACTGACATCACACATTAATTCGAAAGGGAGATTCCAATCTGGTGTCATCATTATTGGGGCAGAGGTGAGAACATTCTTCAAGGTGTTGAAAGCTTGCATGCAATCATTATTCCATTCAAACTTGGTATCCTTAGTCAATAATGCACAAAGAGGTCTTGAGATTTTGGAGAAGTCCTTGATGAATCTTCTATAGAAACCAGCATGTCCAAGGAAACTTCTAATGCCTTTGATTGTGAGAGGGGGAGGTAGCTTTGAAATGATGTCTATCTTAGCCTTGTTTACCTCGATACCTTTGTTTGAGATGGAGTGCCCCAACATGATACCTTGTTGAACCATGAAGTGACATTTCTCCCAATTTAGCACTAAATTACTCTCTTCACATCTCTTTAGGACGTTTTCTAAATGATTTAGGCACTCATCGAAATTAGAACCAAAGACGCTAAAATCATCTATGAACACCTCAATGTATTTCTCAACCATATCGGAAAAAATGCTCATCATACATCTTTGAAAAGTGGCTGGTGCGTTGCATAAACCGAATGGCATTCTTCTATAAGCAAATGTATTGAAAGGACATGTGAAAGTAGTCTTTTCTTGATCCTCAGGTGCTATGGAAATTTGATTGTATCCACTATACCCATCCAATAAGCAGTAATAACTGTGACCGGCTAACCTCTCTAGCATTTGATCAATGAATGGCAGGGGAAAATGATCTTTCCTAGTTACTTTGTTCAGTTTAGTTACTTTGTTCAGTTTCCGGTAATCAATGCATACTCTCCAACCCATTGTTTTTCTCATAGGTATAAGCTCCTCATTTTCATTTTTTACAACGGTAATCCCACTCTTTTTAGAACAACTTGGACTGGACTCACCCATTCACTATCCAATATAGGGTAGATGATGCCAACATTTAATAGCTTTAATACCTCGACTTTTACTACCTCTTTCATGTGTGGATTAAGTCTTTTTTAAGCATCTCGAGTGGGCCTTGCTTCTTCTTCAAGGTAAATACTATGCATGCATTTTACTGGGCTTATCCCCTTAATGTCAGCAATGGTCCACCCAATGGCAGATCTATGCTCCCTAAGAACTCTAAACAGCTTCCCTTCTTCTCCACTACTCAAGTTAGCAGCTACAATCAAAGGTAAGGTCTTTTTTTCTCCCAAGTAGGCATATGTTAAATGTTCGGGTAGCTGCTTTAGTTCCAATGCTGGTGCCTGGACAATGGATGGAAGAATAGCAGTATTAGTGGGTATGAAATTTTCAAATGGAGGAGGATACTTACTGGAGTATTTTGGAGATGTCTCAAGGAGGTGCACAGTTGTGATGATGTCGCTATCAAAATCTTCATATTCTTGCTCAATATCCACCTCTGTGATGCTATGGGTGATGGTAGTCTCCAATGGATCAAGTTGTTGGACCTGAAAAGCTTGCTCAACAAAGTTTTGTATCATACAAACATTAAAGCATTCCAAGTCATCTTGAGGAATTTTTATTGCATCAAATATTTTAAACTCTATTTTCTCACCATTGATTTTTATACTCACTATACCCTTCTTCACACAAATCTTAGTGTCGGCAGTTCTCATGAAGGGTCTCCCTAATATGATAAGCAAAGGTAATGGCATAGGGCATTCCTCCATGTCTAGTAAAATGAAATCAGCAGATAAGATGAACTCGCCAACCTTTACTAAGACGTCCTCAAGAATACCCCTAGGTCTTTTAATACTCCTATCTACCAATTGTAAGGTAATAGAAGTCGGGTGTAGCTCCCCCAAACCTAGGGTTTCGAATACCGTGTAAGGTAGTAAGTTTACCTCCGCTCCTAAGTCTAGTAATGCTTTGTCAAATAGTTGATCACCTATTCAACAGGGAATAGTAAAACTACCCGGATCTTTCAGTTTTGGTGGGAGTTTTCTTAGTAGGACAACACTTACTTCTTCCGTTAATGCTACAGTCTCATGTTCTTGAAATTTTCTTTTATGAGTGCAACAATCTTTCAGGAACTTAACATAGGTAGGAATTTGTTTAATGGCATCTAACAAAGGAATATTAATCTCTACTTTCCGCAAGGTTTCAAAAATATCAATTAATTTGTTGTCTTTCTTTTGTTTTACTAACCTTTGCGGGAAGGGTGGTGCATTCACCTTCTCCGTCTCACTTACCCTTGATGCCGATGGGGGTTTCTTTGGATGCTGCGGCAGACTTATCGGACCCTATCACCTTGCCATTTCTCAAAGTTGTGACAGCTTTTAGTTGTTGATGCCCCCCAGGGCTGGGTAGTGTTTGAGCCGGGAGCTCTCATTGCTTTCTGCCACTGAGCTCCTTAGCTAGTTGTCCCATTTGTACCTCTAGTCTTTGAATTGCTTGCTCATATGCTGCAGTGGTCTGTTTCTACTGAGTCATGAATTGTTCTTGTGACGTCATAAATTGCTGCTGCTGAGTGGCCATTTGTCGCACAAGACTTTCGAGGTCGTTCTTCTTTGGTTCGGAAACAGTTTGGGCTGTTGGTTGGAAGTTTTTGTGCTGCCCTTGACTGTTTTGATTGTTTCTCCACGAGAAATTTGGGTGGTTTCGCCATCCAGGGTTGTAAGTGTTGGCATATGGATTGTTCTTCGGTGGATAGTTGTTACGCCCCATGTAATTGGCTTGTTCCGGATCTGCAGATGAGTACAACGGACAAGTTTCAATAGTATAATCATATTGGGAACATATTGCACATACCTAGAGTGGAGTGGATGGTAGGCTGGATGAGGTATTTTGAGTAGTCATGGCTTTTACAATCATATCTAGCCTCGTATCTATCTTCTTCTCCAAAGTAGTTATTTGGGCAAAGGGTCCACTATTTAGAGTAACCTCATACATACCTCTATTCTTGACTCCTTGTCTACCTCTAGAGGAGAACTGCTGAGTGTGTTCACTGAGGGTTTCAAAGAGTTCCATCGCTTCTTCGCTGCTTTTCTCCATCAACACTCCTCCATAACCTGAATCAATAATACTTTTGTTTGTGTCATTCAAACCTTCATAAAAGGCTTGTACTAGTTCATGTTGAGGCAGGTTATGGTGTGGGCATTTGAGTAGCAAGTCGTTGAAGTGTCCCCATGCTTCGAAAAAGAGGTCTCCATCTTTTTGTTGGAAGGACTGGATCTCCTTCCTCATTTGCCTCATCTTTTGGGTTGGGAAAAACTTCCTTAAGAACTTGCTTGCCAACTCATCCCAAGTGTGGATGGAAACTGCAGGCAAAGAATTATACCATAGTTTAGTATTATTTTTCAAGGAAAAAGGGAACAGAATTAACCTTATTCCTTCTTGGTCTAGGCCTTGTATGTGTTGGAACTTGCAAAGATCAAAAAATTCTCGGAGGTGCAAGTGCGGATCTTCATTAGGAGTTCCCCTAAAATGAGTCAAAGCATTCAAGATTTGTGGAGATATGTAATAGTTTCTCGTCGCCTCAGGTTGATATACAATGCATGATGGTTGATCAATGTTCCGTGGGATGAAGGAGTGCTTCATCGGTACTCGTGCAGGTGGTTGCTGGTTTTCGAGCTGTTCTGCCATTGGTGTTTCGTTC
Source organism: Bretschneidera sinensis (assembly GCA_023935145.1). Taxonomy (NCBI): domain Eukaryota; kingdom Viridiplantae; phylum Streptophyta; class Magnoliopsida; order Brassicales; family Akaniaceae; genus Bretschneidera; species Bretschneidera sinensis. The sequence goes on along the minus strand of CM043703.1, from coordinate 74,650,909 downwards.
TCGAGTTCGTCTTCGTTCTCCCCGAATTGTTTCTAAGCCTTTGTCGGATGGTCCGTTCAAGCTTGGGATCAAGGGGAAAGAATGTTGGATGTCGGGATCGAAGTCCGTGTATAAATCAGGTCACAACAGCTTTAGTGCAACTCTCTGTCCTATTTGTGCTCGATCGCACAGGAGGCTGTGATCGATCGCAAGTATCACAGAAGGTGTGATCTAGGGTTTCATGCCTGAAACAGAAAGCAACTCGATTAGGTTTTGATAAAAATAAAGATGGTAAATAGAAAATAATAATAATGATTAAACGAAAGTAATTCTAAAAGAAACTTTAGCGCAATCCTCGGCAACGGTGCCAAAAACTTGTTGGATGTTTATATACCTAAATAATTAAGCAGATAATCGCACTAGTTTTACTTGCAAGTGCACAAGGTCGACAGTGTAGTGTAGTGTGCGAAAGCAAGGTCATCTCCACAGGGATTGGTAAAGTTCAGTTTTTAGAATTAGTTTCTTTAAAGTAACAAGAAATAAAATAACTGTTGAATGTGAGTGATAATAATAAAGACATAGGGCTTTGATATCCACCACTAGTCATACTTTCCCAATTGTATAATGTATCAGTGCACTAGCCTTATCATGTATACCTACTGGTTTCCAACCTAAGGGCATGGTATTCACTCCTTAAGCTATTGATCTCCCTAAGCAACGAGTTAGGCATGGTATCTACTCTAACTCTTTTCTTCCTTAAGGGATTCAGCATGGTATCTGCTTGAGTTGTTCCTTAAGAAAGCATAAGTACTATGGAAATCGACAACCACATGAGACCTGGGGCATGGTATCTACTCCCGGTTTCCCATGTTGATTAACCCAGGTATCCAGATAAGATATCCCTCGTTACTAATGTTAGACCCAGGACTCGGTCATCCAAATTGATCTAACTAACAGGTCCATATCACATGCATACGCTGGCCATACACATACATATGAGGAATTTAAATAAGCACAGGCATTAATCAAGTTAAGCAACATAATAAAGGCTATTGGCAAAGATTTATCAATGAATAAATATATGAGAAAGCATAACTAGGGCTTCAATCGAGCCCTATAAGAAAGTTAGTTACACATGCTGTCTAAAATAAACATCATATATAAACTAAGCATGAAATATAAAACCCGAAGAATACTAGGGAGACGAGTTGTCAATCCTCTTCAACGCCTAAAACTCCGAGCTTAAGCAAAAGATAAAAGTGATCTCTGATTGGTGGTAAATTGTGTGTGCTTTACAGGTGTATTTATAGGGCTTGAGCAGTCCTAGAAGGTGCAGGAAACCCTAAACTTCCTAAACCGTCAAAACTCTCTTATTTCCAAAATAGGGTTCTGCAGTTTACTGTTCACGTTTGTACATGTGTGCTCGATCGCACGCGTCTTGCGCTCGATCGCAGTGTGCGCTCGATCCTTCTTGTGTGCGCACAATCGCAATGTGTGCTCGATCATAATGCATGGTGTGATCGATCGCAGATTGACCAGAGATTCTTCCAGGATTTCCAGGCTTCTTCCTTTAAGTGCCAAAACTGCTTCTTTTCTTCGAAGACCCTATAAACACATGTAAAACACACAAATGAAGTAAAATAGACTAAAATAACATAACTAAGGACCTAATAAATGTAAATAAGGGGGCTTAAATATGAATATTTAAGCATCTATCAACCATTCTTAGCCACAGCTAACGCCCTGATAAATTGTAGGACAGGGATGATGAAGATTTCCTTCGAAAATGTGACAGTGGAGCTGAATATCTTTGATATCAGTAAGCAACCACTGGAATATGATAAAGTGATAAATGTATGCTTGATAGAGGAGATTATTGAGGAGACTGTGGATGAATCAAGCATTGAGGACCCCCTGGAGGCATGCTTCGCTTAGTTTGGAGAGGATTTGGATTTGGATAAGTTACTTGAGCAAGTGAAAGCCATTTTAGAGTCTGCTCCTCAGGAGAGCAGTGAGACGGAGGAGACCGCAGCACCTAAGCCCCTCAAAAAGGAACTTAAGCCTTTACCAGACAATCTTAAGTATAAGTTCCTATGTCCAGTAGATTCTTTGCCTGTGATTATAGCTTCATATTTGGTTAATGCTCAAGAGAAGAAATTATTGGATGGTTTGAGAGAGCACAATGAATCTATCGGCTGGACTATTGAGGATATCAAGGGAATCAGCCCTTCGGTGGTGATGCATAAGATACATTTGGAAGAGAATGCCAAGCCATCGAGGGAGCCACAGAGAAGGCTCAACCTAGCTATGCTAGAGGTTGTGAGGGCTGAAGTGATAAAGTTGTTGGATGCAGGGATCATTTATCCAATCTTTGATAGCAAGTGGGTGAGCCCGATTCATGTCGTGCCCAAGCGGGCTGGATTGATGGTAGTGAAGAATAAGGACGACGAGTGTGTGCCAACTCGTGTTCAATCAGTATGGAGAGTCTGGCTGAAGATGTAAAACTTAGCGCTCATGGGAGGCACTCCACAGCATATCCTTTATGTTTTTATTATTTTTCATATTTTTTGTTACTGTTTATTTCTAGTATTTTTTTTTGTCTTCCAATATTTCTTTAGTCTTTATTTTTTAGGGACAACGCGTACTTCAGTTCAAGTTTGGGGGCATGCTATGAGCCATGCCAGTCCAGCTAGTTCTCCATCTCCCAGTTCAGCTTTTTTCATATTATTCACACATTGGGGACAATGTGTAATTTAAGTTTGGGGGTATGGGAGACACATTACACACACTTTGTCTCAGTTTGTTCTTGTTTTTTTTCTTCGTTTTAAAGAGAAGATAAATGCATGCTCATATAATTTTAAAATTTTGGTTGATCTAAACAAATACTGTGATATTATGTCATTAGTAAGCTTAAAATCTTGAACACATGATCTGATGATAGAGTTTTAAAATTTAGTTACGTACTTTAGGCATTTGAGAATTAACATATTTGATCTAATCTGACACGAGCACATTAGCACATAATTGTTTGAGGTATGACATGTGATTTTAATGTGCATGTTTCCATGACTTAGCTTAAACCGGATCACTTGGTGGATGGACACTTTGGCATAGAAAAGTAGAAAAAAAAATTTGCACAGAAAGAAAAAAAAAATGTTCATAATGATCATTGACAAACTTTCCACTGAGTAACTGGACCTCTTGCCTCAGTAAGCAGTAAGTATTCACGTCAAAATGTGGGAATTTTGCTCATGATGATCGTTGATAAACTTTTCACTGAGTAACTGAACCTCTTGCCTCAGTAAGCAGTGAGTGTTCACGTCAAAATGTGAGAATTTTGATTGGTTGCATTAAAGCCAGTTTAGTTTCGTAGCCTTTTTTACTCGAGTTAGTAAGTCATTAGGGGTGTCTTTACTCCTAATGCCCTAAAACCATCTGTTTTGGGAGTCATTAACTCAATACTCGCTACATGGGTCAATAAGAAAGCTTTAGAGAACTAAGCATGGCAGAGCCTCACAATAAAAGAAAGAAAAAAAATAGAATTATGCCATTGATTGTTCATTCTGATGGGAAATTCTGTGCATCTTGAGACATGGAGACATGGAGACATTGCACATTGGAATTATTTGGAAGCTTAATTTTTATGTGATGCCTTAGCCAACCTTTTGTAAGTAATTGGATTTTAAAATTCCTATTTGTTACGAAGATGGGTTTATATTTTAAGCTTGCTCATGAATGAATATCATGGTTTTGTGTGCTACTTAAATTTTTGGATACCATGAATGATGGATTTATCTTTGTGTTCTTTGTTTTTCATTTTGTTTTTTTTTATTTTGTTTTGCTAAGGGACTAGCAAAATGTAAATTTGTGGGTATTTGATGAGTGCCAAATATTGCATATTCGGGCCCCTTAATTTACATTTGTTAATTCTTTAGTTGTGTCCTAATCTGATATTTTGTGTTAGTTCTATGATTTTTAATGTTTTGTAGGATTGCAAAGGAAAATTAGGGATTTAATGTGAAAAAAATGCAAAAGCTGAAATTATTTTAGAGTATGAAAAGAAATTGCAAATCGTGGCTGTGTGTATTGGGAAAGAACTGAGAAAAGAATGAATTGAAGAAAATGAAGATCCAAATTTTAGCAGCCTATCATCCAAAGGCTTTTTTCTCTCATTTAAATAAATATTTTATTTGAGTATATGAGCTGCTAAAATAAAAGAGACGTGGGCAGAAGTTTTGAGCAGCATGTGAAGGCTTAAATCCCACATCCTATGTCGGTTGGAAACACATTCTACATCTCACATCCCACATCGTTTGGAAACACCTTGCACTCATGGAGTTTTCCTATAAAAGCCTCATTTCACTTCATCTTCAGGGGGTGGATCTCGAAGGCTTTGCTATCAAGGAAGAGAGCACCGCACAGCAAAACCGAAAAGAAGAAAAAACAAAGAGAGGAGCTGTAAGTGGAATTTCGCTCTCAATGTATTTTTAGCTTTAATTTATTTCTTTTGTGTTTTAAAATTTAATGTTTAGCACTTTAATTGTGAAATTTATTTTCATAATCATGAGAGGCTAAAACCTTCATTTAAGGTTGAAGATGAAGCCTTGCCATTGATTAGCATTATATTTTCATATATGTTCGTACAATTCTGATATTTTTATACTGATGTTCTATTTCAATTCAATTGTTTGAGTAGATTCTTATGATTTATTGTTTTGTTTATAGATTGTTCAAATTGGATATTCGATGTGTTTTATCTGACAGATACATCGAATCATTCAAATTAAATTGGATATCCATTGTGATTCTAAAGTAAACGGATACATTGGATGATTTGATTTAATTAATTTATTCGTTGTAATTTGTATATCGATGGATTCATGGAATTTTTTGATAAATTACTTTTATATAGAACATACACAGGATGTAATTGCTTGTCGGTTGTAGGAACAAAATCATGAAAATATATGCTTTAATTTGATGGGGTGGATTCAGAAACCTTAGTACTTTTATCATTTGTTTTAAATCAATTTTGTTTAGTTTATATTCTTTGCACGACACAGTTCGAAATTCGAAAATAGGTTAAAATAGGTTTAGTTTAGATAAAAATATATTTTCACGACGCAATTCCCTGTGGATTCGACCTCGCACTTGCAGACACTATATTGCAAATGACTCGTGCGCTTGCGAGTAATTTAAAACTACCAACAAGTTTAACCCTAAAATCATAGATGAATATACCAACATAAGGGAAGAAGCAACAATCAGATTGAGGTTAAAGTTATTTTCAATCCATATTTTGTTTTACATAGAAATTTTCAAATCAAAACAATCAGGTATGAACCCTAAAAACCTTAAAATTTCCACTTAATTGAAGCAATACAGAGGAAGAAGAAGAATAAAATCATGCATGCCCAAAATCAGTGACAAAATCCAGGAGATATCAACCATAGAAACCATGAATCCGAAATCACAACTGAAAATAGACAAATATTATTTCGTTTGAATCGCATGAGTTTGTAGATCAAATGAGAATAAGAACAATGTAGGAGACGAGCTGTCGTGGAAGATCTCTACAATTTCTTGAAGGAATTACAGTGAAGTGTAAAGAGAGATAAGCTCATGGAGTTCACGAGGGTAGAAGAGAGAACTAATAGAGTAATAAAAGGTAGTAAAAAAATGTAAGACCCTAAAATGGTAACTTGCGAGACTTCTATAAATAACAAAATGTTGCTTTTGATAAGTGACTGAATTAAGAACAAAAACTAACATATATAAGTCATAAGTCAGTAAGAACAGTCTTATTTAGCCAAATAGTGATATTGAAATAAGTAGGGTTATAAGCCTTTACCAAATAGGGGCTCTGATCCTTTGAGCACACATGACTTACAAGATTTGTGTGGGATTTATATTTTATTAATTTTCAATCATAGTTCTACATAATTTTATTAATTTCAAACTAATTTAATTTTTTTTTCCAGAGAACTTATTTTTTAAAGCAAATAAATAGTTAAGCCTTTCTTTATTGGCATAAATTTTATAATTGATCACTTAACTATTCTTTCTTACTATAACACTCTTCATGTGCAAGCCAAATTGATTTAGAACGAGATAGGTTAAAAAAAATCACTTGTGATGAGATTAAAAACTCCATTAAGATATGTTTTTTTGCCAAAATCAGTATGTTGAAATGTCAATCCAAGATACAAGACCATGTCGTCACCGTAATTAGTATATCAAAGCCAAATTACTAAAAATTTGCATTATTAAAAAATCTATCTAATCAGAGAGAACAACGGGATGAGTAATATTTACCTAACGCAGTTTTCAAAACATCTATTTTTCTTACAATTAAAAACTTAGAATGAGTATTTATAATAGATCATAGGAGTCTTTGTCTTGCAAGACAACTCATCTCTAACCAATCAAAACTTATTTTTTTTAAGGAGACTTTATAACTACTAAAAGTACGAAATAAACAAAATCTTAAAAAATATGAAGATCATGTTATTTTCACCCAGTATCAAGGATCGATGAAAGATGTAATAAGCTTTGTATATAAATCCAAATATACGATGTTAATGCAAATTGAGGAATGATGCAAACAATGCATCCTATGTACTTGTTTGTTAGACGTCAGAATTTAATAGTGTAAATTAATAATTATTAAGTAAAGAAAGTAACTTAGACTTGAATCCAAGGACCGATGAAGGATGTAATAAGCTTTGTATGTAAATCCAAATATACGATGTTGATGCAAATTGAGGAATGAATAGAACAATGCATTGTATGTACTTGTTTGTTAGACATCAGAATTTAATAGTGTAAATTAATATTTATTAAGTAAACAGAGTAACTTAGACTTGAATCCTATTTTAAGACATATTTTTTTACGAACTTGATAGATTGGAATTATAAATTTTTATTTATTTATAGAGATGACTCGGGGCCAAAGTTGGCCATGGCCCCCTAGCTTTAAAAGAAATGAATGGCATATCACACATGTGACTGTTGGAGGAAAAATGTCTATTTTTCGCTTATTACATTGCCCCCACCAATCCTAATTTATCAAAATTCTATGATGTAAACTGTAATGAAACAAAAAATGTAATGGAGCTTACTTAATAATAACTTCTCCCTTGTTTAGACTTTTATAAATAATAAATTCATTTTGCCATCCCAAAAAAAAAAAGTGAATTTTATCTTGACATGTGTAAGCTTATATAAGTAGTTTATAAGATATTTTTGTTATTCATAAGAGACCCGTTGAATCGATGGGCTATACAATTATATTGGAGGTAACTCTCTCATCCTTTATCACTTTTATCTCTAGTATGAGTGTGGTTTGATCTATGGTATGAGCTAACTAACACTCACAAAAAAAAAAAATTTAAAAAGAAAATTAAACTTAATATTTTTGTTTTCAACTAATAAAAACCATTTGGACTAATTAATTCTTCTCTTTGTTATAGTAGTAAAAAGAAAACTTTGTCAATAAATGAAAATAATAATTTTGGAGTTCTCAAACTCCAATTGCTATAATACGAACCTTTTAAGCTCTTCCATTGATTGCAACAATTGTAATTGAAATATTGCTCCAATATATATATATGAAAATTGAATTTTTATATTTTTGCTTAAATTTCTTATACTCTTCTGTTACAAAACAAAGATGATTATGTTATTATAACTAAAAAATATATAATATATTATATAATTAAATTGAGAAATTACTTTTTAGGATATTTAAGTAATTGGGTTATGTTATTACCACTTCAAAAATTGTTATTGACACTTATACTATTTTGTTTTGTTACTTAGACTTACAGTAATGTCTTTAACAAATTGCATTCTCAAAAACATATAACTTCAATAAAGGACATTATTGCAAGTTAAACAAACAAAAAAATGTGTCAATAACAATTTTTGAAATGTTAATAATACCACCCTTAATAATTATATAAAATAAAAAAAATCAGTTAATATGGATATCTTCTTCATAAGGAAATTTGCAGTGTATTAAAAAAATGTTGTTAAGTTTTAAATACTGCATACTAGTTTATAGTTGAATTTACTTCATAAAAGAGAATTTGAGCATGACTTCAAATAAGGTGACAAAGTAAAAACTTTCATGCTTAGGTTTCATTATTAATGTATGAAAAGTTAATTTTTTGCACACATAAATATTTTAACTATGTGGTTTTTTAATTTAGCCCAATATAGGAGTAGATTAGTATTATCCCTCAACTTTTTTGGACTAAAATACTTTTAATTATTCATTAAAACAAGATTAAAACAAAGATTTTTTTTTTCAATTTTACAAAAAAAAATCAATAAAGTTAAAAATTCAAAATATAGCGACTAATCTCACTCATTGGTGTCGGAGTGTGTCGGATAATGTGATCCACAAGACTCTTTTCAGTGACGGTTCGTTGTCAAATTTTGCAGTTAGGTCGAAAAATCAATTTTTGACTCGGTGGTGATATTATTTTCCTGTAAAAGTCACCGTAAAGTGTTAGATTTAGAAAACATCCTCTTGGGATAACTAAAGGCGCGTGAGGTTAGCCGACTCGTCAAACAACGACTCTTTCGGATCTCATTTTGTACATATTGATGAGAGTTTTTCAACAGATCGAGATGTGTGTTTTTTTGGATCATTAGTCGACTCGATGTCATAAAAAATAGTGAAAAAATATTTATTTATTTAATTACTCTATTGCCTTAGTATTTGTATTATGAAAATTTGAATTATTAAAAATGTTTTGATTCACAGATTGAGATACATTGTTAACTTATTCCTATAGTTGAGAAAAAAAATTTCAACTTCTTTAATTATTTATAATCTTAAATTTTAATCATTACATTAAAACAAATCCTGGATCCAACCTTATTCACACAACAACTCGTTATTGGTCTGAAGAATAAAGCACATAATACATTTAGCTTAAAGCGATTATTATTGAGTAAGAAACCAGACGGAAGCTTATTGGATGCAGACAAAGGAAAAGTGGAAAATGAAATGAGATAAGGCAGCGTAACTCTTGAGGAGGAGAAGGTGTACCTATCACTAAAACGCAACGAGAGGCCACGTCCCATGCATGCAAAATCAGCTGGGTCCCCTTAGCAAAACAACCACAGAAGAAACGTCAAATAAACATACTTTTGCTTGCGTAGGATAGCTGCTGCCTGCGGGCCCCAATGTCTCACAAATGACCCAAAATACTCTACGTGTGTGTGTTTTTTGTACATTAATATGTAGCCTGCATATTCATTTAATGTTCATCCGTCTTTTTAAACTGTTTTTAATATATATATACATTCATATACATATATACATACATTTTTTTTAATTAAGATCATTATTATTAGATATCATAAAGATTTGTCTGACTAAAAAAATTATATATAAATATCATTTCGTAATTTTGAAAGTTAAATATTTTTTAGAATTAACTTGAGTAATTAATCTTATATACAAAATATATTTTCTTTCTAATCTGTGTTTTTTGAATAATTTAAAAAAAATACATTTAATAATTAAGTTTGGTTTCCCTTTATGAGTTGAATTAATCAATCAATTTGTTGATATATTAACGCATCGATAATGATTAAGTAAACTTGAATTCTTCTTTGTTTTGTCTACTGTTATTTTGGTTGACATAAACTCGAGTTCGTTAAATCATTAGTTTTTTTTATTTTTAATCTTATTTTTCACTTAATAATTAAAGAAAATTTCACTACGAATTCCCTGCAAACCATGTACTCATTGAAATTACCCATGTATCATCATTAGAGAGACCCAAAAGTTCATTTGATACTTAAGTTTGGGAAAAGAAAAGAAAAAGTAAAAGAGAATAAAATAAAAGCCATTGCAAAATGAAATTATGCAAATCATTAACATTTGATGCCATTTAATAAGAAAATATAAATAATAGTAATAATAATAAATAACGTACCAAATAAGATTAAAAAAAGTATTGGATGTTAGTAGCAGCTTAGGTTTTGCCGGTCTACATAGGGTAGAATAGGAGGGGATAAAATTACAAGAACTTCTTTATGCGCGTTATCCTTATATACAGGGTTGTTTTGTTTTTATCAAAAAAAAATTAATTGATTCGGATTTAAATTTAATAATTTAAATTAATTAAAAAAATTATTATTATTATAAAAATAAAATAAAAAATAATATTATTAATAAATTTTTTAATATTATTAATTAATTTTTTAATTAATTTAAACTTAAAATTTTAAATCCCAACCAATCAAAATTTTATTACTTTTGCTGAGGAAAAGAACCTGAGAATCGGGCTTACTGTTCCCGCTTTTATCGCTCACTGGTCTCGCACTGTTTTTTTTCTTTTTTTGGGTGCATAACCTAAAAGCAATTCTTGGCATTTTTTGTAAGCAACCAAAAGGAAGTGTTTTAACTGGGTACTTAACTGTTCCTTTGACTAAAAAGTTTTTAGTAGCTAGACTTGCATCCTCTTCACTTTTTTCTTAAAAAGAAAAATCCTTTTTAAAGGTTTTTAGAGAGAAAGAATGGGAGTAACAACATTAAATTCCTACGCCACAGAATAAACAGATTTGGATTTATTTTTAATTGTGTTTTGAGTTATAATGCCAACACAATTATAATAGAAAGCATGTTGTGTTGTGTTGTGTTGTAAGTTGATAGTTAAACCGAAAATAACACGTGAGCGACATAGTTAAACTATTCATGTCAAATTGACATGCTCATGTTATAATTGTCAATGTCTTATAATAAAAATAATGATTAGAAAGAAATACTAAGATTAATATTGTGTGTGTTGGAGATTTATGTTACCTTATATTTTAGGTTTATTTTGCAAACTTTTTAAATAATGCTTTAGAATTATATACTTGTGTCTATGAATTATTTTTTTATTTGATTAATTATACAATTATGTTTGAAATATTTTGATTTTCAAATTATTTTTGTGTTAAAAATAAATTAAAAATTTAAAGAAGTTGTGTTAGACAAGTCAGGTTAGACATTTTAATTGTGTTAAATGTATTGTGTAATGTTATGTAAAACACAAAATCATTATTAAACATATTATGCATTTTGTGTTCTTTGTGTAATAAACGAGTCATATTCACGTTTGAATTTTTTTATAAAATTCGTTGATCATATTGTGTTTGTGTTGAACTAAAAAATGTTATACACAATTTTCGACACAACACGCTACTGGGAATTACCAACCCTAGAAAGGAGAGTATAGAGTATTTATTTTATTAATTCATCAATACAATTATAATGATACGTTTAGTTCGAGGATAATATTGAGTGGGAGTGCAACAACTTGGGTTTTAGTTGTGTTGTGTTATCCGCTCTCGAGTAAGGATGGCAACGGGATGGTTTTGGACCAGTTACCCCGCATTCCCAAGTGTTTTTTTTTCGTACTCGCTCCCACACTTGACGGGTGTACATACTTTTCCTCTGTCTCCATCTTTATCCCCATCACAAATACTGATATCTGTCAAGTAATTTATACTTGTTTTATTTAATACAAAAATAAAAATTATTTAAACAATAAAAAAACCTTCATTATGTTACACGTCCAAAATCACATCCCAAAATCATTAAATAGTTAAGCTAAGATAAAGAAAACAATATTCTTCTCCAAATAGATAAAATAATATATATATATATATATATATATTTAATGATAAAGTTTTAATTATAAATATATATAATAATATACGGGTATTCATTGATTAATATACTACTCTCCCCTCCATTGTCCTTGTACCCGACACGTATTTTAATTTTTCAACCTTACTTGACCCGTTGGAGAAAAAGTGGTCTCCAAACCCAGCCATTAGGGTTGGATTTTGCTAGTACTCGACAGGTAAGGGTAAAATTACTATCCTTACTCTTGACTCCTAACTCAATTTGAGATTAGTTAATTTCAATTCTCATCTCTGTCTCACGGAGAAAAAATTTCTCTCCAAACCCGTCCCAAAGGGTGTAACAACATTGACCAATCGTTCAGAATTGCTAACTCAAGTTATCTTTTGAATTATTAAGCCTTACATATAAACCATGGTAATTTTCATTGCACTATCGATACGAAATGTAGCATTAAAAGATATAGGAGGTTTGGTGAGGGCAAATGTCAAGACACTCATTTTTCCTTCCTAAAAGCTCTTTCATTTATCATCGAGAAGTGTTGGTACAAATTGCTCATAAAATTACTAAACCTAACATATAACCATGGTTTTTTCTTTTGTATTATCGACACGGGACAAAGGAATGTTGAGACCCCATCCATGTAGAGATTTCTTTTTGATCTTAAATTATAAGTTGTTAAGTTAAAATTGCTCATAAAATATACTAGACCTAACTAACATATAACCATGATTTTTTCTATTTTATTATTGATTCGGAGCAAAGGAATGTTGAGACCCCATCGATGTGGAAATTTCTTTTCGATCTTAAAGTATAAGTTGTTGTTGTGCACTGAATAATTTGAAAGATTTATCTTTTACTACTTTAAGAAAATAAAAAAGCACACATACAAAAGTTTCATATTTTACATATGAAGTACCCATCCATTGACATTTTCGTTAACAAATTCCATATATGTAAATATTTATCAACTTTCGTTTAAATAATTTTGAATACTATTTATTTATTTGAATTTTAATAATTAAAAGTGATTTATGTAATTAAAATTATATTAGAATAATCAATCTTTCTAAAATCATATGTTAGAATTTTCCTATAAAACTAATTGTGTTTTTTAAGTTTTGTCAAATCAAATTAAGTTATTGATTTATTAATGAGGCTTAAAGAAAATTCAAATAGAGTAATCTATTAAGTTTGACGTATATTTTATTATGAGTTTTATGTAGACTTATTAGTGTGAACTTTAATAACCTGTATATTAGGTTTTGATGGAGAACCCAATAAGGGTTTGATTTTGGTTAGATCTCTTCTCCTATCATGGGAAACCAATTAAGGAGAACAAAAGAAATGTCCTAGGTTGTAAACTTGCAAATAGTGGTGGACTTGAGCTCGAATACCAAAATAAATAGTCTTGAGCTCGAGCTCGAAAATTAGGCTTGACTTCGAGTTTGAGCTCGATAAATTTTATAATGGCTCGAGCTCGGTTCGGCTCAAGCTCGATAACAAATGAGTCTATTCGAGTTCAAACTCAAGCTCAAGCTCGAGCTCGAGCTCGAGCCTAAGTCTTCGATTGTCTATTTGAGTTCAAGCTCTAACCTGAACCTTGGATTGTCTATTCAAGCTTGAGCTCGAGCATGAACTATAATTTTAATAAATACAAATATTAAATAAATATTGGTTCGAGCTCGAGCTCGATAATTCCTTATCGAACTGTTCGAGATCCTTTCAAATCGAATCTTAAGGTATTCGAGCTCGACTTGATAAGTTATTCGAGTATAATTTTCAAGCTCGAGCTTGATAATTTCTTATCGAGCTGTTCGAGATCCTTTCAAATCGAATCTTAAGGTATTCGAGCTCGACTTGATAAGTTATTCGAGTCTAATTTTTAGGCTCGAGCTCGAACTCGAATAGCTTGGTTCGATTCTAGCCCTACTTGCATACGTTCTTGATATTAAGGTTTTATGGATTTCTTGGTTTCTCTACGTTACTCATCATGAAGCCTACGTTAAGGTATGCATTTATTCTTTTTGTTAATATAATTTAGTGTTCTATAATCGAATTGTTTTTACTTTTTGGTATTGATATGAATAAGAATATACCGACCACTTTTCAAAAAATATATATATTAATCAATGAAAATCAAACACGTGGCAAACTTTTAAAGACACAATGATAAACTTTTTGTTGATGCCGAAAATGTGTTTGCTGAGCTGGAGGCCGGGCCTCGAAAAAATCTGCACAAGGAAGAAGAAATGAGTTAAGGGTCGCCGGAGAGGATGCCTCCGAGGATGCTTCGAAGCTTTAGTCAGAGTGAGATAAAATGTATGTGGGGGACGAGCTTTACCTTTTTAGGTTGAGAAAAGTTTGATCATTTGGAACGTGCACCTGAGTCTTTTTATAAGGCTTTGAGGTGGCCTTCTACCCAAGGTGTTGATGACGTGAAGTCCCCACTTGGTTGGGCAATGATGCCTAAGAAGCTCAGCTAAGTGGCCTGGGGCCGTCCACTTGTGCTTCGCCTCACTGTCTTAATTAGGAGTTGTCTATGTGCAAGGGCGGTTGGCGACCTGGAGTCCCAACTTGGTTGGGCAATGATGCTTAGGAGGCTTAACTAGGTGGCATGGGGCCGTCCGTTTGTGCTTTGCTATGCTGCTTGGATCAGGAACCGTCTATGTATTAGGGCGGTCTTTAGGCTAAGGGCGGTTTGGTAATCGAGAGGGCGGTGATGACCTGGAGCCTGAGCCCTCTTGTGTGTTGACCTGTTACCTACCTATGTGGTGGCCTACGTGTCGTCTTCTCATTGGACGTGTATTTTTTGGCAATATCAGAAGCCCCCCACTTCCTTGAGTATATTTATATGCTTAAGAAAGTATGGCGGGGTTCGGTTTTTAGCAAAAAGAAGGGTAATATATCGTGTTTTGAAAGAGCTGAGCCAAGCTTACGTGGAGCAATCCGTCTCTTCGGCCTTAAAGGGATGAGTCCTAGGATAGTGGTTCATGATCATCTGCTCAGCTCTTGGAGCTTGTGGCCGAGGATATGTGGAGCAATCCATCTCTTCGACCCTTAAAGGGATGAGTATGAGGACAGTGGTTCATGACCACTTCCTAGGCTCTTAGAGTTGTGGCTGATGACATATGGAACAATCCATCTCTTCGGCCCTTAGAGGGATGAGTCCAAGGACAGTGGTTTATGACCACTTCCTAGGCTCTTGGAGTTATAGCCGATGACGCGTGGAGAAATCCATCTCTTCGGCCCATAGAGGGATGAGTCCGAGGATAGTGGTTCATGACCATTTCCTAGGCTTTTGGAGTTGTGGCCTAAGATACGTAGAACAATCTATCTCTTCGGCCCTTAGAGGGATGAGTCTGAGGACAGTGGTTCATGACCACTTCCTAGGCTCTTGGAGTTATAGCCGAGGACATGTGGAGCAATCTATCTCTTCGGCCCTTAGAGAGATGAGTTCAAGGATAGTGGTTCATGACCACTTCCTAGGCTCTTGGAGTTATGGTCAAGGACATATGGAGCAATCCATCTCTTCGGTCCTTAGAGGGATGAGTCCGAGGACAGTGGTTAATGACCACTTCCTAGGCTCTTGGAGTTGTGGCCGAGGACATGTGGAGCAATCCATCTCTTCGACCCTTAGAGGGATGAGTCCGAGGACAGTGGTTTATGACCACTTCTTAGGCTCTTGGAGTTATGGCCGAGGACACATAGAAAAATCCATCTCTTCAGTCCTTAGAGGGATGAGTCCAATGACAGTGGTTCATGACCACTTCCTAGGCTCTTGGAGTTGTGGCCGAGGACAAATGGAGCAATCTATCTCTTCGGCCCTTAGAGGGATGAGTCCGAGGACAGTGGTTCATGACCACTTCCTAAGCTCTTGGAGTTGTAGTTGAGGACATGTGGAGCAATCCGTCTCTTTGGCCCTTAGAGGGATAAGTCCGAGAACAGTGGTTCATGACTGCTTCTTAGGCTCTTGGAGTTGTGGCCGAGGACACATGGAGCAATCGATTTTTTCCTGCCTTAGAGGGATGATTCCGAGGACAGTGGTTCATGACCACTTCCTAGGCTCTTGGAGTTATGGCTGAGGACACGTGGAGCAATCCATCTCTTCAGCCCTTAGAGGGATGAGTCCGAGGACAGTGGTTCATGACCACTTCTTAGGCTCTTGGAGTTGTGGCTGAGGACATGTGGAATAATCCATCTCTTCGTCCCTTGGAGAGATGAGTCTGAGGGCTTCCTCGCGACCTAACTAGGTTTTTTGGGTCTTTTTGGGCCTTCTTCCTCGGGGGCCCATTGCTTGGACGTTTTTGGGCTTTTCGCGACATGTAGTGTGAGTTAGCATTTATTAAATGCTAGTTGCCATCTTCCCCATGGGTGATGGCATCCAATAATGATTGAAGACTTTGGGAAGTTGAATGGCGCCTCGAGAAAACGAAGGGTGCCTAGGAACGAAAAACATCCCCTAGAGAAGCGGGATGGTTTTTCGGGAAGTATAAAAATCAGCCTCGAGCAGCTAAAAGGTCACCTCCTCAACCGTTTTCTTTAATGTCCTCGCATGCTATGCTTTTTTCCCTTTATAAAGAGGTTGTTGCTCCCTCACTTCTTTACTTCAAATCAGTGAGTTTTTTCTTAAAGTGAGGAATTTTTTGAGAGCCTTCATCCTTGATCCTGAGAGCATTTGTCCTCGTACTAAGTTTATGTTTTTCGAGAGTTTCCTACCCTTGCTTTAAGAGCCTTCATCCCAGGCTGTGAGAATCTTTGCCCCGGAGTTTCTTGGTGATCTTTTCGTACAACCACTTTGCTTGAGTTTTGGATTTGGTTGGTGGTGCAGTGTCGTGCTTGTTGAAGGGCTGCGGACAAAGAGGTGTTTCGGAGGAGGGAGTTCCTGAAGAGAGATCTCTTTTGAGGGAGTAGAGTCCGAATCCCTCGAACTTTGGTGAGTTTACGCCCTCTACTTATTTTTTCAACATTTCTTTTTTTTGATAAGTATTGTGACCTGCCTAGTAGTGCTAGTGCTAGTGGTAGCAATAAGAGTAGTATAGGTGAAAGTAGTAGTGGTAGTACCGAAATGTCAGAGTTGTCCACGTCCTTTTCGAGGAGTGCGACCTAAAAAAAGGGTGTAGCGAGGGAAGGCCCCTTGGCAATGGTGCCATACGTCCATGCAGTGGAAAAGTATGAAGAAGACTCTTTTTCCAGGGATGAGACCCTGGCAGATATCAGGGGTGCCTCGACTAGAGACAAAAGGGAGGAGGGGAATTACACCGCCAATGAGGTCCCTAGCCAACTGAAAGAGGATAACTTGGAGGTGATTCAGAGGATGTACCGTATATCGAGCTGGTACATCCTTTGATTGGCTGGGACAAGGGAAAGGGTTTGCAACCCCCTTCATAGCACTACACCCTATGAGTTGTGCGTGTATGAGCACCACATGAGAGCCGGGCTTCAGTTTCTTCTTCACCGATTCTTTTGTGCCGTTTTACGGTACTTCGACATTGCACTATGTCAACTAGTGCCGAACTCGATACAGCTGATCATGGCCTTTATCTGTGTCTGTACGGAAGTGGGTGGGCTAATGAACACGGATAGTTTCAAGGCCCATTTCCTGATCAGTAGGCACAGTCAGACCGGATGGGTGGTTTTCAGCACCCGACCGAAGAGGAGGCTGCTGAAGAGGACTCTTTCGTCGATCAAGAGATGGAAAAAAAAACTTCTTTTTTATTCGATCTACTGAAGACTTCAGCCTTCCCTGTTCGTGGAGCACAGACTGAACCGAGAAGTGTAAGAAAGTGGGTCTCCACCCGAGCGAGCAAGAGGTCGTGGATGCCATGATGGCCTCACTGCTTGATGTTGAAGTCCTCTATGATAACGAGGAGCTGGTGAGGCATGACCTATGCCTTCCATGCGCCGAGTCTTCGCTCGAAAACGGTAAAGATTTATGTCTTTGATACTTAGTAATTTTTGCTATTGCTTTTCTTTCTTGAGCCTTGTAGTTTTATTTATGTATTTTTCTTTTCTTTGAATCAGAGATGGACGCCACGATGCATGCTTGGGAGTAGGCGAGAAAACATGCCATAGAGAAGAGGAAGACATCTGCGATCGAAAAGCGGTAGGCCTCAGGGATGAGGAAGAAGACTCGTGCCTTTACCCTGATAGATCTGGAGAGCCCTTTCCGAGGCCCCTCTCAGCCTAACCTGGTGCCAGTGACCATCGCTCCCCTGGTGGCCTTCGCTCCCCTGGTGGCCTTCGCTGCCCTGAGGTCTTCGGTTGCTTCGAGCCCTTCGACAGGCGTAGCTTCTAGGGTGTCAGTCTTCAGGGCCAACTGGGCTTTGAGGATTGATGACTTCGTCTTTGTGCACCCTCGGGTGGCACGGGAGCACCTGATGATGGGGATCCCTCCCCGAGATCTCCAGGAGCTGTCTCGGAGGCCTACCGAGAACCTCTACTCTGCCGTGGAGGCTGTTGCCTCCCAGGTATCTTTTTTTATTTAACTTTATTTTTCCCTCAAGTTTAAACTTAAGTGTTTTTAACACTTGCTTGCCTGGTTTTGCAGATGGGTGTCCTTCTTGGCGTTACCTCCAGTCGGTGCATGGAGACGACCTAGCTCCTGAGCCAAACCCAACGGCAATTGGAGAAGAAGACTGAAGTCTTCCAGCTGCTGCAAGCCTCGGAGGATGCGACAAACCGGGCCAGGGTGGAGGTAGTCCAGGAGCAAGTCACTGCCCTCTGTGCTAAGCTCGAGGTGGAGCGGGTCATGCAGCGTCTGAGGGACGAGGACGAGGCACGCACTTAGGCCATCTTTGAGGAGGCCTTGGCTGCTTTCTAGAGCTCGGACACCCCTTCAGGATGACCATAGACCTGGAGGGGGGGAAGCAGTTTCTAGAAGGCATCCTGGAGGCGAAGAGAAAGGTTGAGGTTATACACCTGGAGATGGACTTTTCGGGCCTCGACCTTCTGGAGCCCGAAGAGGAGGAGGAGGAGGAGAAGCAGCCCAGCTGAAAGGGAGAGCAACCCATCAATGGGGAGGACCATCCAGGCATAGGGCGGGAGCAGCCTATCATAGGGGGAGAGCAGTCCGCCACAGAAAGGGAGGTCAAAGCTGAGTAGCTCCTGCCTTAGACTAGGGTTTTTCATTCTCTTTGTATTTCAAGGCTATTAGTGTTTTTTGTAACCTTACGATAAGTTAATAGAAACTTCATTTCTTCCAACCTTGCTTATTTTATAATATAGTTTCCTGCATTACACTTGCTATCCTAGTAAAACTTCCTCTTGAAACCTGAGTGCCGGATCTGAGTTTATTGATAAAAGCGTTGGAGATGTTCGCGTTCCACGTTCGTGGGATACACTTTCCACTTAGCTCATCGAGCTCGAAGGTACCGAGGCTGCACACCCTTTTGATACGATATGGGCCCTCCCAGTTAAGGATCAGCTTTCCTGTTTCCCGAGGTCGAGATACCTCGTTCTTTTATAGGACGAGATCATGTAGTAGAAAGTGTCTTCCTCGTACTCGAGAGTTATAATACTTAGCGGTCCGCTGCTGATAGGCTGCTAGCCAGATCTGAACTTTATCTCGTGCTTCATCAAGGAGGTCAGCGTTTATACGAATAGCTTCGTCGTTGCTTTTTTCTTCAAAGTTTTGTATTCGGAGTGATGACACTCCGATTTCCAATGGGATGACAACTTCGGAGCCGTAAGTTATGAAGAAAGGGGTTTCACCCGTGGGTGCTCGGGCGGTGGTCTGATAAGCCCAGAGGATATTCGGTAAGTGGTTCATCCACTGTCGGTCTACCTCGTGTAGTCTTCTTTTTATGCCTTGCAAAAGGGTTCTGTTAGTCACTTCGGCTTGTCCATTAGCTTGTGGGTACCTGACGGACGAGAAGCGGTTTTCGATGAGCAGTTCATCTCAAAATGCTTAGAACCGAGCACTATTGAATTGTTTGCCATTGTCCGTCATTAACACTTGAGGTATACCGAAACGACATACTATTGATTTTCAGACGAAACTTCGGGCCTGATGGTTGGTGATGCTAGCCAGTGGCTCAGCTTCTACCCACTTTGTAAAATTGTCCATCGCTACTATAAGGTACTTCCGCTGGCGGGGAGATCTTGTGAAGGGCCCGAGGAGGTCTATTCCCCACATGGTGAAAGAAAGTAGACTAGTGACTGGAGTAAGGGGATTCGCTGGTCTTCGAGAGATGGCAGCGTACTACTGACAACTTTTGCACTTTTTTACTAGTTCTACGGCCTCCTCTTGTATCCCGAGCCAGTAATAGCCTTGATGAAGGATCTTGAAGGCGAGGGCCCGTCCACCGAAGTGATTTCCACAGATCTCTTCATGGATTTCTCGGAGGGCATAATTGGCCTCAATTGGGTATAGACATTTTAAATAAGGAGTCGTAAGACTTCTTTTATATAATCGGTCGTTCAAAGTTGCGTACCATGCTGCTCGAGAGACGATTTTTCTAGCTTCACTTTTGTTGTTAAGGAGATGTCCATCAGGTAAATACCCGAGGATAGGATCTATCCAGGTTTCTTCCGTAGCCATGGGTAGCACAGTTGTTTCCTCGATGCTGGATGCTGTGAGCATTTCGAGGTAGACCGCTCGTGTGGCCTCAGGCTGTCGAGAGGAGGCGAGCCGTGCCAATGAGTCAACTTTTAAGTTTTCTGCTCGCTGAATCTGGCTGATTCGAAACATCTTGAACTTCGTGGCCAGCTCTTTAGCCTTTGCTAAATAGCAGGTGATATTTTCTCCTCGGGCCTCAAATTCTTCATTGACTTGGTTCACCACCAATTGTGAGTCATTTTATACGTCCAAGGCCCCTAGGGAAAGTACCCTGGCTAACCTCATTCCTGCCAGTAAAGCCTCATACTCAGCTTCATTGTTTGAGACTTTGAAACTGAACCTCAGGGCGTACTCGATGGTGAAACAGTCTGGACCACTTAGGATAGGATCCATCGACGTGGAGCGTCCATTGAGAGATCAGGTTAGTCTCGTCGAGATCTAAGATAGGGTCCTCATGACTTCGGAGAGTGGTTTCTACGATGAAATCGGCTAAGGTCTGAGTTTTGATGGCTGTTCGAGGTCGGTAGAGGATATCGAACTCGCTGAGCTCCACTGACCGCTTGACCATTCTTTCGAACATATCTGGTTTGTAGAGCACTTACCGAAGAGGCTGGTCGGTAAGGAAGATAATCGTATGTGCTTGAAAGTATGGCCTGAGCTTGCCGGTCGAGACTAAGAGTGTATACACCATTTTCTCCATTGAAAGATAGCGGGTTTTCGCGTCGTGGAGAACCTTGCTCACGTAGTACACGGGTTTTTGGACACCTGCTTCCTCCCAGATTAAGATCGAGGCCACCACCTCGTGCCCTTCTGAAAAGTACAAGAAAAGTTCTTCACCTGTGATAGGTTTGGTTAGCAAGGGTGGTGAGCCTAAGTACTTTTTTAGCTCCTCAAATGTTTCTTGGCAATCCTCGGACCAGACGAAGTCTTTTTCCTTTCTGATGGCTTTGAAGAATGGGAGACATTTTTTCGTGGATTTTGACATGAATCGGCTGAAGGTCGTTATCCACCCAGTGAGTCACTAGACTTCTTTTATGGTCTAGGGCGACTTCATGCTGAGAACAGCTTCTATCTTCTTGGAGTTCGCCTTTATGCCCCTTTGCGTTACCATGAAGCCAAGGAATTTTCCGCCAGTGACCCCAAAGGCGCACTTAGACGGGTTTAGCTTAATTTGATGGCACCTAAGGACTCTGAAGGCCTCCTCTAATTCGCTTTTGTGGTCTTTGACTCGGACATTCTTCACCAACATATAGTCCATGTAGACCTCAATGTTTCGACCGATCTGTTCCCGAAAATTTTTATTCACCAATCTCTGGTAGGTGGCTCTAGTGTTCTTCAACCCGCATGATATGACTTTATAGCAGTAGAGCCCTTGTCCCATGATGAAAGCTGTCTTCCCTTAATTGGGCCTGTACATGAGAATTTAGTTATACCCGGAGTATACATCTATAAAGGTCAAGAACTCATGCCCTGATGTTGCATCGACCAACTGGTCAATCTTTGGCAAAGGGAAGCTATATTTTGGATAGACCTTATTTAGATCTGAGAAGTTGATACAAATTTGCCACTTTCCACTGGCATTTTTTACCATCACCATATTGGACACCCAATCTGGATAGTGCGCTTCGCAGATAAAGTTAGCTACGAGCAGCTTGTCCACCTCGGCCTGGACAGTGGCATGTTGTTCGGGCGCGAACGACCTCTTCTTTTGGATGACTGGTTTGTGGTTCGGGTCCACATTTAACTTGTGCATGATTACCTCCGGGATGATCCCGGTTATGTCTGCCACTAACTAAGCAAAGAGGTATTGGTTTTCTAGGAAAAAGGGCGAGCAAGGGTCCTCTAAGGTCCTCGACGAGATTAGAGCCGATATGGATGGTTCAGAAAGTATCATCTCCGAGAGGTACCCGCGGTTAGCTCCTCCACTAGCTGGCCCCGTAGGTTTTTACCCTTGTCTTTAAGGTCATCCAATTTGAGCAGGAGGGTCTCCGTCCTTCTATTTTCTCTTACCGCACTGAGATAACAAGACCGAGAGATCTACTGATCCCCTCTAACTTCGCCTACTCTGCCCTCGGTCGAGAACTTCGCTTTTAAATGGTAGGTAGAGACAACCACTCAAAGCTTATTAAGGGTGGGTCGACCTAAGATTATGTTATAGGACGAAGGCTGTCGAACGATTAGGAAGGTAGTCTGTATAGTGGTTGCTTGCGGGGTTGTTCCTACTATCACCGAGAGGACTATGCTACCCTCTGCAAACACCGGGCCCCCCGAGAAGCCGTAGGGAAGCGTGAAGACCAGCTCCAGTCGAGAATCTCCGAACTGTATTTGCTGGAAAGCGTCATAGAACAAGATGTCGACGGAACTCCCATTGTCGACCAAGAAGCATATGACTTCGTGGTTGGCTACGAGGAGAGATATGACCACAGTTTCGTCATGTGGAGTTTGGACTCCTTCCAGATCCTTGTCCAAGAAGATGATGGTCGTGTCCGCCTTTCGTCTTTTGTGGGGTCCAGCGATTGAAGCTATAGACCGGGCGTAAGTCTTCCCGCGGCTCCCAGAACCACCCCTAGCTGCGGGTCCCCTGCAGATGGTTCTAATGATCTTGGCTGCCACGACCTCTGGTTTCTATTGACTTGGCTCTCCCCAGCTTGGCCCGGGACTCTTCGGAGTAGGCCGAACCATCCTCTCCAGATCGGAGGGGCGTTCAGGACTCTTTTGGGGTTGCCCTATGAATTTCTTTGGCCGGGGCGTGATGAATTCTTTCAGCTGCCCTCTATTGATGAGGGTTTCTATCTGGTATTTTAGCACCTTGTAATCCTCTGTATCGTGCCCATAGTTCTTATGGAAATGACACCATTCTTTCCGGTCTTCACTGAAGTGCAGCGGTTTGGGAGGCCACTACAAGGCTACCTTGTCCTGCTTCTGCATCAAGACATTAGTTCTGGATGTGTTGAGAGAAGTAGAACTTCCGAAGGGTCTGGAGAACCTCGGTTTTTCTTCGCAGAAAGATCACTTGATGAGCTCCCAACATGGGCTGGTAGAGCCCTTCCTTTTTCTTTCAGTGTCCCCTTCCCTCTCTCGTCTGAAGGTCTGGTCATCCTCTGCTAGCATAAATTTCTTGGCTCGGGCCAAGATTTCATTCATATCGCCGGGCGGTCGCCTAGTGAGCTTTGAGCTGAAGACCCCATATCTCAACCCGTTTTTGAATGCCAGCATTTGGACACTGCGGTCGAGGTCGGAGATCTCCCAGGCTGTTGAATTGAATCTTGATATATAGGCTCAGAGTTTCTCTCTTTTCAATTGGACGATATTAAACAGGGATTCTGAGGTCTTCTCAGGACCTTCACTGCTAAGAAAGTGTGAGGCGAAGGTGTAACTTAGCTCTTTGAATGTGCGAATGCCTCCTGGTTTCAAATGAGAGTATCACGTCCCGACCGCCTTCTCGAGTGTTAGGGGGAAAGCTCGGCACATCACCGGATCAGAACGCCTGTGGAGCACCATCGTTGATTTGTAATATTGGAGGTGGTCCAGGGGATCTGTAAAATTGTCGTAAGGTTTGATCTAAGATATTCAGAAGTTTGGAGGGAGGGGGACCTCAAGGACTTCCTGAGTAAAGGGAGGGTCCTGGACGTTGAGCTCGTCCATGACACTGTGGCTACAGCCTTTGAGTGCTTCGTTGATTCGTCTCTCCATGTCCTTTATTTGCTTACTGAGGCCTTTGCTGCTCTCGAATGAAGGCCTTTCCCTGGGTTTGATGATCCAAGGCGGAGAGGACTCCACCACGGAACATCCGTCAATGAAGGACCTGCGGCTGGCCGAGCTGGTGCTACTGGGATCCAGTCGCGATGGTGTTGGAGAAGGCTGACGAGCTCCTCCGCGAACCTCGGTGGCAAGGTCGGCCACTAGACGGGAGAGCTCTACGGACTACTTTTGGAGTGTCACCACATTAGGGTGTGCGTTGGGTTCGGCCAAGAAACTTGACCCCGAAAGGTGGGTGTGAGTATTGGTCCCTGCTACTCCCTTACCGGCGTCACTGGTAGGGGTTTTGGGTGGCATGACAACAGATGAGTTCTTTATATTTCTTCGCTTTTACTGTTTAGCGAGAGATGGTGGTTTCTCACGGACGGCGTCCCAATCTGTTGATGCCAAAAATGTGTTTGCTGAGATGAAATCTGCATAAGGAAGAAGAAATGAGCTAGGGGTCGCAGGAGGGGATGCCTCCGAGGATGCTCCGAAGCTTTAGTTAAAGTGAGATAAAATGTATGTGGGGGATGAGCGTTCCCTTTTTAGGTTAAGAAAAGTCTGATCGTTTGGAACGCGCACCTAAGTCTTTTTATAGGGCTTTGAGGCGGCCTTCTACCCAAGGCAGTGATGACGTGAAATCTTCACTTGGTTGGGCAATGATGCCTACGAGGCTCAGCTAGGTGGCCTGGGGCCGTCCGTTTATGCTTCGCCTCGCTGTCTTGATCAGAAGCCGTCTATGTGCAAGGGCTGTTAGTGACCTGGAGTCCCAACTTGGTTGGGCAATGATGCCTAGGAGGCTCAGCTAGGTGGCCTAGGGCCGTTCGTTTGTGCTTTGCCTTGCTGTTTGGATCGAGAACCGTCTATGTATTAGGGCAGTCTTTAGGCTAAGGGCGGTTTGGTGACCGGGAAGACGGTGATGACCTAGAGCCTGGGTCCTCTTGTGTGTTGACATGTTGTTTATCCATTTGGTGGCCCACGTGTTGTCTTCCCATTGGACGTGTATTTTTTGGCAATATCACTTTTAAACTTAAAGTGCGAAAGATAATTTCATAGGTAGAACTCATCCATTTTTTCTAGGTGGAAATCTCTACCCTATATGAACTAATTTTGAACACATTCTCTTTACTTTTTCTCTTTTCTATTTCAACACTTCTTTTGAATCTATTCATTTATTTTATTTCGATATATTTATTGAATTAAAAAAAAAAAATTGAATGATATTAAATTGAAATGAAATTAGATCGACAAGTCAACATCAACAATTCATGTCATCCATTTCAGGATCAACTTGACCGAAATACTCTCAATCTCTTTTCGGCGTCGACAGTTTAAAATGTGTAAGAAGACAACAAAGTTTTTAATGGGTATTACTAAGCAACTTCGAACTTGGATTTGAATTTATGATATAATTACTGCTAGATGTGCTCCACATACGATTATATCCGACCCACAAACAAAGGGCCAATAGCAGGAAAAGTGGAAAGCTGCATGTAGGACAAGTGTGTAAAATTCAGATAAAATATTAGGAAAGGTTATTTTGGTAAAAGTAAAAAAATCCCAACCCTAACAAATTCTCCAATTTTCCGCAGCCCGGATGTTTCGCGACCTTGTTTCAGACAAATTTTCTCACCCGCAGAGCTAAAAGTAACCGCTCCCCCCCACCCCAAAAAAAATCTTTTTTCATAAACTTTTTATTTCACATAAACTTATTTTAAAGAAAAAGAACAGAAAAAAACCTCTCTCTAAAACCTCTCCGGTTTTACGCCTGTTGGCAGCAGAAACCGCTCTACTCTCCCATTATAACCCAACACCTGCTCTCTCTTTACGTTCTCTCTCTAAAGGTTCAAAGAACCAACCGATACTCAGTTTTTCTCCCTATTTAATCTTTTAAGAGCTTTTTGAAGAAAAATCCTAGATGGGTTTGCATGCAATGTCTTTTTAGAACCTTCTCTCTCTTGTACCCAGCTTAAAGCTATACAAAAACCTATTTTATTTTAGAGATTTATCAGTGGGGTTAGCTTCGTGATTATCGAATAGTTCTTATGGAGAATCTTAATGGGGCAGTTCTAAGGAGTAACGGTTAAGGTGAAAATTTTCAGTTATTTTTTGGGTTAAGCTTCTGGGCATTTTTTGTTTTGTTTGTTTCCTGAGAGAAAAAAGAAACAGATTTTGTTTTTGGTGGTGACATTTGCTTTTTTGGTTTGGTTATCTTTGTCATTCAGGTTTTTGAAGGAGTGAAAAGAAAAGAAAAGGGAAAAGAAGTTATATTAACAAAAAAGATATACTAGTATTAATAATGACTCCAGCGACTAACTGGCTCTCATTTTCACTGTCTCCAATGGAGATGTTGAGGTCATCTGAGTCTCAGTTCGTGTCATATGATGCCTCTTCTGCTGCTTCTCCTTATTACTTGATCGATAACTTCTATGCTAATGGTAACTCACTTTTTCTTTTTGTCCATTTCTTGAGGACAACATAGAGGATGGAGCTTAATTAGTTCTGCTTGGTCGTCAAGAAACTGCATGAAATTTTTCTTCCCCTATTAAAACTTTTAGCATAGAAAGGAAATCATTCAAGTACTGTATATAGTACGTAGCTGCTGTAGTCTCACTTTTACATCCAATATGCAGATAACCGACTTTATATCTCACCGAGCAAGATATATATAAAATCCTCAAATTTTCTTGCTGATATGTTTGGTCTCTGAGAAAAGAGAGAAATAGGGAAAAACATCAAATCGTGAATCTCTGTGCGTTCAATATAAATATATATGTCAAATTTTATTTCTGGGTTACTTCCACAGATGTCATTTTTGTGTCAATAAATTCAAGCTACCTTCAACCGAGCCATAGGTATGCAACAGGCGTCTAGTTTTTTTTTTTTTTTTTTCAAAATCTGTTTTAAGAAGCATGATTTCAGAATGATTAGCAAATTTCCAATATTAAAAAGAAAATAAGTATCAAAAATCCATTTACCCTGCTTGTAAGACATTTTCTTAGCAACTAAACGGGCACTAATAACAAATACTAATTCCTCTTCTTCTTTTCTGGTATGCAGGGTGGACAAATCCAAAGCCCCAAGTATTTTTCACAGAAGCAGAAGGGAACCAAGCCAAAGAAGTTGACGCAACAGCCATGGCTGATTCACCCATCCTCACAGCCTTCATGGACCCACAAACACATACCCACCCAGTACCAAAACTTGAGGATTTTCTCGGCGACTCATTGTCAATCGGTCGCTATTCTGATAGCCAAACAGAGACTCAGGACTCCTCGCTGACCCAAATCTGTGATAACCAGACCTCTGCTTATTTCAACGACCAGCAGGATCTCAAAGCGATTGCTGGGTTTCAAGCCTTTTCGACCAACTCGGGATCCGAGGTCGATGACTCGGCTTCAATGGCCCGGACTCAGCTCACTAGCGGCGAGTTTACGGGTCACTCAATTGAGTCGTCAGGGAACGAGTTGGCCTTCTCTAGTTGTCCCACGGGTGCCTTATCACTTGCGGTCAATAATAATAACAATAATAATCAGAGCTCTGATAATAATAATAATTATAAGGCCGTTGTCTCAGTTGATTCAAATTGCTCTAAGAAGATTGCTGATACTTTTGGTCAGCGAACTTCAATTTACAGAGGAGTCACTAGGTACATAAAAATCTACTATGCATTTTTTTTTCTTTTTTCTCTGGTTTATTTGGGGTGTTAATTTTTTCTGGGTTTTTTTTGTAATAAATCTAGTACTACCCGTAATTAATAATCACTGATTCATTATTATTATTATGCTTTTGTTGATTTAGGAAAAGTGTTGTAGTTGTAATTGCAGGAATAATTTTTTTGGTCTGACTTTTATTTTCTATATTTTGTTGATTATGTGATGCAGACACAGATGGACGGGTAGATATGAAGCGCATCTATGGGATAACAGCTGTAGGAGAGAGGGTCAGGCCAGAAAAGGGCGTCAAGGTAGTCTTTTTCTTTCCCTCCTCTTTTACGCCATTAGATTTTTTTAGCAATTTTAAAACTAATTGTTTATGTATACTCTATATAAGAAGTGTAAGTAATATGTAAAGAGACTTGAGAGATATTCTGTGACACTAAAAAGAAACTTGCATGCATTCAAATTTGAAGGCATTAATTAATTTAGGCAGCACTTTGTGTGTCATCCGTCTATTAGTATGATGATTGATAGACACTGATAGTTTGCGTAATGTACAAATGGTGTACTTGTAGTGGTAAGTATTTTAATTTCTACTACACTTTTTCTTTTTTCTTTGGTTGATTTGATCAGATGTGCCGCCATTTTGTTCATTGTCTTCTCTGTCTCTCACCTGGGCCCTGTACTCTCTCTATCTTTGTTTGACAAGACCCGCATCTACCATAGCCCCACAGCCCACTCCCCTCCCTTAACCCCTAGACTTTGCAGACGACTCTGGTATCTTCTGCATTGGCCTTCACTTTTGCTTTCACTTTCAGCAAGAGGTCTAGGTTTGACCAAGCCACCGATTTTGAAATATTGGTTAAAGTGTAAAAGAAAGGTTGTACCACACTACTATTATTTCCTAGACTTTTTTTTTTTTTGTTCATCGGAGCTTTTTTCCTTTTTATTACAGCTTTCAATCTAACTATAACATACTACTCTCCCTTGCATCAGAACAACTTTTGTTTCTTATTCATAAGAGTCATTGGCATGGGACACGAGTTTTTAGACTTGAGCACAATAACCAATGTGCACATTGCTGGTACATGCTTGTTGACTGGTTTCGGTGAAATCTGGTAATGTGGGCTTAATAAGTACATACCTTAAACAGAGTTAGTACACTAATTGCTAGTATTGAATGAATTAAACTGATGAAAATTTTGGTTAATTTGTTTTGCGTAGTTTAGTCCAATACTGTTTGTATATTGTGAAAAAATTTTCCTAAAGTGGGTAACCTTAATTTAGCAATGGAGATGAGTTCAATTGATAAAGTTGGAAGAATGTGAAACCATGCTCACGTTTTCCTTCTTTGCTTAATTTTAAGGCACGCGGAGTAAGAACTTAAACTATTCCTGGGTGTTAAGGCTCGTTTGTTTATTGTTGAAAGCACAGAGTCAAACGCAGATCACATGGATTTCCTTTGGCTTGTTGCTTTACTTACATAAAATGATTTCAGGCAGAAAATTTTGACCATTATTATCTGATGTTGAAATCGTTACTCTTACCTTTTTTGCATGAATTGTGTGATCGTGGTCATCTGGCTGTCACTCAATGTTCAAATCTGTTCAACAGTATACCTAGGTAAGAGATTATCTCTTCTTTGGATTTTTATCTTCTGATTTTGATACTTGATTAAAGAATTTCTTCTGGAGATGAATTTAATTTGTTAAAATGGACTTTTTTTTTTTTTTGTGCAATTTATTAGGTGGATATGACAAGGAAGAAAAAGCAGCTAGGGCATATGATTTGGCAGCTCTAAAATACTGGGGTCCCACTGCAACAACCAACTTTCCTGTAATATATTACTCACACTTTCATATTCCAAACTATTCAATTTGTTGATTCTTTTGTGTCTGTATGAGAAGCTACACTTAACCTTAACCATGAACATACTTAGTATATTTATTTCTTGGAACTGAACTAAAAACAATGATTTTTTTTTTTTGGTGCTGATTTTGTTTTTCTAGATCTCGAATTATACAAAAGAATTGGAGGAGATGAAACACGCCACAAAACAAGAATTCATTGCATCCTTAAGGAGGTATATATATATATATATATATATATATATATATATATATATATATATATATATATATATATATACACACTCTCAAGCCCAACTCTTGTCTGCTTAATTTTTATTTGAACTTAAGTTAATTTAAGCAAGCTATAATTCTGTACAATTAATAGGAAGAGTAGCGGCTTTTCAAGGGGAGCCTCTATATACAGGGGTGTCACAAGGTGTGAAAATTTCTTTTGATTTGATATATCTGTTAATGTTTCTGGCTGAATCATTATAATATATTCATTTCAATTTAGTTTTATTAGTAAATCTATGTTTAAAAATTTGCGTTATCGCTTTAATTTTACAGGCATCATCAGCAGGGTCGATGGCAAGCACGGATAGGCCGTGTTGCAGGAAACAAAGACCTATACCTTGGAACTTTCGGTAAATATATGATACTGACTTCTAGCTTTAATGATAAGAGTAGCCAACTTATTGTCAATTTTTGGCTTAATACTATTTGATTCAAAAGCTTTTTGGGAGGAGTATTGTCTTGGACTAATAAATTAATAATCACTTGGCCGTGTGTGTTGATAGCTACTGAAGAGGAGGCAGCAGAGGCATATGATATCGCCGCTATAAAGTTCAGAGGGATGAATGCAGTGACTAATTTTGAGATGAACCGATATGATGTTGAAGCAATTTCCAAGAGTGCTCTCCCCGTTGGTGGGGCAGCGAAACGCCTAAAGATCTCTCTTGAAGCAGAGCAGAAACCAATTGTGAACCATCATGACCAGCAACCCCAATGCAGCAACAACAGCAACATCAGTTTTTCTTCTTTTCAGCCAGTTTCTTCAATCCCTAGTGGAATCCCATTTGACACTGCTACAGCAGCAGCTCCTTGTCATCACAACCTCATCCACCACTATCAAACTGCTAACATCGCAGCCTCCGATTCCTCAGGCTCCACCTCAAGCATGACAGCTCCAATGGCCCTTTTGCCCCAGCCAGCTGAGTTTTTTCTATGGTCTCACCAGTCATATTAATTAATATGATCTTTCCGGCGGTTTTTAACTCAATGATAGTTGTTCAGCTAACATTAGCGACAGGCCTTAGTTCGTCGTCAGATCCTTCCAGCTGATTCATATATGACCGTATCACCGTTAGTTTGACCTCTTTAACCTTGGCAGGAGTAGGAAAAAGGTTGGGAGGTTTTTTTGGTTTTGAAGGCTAAAGTCATAGTAGCTAAGAGTAGGAAGCTGGTTTTTGTAAGTAATCTATCTTCAAATGGCTAGATGAGACACAAATGCTGTATGGGCCTTTCATTTTAATCGCGGAAAATTTTTGAATATTCTCCAAAGTTTATCATTGTTTTTTATTTTTATTTATTTTTTCATATTTTATAGTATTGTCTTTAATTTATTTAAGTCTAGAAATTGTGGAATGAGCTTCTTAAATCTTTAGGTTATTAGGCAACAGATTCATCTTTAGTCTAGAAATTGCTGGGATCACCCAAAATTAATCTACTTGGACCTTTTTACCATATATCAAGCGGAATAGTTCTTTCTCTATTTTTTTTTCTTTTTCAAATATCTAAAGGTATCATTTTCCTTTAATAAAATTCAATTGCTACGCACAATTTGAGGGAAATATTGTTATATACAATGTGATGTACAGGTGGATTTGCGATATGTAAACAAATAAAACGAAAGCTCATTCCAAGAAATTGATCAATTTATGTTTCCAGTACTTAATAATATGATGTTTATTCCCCATAAGAAATATCTTATCTCAGGTTTTTTGTTACTGTTTTATAAAAAATACAAATAAATTAATATAATCATTCTTAATTCCAAGATTATATATAGCATGAATTAGTTCTTATTTTTCTTCTTAATCTAACTTTCAATTTTTTTTACCGTTAAATCTCTTTTAAGAATTATTCTCAAATACTATGCTATTATCCTAGAATAAGTCTTTAAAAACCAAATTAGCGAACTTATATATTATACTAGTTATATAGAAGCTCAATAGAGTAATGGATTGAACCTCTGCGACATGGTAGTATTATGCTTTTTCTTCTTCACATCTCTCTCCAAAAAGAAAACGAAATTCATATGGAGTACGTTTTCTGAGTAAATACATTTTTTTTGGGACGGATCCCTATCTGTTTATTAAAATAAAAAAAAAGTATACACAAATGGGGGACAAAAGGGCACTATTCTTGAGGGGACGTAAAACCTTACTTCAAAGGGCTTTAAGCCTTGCCCTATAAAAAACAATATATTATTTCTTCTTAAAAGAAGCTAGACCATTACAATTAGCATTATATAACCTACGACTATGTGCGGGCAACTCTTACTTGGATCTATAAACTTGGAGTACTTGGTGCACATGTTCATATGAAGCTAGAGAATTTGATAACTGATTACTTTCTCGGAATGTGTGCTGTACCATGATATCTGAGCTCATGTAGCCTTGGATCTCACGGATTATGTATGCTAAGTCCTATTGTGATCAACCTGGCTCTCAAACATTTGTATTAAAATTTGTGAATCAGATTCAACACAATTTACATGTATATGGCATTGTTGTGCTAACTTCAAACCTTCAAGCATAGCCTTTGCCTCTGCCTGCATGTTAGTACATGGACCAAAATAACAAGAAAAGGTAGCAAAAAAGTTATGATTGTTACCACGAAGAATGCCTCCTCCAGCCCCCAAATTGGACACCAAATAACTATCACAATCAGGATCTAGAGGTATTCACCTTACTTATTTACCTATTGTCATCTTCCGGTTAGAGATACTAATTGTCAAAGTCTATAAGACTAGAATTTCATCGAATCTTAAATTTTTTTTTTGGATGAAACAAACCAATGAGTTTTCATACGGTGGAAAGCACTTTTGCAATAATACTCACAGCGCGCGTAGAGACGCCTTCATACACAACCAAGTTTCGGGACAATCATAACTCTAAATAGATTAGCATAAACACCATAATTTTGGTAAAGCCCAATTGAGAACGAAAGCTAGACTTATAAAACCAAGCCTTCACAAGATTATCAAAAGTGTTGGGAAACTGTAAACTTAACCACAACCCAAAGAAATCCCAAACCTGATGAGCATATTCACCACCTTCGAACAAATGAACAATAGATTCAGTTAGTTTTATGGTGACTGCAACAAACACACCTGGACACCAAAGACACCCAAAGTTTTCGTATTTAGTTGTCAACTGGCAAAGCATCGTGGAATAGCTTCCAAATAAAACACGAGATTTTTCGAAAGAATCCATTGATTCCAAATTTTTCGATGCCACCTGAAAATGGGATCTTTTATACGCAATAACTCCCAATAACTCTTTGACGGAAAGTGCCTAGAAGGATCCAGTTCCCATACTAACCGATCAGGTCTATTAGCAAAGCACAACTTATTAAGTTTACCTATTGTTGGAATTTTGGGTTCAGATATGTTATAACATTGTACATGTAGACCCGTTATCTAATAAATGACCCAATTAAGTGATATAATTTTTATGGGTCTCCAAAGTATCAAGGTTCTTTAGTATAGGCCACCTTATGTGTAGAAGCCCGATGTGGTATGGGTCTTTGTTAATGGGCCAAAGACCCAATGCACATGTGTGAGGTAACTATTAGGGTTATGGTCCCTAAGGCACAGGGATATAAATAGACATCAAGGGAGGGTGTTTAACGTGCGTTAAATTTTATTGAAACAGACAATTCTTCTCCCTCCCCTCTAACATTCAGTTGATTGGTTCCCATACCAAAGGTGGTTCTCCCTGTAGTCTTAGAAGATCAACCCAAGGAGGCTTGCTTGCAATGGATTTCGGTTTGTTTCTAACTCATCTTCTCAATATATATATATATATATATATATATATATATATATATATATATATATATATATATGAATTCTTGACAAGTTTAATATGAAAAGATCTTGGCTGTATCATTGATTATTTGTGTATTAGTATCAAGATTAATATAACAAGTGGTATCAAAGCCTTTCATGTTAAATTGTTGAGATTCATATGAAAATTGAGTTTCTTGAATTTTTTTCCCATAAAGTATGTTTAGGGTAGAAATTTATTTTGAAAAAATTACTATAAATCCATGTTTGTTGATGAGACTGTATAATTACTCTGTGAATTGCATATCAAAATACGATTTTTTTTTGGGTATAAAAATATTCAATTTTAGTGATTTTTGCGATTGATTCAATTGCCGTTTATTGAACCAACACTGCATCACTGGCTTTGGGTTTTGTTTTGTGGCTTAATGCGTAATGTCAAAACGATTTACACAGTTTTCATTTTTCCAAATATAACAAGTGGATTGGGTAGAAAAGTTAATAGTGATCGTATGTTCTGTGCATATTCTTGTCATTATGTGCATCTCCACATGTTTAGTGCAAGTTCTTGATCTTCCACTCATTACCTTTCAATTATAAAATGCATGGAAACTTAATAGTGGAGTAATCTCATAGTTGATGCAAACAAAATCATTTTGCTTAGCTAAAGGCCAAAAGCACAAAAGACAAAAGAAGGATACAAATTGTAATTTGCAAGAAACAAATCAAAGATGCATTACTGATCTTATTGTAATTCCGTTTTTGTAGTAAATCGACCGCTTACCAATTGCAAATACAACAATTTGGTATTTCCTCAGCGCCAGTAATCTGTCCCTCGGATAGATTGTTGGTGCTACGGCGCCGGACAAGAAAATTTTTTTTTAAAGGATTTTGTTCCGAATTTTATATTTAATGTTTTTGATGAATGAATTGAAGTATTATATTGCCAAAGCAATCTCTAATATGTAAATTTATTTATTTTAAGACATTTAAACATGCTATTAATATGTGAAAATAATCGGCCTAAAAGAAGGTTATTTTTGCATTGTTAATAGATTAAAATAGTTGTGAATATGTGACAAATAAAGGTTGCCAAGCGAATAATGTGTCGGTCCAAAAAAAGGCACATTTTTTGGCAGGTTGGGTTGTCAATATTCATGAACTATATTTGAGATACCACTTACAAGTTGATATTTCTGTCCAAAGACTAAGTATTAATGTTGTGCTAGGTATCATGTTATGGGCCCACATGCATGTGTATATGTATACAGTTTTGTTTTGATTCATATATACATGAGTTGTTACTAATTGTGAGCTTTTGTTCTTGTTTATAACAACCTTGATTTCTGCTAACATCAACAGCATTCCCGTGCTTAATGGCACGAAGTTCAAGAAATGGCAAGATCGTGTTATGATCGTGCTCGGGTGCATGGAATTAGACTATGCATTGAGGGCCAATCGCCTCGCACCTTTGACCAATGATAGTACCGCTGAGCAAAAGGTTGTATATGAAAAGTGGGAGCGAACAAACCGTATGAGCCTAATGATTATGAAGCACTCGATTCCGGATACCATCAGGGGTTCTATTCCTGATGAAAATGATGCTAAGAAATTCCTCTCCCAAATAGCAGACCGATTCCCCGCAAACGAAAAGGTCTTGACTAAGCTTGTCTCAATGTGGTACAAGGGGAAGGGGAATATAAGAGAATACATCATGGAGATGTCAAACCTTGTGACAAGACTAAAGACATTCAAGCTGGAATTGCCAGAAGACATTCTGGTGCACTTATTCTTGATCTCTCTTCCTACACAATTCAGTCCTTTCAAAATCAGTTATAATACTCAAAAGGAGAAATAGACTTTGAATGAGCTGATTGCTCAATGTGTCCAAGAGGAAGAGAGACTTAAACATGAAAAGGTTGAAAGTGCTCATTTAGCATCAACTTATCAGGACCCTAGTTCCAGCAAGAAAAGAAAGAGGAACATTAAAGGAAAGGAAACTGTAGGGTTTGAAAATTCACACCATAAGGGACAACAGAAACAAGATAAAGGTATAACTTGTTTCTTTTGCCACAAAGCTGGTCATGTGAAGAAAGACTGCACAAAATACGCCAAGTATGTGACCTGGCGTGAGAAGAAGGGTAAACTTCTAAACTTTGTTTGTTCAGAAGTTAATTTGGCCTTAGTACCTAAGAACACTTGGTGGATAGATACAGGTGCAACTACTCACATAAGTGTTTTTATGCAGGGGTGCATAAGGAGTCGAACGCCAATTGATGCTGAAAGATTCATCTATGTAGGAAATTACGAAAGAGCTCATGTGGAGGCAGTTTGTTTATTTAGATTACAATTGGAATCTGGTTGTAATTTGGATTTGGATGAGACTTTTTATGTACCGTTTTTTAGATGGAATTTGGTTTCTATTTCATGTTTGGAAAAATCAAGTTTTTCTTGTTCATTTGGAAATAAAAAAGTTTAGTCTTTTTCAGAATTCAAATTTGTTTGGTACTGGTTCTTTAATTGATAATTTATATAAACTGGATATGATTGCCTCCAAAGAAAACAAATCCTTGCATACAAGTAATATTGATATTAAGCACAGATTAACAAATGAGAATTCATCAATGTTATGGCACAAGTGTTTAAGACATATTTCTAAACAAAGGATTCAAAGACTTGTGTCAGAAGGAATTCTTGATCCCTTAGATTTGTCAGATTTTGAAGTCTGTATTCAGTGCATTAAGGGAAAACAAACAAATGTTAAAAAAACAGTAAAGGTGCTAATAGGAGTAATAATGTCTTAGAATTGATACATACAGATATTTGTGGTCCATTCCCTACAGCTTCTTGGAATGGACAACAATATTTTATCACTTTCATAGATGACTACTCCAGGTATGGCTATCTTTATTTAATTCATGAGAAGTCTCAATCTATAGAAGTGTTCAAGAATTTCAAAGTCGAAGTTGAAAATCAATTAGGCAAGAAAATTAAGGCTGTCAAATCTGACCGTGGAGGTGAATACCACGGTAGATATGATGGATCAAGTGAACAACATCCCGAACCCTTCGTAAAATTTTTGATGGAATGTGGGATCGTTCCTCAGTACACCATGCCAGGGATTCCTAGTCAAAATGATGTAGCTGAGAGACTAAACCGAACCTTAAAGGATATAGTAAGAAGTATGATTAGTCATTCTTCTTTGCCAAAATTGCTTTGGGGTGAAGCCATCAAGACTGTAGTTTACATCCTGAATAGAGTTTCAAGTAAAGTAGTAGCTAAAACCCCATACGAGTTATGGACAGGCAAAAAGCCTAGCATTAGGCATTTGCATGTTTGGGGATGTCCAGCTGAGGCTCGACCTTATAAGCCAAATGAGAAGAAGCTTGACTCAAGGATCGTTAGTTGCTATTTTGTTGGATACTCTGAAAGATCAAGGGGTTTCAAATTTTATGATTCCTCTAATAGATCATTTTTCGAAACTGGTAATGCCAAGTTCATTGAGAATGTTCAGTTAAGTGAGAGAGACCAACTCAGGCAAGTCAATTTTGAAGAGGAATGTGTTTACATTCCTGTTGTTGCAACTGAAAACGTTCAGGTATCCATACCTGATGTTATTCAAGATGCAAATCCGGAGATCAAACGCATTGATGACGAACCTGAATTGCCGCCTACTCAAAATCAGGAACCGCCTGAGGTTCATCAAGAGGTACCTCAACAACCTCAAGTGAAAGTGCCATTAAGGAGATCCACTAGAGAAAGGAGAAACGCGATTTCGACTGATTATGTAGTGTATCTCTAAGAACATGAGTTTGAAATGGGTCTAAAAGATGATCCGACTTCTTTTAGTTAAGTCACACAAGGTCCTAATTCTGAAAAGTGGATTGAAGCCATGAAGGATGAGATGAAATCCATGGATGACAATGGTGTTTGGGACTTAGTAAAGTTGCCCAAAGGTGCGAAACCGATTGGTTGCAAATGGATATTTAAAACCAAACAGGATTCAAAAGGCAACATTGAAAGGTATAAGGCCTGCCTAGTTGCCAAAGGTTTCACTTAAAAGGAAGCCATTGATTATAAAGAGACTTTTTCGCCGGTTTCGACGAAAGATTCCTTTATAATCATTATGGCACTTGTAGCTCACTATGATTTGGAGCTACATCAAATGGACGTTAAAACAGCGTTTCTCAATAGAAACATTGAAGAAACAATATACATGGTGCAACCGGAGAACTTTGAGTCCAAAGATTCAAAGCATCTTCTATACAAGCTTAAAAAGTCCATTTATAGCTTAAAACAGGCATCCCAGCAATGGTATCGGAAATTTGATCAGGTGATTACATCATTTGGATTTGAGGAAAACACCGTTGATTAGTGCATATATCTCAAGTTCAGTGGGAGCAAATTTATTATTCTGGTGCTATATGTAGACGACATTCTACTGGCAAGCAGCGATATAGGCATATTGCATGAAACCAAGAGATTTCTATCAAGTAAATTTGAAATGAAAGATCTTGGTGATGCATCCTTTGTTTTGGGTATACAGATCCATAGAGATCGTTCCAGAGGTATACTTGGACTGTCACAGAAGGTCTATATTGATAAAGTGCTAAGTAGATTTAGTATGAGTGGTTGTGCACCAGGAAACACACCCGTGGCAAAGGGTGATAAGTTCAGTTTGCTCCAATGTCCGAAAAATGAACTTGAGAAGAAGGAAATGGAGAAATATCCCTATGCTTTGGCTGTTGGAAGTCTCATGTATGGACAAGTATGTACGCGATCGGACATTGCATACATTGTTGGAATGCTAGGCAGATATTTGAGTAACCCGGGCGTGGATCATTGGAAAGCAGCTAAACGGGTTATGAGATATCTACTGAGAACGAAGGATTATATGCTCACATATCGGAGATCGGATCTTTTGGAGATCGTTGGGTATTCAGACTTCGATTTTGCTGGGTGTCTCGATAGCAGGAGATCCACTTCTGGCTATGTCTTTATGTTAGCTGGAGGAGCTGTATCATGGAAGAGTGTGAAACAGTCACTCATAGCTATTTCCACCATGGAGGCAGAGTTCATAGCTTTCCATGAGGCATCAAATCAGGGAATATGGCTACAAAATTTTATCACTAGGCTGCGCACGGTTGATGGCATTAATAGACCATTAACGATTTATTGTGATAATAAGGCTGCTGAGTTGTATTCCAAGAACAACCCAAGCTCGTCGAGGTTAAAGCATATTGACATCAAGTTTCTGGTTGTCAAAGAGAGAGTCCAGAATTTTCAAGTGTCAATTAAGCATATCAGTACAAACTCTATGATTATGGATCCGCTTACTAAGGGTTTGCCACCCATAGTGTTTCATGAGCATGTTGCTCACATGGGTGTTGTTCTTTTGGACCATATTTCTGTATAGTGGGAGTTTGTATTTGGCCTTTTACTTTTGCTTAATTGACATAGTTATGTTGTTCTGTACAGACTTTGGATTATGTATTTTTGATTACTCTATGATGACTTTCATTGCAGTTTTGCATTTAATGTTTGAAAGTATTTCATATGATTCTTTTGAGTCATATGGAGGACCAGTTGGAAATTGACATGTTTAAGATCACGTTTCATGTAATTTCCATGCTACACATCCATACTAGATCTATGTCGTTAATTGTGTTAGTGTTGTGACCGTTGATGGGTCTTGTTACGATAAATGTGATAAAAGCCGCTTTGATCCTACATTGATATGGTTAATGGACCAGATTGTTGTTGGATATTTTGGTTTAGATATCACAAATGAGCTCAATTAAGGTTATCTTCATGTACAATATAAAAGATAAGATATGTAACCTAAGTGGGAGATTGTTGGAATTTTGGGTTCAGATATGTTATAACATTGTACATGTAGACCCGTTATCTAATAAAGGACCAAATTAAGTGATATAATTTTTATGGGTATCCAAAGTATCAAGGTTCTTTAGTATAGGCCACCTTATGTGCAGAAGCCCAAGTATGAGTCTTTGTTAATGGGCCAAAGACCCAATGCATATGTGTGAGGTAACTGTTAGGGTTATGGTCCCCAAGGCACAGGGATATAAATAGACATGAGGGGAGGGTGTTTAACGTGCGTTAAATTTTATTGAAACAGACAGTTCTTCTCCCTCCCCTCTAACATTCAGTTGATTGGTTCCCATACCAAAGGTGGTTCTCCCTGTAGTCTTAGAAAATCAACCCAAGGAGGCTTGTTTGCAAGCAATGAATTCCGGTTTGTTTCTAACTCATCTTCTCAATATATATATATATATATATATATATATATATGAATTCTTGACAAGTTTAATATGAAAAAGATCTTGACTGTACCATTGATTATTTGTGTATTAGCATCAAGATTAATATAACACCTACCACCTCAGGAAAATGAGCTATAATCTCTCTCAATTTATCTAGATCATGGACTATGTCAGCAACCGAACAATCCTTGAAAGGTACATCCTTAGTAAGATGAAACTGGTTCCACTTTGTAGTCCGAAAATTGATTTCCCCCCGACCAACCGCCCACCGGGAATGGTCCAAAATCATTTTAATATGTGTAACAATCGTGCACCAACAATGGGAGGAATACCAAGTAATTTGCAAAGCGTTAAGTTGTCCCCATACTTTTCACGCATAAAATCAGCCCATAGCGAATTATTCTGTAGAAAACTCCATGCAAGTTTCCCTTGCAAAGAAGCCATTTCCTCATGCAAAGTTCAAAAACCCAGTCCCTCTTCCCGTACGAGTTTACAAATCATGCTACAGGAAATCCAGTGTTTCATTTCCTTCTCACGGTTATTCTAGAAAAAGGTTGCAAAGAGTTTTTCTAGCCCATGTAGGAATCCTTTCGGGATCGACAATACATATAAAGAATGAATGGGAACTGAGGTAAGAACACTTTTATTTAAAGCGACTTTTCCACCTAATGGGAGAAACTTTGCTTTCCACATACCCAGCCATTTATGGATTTTCTCCTCCAAATAAATAAAGTGCCACCCAATAGTTCTACCATAAAACAACAACACACCTAAATATCAAATTAAAAAAATCGAAGTATTTCCTTAATAGTTAATCAGATTAATTTTTTAAGTATAAAATTAAACTCTCGAGAACTAAAGGCTAAAGCATATTCAATCCAATAGCCATTTACGTAGACACCTACCTATTGTATTCCAAATCCACCAAAACAATCTTTAGATGATCAATATATAGATTCAATGTTTGTCAAAAAAATTTCCAAGGATCAAGATAATCAAATTAATTAAGCATCACAAATCAGGCCTAAACCAGAGATTACAAATATTGTTCTTAGTTACAAAACTGAATAATCATGCAAGTAATTTAATACTTACCATCTTGATTTTCATCAATCCTACGGCTTGCACCCGATGAATGTGGATGTCCTAGTGGTGAGTTGCTTGGAATGCTATTTGCATATGAACCTATTAAAATTGAACAAAATTATGGTATAAGCACAAAAACTTAGGAGCATCACTTAATTGTTTTATGCAACACATAACACCAATCATTTACTCAAAGCTCAATGATCATCATCTCTCTCATTGAACCAATAATTTAAAGAAAAAAGGAATCCAAATTAACAAATTGTAGTACCTTTTATTTGATTTCAATCACTGATCTAAATATCATTGAACCAATAATTTTATATAACAAAAACAGATCATGCTCTAGGGGATAAAAAACAGATATCATCTCATGGTAGGTTTGAGTACAAATAATTTTATATACTTAATTTCTGCTTAAATGTGAATATCTAGAATTTTAAGGGAAACAAATTATGCTTACAGAATCCATAGAGAATTTCATGGGATTAAGTTTATTGGTATGAAAAAAATTTAAATTTCCACTACGTATCTATACCGATAGACTTACAGTGGTATCAAAGCCAACTCTATTAATTATTAGAATGATTTTAATTATATTATTTTGGTTTTAAAGATCCGATCTTGTTAATTCTATAGATTGCAAATTCAAAATCTAAAGAGTTAGATTATGGTTTATGAAACCTTAGGTAAGGAGAATTCAAGAAAAAGTTATTGATTTTTTTTTTATTGTCAAGAGATGATAATAAAGAATTTGTAGATTGGTTTTCAAGCATATTAAATCAATAGAGATTGATTATAAACAATTTGATTGATCAAAATAGGATTTTGAATCAAAGAGAAATTATTTTGGGAAGAAAATTTGCAAGAAAAACATGAAACAATTTGTAGATATCAATTAAACAATCGACTACCTTGAGTGGACAATCGATTGTGCCCTCACGGACCTGATTGAAAAATCAGGCTGAAACTTAGGACAATCCTCTGTCCAATCGAAACAATGATTGTGCCCTTCTGAATTGATTAAATTTTTGGACATAATTTTTTCATAGTCGACTGCCATAATTGACAATTGACTTTGTGATGTAAAAATAAGTTTTACGGATTTTTAAAGAGTTTTTGAAATTATTTAATTTTAAAAAAATTAAAACATGTTTAAAAATAAAATAAAATATGTAATTTTTATTTTAAAAAGATATAAATTAAATTGATTTACTTAATTAAGAATTGTTCTTAATTTCAAAATCAAACGTTTTAATAAATTAGAGCTTGATTAGATTGAAACTGCAAAATCCTTATCACATTGGAGTTACAAATTCTAATGAATTAGGAATCTTAATCTTATTTGGAAGTTTTTAAAAACTTAATGGGATTAGAATTTCAATCTAAGAAGAAATAGCCATAACTAAAATAGAATTGTTATTGTTTTTTTATGCAATATGATTGTATGAGTGGATGATTACTTGACCTAGACCTTAGCAATTGGTTAAATTTAATGATATTATTTTTTATTGTTCAAATTTTATTTGGGGTTCGCATACCTCACATTCTCTTATTTCTCTCAATTTAAATTTTTATCTCCTTCCAATGTAATTTTCCCTAAATTCTGATCATGGTTTCTTATGTATATTTGATATATATGAAGTTACTTTGAGTTATATAAGATTTTATTGAGGCGAATCAAGGAGTGCGGAAGGAAGCATGGTGGACCATTTGAAGATTTAAGACCCACGAATTTATTGAATATATTCATATAATAATTACCTAGGCTTTGACCAAGTGATTTACTTAATTGGCTTAAGTAAATATTGCTTAGAAAAGTCCGTAGTCATCCACTTAGATATATATGCATGTGATGTGTGTATATTTTGCATGTGATTTGAATATGTAGTTGTTGGGAAATCACCTTGGAGATGCCCAGGTGGTGATCTTCCAAACACTCAAGTCTAGAATGACTTGTAAAGATGAATCGGAAACAGAAATAGAAATCAAAGAAAGGAAAGGACACAGTAATTGTTATCGAGGTTCGGCAATAGCTTACGTCCCTGTGAGTTCCTCTGAACTCTTTGCACTAAATTAATGGTTCTTTACAAATACAACAGCCCTCTCCAAGAAACTCAAGTTCTTGAAGAACCAAAGAAGAAGAAGAAAAAGAAAGTGATAAGAACTAACCCTGGAATTTTCCCAAGAAAATTTCCCTTACAAGCCCTTGAATCCCCTTTATATTCTACTCTCTCTTTCTAAACAACCAGCCTTTACAACGAGTCTCTTTTGTTTTGTGTCTTTGCACTCTTACAATTGATCTCACTTTCAGTCACAAGTTATTCCTCACACTTATCGAGATTGAAGCTAGGTGACCCTTTATATAGTGCACAAACTTTTTGACCCATCTTGAGGATCAATATCCAACCTTAGATCTTGAGGACCAATCAAACTTAGCCCTCAATCAATTCTAAGTGATCCTGTGCATTTTGAACATGCCTCACGCACTTAACAAAAGGCTGAACCAAAAGGTATCAGTGTGCCTTAAGGCCGCGGCCTAGAACAAGGCATGCCGCGGTCTGGAGTGTGCTAAAACTTCACCATATTGCATCCATTCTGGACGCCGCAGCCTGGGGGAGGCTGAGCCACAGCACACACCTCCTCTAGGTCTTCTCCCTTGCTGAGTGCCGCACCTTAGAAGAGCCAGGCTGCGGCGCACACTGGTGTGCACTTAATGCTGATTTTTCCTTGTTTAAACCTTGTTTAAACCTTAGACAAACACCAACAATCTCTACCTTTGTCTAAGCGTTTAAACTCAAACCCATTGTGCAGAGAACTCAGGATCCA
This sequence comes from Bretschneidera sinensis, assembly GCA_023935145.1. Classification (NCBI taxonomy): domain Eukaryota; kingdom Viridiplantae; phylum Streptophyta; class Magnoliopsida; order Brassicales; family Akaniaceae; genus Bretschneidera; species Bretschneidera sinensis. The sequence goes on along the minus strand of CM043703.1, from coordinate 74,607,196 downwards.
AACTTATCTTGAGTCATCATATCAACCGAATCCAATCCTAAGTAGTCCAAGGCAATGATTGAACTTACTTAGAGGCAGAACCTTGGTGCCTAAATTTGCAGGATTTTCCTCCGTGGCTACCTTGTCCACATGAATGCATCATTCCGTAACATTTTCCCGAATGAAATGATACCGAACATCCATGTGCTTTGTCCTCTCATGGAACACCAGATTCTTACATAAGTGCAACGCACTTTGACTATCCGAATACACCATCACCTGCTCTTTTAGGACCTTCAACTCTTCCAACAATCCTTTGCACCACATAGCCTCCTTAATGGTTTCTGTTGCCGCTATGTACTCAGCCTTAGTTGTTGAGAGTGCTACCACCGGCTGCAACTGAGCCTTCCAACTTATACAACATCCGTTTAAGTTGAAGAAGTAGGAGGTAATCGATCTTATTTTATCCCGGTCTACTCTATAGTCCGAATCCGCATAACCTTCAAGACAGATGGACTTACCCCTTTTCTCATAAATCAACCCTACTTCTGGGCTTCCCTTTAAGTACCTCAGCAACCACTTCATCCCAAGCCAATACTTCTTTCCGGGATTACTCATAAACCTACTAAGGACACTTATTGCATGAGCAATATCAGGTCTAGTGCTTACCATGGTGAACATAACTGAACCAACCGCACTAGAGTAAGGGACCTTTTCCATTTCCTTCTTCTCTGCCTCCGATCTTAGACATTGATCGCTGGAGAACTTAAAATGACCAACAAGGGAAACCTTCACTGGTTTGCTATCTTCCATAGAGAACTTAGATATCATCTTCTCTGTGTAGGAAGTCTGAGAAATCTTCAATCTGTTTCTCTCTCTTTCCCAGATTATATTCATCCCAAGGATCTTCTGTGCATGGCCAAGATCCTTCATCTCAAACTCCGAACTGAGTTGAGACTCAATTCTTCTATCCTTTCCATGCTGCTCCTAACCAGCAGCATATCATCAACATAGATGAGGATGATCACCACTTCCTCCACCTTATGCCCCTTATAGTATAAGCACGAATCATAGTAGCTCCTCATGAAACCCAAGCTAGTTACAAAGGAATCAAACCTCTTATTCTATTGCCGAGGTGATTGCTTTAGGCCATAGAGAGATTTCTTCAATTGTCACACTAACTCCCCCTGTCTTCTTTCTTCTTAGCCTTTGGGTTGCCTCATGTAGATGGTCTCATCAAGCCCTCCATGTAAGAACACTGTCTTCACATCCATTTGCTCGATTTCCCAATTGAATTGGACCACCATTGCCAATACTATCTGTATCGTCTTGTACTTCACAGTCAGTGAGAATATTTCAATGAAATCTATGCCTTCTCTTTGTGTGAACCCCTTTGCCACCAGCCTAGCTTTATACCAGACTTCATCCCCTAGAGTGTTCCCTTCTTTGATCTTGTAGATCCACCTACAATCCACAACTTTCTGTTTTTCTGGTTTGGGCACCAATTCCCAAGAGTTGTTCTTCCTCAAAGAATCCATTTCTTCCTCCATAGCTAGCTGCCACTTTGATGACTCCTTACATTCCATGGCTTCCATGTAAGTTTCTGGTTCAACTAACCCTCCTTCTATCCAAGGAGCTGCTACATTAGCATCCGCAAACCCATATCTCAAAGGTGGTTTGACCACCCTCATTTCCCGGTCCCTTGTAAGCTTGTAGTCATTCTGACTTGCTGCATCAATCTCTTCTAGTTCAGCCTCCTCTTGAGTATCTTGAGCATGGTCTTCATTAATGGGCTCTACTTGGTCCGAACCCTCTTGTCTTCCTTGCTCTACATGAATTGAATTTTTCTTGATGCGATGCTCCACAAATTTCGGACTGGTTTGCTTACTAGCCCCTGCAGGGTTAGTTTTCTCCAAATAAGGAAATAACAATTCATTAAAAATAACATCCCTACTTATTATGAGTTTCATTCCTTTTGGTTCTAAGGACCACAACCTATACCCCTTAACTCCATCACCATTCCCTAGAAATACACATTTTCTAGACCTTGGATTAAGTTTATCATCCTTTTGATGTGCAAATGGAGCACACTCAAAAGTCCTAAGGTTGCTAAACTCAGGGGGTTTCCCACTCCACATCTCTATGGGAGTCTTAAGCTCTAAAGCTCTAGAGGGTGATCTATTTACCAAGTATGCAGCAGTAGACATAGCTTCCCCCCAAAAATATTTTGGTAAACCGGACCTAATTAACATGCACCTAACATTTTCCATAAGGGTTATATTCATCCTCTCAGCAACTCCATTTTGCTGAGGTGTTTTTACAACCGTTCTATGTCTTAGAATGCCATTTAACTCACAAAATTTATCAAAATCCTTATTGCAAAATTCTAAGCCATTATCGGTTTGTAAAGCCTTAACTACCCTACCCATTTGAATCTTCAGCAACTTTTTCCACATCACAAATTTATTCAAAGCATCTGATTTATTTTTAAGCAAATAAACCCAAACCTTTCTTGAATAATCATCAATTAAAGACAGAAAATAAAAGTTACCTACCTGTGTTGGTGTTCTTACTGGTCCCCAAAGGTCCAAATGAATGTAGTCAAGAATGCCCTTAGACTTGTGCACTCCGGTGTTGAAGCTGACCCGGTGTTGCATCCCAAGAACGCAACACTCGCAGAAATCCAATTTCTCTATTTTTTCACCACTAAGTAGACCATTCTTTCTGAGAACTTACAAGCCCTTTTCGCTCATATATCCCAAGCAAGTGTGCCAAAGAGCTACTTTATCCATCTCAGCCATCAAGCTTGCTGCTTGATCCTAGATTTCTGTCTCTCCAATCATCTCATAGAGTCCATCTTTTATTGCTGCTTTGATCACTATCCAAAATCTCTTAGTCACCTTGATCTTTCCTCCCTCTGCTTTGTATGAATACCCCATGGAATCCAGCTGCCCCAATGAGATCAAATTCCTTTTCAAATCCGAAAGATACCTCACATTTCGCAGCAGCCTTGTGACTCCATCAAACATCCTCCATTGGATGTCTCCTATCCCCCTCACTTGGAAAGAAGTGTCATTCCCCAAGAAAACCCTTCCATCATTGATTTCCTTGAAATTCTTGAACCAATCCTTGTGAGGGAACATGTCATAAGTGCACCCGATATCCAAGATCCATTTCTCGCTGCCTTGCATCCTTCTCACATTTGAGCACACAACAAGAACATCATCTTGCTGTTCTCCCTTGGCAACCGAAGCCTCTCCATTCTTGGTATGGCTGCCTCCTCTCTCATCCCTTATCATCTTCTTGCAATCTTTCTTGAAGTGACCCTCCTTATTGTAGTAGAAGCATCGCTTCCCTCCAAACTTTGATTTGGAATGCGATCTCCCATGGCTCTACCCTCTACCTCTTGATTTCTCCCGATAATTGCCATGAATACTACTGCCATTCCGAGTTGCTGGCCTTCTTCTAACGAACAACCCTTCTCCACTTGATGCTTCCTTCATCTTAGCTTTGAAATCATGAGTCCTTATAGCATTAATCACGATTTTCTTGGTTAGTGTATCTCTTCCATATTCAATTGCATTAATTAAACTTTCAAAACAATTAGGAATAGAATTTGACAAAATAATAGCCAATTGTTCATCCAGGAACTTTACACTACAACTAGTCAAATCTTGAACTAGTTTGTTAAACACATCAAGATTATCTTGCAACTCTTTATTAGGATCTATTTTAAAAGCAAAGATTATTTTAAGAAGATAAATCTTATTAGGGAGAGTTTTGGTAAGAAAAAACTCATCTAGTTTCTTCCATATCACAGCAGGATCGTCCGAGTCTCCGCACTCCCTTGTGACACTATCCAACATGTGCAAGAAAATGGTGCTGTATGCCGTTTTCTTCATCTCAATCCGCTGGTCCTCCGTGATACTTGCTGGAAAAGCATCATTTTCTCCAATAGCCAAGTCCACCTTCTGTTGCATAAGAATAACCTTGATCTTCCACTTCCAAATGGCAAAGTCTCCCTTTCCATCAAACTTCTCAACAATGAAATTTAAAGCGATCTTGCGGAGAAAATCCCAGATTTATGCAGCACCCACAATTGCTTTCTAACTTCTTCTAAACCTCAAGAACATGATTGAAGATTGATCTCAATACTGTTCTTGAATCACCCTCAAGAACACGATCTAATCTTGATCTTTACTCCATTCTTGAATCACCCAAGAAGTTAATCTTTGATTCTTGGAGTCTTGACTCCGTCACCTTCTGTTTCAGCTCCGATACCCGCTGTCTAAAGCTCCTCCGGCTCTGATACCACTTGTTGTGGTATCTCCTCTAGTTGTGATACCACTGTTGGGAAATCACCTTGGAGATGCTCAGGTGGTGATCTTCCAAACACCCAAATCTAGAATGACTTGTAAAGATGAATGGGAAACAGAAGCAGAAATCAAAGAAAGGAAAGGACACAATAATTGTTATCGAGGTTCGGCAATAGCCTACATCCCCATGAGTTCCTTTGAACTCTCTACACTAAATCAATGGTTCTTTACAAATACAGCAACCCTCTCCAAGAAACTCAAGTTCTTGAAGAACCAAAGAAGAAGAAGTAAAAGAAAGTGATAAGAACTAACCTTGGAATTTTCCTAAGAAAATTCCCCTTACAAGCCCTTGAATCCCCTTTCTATTTTACTCTCTCTTTCTAAACAACCAGCCTTTACAATGAGTCTCTCCTTTTTTGTGTCTTTGCACTCTTACAATTGATCTCACTTTTAATCATAAGTTATTCCTCATACTTATCGAGATTGAAGCTAGGTGACTCTTTATATAGTGCCCCAACTTCTTGACCCATCTTGAGGATCAATATCCACCCTTAGATCTTGAGGACCAATCAACCTTAGCCCTCAATCAATTCTAAGTGATTCTATGCATTTTGAACATGCCTCACGCACTTAACAAAAGGTTAAACCAAAAGATATCAGTGTGCCTTCAGGCCGCGGCCTAGAACAGGGTATACCACGACTTGGAGTGTGCTAAAACTTCTCTATGTTGCATCCATTCTGGGTACCGCAGCCTGGGGGAGGCTGAGCCATGGTGCACACCTCCTCCAGGTCTTCTCCCTTACTGGGCACCACACCTTGGAAGAGCCAGGCCGCGGAGCACACTGATGTGTACTTGATGCTGATTTTTCCTTGTTTAAACCTTGTTTAAACCTTAGACAAACACCAACAGTAGTTGCTTGCTTTTGATGCATGTTAAATGATGAGATCTAAATGTAAAGACACAAATCCATCATGCCGAAATATTTAATATTAAGTTGTAAACAGGAATCATTAGGAATGATAGTTCATAGCTTTCCACCATTATAGTCAATATGCGAAGTTTCTTATGTGTGTAAATTTGTTGTGCCCCCATAAGGTTTACACATATAGGAAAATTATTTTGTCTATTAAAACTTGGTATGTGCATAAGGTAAACAAATGATACAGCTTTGTTGTGTCACCACAAGGGTTATATCACAATTTACACTTGTGAGGAATGATGGTTTGTACTTAGCTATAGTGGATATGATTTGTTGTGCCAGCACGAGGTCATATACTTTTAAGAGGATAAATAATGATTGGGAATTGCATGAGATGCAAATGAAAAAATTTATTTACGTATCAAGTAAATTATTAGTTTGTTGTGCCACCATAAGGCTATAGTGTGCAACTGATAGGATCCTAATCCCTATTAGGAAACTTTGCAAAAGGGTTTTCTGTTTTCAATATTGAGGGTTATGGGAATAAAAAAGAATAGTGGGAGGTCCCATTTAGATTAAAGACCAAATATTTATGGTAGTTAATAATATGAATAAACACTAATTTATTTATTGTTATATCGTAGATTGCAATGGCTAATCTTAACCCGTTATCTAGAATCATTGACACAAACATGCTATCTGGGTGCAATTTTCTTGATTGGCTAAGGAACTTGAGAATTGTTCTCAATTATGAAAAAAGTAGCCCATGTTCTCTATCGATCAATTCCAACTAGTCTTGCTGAGTTTACTTTGGAAGAAGAAGTCACGACTTATGAGAAGTGAAAAGAGGATGATATAAAGGCAAGGTGCTACATGCTAGCATGAATGCCTAATGAGCTTCAGAAGCAACACGATAAAATGGAAAATGAATTTTTGATTTTATTTCATGTACACGAGTTGTATGGTGAACATTCTAGATCTGTAAGGACCTCTTTAGGGTTAGGATGTCTGAAGGATCATTAGTCTATGAGCATGGATCGAAGATGATAGACTATATCGAGTAGTTCGATAGACTCAGTTTTCATATGTATGCAGAGTTAAGTAATGACTTGTTTCTAAAATCCATTCCAGACTCCTATTCTCATTTCATTATAAGCTACAACATAAACAAGATAAAAGATATGCTCCCAGAGCTTGTAAATATATTGAAGGCAGAAAGGCAAGGCTCCTTATTATGCTTATTGATGGAGTTTTTTCCTCTAAAAAGAAAGTTTTGAAGAAGAAGAAAAGAATATTTGAAGTAAAAGGTGGTGCTGGCAAGGATAATTCTTCGAAAGCCAAAAAGATAAGGAACAATGCTTCCATTGTGTCAAGATGTGAATTTGAAGAGAAATTACAAGTACTTCGCAACCTTGAAGGACAAGCCTTTGGAAGATATGTCCAAGTTGTTTATTATTGATGTTAACTTAAATGTTAACAAGACTTCTTCATGGGTATTAGATACTGGTTGTGGCTCACATAGGAGCTTCGATGAAGTAGAAAGCTGAGCAAGGGTTAAGTGGACTTAGGCCTTGGAAATGGAGCAGAAGTTGTTGCATTAACCGTGGGGACATATTGCTTAGAGTTGTCATGTGGAAAAAGTTTAGAACTTAAGGATTGTTATTATGTACCCATTTTAATTAGAAATATTGTTTTAGTTTCTATGTTAGATAAAAAAAAAGATGAATTTTCCCTTAAGGACAATTGTTGTTCTATTTATTTTAGAAATAAATATAATATTACTAGTTCATTGAATAATGATCTTTATATTCTTGAAGTAGATGCTAATGTTTTCAATATCGAGCACCATAATGGGAAAAGAGATAAGGAAATGAATCATTCCTACATGTGACATTTAAGACTAGGTCATATCAATGAAGATAGGGTAAACAAGTTGGTTAAAGGTGATATTTGGATCTATCTACTTTTGAATCATATCCAATTTGTGAGGCATGTCTCACGGAAAAGATGACTTGATCTCCATTTAGTGGACATAGTAAAAGTTCCATATATGTATTAGAGTTAGTTTACACTGACATGTGTGGACCCTTAGTAGTTAATGCTAGAGGAGGTTACTCCTACTTAATTACCTTTATCGATGATCACTCTAGGTATAGGTATGTATACTTAATGAAGTATAAGTCTGAATCTTTAGAAAAGTATAAAAAATTCAAAAATGAAGTTGAAAAGAAAACGGGGAAAGGTATTAAAGCTTTTTGATCGAATCGAGGAGGTGAATACCTAATTGATGACTTCCTAGATTATCTCAAAGAGAATGAGATTATTTTTCAATGGACTCCTCCTAGAACACCATAGTTGAATGGTGTGTCCGAAAAGAGGAACCATAATCTATTAGATATGGTAAGATCCATGATGAGTTACACTAATCTTCCTATATCCTTTTGGGGATATGCTCTTTTGACCGCAACATACTTACTAACCAAGGTTCCCTAAAAGACAGTACCTAAGACACCATATAAAATATGGAAAGAAAGGAAACCAAGCCTTAAAAACATTTAGATTTTGGTTTGTCTTGTATATGTAAAGAAGTAATATATAAACAAGTTGGGAACTAGGTCTGATAAATATAGGTTTGGGGGGTATCCTAAAGAAACTTCAGGATATTATTTCTATCATCCACAAGAACAAAAGATGTTTTTTTCTAAGCATGTTACCATTCTAGAAAAAAAACATTTATGCAAAAAGAGAGCAATGGGAGGAAGATATATCTTGATGAAGTGTTACAAGAACCACAACCTAGTACTATTCAAATTACGGAACCTATACCAATAAATGTTCCTGATACACAACTAGTTCGTAGATCCAGTAGAATTCCTAAGGTTCTAGAGAGATATGAATTTCTTATAGATAGTGACCTAGTGGTACACCTTATAGATGATAACAAACTTGCTAACTATGAAGAAGTGATTTTAGAAATCGATTTAGAGAAGTGGATAGAAGCCATAAATTTCGAAATGAATTCCATGTACTCCAACAAAGTATGAACTTTGGTTGATTCATCTGAAGGTATAGTATCTATAGGTTGCAAATGGGTCTTTAAGAGAAGGATTTGAGTGGATGAAAAGGTAGAGACCTATAAGACAAGGCTAGTAGTGAAGGGTTTCAAGCAAAGGCAGGGAATTGACTTTGATGAAATCTTCTTTCTAGTAGCCATGCTTAAATCCATAAGGATTTTACTTGAAATAGCTACATACCATGACTATGAGATTTGAAATATGGATTTAAAGACTGCATTCCTCAATGGAAACATAGAGAATAATGTGTACATGACAGAGCTTGAGAGTTTTACATCTAGTAATATGGACCACAAGGTTTGCAAGCTTCAAAAATCCATTTATGGATTAAAGCAAGCTACTAGAAGTTGGAACATTTGTTTTGATGAGACAATCAAATCGTTTGGTTTTATCGAAAATGAGGATGAACCATGTGTGTATAAAAAGATAAGTGAGAGCATTGTGACATTTTTGGTGTTATACGTTGATGACATACTAATCATTGGGAATGATGTAGGTATGTTACAGTCAATCAAGATTTGGATGTGAAAGAAATTCTCTATGAAGGATTTAGGTGAAGCATCCTATATTTTGGGGATAAAGATCTTTAGAGATAGATCTAGAAGGATGCTAAGCTTTTCCTAATCTGCGCACATAGACAAAGTGTTAAAGAGGTATAACATGAAAAAATTTCAAAAAAGGGTTTTTACCAATAAGTCATGGAATTTCTCTTTCTAAGAAAACCCCAAAGACTCTAGAGGAGAGAATGTATGAGTAGGATACCATATGCATTGATAATTCGTTCCATCATATATATAATGTTTTGTACAAGGCCTGATGTCGCATACTCTCTAAGTGTTATGAGTATAATTCAGTATAATCTAGGTGAGAGCCACTCGAAAGTTGTGAAAAATATTCTTAAGTTCTTGAGAAGAACTAAAGATTTATTTCTCATGTATGGAGGAGAAAATTAGAAACTTGATAGATTCAAAAACTATACTTTTTAGTCTGATAAAGATGACAATAGACCAGCATTTGGATAGGTGTTCACATTGAATGATGAAGAAGTGAGTTGGAAGAGTTCCAAGCAAGAAACCATTGCGAATTCGACCATAGAGGTGAATAAATTGCTCTATTATAATCTGCAAAGGAAGCTGTTTGGATGAGGAAGTTCATTATTGAACTAAGAGAGGTTAAAGATATTATCAATCCAGTAACTCTATATTGTGATAACAATGGTGCTATTATGTAAGCAAAAGAACCAAGGTGTCATCAGAAGTCCAAGTACATTTTGCACTGATTCCATTTGATTAGAGAGATCATTGGAAGAGGCGATGTAAAGGTGGAAATAGTTTCATCAACAAACAACATAGTGGATCCACTAACTAAGGTGACTTCCTAATAGCAGTCCAATCACCATTTTAAGAGATAAGTGTGAGATATATAGGCAATTGGATTTAGTGCAAGTGAGAGATTTATAGTAGTTTACCCTACGAGCTAATAACATTTGATGTTATGGAAATATTACTTGTAATTAATAATATTTAATTATTGATAATAAATAATTGTTAATGACATTTATCTTATTTATCGTGTTCATTACCAATAACTGCATTTGCATTACATGATAAAGCCCATAGAATACTATGACTTAATCATAGGGTCACTGAGAAAGGCATTAGTGAATTTGAATAGATTAGTATATGCTATATTTCCTTAAGGAGTTAAAAATGATTGATCTTATAGTCACTAGTGTATAAGACACTAAAACAAGTTATATAGGTGTTTGTTAGAGAACAAGTACACCAAATTGACACGACTAAGAAATTCCTAATGGACATTTTAGCAGCTATTAATAAGAGTTCTAACATTGTAGTTGTAGAAGTGATTCTTAGATTTAAGGCACCATGAATGCCTTGTTGTTGGTGTTTGTCTAAGGTTTGAACATGGTTTGACAAGGTTCTTCATTAGACCTTGGCGCTTCAGCACACAAAGTGTGCACCTTAGTGCACAACAAGTCAAAGAAGTGCAACATCAGGTCAGGTCGTGGCCCAGCCTTCCCAGGCTATGGCACCCAGCATGGAGGAAGCCTGGAGGAAGTGTGCGCCACAGCTCAGCCTCCCCCAGGCTGCAATGCCCAGAGAGTGATGCATATGTGCCCTGGCTTGAGCCGCGGCCTGCCCTGTTCTGGGCTACGACGCCAGGCACACTGAGACTGGTTTCTTCATCCTTTTGAAAGGTGCGTGGGGCATGAACCAAAATGCACAGGATCACTAAAGATTGATGAAGGGCTATGATTGAATGGTCATCAAGATCTAAGGGTGGAGATTGACTTCAAAGATTGGCTCAAGAAGCGGTGCACTATATAAAGGGTCACCTAGCTTCAATCTCAAAAAACAAGTGAGACACAAGAAACACAAGTGCTCATCATACAAGAGAATTCAAGTGCAAGTGTGAGAGTGCAAAGATACAAAACACAGGAGAGGTACTAGAATAGATCTCAAAAGAGAGGCTGGTTGTAAAGAGAGAGTAGCATAGATTGTAGGTAGAGGGCTTTGTAATAGTTCTTATCACTTTCTTTCTTCTCTTCTTTGGTTCTTCAAAAACTTGAGATTCTTGGAGAGGAGTTGCTGTAACTTGTAAGAACTCATTGGTTTAGTGCAAAGAGTTTGGAGGAACTCAGGAGGATGTAGGCTATTACCGAACCTCGGTAACAATTGCTGTGTTCTTTCTTTTCTTTGATTTCTGTTTCTGTTTCTAATCATTACAAGTCATTCTAGACTTGGGTGTTTGAAAGATCACCACCTGGGCATCTCAAAGTGATTTCCTAACAGTGGTATAAGAGCTTGAGGAGATACCACAACAGTGGTATTAGAGCTGTGGTCCAAGAACAATGGGTATCGGAGCTGGAACAGAAGGTATTAGAGCATGACTCCAAGAATCAAAGGTCAACTTCTTGGGTGATTCAAAAAGGGTGCTGGGATGAAGATCTGATCATGTTCTTAAGGGTGATTCAAGAACGGTATTGAGATCTATCTTTGATCGAGTTCTTGTGATTTAGAAGTTTGGGAAAGCAATTGTGGGTGCTATATAAATCTGGGATTTTCTCCGTAAGATGGCTTCAAATTTCATTGTTGAGAAGTTTGATGGAAAGGGAGACTTTGCCCTTTGGAAGCGGAAGATCAAGGCTGTTCCTATGCAACAGAAGATGGACTTGGCTATTGGAGAAGAAGATGCTTTTCCAACAAGTATCATGGAGGACCAGTGGATTAAGATGAAGAAGATGGCGTACAACACCATTTTCTTGCACATGTTGAATAGTGTCACAAGGGAGTGCGGAGACTCGGAAGATCCTGCTATCATATGGAAGAAACTAGATGAGTTGTTTCTTACCAAAACTCTCCCTAATAAGATTTATCTTCTTAAAAGAATCTTTGCTTTTAAAATGGATCCTAATAAAGAGTTGCAAGATAATCTTGATGTGTTTAATAAGCTAGTTCAAGATTTGAATAGCTGTAGCATAACATTCTCGGATGAACAATTGGCTGTTATTTTGTTGAATTCTCTTCCTGATTGTTTTGATAATTTGAATAATACTACTGAATATGGAAGAGATACTTTAACCAAGGAGATTGTGATCAATGCCATAAGGGCTTATGATTTCAAAGCCAAGATGAGGGAAGCATCAAGTGGAGAAGAGCTATTCATTAGAGGAAGGCCAGCAACTCAGAATGGCAGTAGCATTCATGGCAACTACCGGGAGAAATCAAGAGGTAGAGGGCAGAGCCATAGGAGATCTCATTCCAAGCCGAGATTTGGAGAAAAAAGATGCTTCTACTACAATAAGGAGGGACATTTCAGGAAAGATTGTAAGAAGAAGATGTGGGATGAGAGAGGAAAAAGCCATACCAACAATGGAGAGGCTTCGGTTGCTAAAGGAGAACAACAAGATGATGTTCTTGTTGTGTGTTCAAATGTGAGCAGGAAACAAGGCAGCGAGAAATGGATCCTAGATTTCGGGTGCACTTATCACATGTGCCCTCATAAGGATTGGTTCAAGAATTTCTAGGAAACCAATGATGGAAAGGTTTTCTTGGGGAATGACACTTCTTGCCAAGTGAGGGGGATATGAGACATCCAGTTGAGGATGTTTGATGGAGTCATAAAGCTGCTGCGAAATGTGAGGTATCTTCTAGATTTGAAAAGGAATTTGATCTCATTGGGGTAGCTGGATTCCATAGGGTATACATACAAGGTAGAGGGAGGAAAAATCAAGGTAATTAAGGGATTTTTGATAGTGATCAAAGCAACAATAAAAGATGGACTCTATGAGATGATCGGAGAGACAGAAATCAAAGATCAAGCAGCAAGCTTGATGGCTGAGATGGATAGGGCAGCCCTTTGACACACTCGCTTGGGATATATAAGCGAAAAGGGCCTACAAGTTCTTAACAAGAATGGTCTACTTGGTGGTGACAAAGTAGAGAAATTGGATTTCTGTGAGTGTTGCGTTCTTGGGAAGCAACACCGGGTCAGCTTCAACACTAGAGTGCACAAATCTAAGGGCATTCTTGACTACATTCATTCGGACCTTTGGGGACTAGTGAGAACACCAACACAGGGAGGTAAATTTTACTTTCTGTCTTTAATTGATGATTATTCAAGAAATTTATGGGTTTATTTGCTTAAAAATAAATCAGATGCTTTGAATAAATTTGTGGTGTGGAAAAAGTTACTGGAAACTCAAACGGGTAGGGTAGTTAAGGCTTTACGAACCGATAATGGCTTAGAATTTTGCAATAAGGATTTTGATAAATTGTATGAGTTAAATGGAATTCTAAGATATAGAAAAGTTGTAAAAATACCTAAGCAAAAGGGAGTTGCTAAGAGGATGAGTAGGACCCTTATGGAAAAGGTTAGGTGCATGTTAATAGGATCCGGATTACCAAAATACTTTTGAGGGGAAGTTGTGTCTACTGCTGCATATTTGTTAAATAGATCACCCTCTAGAGCTTTAGAGCTTAAGACTCCCATGGAAATGTGGAGTGGGAAACTCCCTGAGTTGAGCAACCTTAGGACTTTTGGGTGTGCTGCATTTGCACATCAAAAGGATGATAAACTTAACCCAAGGTCTAGAAAATGTGTATTTCTAGGGTATGGTGATGGGGTTAAGGGGTATAGGTTGTGGTCCATAGAACCAAAAGGAATGGAACTCATAATAAGTAGGGATATTATTTTTAATGAATTGTTATTTCCCTATTTGGAGAAAACTAACCCTGCAGGGGCTAGTAAGCAAACCAGTCCGGAATTTGTGGAGCATCGCATTAAGGAAAATTCAGTTCAGGTAGAGCAAGGAAGGCAAGAGGGTTCGGACCAGGTAGAGCCCATTGATGAAGGCCATGCTCGGGATACTCAAGAGGAGGCTGAACTGGAAGGGGATGATGCAGTAAGTCAGAATGACTACCAGCTCACAAGGGACCGGGAAAGGAGGATGGTTAGACCACCTTTGAGATATGGGTTTGCGGATGCTAATGTAGCACCTCCTTGTTCAGAAGGAGGGATGGTTGAACCAGAAACTTACATAGAAGCCATGGAATGTAAGGAGTCATCAAAGTGGCAGCTAGCTATGGAGGAAGAAATGGATTATTTGAGGAAGAGCAACTCTTGGGAATTGGTGCCCAAACCAGAAAAACAGAGAGTTGTGGATTATAGGTGGATCTACAAGATCAAATAAGGGAATCCTCTAGGGAATGAAGTCCGGTATAAAGCTAGGTTGGTGGCGAAGGGGTTCACACAAAGAGAAGGCATAGATATCACCGAAATATTCTCACCGGTTGTGAAGTACAAGACGATACGGATAGTATTTGTAATGGTAGTCCAATTTGATTGGGAGATCGAGCAAATGGATGTGAAGACAACGTTCTTGCATGGAGAGCTTGATGGGACCATCTACATGAGGCAACTTGAAGGCTATGAGGAAGGAAGGCAGGGAGAGTTGGTGTGCCAATTGAAGAAATCTCTCTATAGGCTGAAGCAATCACCTCGGCAATGGAATAAGAGGTTCGATTCCTTTGTAACCGGCCTGGGTTTCATGAGGAGCTACTATGATTCGTGCTTGTATTACAAGGGGCACGAGGTGGAGGAAGTGGTGATCATCCTCATCTATATTGGTGATACGTTGCTGGTTGGGAGCAGCATGGAAAGGATAGAAGAATTGAAGTCTCAACTCAGTGAGGAGTTTGAGATGAAGGATCTTGGCCATGCACAGAAGATCCTTGGGATGTGTATAATCCAGGTAAAGGAGAGAAATAGATTGAAGATTTCTCAGACTTCCTACATAGAGAAGATGATATCTAAGTTCTCTATGGAAGATAGCAAACTAGTGAAGGTTCCCTTTGTTGGTCATTTCAAGTTCTCCAGCGATCAATGTCTAAGATCGGAGGCAGAGAAGAAGGAAATGGAAAAGGTCCCTTACTCTAGTGCAGTTGGTTCAATTATGTTCACCATTGTAAGCAATAGACCAGATATTGCTCGTGCAATAAGTGTTCTCAGCAGGTTTATGAGTAATCCCAGAAAAGAGCATTGGCTTGGGATTAAGTGGTTGCTGAGGTACTTGAAGGGAAGCCCAGAAGTAGGGCTGATTTATGAGAAGAGGGGTAAGTCCATCTGTCTTAAGGGTTATGTAGATTCGGACTGTGGAGCAGACCGGGATAAAAAAAGATCGATTACCTCCTACTTCTTCAACTTAAACGGATGTTGTATAAGTTGGAAGGATCAGTTATAGCTGGTGGTAGCACTCTCAACAACCAAGGCTGAGTACATAGCGACAACAAAAGCCATAAATGTGGCTATGTGGTGCAAAGTGTTGTTGGAGGAGTTGAAGGTCCTGAAAGAGCAGGTGGTGGTGTATTCGGATAGCCACAGTGCGTTGCATTTTTGTAAGAATCCGGTGTTCCATGAAAGGATAAAGCATATGGATGTTCGGTATCATTTCATTCGGGAAAATGTTACGGAAGGATGCATTCATGTGGATAAGGTAGCCACGGAGGAAAATCGTACAGATTTAGGCACCAAGGTTCTACCTCTAAGTAAGTTCAATCATTGCCTTGGACTTCTTAGGATTCGAGTCGGTTGATTTGATGACTCAAGATGAGTTTGGATCCTGAGTTCTCTGCACAATGGGTTCGGGTTTAATCGCTTAGACAAAGGCATAGATTATTGGTGTTTGTCTAAGGATTAAACATGGCTTGACAAGGTTCTTTATTAGACCTTGGTGCCTTAGTACACAAAGTGTGCGCCTCAGCGCACAGCAAGTCAAAGAAGTGCCGCATCAGGTCAGGCCGTGGCCCAGCCTTCCTAGGCCGCGGCACCTAGCATGGAGGAAGCTTGGAGGAGGTGTGCGCCATGGCTCAGCCTCCCCCAGGCCACGATGCCTAGAGAGTGATGCATGTGTGCCCTGGCTTGTGCCGCGGCCTGCACTGTTCTGGGCCGCGGCGCCAGGCACACTGAGACTAGTCTCTTCAACCTTTTGAAAGGTGCGTGGGGCGTGAACCAAAATGCGTAGAATCACTAAGGATTGATGAAGGGCTATGATTGAATGGTCCTCAAGATCTAAGGGTGGTGATTAACTTCAAAGATTGGCCCAAGAAGTGGTGCACTATATAAAGAGTCACATAGCTTCAATCTCAAAAAACAAGTGAGACACAAGAAATATAAGTAACCATCATATAAGAGAATTCAAGTGCAAGTGTGAGAGTGCAAAAACACAAAACATAGGAGAAGAACTAGAATAGATCTCAAAAGAGAGGCTGGTTGTAAAGAGAGAGTAGTATAGATTGTGGGTAGAGGGCTTTGTAATAGTTCTTATCACTTTCTTTCTTCTCTTCATTGGTTCTTCAAGAACTTGAGATTCTTGGAGAGGAATTGCTATAACTTGTAAGAACTCATTAGTTTAATGCAGAGAGTTTGGAGGAACTTTCGGGGACGTAGGCTATTGCTGAACCTCGATAACAATTGCTGTGTTCTTTCTTTTCTTTGATTTCTGTTTCTGTTTCTAATCATTACAAGTCATTCTAGACTTGGGTGTTTGGAAGATCACCACCTTGGCATCTCAAGGTGATTTTCCAACACTAGTGTATAGGTTATCATGCTTTGATATTACTTAAATGTGATTCTAATTGTCGGTCATATAAGGGTAGTAATTAAGTATGGCTACTTATGCATAGAAGTATGTGAAGGTATAATAGAGGATCCATCCCTCTTAGTAAAAGAGAGAGAATGTCCCATGTGATCTGATTTACTGTCAAGCCTTAATTATTTAATCATAAATATCTCAATTTCAATTCCATAACTTAAATGGTAAAATTGGAAACCCCTTTCTAATTTTTATCCCACCTTGGCCAAGGAACTTCTTAGCTATGACTTAATCAGATCGCATAGGACATTCTCTCTCTTTTACTGAGTGTTATAAATCCTTTATTATACACTCACATAACTCCATACATAAGTGGTCATACCCACTTACCACCATCTTGTAACCTATGATTAGAATCACATTTAGATAGAACTAAAGTATGATGACCTATACATAAGTCATCCATAGCACCTCAAATATAAGGATTACTGGTAAAACTTCAATGTAAGAATTCCTATTGACAGCCATTAAAATATCCAATTGAAATTTTTTAGTCGAGTTAGTTTGGTATACCTGTTCTCTAACAAGAACCTACATAGATTTTTTAGTGCCTCATAAACTAGTGATCGTGAGATTAATCACCCTTAACTCCTTGAGGAAACATAATATGTAATAATCTATTCAGATTCATTAATGCTTTTTTTAGTGATCTTATGATTAAGAACATTTAAGAATAAAGCTTAAGAAAATACATCTCACTAGCATGATCTCATCATGGTGCTTATTTCCATTACTCTTATTCTGTTGGCATCATGTAATGCAAATGCAGTGATTTGTAATGAACATGATAAATAAGATAAATTCCATTAATAATTACTTTTTGTCAATAAATGAATATTATTAATTACAAGTAATATGTCTATAAAATCAAATGCTATTGGCTTGTAGGGCATACTACTATGAATCCTCTACTTGGACTAAATCCAATGGCCTATATATCTCACGCCCATCTTATCAAAATAGAGATTAGACTGTTGTTGGGAATTCACCTTAGTTAGCGGATCTGATATGTTTTTTTGTTGATAAAACTCTTTCCACCTTTATATTGCCTCTTCCAATAATCTCTCTAATCAAATGGAATCGTCGCAAAATGTGCTTGGGCTTCTCATGAGACCCTGGTTCTTTTATTTGTGCAATATTACCATTGTTATCACATAACAATGTTATTGGATTGACAATACATGGAACCACTCTTTAGTGATGAACTTCCTCATCTAAACAACCCTCTTTGTAGCTTCTGATGCAGCAATATATTCGGCCTCTTTTATCGAATCCGTAGTGGTTTCTTGCTTGGAACTCTTCCATCTCAGTGCTTCATTATTTAAGGTGAACATATATTGTGAGATTAATTTACTGTCATCTTTTTGATATTGAAAACTAGAGTATGTTAAGCCCTCAATTTTTAAATCCTCTCCTCCATATATGAGAAATAAATCTTTGGTTCTTCTTAAGAACTTAAGAATATTTTTCATAGCTATCTAGTGACTCTCACTTGGATTGGACTAAAATTTTCTCGTAACACTTAGAGCATGTGCGACATCAAGCCCTATACATAATGTAACATATATGATAAAACCAATTGTTGATGCATATGGTATCATATTCATGCGTTCCATCTTGTCTAACGTCTTTGCCTATTTCTCCTTAGAGAGAGAAATTCCATGACTTATTGGCAAAAGTCCTCTTTGGAATTTTTCATGCTAAACCTCTTTAGAACTTTTTCTATGTATGTAGTTTGGGACAAACATAGCATTATTCTAGATCTATCTATTTAGATCTTTATCCCAAAAATATAAGAGGCTTCTCCCAAATCCTGTTAAGAGAAGTTCTTTGACAACAAAACTTTGACTTACTATAACATACCTACATCATTCCTAATGAGTAGTATGTCATCAACATACAATGCCAAAAATGTCATCGTGCTCCCACTAACCTTCTTATATATCCATGGTTCATCCTTATATTTTATAAAATCAAACAATTTGATTGTTTTATCAAAATAGATGTTCAAGCTTCTAAAAACTTGCTTTAATCTATAAATGGATTTTTGAAGCTTGCATACCATGTGGTCACTACCACTAGATGTAAAAGCCTCAGGTTGTGTCATGTTCACATCCTACTTAATGTTTCCATTGATGAATACAGTCTCTACATCCATCTGCCATATCTAATAGTCATGTTATATAGCTATTGCAAGTAAAATGCTAATGGATTTAAGCATGCCTACTAGAGATAAGGTTTTGCAAAGTCAATTCCTTACCTTTGCTTGAAACCCTTCGTTACAAGCTTTTTTCTTATATATATCTACCTTTCAATCCATTCTAATCTTTCTCTTAAAGACCCATTTTCAACCTATAGGTACTATACCTTTAGGTGCATCGACCAAAGTCCATACTTTTTGGTGTTAATCCATTTCGAAATTCATGGCTTTTAGCCATTTTTTTGAATAAAGGTTTGACATTGCTTTCGTAGTTAGCGGGTTTTTTTTATCATCTATAAGGTGTACCTCTTGGTTAACATCTATGAGAAATCCGTATCTTTCTAGAGCCTTAAGTATTCTGCTAGATCTACGAACTGGTTATGAATTGGGAAGATTTATTGGTTAAGATTCCTTAATTTGAATAGTACTAGGTATTGGTTCTTGTGATAATCGATCAAGATCTATCTTCCTCCCATTGCTCTCTTATAGCATAAACTCTTTTTTTAGAAATTTTGTATGCTTATAAACAAACACATTTTGTTCCCATGGATGATAGAAATAATATCCTGAAGTCTCTTTAGGATATCCCACAAACCAACATTTGTTAGACTTAGTTCCCAACTTGTCTATATGTAACATCTTTACATATGCAGGATAAGCCCAAATATTAAAATGTTTAAGACTAGGTTTCTTTCCTTTTCGTATCTCATATGGTGTCTTAGGTACTTTATTTGGGGGAACTTTGTTCAATAAGTATGCTGTAGTCAAGAGGGCATATCCCAAAAGGATATAGGAAGATTAGTGTAATTCATCATGGATCGTACCATGTCTAACAAAGTACGAATCCTCCTTTGAACATACCATTCAACATTGGTATTCTAGGAGGGGTCCACTGAGAGAGAATCCTGTAAGTCTACAAGCATAGAATACGTAGCGAAAAATTAAAAATTTATGCCCATAGACTTAAATCCCAAGATAAATCTCTATTAATATATTAGAATAATGATCCAAATAATATTCCCATACAAGGTTAGAGATTTTTTTTTACTGTTGATGGAGATTCAAGTGTACAACCTTTAAGTGTATCCATATGAGCAATCAAGAATAAGGATCTTCTTCTGTAGGATGTCGAACGCCGCTTGAAGAAGAACATAGGGCTAGCCGAATTCTCTGTTGAGTACTAGCTCTAGATTTTTCAGCTATTTTGTGTGAGAGAGTTCCAAATCTTATTTTTAATTTCTACAAAAATTGTATTATGTTATTCTATGGTTTATATTAAATAGAGTGTTTATGTAGTGCTTACTCTTAAGAGTATTAGGATTTCTAAAATTTTAATTAAACCCTTGGTTTAATTAATTATTCGAAATCTCTCTTTTAGCTCCTTATTTTTTCTTATTCTTGCAATTGCCCAATTTTGTGGGACCTCTTATGTTCAATGTTGTGCTGGCAGAAGGTCATAACAATTACATAACAATTAGATCACATCTAATTAATTAAAAATCCTTTTAAATTTAATTCGAATTAAAACTCTTTTTAATTTTAATCAAATTTAAACTATTTTTAAATCTTCCCTTTAATTAAGAATTAATTAAAATTAATTCTTAAATGTTTCTACAAGTCATGATTGACACCTAGCAATATGTCATGACTACCTAGACAATATGAATTAACGTGAACCTTTTCATTGTCAGTTATTGTACTATTCAATCTTTATATCATGCAATATTCCTGATTAAACCTAAGACATGGATTTACAGTCAAACCTTCATTATTTAATCATATATATCTAGATCTCAAGTCCATAACTTAAATGGTGAAATTAGAAACTCCTTTCTAATTTTCACCATACATTGGCCATGGAATTTTCAGGCTATGATTTAATCAGATCATATAAGACATTCTCTCTCTTTTACTAAGAGTGATAGATCCTCTATTGTACACTCACATACCTCAATGTATAAGTGGTAAGACCCAATTATTACCATTTTGTTACCTATGATTAGAACCACATTTAAGTAGCATCAAAGCATGATGACCCATACACAAGATATCCTTGGTTCCTCATGTTCAAGGATAACTTATACAACTATAACGTAAGAATTCCCATTGACAACCACTAAAATATCCATTGAAAATTTCT
Organism: Bretschneidera sinensis; assembly: GCA_023935145.1. Lineage (NCBI taxonomy): Eukaryota > Viridiplantae > Streptophyta > Magnoliopsida > Brassicales > Akaniaceae > Bretschneidera > Bretschneidera sinensis. The sequence continues at coordinate 74,586,394 of CM043703.1, read as the reverse complement.
TATTCGAGTCAATTCGGTGTACCTATTGCCTAACAAGCATGTACATAACTTGTTTTAGTACCTCATATACTAGTGATTGTGAGATTAATCACCCCCAACTCATTGAGGAAACATAGTATGTACTAATCTATCTGGATTCACTAATGCCATTTTTAGTGATCCTATGATTAGGAACATTTAAGAAAAAAGTTTAAGGAAATTCGTCTCTTTAGCATGATCTCATCATGGTGCTTATTTTCGTTTCTCTTATTCTATGGGCTTTATTATGTAATGCACATGTAGTGATTTGTAATGAGCATGATAAATAAGATGATTTCTAGTAATAATTATTTATTTTCAATAAATGAGTAAGACCAATTTACAAGTAACATGCCCATAACATCAAATGCTATTGAATTGTAGGGCATACTACTATCAATCTCACACTTGCACTAAAGCCTAGTATCTCATATCCATTGGTTTAGGTAGTTGATCTGCAATATTGTTTGTTAATAAAACTTTTTAATCTTTACACTGCTTGTTCTAGTGATTCCTTGAATCAAATGGAATTACTAAAAGAATTGTTTGAATTTCTGATGAGACCTTTGGTTCCTACACTTGTGCAACAATAGCGTTGTTGTCATTGTAATATAATACTGAATTTAAAATGTCAGAAACCATTCCAAGATTAGTGATGAACTTTCTTTATATAAATAGCTTTCCTTGCAGCCTTAGATACAACAACATATTTGGCCTTCATGGTCGAATCCACAGTGGTCACTTGCTTAGAACATTTTCAACTCACTGCTCCACCATTTACGGTGAATATTTGTTTGTATAGCGATGTTTGAGTTAGTATTTAACTTGAATTAAATCACACAACTTAAAGTGGTTCAAGGCAAATTTTACCTTAAACCATTTTAAATAGTCTGATTTAATCTAGCTTAAATACCAACCTAAACAACACATGTATTGACTTACTGTCATACTTTTTTAGATTAAAACTAGAGTCTATGAAGACTTTAAGTTTTAAATCCCATTCTCCATTTATGAGGAACAAATCTTTAGTTCTTCTTAGGACCTTAAGAATGTTCTTCGCAGCAATCCGTGACTCTTACCTGGATTTGACTGATATTTTCTCGTAACACTTAGAGTGTATATGACATTAGGCCTCGTATATAACCTAACATACATGATGGAACCACCTATCGATGCATATGTTATCCTATTCATGCGTTTCCTCTCCTCTGGAGTCTTTGGGGACATATCATTAGAGAGAGAAATTCCATGACTCATTAGTAAAAGTCATCTTTTGGAATTTTAAATGTTAAACCTTTTAGCACTTTATCTATGTACGTGGATTGGGATAAACCTATCATATTTCTAGATCTATCTCTATAGATCTTTATCCCTAAAATATAGGATGCTTCTCCTAAATTCTTTATGTAGAACTTCTTTGATAGTCAAATCTTGACTGATTGTAATATACCTACACCATTCCCAATGAGTAGTATGTCATCAACATATAGCACCAAAAATGTAACAGTGCTCCCACTAACCTTCTTATACACATTTGGTTTATCCTTATTTTTGATAAAATCAAAGAATTTGATTGTCTAATCAAAATGGATGTTCCAACCTTGAGAAGCTTGCTTTAATCCATAAATGGATTTTTGAAGCTTGCGTACCTTGTGGTCACTACCACTAGATATAAAACTCTTGGTCTATGTCATGTACACATCTTCTTCAATGTTTCCATTAAGAAATGTAGTCTTTACATCCATCTGCCATATCTCATAGTCATGGTATGCAGGTGTTACAAGTAATATCCTAATGGATTTAATCATGGTTATTGGAGAGAAGATTTCGTCAAAGTCAATTCCTTGGCTTCGCTTGAAACCCTTCGTCGCAAGCCTTACCTTATAGGTCTCTCTACCTTTCTGTCTACTCCATTATTTCTTTTAAATACCCATTTGCAGCCTAATGTGTTTAAGATTATGTTTCCTCATTTTCCATATCTTATATGGAATTTCAGGTACTACCTTTGAGGGAACTTTCTTTAATAACTATATGGCGGTTAGGACAACATATCCCCAAAAAGGTATAGGAATATCAATGTAACTCATCACAGATCGTACCATATCCAATAGGGTGAGATTCCAAGAGGAGTTCATTGAGAGAGAATCTCATTTTCTTTGAGATAATTAAAAAAATCATTAAATAATTATTTTCCTTTTCGATTGGATTAAAGAGCTTTAATAAATTTCTTAGTTTGCTTTTCAACTTCTTTTCTGAATTCTTTGAACTTTTCAAATGATTCAGATTTGTACTTCACTAAGTACATGTACTTATACCTAGAGTGATCATCAGTAAAGTTAATGAAATAGGAGTAATCTCCTATAGAATTAACTGTTAGGGTTGACATACATCACTATGTATTAACCCTAATACATTCATGACTCTTTCTCTATGTCCACTAAATGGAGATCTAGTCGTCTTTCCATTAGATAGGTTTCACAAGTTGGATATGATTCATAATTTGATAGATCCAAGAATCTATCTTTTACCAAGTTTTTTGCACTATCCTCATTGATATAACCTAATCATAAGAGCCACATATAAGAATGATTTAGTTAGTTATCTACTTTCTTTTGTTGTTCCAAATGAAATATCTTACCATCTACTTCTAGATGGTAAAACTAAGTAATAAGTCTCTACAGCTAATATAGCAACACTTACTTCATTTCTAAGGCTAATATTAACTTCTCCTTGCTTAGTTTCTTACTTTTTCTCATTGTCTAAAACCTATTGCAAAAGTGAGAACCATACTTGGTATCTAATACCCAAGTAGGAGCATTAAGTATATTTCAATGAAGAACAACTAAGACATGCCTTTTGAAGGCATGTCTTACAAAGTGATCTTTGTAGTTTCTATTCTAGTGCCCATATTTTCCACAAAGAGAGCACTGTCACTTGTCCTATTTGGCTTTTGCTAAAATAGCCTTGTTGACACTGCCCTTTTCTTGTAATGGTTTCTTCTTCTTCTTCAAGACTTTCTTTTAGAGAAAGAAGCTCCATCAACAAGCATAATGGGTGTCTTGACATTTCTTGATCATAGCTTCTATAGTCTTCAATATATAGCAAGTTCTAGAAGCGTAGCTTCAGACTCATTAATATTGTAGTTCATAACTATAACGACCCATCTTAGGTTAGCCATCCCGAGACAATATCATCACGTTTAAGCTCTTAGCAACGACACATACATGGAATAATTAAAGCATCATCAACTAAAATATAATTACAACATATTTTCTCAACTCTTTTAAGAGGAATTACATCTTTTTCACATATAATATTCATATATATACAAAATGCATGAACTATCTTTCTCATAATTTTCTTTCTTCTTTCTTATTATGTTTGAGGACGCCAACCACGTAGACTAGTGTGAAAATATTTGCAAGTGAACAAAATCACAACAAGTAGTAAAATTTTAAAGAAAAAAGTATCGAACCCACAAGTACTGATTATGCTATTGAGTATTGAAATTTACCAAATTATTTACTAGTTGGAAATAAAACCAAAATTTTAAAGACTTTACCGCCTAAATTAAATTAAAGTGCTTGACAGAGATAAATTAAAAGAAAAAAGAATAAAACTTAAGGTTGTAGATATAATAAAAATAATCTAGTGCTTTTGATTTCACCTAGCTAATCCCACACAATTTATTATTCCTTGTCATAAAATTCTAATTTTTCAAGTTGATGAAAAATAAATCCCTTAATTATTCAATATTTTCTCTCGAATAACATTAAAAACAGCTCCACTTAATAAATCATCATATCTCTATGTAAATTAAATTATTTGAAGATTCATTACGTTCTTTGGATTTTTCTTAATATAAAATCACATTAATTGCGGTAAAGTATCTCTATCTTTCGTTCAACTAACGATGTTTAATCCTAAAAGCATCTAATCACAAATTACCTCTAGGTTTCATTATGATTCAATAAATCAAACAATAATTGACCAAAAAATTATAAGCAGTAAGATCAAGGATAAACACTCAACATAAAAAAACTTTGAAATAAAATAACTTGGAATTTAAATTGTGTGTTCAAAGCTAGACTACATCCAAGCCCTAGAAAAATAAAATTAGTGCATAAAAAATCTGAAATCAACCATATTCTTATTGGAATGCATCAAAAGAAAACTAAAGAGAAGAGAATAAAACTCTTTTGCTTGAAATAAGTTGATGAAGCATTCAAGACTGTTGAAGATCTCTCTTCATTGAGACTTGGTAGCCGCCCTCCTTCTCTTTTCTCTTTATTATTAATGTCTAGAAAAAAATTTGAAGTCTCCCCAATAAGAAAGCACTCGGCCATATATATAGACAAACTCATAGAAAAGAAAAGGAAAGTACAACAATATACTCCTTCTAGGAAAAGGAAAGACAATGAAATGGGAAATACTTCTATTACTAGGAAAACATGAAACAAGAAAGTAACTAAAAGGAAATATAACACAAAATAGGAAAAAAGTGTGGCCCAAGAAAAATAAAGATCTGAAATGAGAAATACTTCTACTACTAGGAAAACACGAAATAGGAAAGTAAGTAAAAGAAAATATAACACAAAATAGGAAAAAGTGCGGCATAAATAATTAATGCTATGTGATGTGCAAATTTTAAATGCTCGTAAGTGCACGATTCACAAATAGTATTGCGATGAGTTTACTCTCGAGGTCAATCTCTCAAGGAATTACAGTGGTTTAAATCCTAAATTACTTTCTTAAAATTACTAAAACAAACTCTGAAATTAAATCCTAAACACTCTAATTAAAAGATTGGTGAAGAGAAAATTGAAATAAAAACAATTAAGTAAATTAAACAAAACGAATTATTAAGAGATGAGTATAATCAATGAGAACAATTGGGAGTTTAGCTTGCTATCTAATCATGAATTGAAACATTTGGTGAATATAAAGAATTAATCAACATCCAAGACTATTGGCATTTCCGCTAAGACTAGAGAATACCATTGATCGTGTTTATTCTCAATTTATAACTAATTAATTAAATCCCATGGATTATGTTCATCAATTAATTAGTTAAATTAAGTATAAGGAAAACGCAACCACCTAAATCACAATTTGATTTGAATCCTGATTTAAATTCCTATTCAAGAAAGCTTAATTAGGTTTAGATGATTTATCCTCAACCTAATCTCAAATATTAACCTTAACTATCAATAATAGATGGCCAATCCACAATGAATAATCAAAGGTATGAATAATATTGAATAAGAAATAATCTGGAAAATTTCATAAAACTAAATCCACCAAAATATCTAAAACAATCAAGGCAGTTAAGCCAAATGCACAACAATGCGTTCAGCCACTCATGTTTAAATCCCAATCACAAAATTCAAATGCTAGGGTTACAAGCATATTGAAGGACAAAAGGAGCAAAGATAGAATTTCTTCTCGAATTACAAGATGAATCCTCAAAGTCTTGAAGTGATTGATTGTTGTCTTCAATCTCTTGATAAGCCATCCTGATGAAAGAAACCGTCTCGTCCTTTAATCTCCCAAAACTCCTCTTGATAATATCTCTCCAAGAACTACCGTTGTCTCTCCCCATCTCTAAGTCTAAAAATTCTATATATAGCTGTATGGAGACGGCTTTATAGATAGAAAAGTCACCCTAGGGTTTCTGTCCAGGCCATGTGTTTGCTGCTGTCCAGGCCAGGTTTTTGCTGTCCAGAACTGGTCCGGTTGTGCTGCTATCCAGCTAGTTCAAATCCCAAAAAAATCAAAATTTAATAGCTCATTCACTTCTACCATGCTGAAATCACGCACAACCTGACCTTTATCTACTAAAACTGCCATAATTTTCTCTAGAAAAATCATATTTGTTGGTATTTGTCTAAGGTTTAAACATGGTCAAGTTTTAAACAAGGTTGGAAGGGGTCAAGCATCAAGTCATTGAAGCCTCAGCATACTTGGAGTGTGCCTCAACACACTTGGAGTGTGCCTCAACACACTTGGAGTGTGCCTCAGCACAAAGTAGCCAAATGAGTGAAGGTCCAACATCAGGTGGGGTTGCACCTCTGCTCACCCTAGGCTATGGCACCTAGAAGGTAGAGTTCTGGAGGAGGAGGCCAGGCCGCAGCTCCCAGAACCTTGAGGAAGTGTAATCTACCTTGGGCTGCAGCACCCCCTGTTCTAGGCCGCGGCGCCAGGCACACGGATGCACACATGTGTAAATCTCTTCCATGGTTCGTGAAACATGTCCAAAATGCACAACTTGACTAAGGAATGATCAAAAGCTATGGTTGATTGGTCATCAAGATCTAAGGGTGGAGAATGATACTCAAGATTAGACAAGAAGTTGGTGCACTATATAAAGGGTCACCTAGCTCCATTCTCAACAACAATGTGACATAACTTGTGATCAAAAGTGAGAGAATTGTAAAGAGTGAAAAGGCACAAAACAAGAGAGACTTATTTGTAAGGCTAGTTATTTATAAGAGTGACTAGAATAGAAAGGGGATTGAAGGGCTTGTAAAGGGAATTTTCTTGGGAAAATTCCAGGGTTTGTTCTCATCACTTTCTGTTTCTTCTTCTTCTTTGTTTCTTTAAGAACTTAGGCTTCTTGGAGAGGGGTTGTTGTGATTGTAAAAGAACCATTGATTAGTGCAGAGAGTTCAGGTGAACTCACGAGGACGTAGGCTATTGCCGAACCTCGATAACAAATCACTTGTCTTCTTTCTTTCTTTCATTTCTGTTTCTGTTTCCGATTCCTAATCTTTACAAGTCATTCTAGACTTGGGTGTTTGGAAGATCACCACCTGGGCATCTTGTCAAGATGATTTCCAACAGTGGTATCAAAGCTTGCATAGCTAGGTATCAGAGCAAGAACAGAAGGTATCAGAGCAAGACTCCAAGAATCAAAGAACAAACTCCTTAGGTGATTCAAGAACGGAGTAAAGATCAAGATCAGATCGTGTTCTTGAGGGTGATTCAAGAATGGTGTTGAGATCAATCTTCGACCGTGTTCTTAAGGTTTAGAAGAAGTTGGAAAGCATTGGTGGGTGTTGCACAAATCTGGGATCATCTCCGCAAGATAGGTTCAAATTTCGTTGTTGAGAAGTTTGATGGAAAGAGAGATTTTTCCTTGTGGAAGCGGAAGATCAAGGCTGTTCTTATGCAACAGAAGGTGGATTTGGCTATTGGAGAAGATGATGCTTTTCCAGCAAGTATCACGGAGGACCAGCAGATTGAGATTAAGAAGATGGCATACAACACCATCTTCCTACACATGTCGGATAGTGTCACAAGGGAGTGCAGAGACTCGGAAGATCCTACTGTCATATGGAAGAAACTAGATGAGTTGTTTCTTACCAAAACTCTCCCTAACAAGATTTATCTTCTTAAAAGAATCTTTGCTTTAAAAATGGATCCTAATAAAGAGTTACAAGATAATCTTGATGTCTTTAATAAGCTAGTTCAAGATTTGACTAGTTGTAGTATTAAATTCCCGATGAGCAATTAGCTGTTATGTTATTAAATTCTCTTCCTGATTGTTTTGATAGTTTAATTAATGCAATTGAATATGGAAGAGATACACTAACCAAAGAAATTATGGTCAATGCTATAAAGGCTGATGATTTCAAAGCCAAGAGTAGGGAGGCATCAAGTGGGGAAGGGCTATTTGTAAGAGGAAGGCCAACAACTCGAAATGGTAGTAGCAACCATGGCAATTACCGGGAGAAATCAAGAGGTAGAGGGCAGAGCCATAGGAGAGCACATTCCAAACCAAGATTTGGAGGAAAGAGGTGGTTTTACTGTAACAAGGAGGGTCACTTCAAGAAAGATTGCAAGAAGAGGTTATGGGGTGAGAGAGGGAGAAGCCATACCAACAATGGAGAGGTTTCGGTTACCAAAGGAGAACAACAAGATGATGTTCTTATTGTGTGCTCAAATGTGAGCAGGAGGCAAGGTAGCGAGAAGTGGATTCTGGATTTTGGGTGCACTTATCACATGTGCCCTCACAAGGAATGGTTCAAGAATTTCAAGGAGATCAATGATGGAAGGGTCTTCTTGGGTAATGACAATTCTTACCAAGTGAGGGGGATTGGAGACATCCAATTGAGGATTTTTGATGGAGTCACAAGGCTGCTGCAGAATGTGAGGTATCTTTCGGATTTGAAGAGGAATTTGATCTCATTGGGGCAGTTGAATTCCATGGGGTATACATACAAAGCAGAGGGAGGAAAAATCAAGGTGACCAAGGGATCTTTGGTAGTGATCAAAGAAGCAATAAAAGATGGACTCAATGAGATGATCAGAGAGACAGAAATCAAGGATCAAGCAGTAAGCTTGATGGTTGAGATGGATAGGGCAACCCTTTGGCATACTCGCTTGGGACATATGAGCGAAAAGGGCCTGCAAGTTCTTAGCAAGGATGGTCTACTTAGAGGAGACAAAGTAGAGAAATTAGATTTCTGTGAGTGTTGCATTCTTGGGAAGCAACACCAGGTCAGCTTCAACACCGGAGTGCACATGTCTAAGGGCATTCTTGACTACATTCATTCAGACCTTTGGGGACCAGCATAAACACCAACACAGGGAGGTAACTTTTACTTTCTGTCTTGAATTGATGATTATTCAATAAAGGTTTGGGTTTATTTGCTTAAAAATAAATCAGATGCTCTGAATAAATTTGTTGTGTGGAAAAAGTTGCTGGAGACTCAAACGGGTAGGGTAGTTAAGGCTTTACGAACCGATAATGGCTTAGAATTTTGTAATAAGGATTTTGGTAAATTCTATGAATTAAATGGCATTCTAAGGCATAGAACGGTTGTAAAAACACCTCAGCAAAATAGAGTTGCTAAAAGGATGAATATGACTCTTATGGAAAAAGTTAGGTGCATGTTAATAGGATCCGGTTTACCAAAATATTTTTGGGGGAAGTTGTGTCTACTGCTGCATACTTGGTAAATAGATCACCCTTTAGAGCTTTAGCACTTAAGACTCCCATGGAGATGTGGAGTGGAAAACCCCCTGAGTTGAGCAACCTTAGGACTTTTGGGTGTGCTGCATTTGCACATCAAAAGGATGATAAACTTAACCCAAAGTCTAAAAAATGTGTATTTTTAGGGTATGGTGATGGGGTTAAGGGATATAGGTTGTGGTCCTTAGAACCAAAAGGAATGAAACTCATTATAAGTAGGGATGTTATTTTTAATGAATTTTTATTTCCCTACTTGGAGAAAACTAACCTTACAGGGGCTAGCGAGCAAACCAGTCCGGAATTTGTGGAGCATCGCATCAAGGAGAATTCGGTTCAGGTAGAGAAAGGAAGGCAAGAAGGTTTGGACCAGGTGGAGCCCATTGATGAAGGCCAAGCTCATGGCAATCAAGAGGAGGTTGAGCTAGAAGAGGTTGATGCAGCAAGTCAGAATGACTACCAGCTCACAAGGGACCAGAGAAGGAGGGTGGTTAGACCACCTTTGAGATATGGGTTTGCGGATGCTAATGTAGCAGCTCCTTGGACAGAAGGAGGGATGGTTGAACCAGAAACTTACATGGATGCCATGGAGTGTAAGGATTCGTTAAAGTGGTAGCTAGCTATGGAGGAAGAAATGAATTCTTTGAGGAATAACAACTCTTAGGAATTGGTGCCCAAACCAGAAAAACAGAGAGGTGTGGATTGTAGATGGATCTACAAGATCAAAGAAGGGAATACTCTAGGAGATGAAGTCCGGTATGAAGCTAGGTTGGTGGCGAAGGGGTTTACACAAAAAGAAGGCATAGATTTCACCAAAATCTTCTCACTAGTTGTTAAGTACAAGACGATACAGATAGTGTTGGAAATGGTGGTCCAATTTGATTGGGAAATCGAGCAAATTGATGTGAAGACAACGTTCTTACATGAAGGGCTTGATGAGACCATCTACATGAAGCAACCCAAAGGCTATGAGGAAGGAAGGCAGGGAGAGTTGGTGTGCAAATTGAAGAAATCTCTCTATGGCCTGAAGCAATCACCTCGGCAATGGAATAAGAGGTTTGATTCCTTCGTAACCAGCTTGGGTTTCATGAGGAGCTACTATGATTCGTGCTTGTATTACAAGGGGCACAAGGTAAAGGAAGTAGTGATCATCCTGATCTATGTTGATGATATGTTGCTGGTTGGGAGCAGCATGGCGAGGATAGGAAAATTGAAGGCTCAACTCAGTGAGGAGTTTGAGATGAAGGATCTTGGTCATGCACAGAAGATCCTTGGGATAGGATGTGTATCATCCGGGAAAGGGAGAGAAACATATTGAAGATCTCTCAAACTTTCTACATAGAGAAAATGATATCTAAGTTCTCTATGGAAGATAGAAAACCAGTGTAGGTTCCCCTTGCTGGTCATTTCAAGTTCTCAAGCGATCAATGTCCAAGATTGGAGGCAAAAAAGAAGGAAATGGAAAAAGTCCCTTACTCCAGTGCGGTTAGTTTTGTAATGTTCACCATGGTAAGCACTAGACCTGATATTGCTCATGCAATAAGTGTCCTCAGTAGGTTTATGAGTAATCCCAGAAAGGAGCATTGGCTTGGGATAAAGTGGCTGCTGAGGTACTTGAAGGGAAGCCCAGATGTGGGGCTGGTTTATGAGAAGAGGGGTAAGTTCATCTGCCTTGAGGGTTATGCTGATTCGGACTGTGGAGCAGACCGGGATAAAAGAAGATCGATTACTTCTTACTTCTTCAACTTAAATGGATGTTGTCTAAGTTGGAAGGCTCAGTTGCAGCCGGTGGTAGCACTCTAAACAATCGAGGCTGAGTACATAGCTGCTACAGAAGCCATAAAGGAGGCTATGTGGTGCAAAGGGTTGTTGGAAGAGTTGAAGGTCCTAGAAGAGCAGGTTGTGGTGTTTTCGGATAGTCAAAGTACATTGCACTTGCGTAAAAATCCTGTGTTCCATGAGAGGACAAAGCACATGGATGTTCGGTATCATTTCATTCGAGAAAATGTTACGAAAGGATGCATTCTTATGGACAAGGTAGCCACAGAGGAAAATCATGCAGATTTAGGCACTAAAGTTCTACCCCTAAGTAAGTTCAATCATTGCTTTGGACTACTTAGGATTGGAGTCGGTTGATTTATGACTCAAGATGAGTTTGGATCCTAAAGTTCTCTGCACAATGGTTCAGGTTTAAACACTTAGACAAAGGTAGAGATTGTTGATATTTGTCTAAGGTTTAAACATGGTCAAGGTTTAAACAAGGTTTGAAGAGGTCAAGCATAAAGTCATTGAAGCCTCAACACAAAGCAACAAAATGAGTGAAGGTCCAGCATCAGGTGGCGCCGCACCTCTGTTTACCCCTGGCTGCGGTGCCTAGAAGGTGAAGTACTAGAGGAGGAAGCTAGGCCGTGGTGCCCCCTACCCAAGGCTGTGGTGCCCAGAACCTTGAGGAAGTGTGATCTGCCCTGGGCCGCGACACCCCCTGTTCTAGGTCGCGGCGCCAGACACACTAATGCACACATGTGTAAACCTCTTCCATGGTTTGTGAGACATATCCAAAATGCATAGCTTGACTAAGGAATGTTCAAAGGCTATGGTTGATTGGTCATCAAGATCTAAGGGTGGAGAATGACACTCAAGATTGGACAAGAAGTTGGTGCATTATATAAAGGGTCACATAGCTTCATTCTAAACAACAATGTGACATAACTTGTGATCAAAAGTGAGAGAATTGTAAAGAGTGCAAAGACATAAAACAAGAGAGACTTATTTATAAGGCTAGTTGTTTAGATGAGTGAGTAGAATAGAAAGGGGATTGAAGGGCTTGTAAAGGGAATCTTCTTGGGAAAATTCCAAGGTTAGTTCTCATCATTTTTTGTTTCTTCTTCTTCTTTATTTCTTTAAGAACTTAGGCTTCTTGGAGAGGGGTTGCTGTGATTGTAAAAGAACTATTGATTAGTGTAGAGAGTTCAAGTGAACTCACAGGGACGTAGGCTATTACCGAACCTCGATAATAAATCGATTGTCTTCTTTCTTTCTTTCATTTCTGTTTCTGTTTTCGATTCCTAATCTTTACAAGTCATTCTAGACTTGGGTGTTTGGAAGATCACCACCCGGGCATCTTGTCAAGGTGATTTTCAACAATATTTATGAGCTGTAAAATTCTATAGAAAATAGATATCTGGATCTTTCCAAGCATATATATCTCATCTCTTGGTTCTTACTGAATCAATGCAGTTTAATCCGCAAAAATCACTTCTGCCACACTGAAATCACACACAACCTGACCTTTGTCTACTAAAACTGCCATAACTTTCCCTAGGAAAATCATATTTACAAGTCGTAAAATTCTCCAGAAAACAGACATCAAGATCTTTCCAAACATATATGGCTCATCTTCTGGTTCTCCCTGAATCAATACAGTTTAATCGGCAAAAATGACTTATCTGTACGGACAATTCTGGCAATTTAGTGAATCTCCTTTCCAAGTGCTTGTGAACCTATAAAACAACGAAAAACAACTCAAAGTAACAAATTCCTAAGCTAAACATATAAATAAATACTCGAAAAACATACAAAATACTAGGACAAATATTCGTTCATCACTGTGCGCGCACGCAATCTGGCATGGTGCGGGCTAGATGTTGGATCAATGTGAAGGTTTTGTGCGCAACATTTTAGGCGAGTATGCATTCTCAAATTTGGTTCCTGAGCTGGTCCCAGTCCTGAACACAATGGGTGCACATCCTGATTCATACATCCATTAGGTATTTTTAATCTTACAGGCATATCAGTCTTCTTTTTCAATAAACCTTCTCATTCCTTCATACACAAGTAAATAAAATAAAATAAATAAAAATCAAAAGAAATACACTTATCAAATTCTCCCAAACTTAAAATTTGCTAGCCCTCAAGCAAAGAAAAATAGAAAAACAACTAAAAACAAGAATTAGTTTAATTCATAAAATTTGATGCCTCAAAGATTGCCTAAAGTTTATAATCCGAAGGAATCATTCAATATCAAACAAGTCCAAAAGTTAATTCAAAACTTAATTCTACCTCATTATCAATCCTCTCATTCATGCATACCTATCATTCTCACTTCATTATTAGCTTCCCAGATGATTTTTTGCAAACAAGTAAATATATAATGGATCTCTAGTTATGAAATTGATAATTCAAACTCCATAGGCTTGCTTTTTCAAAGCACTCTCCACTAATGTAGAACAAAAATATTACCAAAAATCAATAGGACTTTAGTAGGCTTGTAATGTAAGGCTAAGGTGATGGCTACAAAGAAAAGATAGGATTCAAACAAAGCAAGAGAACTTAATTTTGAACACAAACAAAACAAATAGAGCATACTCACTTCTAACACATACACTTCTTCTCAATCCTTTGAATCTCTTAAAACACATCTCTTTATCGTTCTTTTAAAGATTCCCCTCATGTTTAATTTTTAATTTTTAATTTTTTTAACACTTCCCAACACCTTGTTGACTTTTCACACCCCCAATCTTATAACTTTGATAACATGGGTTGTTATAAATTTACTTACCTCTCACACCTTTCATGCTCTTCTGACTTTGTGTAAACTTAGTTCTCTTAAAAGGTAAGGAAATCAGTGTAAGCTCAAATAGGGTAGGGAATATGATGTTTTATAAAAATAAAAAATATAAGGCCAAAGTATAATTAAACAAAGCACAAATAATAAATAGGTAAGCTTGAAAGGCTCAATCGATTCAAAGAATGCCTAAATCATTTCCGAAGTAATATTTTGTCTAGAATTTCACCTCGAGTGTCATCAAACAAGTTCTAGAGTTTGTTGAGACCATAAAAAATTTACAATATTCATGTAAAATTTCTCTAGGTATGCAAAACAATTAATAATCATGATAACATGGGCTGAATAAAGAAAATCTCAAATTAAGCAAAATCAATTCAAGGATTAACAAATAGACTCAAGCAATAAGAATTTTCCCTAAAAATTATAATCAATTTCAACCATGTTCTTATCATAGACCTTTTTATTCATCAAACCAAAAACAAAGAAATTCTTTTTTTTTTATTTTAAAATTTAAATTTCTTTTTTTATTAAAACATAAACTGCCTTCCTCCAAACGTAAATAACAAATTGTCCTCAATGAGAAAGAAGAAGAAAAAAATAAAAATAATGAGAAAAGGTAAGAAGTGCTCCCGTGTAAACATTGAAGAGCCCCCAAACTTATGCAAACCTGCAAGATGAAAAAAAAATAAAAAGATTAAACAAAAATAAAAGTTAAAGAGAAAAAAAGCAAAAAAACTTGGGTTGCCTCCCAAAAAGCGTTTTGTTTAAAGTCTACAGCTAGACACTCTCTAAATCATTATTTAGGATTGGAGAGATAGATGGAAAAATTTTGCACGCTAAATTCTCCATCCATATACGGCTTTAACCTCTGTCCATTAAACTTGAATGTCCCTTTTGTCTCATGATGAACTTTAACCAGTCCCTATGAAAAAACACGAGTCATAACAAATGGTCCCGACCACCTAGATCACCACTTTCCCGAAAAAAGTCAAAATCTTGAATTGAATAGTAAAACTTTCTGCCCCACTTTGAGCTACCTTCTCAAAATATTCTTATCATGCCATCTTTTAGTTTTATCTTTGTAAATTTGAGCATTCTCATTAGCATCATTGCGCAACTTGTCCATCTCATTAATTTGCAACATCCTCTTCTCACCCATAACCATTAAATTGTTTTTATCGCCTAATAAGCTCTATGTTCTAGCTCTATGGGTAAATGGAATGCTTTTCCATAAACTAACCGATAGGGTGACATTCCAATTGGTGTTTTAAATGCTGTCCTATAAGCCTATAATGCATCATCTAACCTTCGTGCCCAATCCTTTTGTGAGATACTAACGGTCTTCTCAAGTATGTGCTTCAACTCCCTATTGGACACCTAAACTTGGCCACTTGTTTGAGGATGATATAGTGTTGCCACATGATGAGTAACTCCATATTTAGTAAATAAAGCTTCAAATTGATGGTTGCAAAAATACTTCCCACCATCACTAATTATCGCCCTTGGAGTGCCAAATCGAGAAAAGATATTTTTCTTGAAGAAAATTCACCACAACCCTGGCATCATTGGCCGGCAAAGCAGTAACTTCCACCCACTTGGAGACGTAATCTACAGCCACTAAACTAAATTTGTTAGAATATGAAGATGGAAAAGAACCCATGAAATCTATCCCCTAAACATCAAACAATTCAATCACTAAAATATTATTCAAAGACATCTTATGTTTCCTAGAAATATTCCCAACCCGTTGACAATGATCGCATAAATTAACAAAATTAAAAGAATCTTTAAAAATAGAAGGCCAATAAAACCCGGATTGCAAAATTTTTTGCAGTTGTTTTTTGCTCAACCAAAGTGGCCACCCACTTCTAATGAGTGGCAATGTCGGAGTATGCTTTTGTTGAAAATCACCTTTTGAATCCCAGGTGGTGACCTTCAAACACCCAAATCCCGAATGATTTGGACCAAACAAGAATCAAATCATAAAAGAGAAAACATAAGCAATTGTTATCGAGGTTCGGTAATTTGCCTACGTCTCCGTGAGCTCCTCCGAGCTCTTTGCACTAAATTAATGGAGTTCTTACAATTACAGCAACACCTCTTCAAGAACCATGTGTTCTTGGTAAATGAAAGAAGATAAAAGAAAGAGATAAAAACTAAGTGTTTCCCTGGAATTTTCCCCAAGAAAATTCCAATTACAAAGCCCTTGAACCCCAATCTTGAATTCTCTCTCACTAGAAACACCTCTGAAGAATTGAGAGCCTATCTCTCTAAACACTAGCCACTCTTGGAATGAGACTTCTTCTTATGTTTCTTTCTTGTGTGATGTATGATCCTTCTTGTTGTTATTGCTCCTAAATAACCCTTTATACAGAGCAATAACTTCCTTAACCAACTTGAAGTCAATCTCAACCCTTTGATCTTGAGAACCAAACAATCATGGCCCTTGAAGTGGCCTCAGTGATCCTGTGCGTTTCAACCAAAACCCATGCACTAGTTGAAAAATGCTGAAATTAGGTCTTAGGTGTGCCTCGCACGGCGGCGCAGAACAGGGTAAGCCGCGGCGCACAACAGAGGAAAAATAACTCACTTGCTGGAGGCCGCGGTGTAACTGGTCTGTGCCACAACGTATAGTAGGAAAAATTTCTTCCTCACTGGCTACTGGCCGCGGCGCCAAGGATTGAAGCTGAAAAACTTCCGCCTTTAATTCTTAGAAAAATTCCCAACAAACTCTACCTTTATCTAAGCAATTAAACCTGAACCAATTGTGCAGAGAACTCAGGATCCAAACTCAACATGAGTCACCAACTCATCCAATTCCAATTCTAAGAAGTTCAAGGCAATGATTGAACTTACTTAGAGTTAGAACTTTAGTGCCTAAATCTGCAGGATTTTCTTCCATTGCCACTTTGTCCACATGAATGCTTCCTTTTGTAACATTTTCCCGAATGAAATGATACTGAACATCCATATGCTTCGTCCTCTCATGAAACACCGGATTCTTACACAAATGCAATGCACTTTGGCTATCCGAATACACCACCACCTGCTCTTTTAGGACTTTCAACTCTTCCAACAACCCTTTACACCACATAGCCTCCTTAATGGCTTCCGTTGCTGCTATGTACTCTGCTTCGGCTGTTGAGAGTGCTACCACCGGCTGCAACTGAGCCTTCCAACTTATACAACATCCATTTAAGTTGAAGAAGTATGAGGCAATTGATCTTCTCTTATCCCGGTCTACTCCATAGTCTGAATCAGCATAACTTTCTAACCAGATGGACTTACCCCTCTTCTTGTAAACAAGCCCCATATCTCAGCTTCCCTTCAAATACCTCAGCAACCACTTCATCCCAAGCCAATGCTTCTTTTCGGGATTACTCATAAACCTGCTGAGAACACTAATGGCATGAGAAATGTCGGGTCTAGTGCTTACCATCATGAACATGACTGATCTAACAGCACTAGAGTAAGGGACCTTTTCTATTTCCTTATTCTCTTCATTCGATCTAGGACGTTGATCGCTGGAGAACTTGAAATGACCAGCAAGGAGAATCTTTACTGGTTTACTATCTTCCATAGAGAATTTAGATATCATCTTTTCTATGTAAGAAGTCTGAGAAACCTTCAACCTGTTTCTATCCCTTTCTTGGATTATACTCATCCCAAGGATCTTTTGATCATGACCAAGATCCTTCATCTCAAACTCTGAACTGAGTTGAGACTTCAAGCTTTCTATCCTCTCCTTGTTGTTACCAACCAACAGCATATCATCAACATAGATGAGGATAATCATCATTTCCTCCACCTTGTTACCTTTATAATACAAGTATGAATCATAGTAGCTCCTCATGAAACCCAAGCTAGTTACAAAGGAATCGAACCTCTTATTCCATTGCCGAGGTGATTGCTTCAGGGCATAGAGAGATTTTTTCAATTTGCACACCAAATCCCCCTGCCTTCCTTCCTCATAGCCTTCGGGTTGTCTCATGTAGATGGTCTCATCAAGCTCTCCATGTAAGAATGTTGTCTTCACATCCATTTGCTCAATCTCCCAATTAAATTGGACCTCCATAGCTAACATTATCCTTATCGTCTTGTATTTCACAACCGGTGAGAAAATTTCTATGAAATCTATGCCTTCTCTTTGTGTGAACCCCTTCGCCATTAGCCTAGCCTTATATTAGACTTTATCCGCTGGAGTGTTTATGTAGACTGAGGTTCCAACCCAAGAGGGGGGTGAATTGGGTTTTTAAAACTTTTTACTAATTAATCACAAGTTTATAAAAATAGATGAACCAACAAGCATGTAAACAAGTAATGTGCTATAAACAAAAGAGTTTAAAGAATAGAAGATATAAACTCAGTTTATAGTGGTTCAGCAATATCGAATTCGTTCCGACCTTACGTCCACTCTCGTCAAGGAACCTCTTTGAAGTAATCCACTAAGAACCTTAGTCGTGCAACTTCACGAGTGTTGCACAAACCTTACAATCCCTTCCTCTCGGAAGCAAACCCCTTCCTCTCAGAAGTAAACCTCTTCCTCACAGAAGTGAATCTCTTCATTTCGAAAGCTAATCTCTTTACAATAAAAGCTGTAAAGCAAATGGTAGAGAGACAACAAAAAAGGCTTATACAACTGAATAAAATCTCTCTTTCAGGTAAAGCTTGAAGAATGGCTCAGCACAAATATTTCAAAGCTTTTTGTGTATCAAAGAGTAAAAACTTGATTGAATGTGTAATTCCTTGTTTTGAAATGCTCAATAGTGTGGGTTTAAATAACCTTGAAGTAATATGCCCGTTCTGAATTGATTTGGTACGCTTTTGTACATCAAATGTACAAGTCTGGTGCCACAATGGTCATATTTTTCAAATTTCCAGTCGACTGGGTCTTAGTACCAGTTGACTGGATCCACTTTAAAAATCTCACTTTTAAGGCTATTGAAGGTACCAGTCAACTGGATATGACTTACTAGTCGACTAGGTTGATCTTACCAGTCGATTAGGAAACTTCTGTCCAAAACACCAGTCGATTGGTATGAAGCATCCAGCCGACTGTGGACATACTATCCCATATACTGGTCTTCTGGTATATGTACCCAGTCGACTGGGTTGCCTATCAACCCAATTTTCATGTTTTGAAAAGATTTTAATTTTAAAACATTTGATTAAAGGGTTATGTTAAAATGCTTTTAAAAAAAAGAGCCATTGGACAAGTTAATTACCTGAATTAGTGAGACTTACAACTTGTTTTAATACCTTAGACCTATACTAGTTCTTTTGTCTTCACTTGATGTTTGACTCGGGATGAGTTCTTGCACCTTGATCCTTGGTTGAATGCTCTTATTGCTTAATACACTTAGATAGCATTGTTAGTATAATAAGAGTTGTGTTTTGTCATCATTAAAATATAGGTGAGGGTCAATAATCTCCCCCATTTTGAAGATAACAAAACTTATGAGAAAGAAAAACAGTTTAAGAAACTAAGTGTTGGATTTTTTGGAAAATCGGGCAGAGTCTCCTCTGTTTTATGAATAAAACCAACCTGTAAAAGGATCAAACGTAGTTTATATACAACTCAACCAACCAATGCAACATATATAAGCATATTCCAATATATTTAGAGCAATACTACCTCTAAATCTATGCATTATCTTGAGTTTACATTAGGTTTTCACATTTTCTCATTTTTCTCCCTTGTTTTGACAACAGCAGAAAAGGAGTAGTAAACAAAAACATAAGCTATATACTACTACAGTCATCAAGAGCATACATAAATAAACTTGTATGCAAAAATTTGGCATCATTCGGAGTTTGGAAGCCTTCTCGGGAAGAACAAGAAGTTTTCATACAAGCAGAAGCAGTTTTAAAGCATATATCTGAATTTAAAGAGATATATCAAAGCTGAAATAGAAGTCATAGTCATAGATAACAAAAGTCTATACAATGTAGGCTTCGTAGAGCTATAACAGAAGTACAAAATAACATATGAGACTATGTCCGTGCTAAGAACAATGAAAAATCTACATCAAAAAGTACATCGAGAGGAAGATAGTAAAGCGACTCATGGAGCAGGAAAGTCTGAGCCATCACGAACGAGATCTTGAATCTCAGCTAGGGTACTCTCAGTGTGCTCTCGGTGCAGCTCGAAGTCATCCCTGAGGGTCTCAATGGAGGAGCTCAAAGTCTGGAATCCGGACTGCATAGTCAGCTGGAGGCTCGTGATAGCCCGAAGTAGATCGCCGTACCCAGCCTAACCAGCAATCGAGTCACCCATAGGAGGTTCTTGGGCATCCGTATCCATATCATCAGCAGCACTCTCGTCATCACTGTTGTTGTCCTCTCCAATCCGAATGTGCTTCCCGGCCTTGGAGTAGATGAAGCCATCGCGGATTGTGCATCCCATCTTCTTCAGCGAGGAGATGTTGATGATGTCCTTTGGCCTAATATCCTAAGCCTCGAAGGTAGGGAGAGGTACTCGGAAGTGCTGGAGTATGAGCGTGATGAGCATCTCGTAGGGAAGACATCCAGAGTCGCTCGCTTCACCATTTATCATGTTGGCGAGTAGCAGGGGGTATATATTGAAGTGGTGCCCAGTTTTAAAGCACCAAATCAATACGGTATCTATCTTAGATAGATACCCCTGACTCCCTAGTCTCGAGTGGATGGTCTAACTCACTATAAGGTTGAGCAATTTTGAGTCTAGGGGCATGTCACTACATGTGTGAAATGTAGTGGGTCTTAACACATAGTTAGGGTCGCCCCTAACTATCTGACACACCTCCTCAACCTCGAAATTGTCTGGCCATCCATCCAGACTCTATTTGATCCCTCCCACAGGGATCCTTAAAATGCTCATCAAGAGGTCACTGTTGACCTCAAACTCCACACCCATGACACTGGTTCGGAACCTCAGAGCCAGTGGACTGGGTTTCACCAAGTTCGCATAGAACTGGTGAATCAGTCTAGGGTAGTACTTCTCATGAATCTTGATCAGTGGGGTCAAGTGAATAGCCTCAAAAGCAGGCAGTATATCAAAGTTACCATGACGAATAGAGTCGAAGTCAACAACTCTACCCTATGATTTTCTTGAGGCGGATAACGGAATTATACCTAGCCTTTGCCACTAGGCTAGAAAACAGAGTATCATCTAGCTCTGTTATGGGCTTCTTGCTAGATGAGCTTGCCACGCCCTTCCCCCTTGAATCTGGAACCATGGATTTGGTTGACCTTGGCCTTGTAGGCGCATTTGGTCCCCCAGTGGTGTATTTAACTCGGATTCTATCGGTCATTTTTGGGAAAAAGAGTTTTTGGGTAAAAGGAGTTTTTGATGAAAATAGGAGATTTTAACCGTAGAAAGTTGAAAAAGATGTTTTGGATGAGTAGATCGATATGTTTAGGTAGTGTTTTGAAGGTTTTTAGATAAAAAAAAAACGAGATTTTGTAGAGAGGAAAAGCTAGGGTTTTCAAAAATGGCGTGAAAATCTGAAAAAAAATGAACAGCCTATTTATAGAATCGCGATACCAATTGACTGGGGTAAGGATACCGATCGACTAGGTCCTTTGCAGAGATGAAGGATTTTGCATACCAGTCGACTGGATTAAGGTACCAGTCGACTGAAAGAACTGGCAGACAGATACCAGTCAATTGGGTAGATTATACCAATCGACTAGGGTGATAACTAAATTTCAAAAATTGGCTCCAAACATGGTTTTGATGTACTAGTCGACTGGTATAGACTTACCAGTCGACTGGGAAAATAGGCAGAGACTTACTAGTCGACTGGACCCTTAATGAAAATTTTCAGTATTGAGTCTTATCACGAAATTTGTTTATATATGCCATCTTGAGTGAGGGAGATATTAAACGAGGATTAATACTATTTCACTAGATGTCGAGTATGCATAATGATGAATAAAGAAGCAATCAGATATTCAGTTTATCATAATCTAGCAATCCCATTAACATTCTAATCTTGCAGAAACTAGCTTCACTTAGAGGTTTTGTAAAAATATCAGCTATTTGATCTTCTGAAGGTATGAATTCTAGTCTTATATCACCTTTTTGAGCATGGTCTCTTAAAAATGATGTCTAATTTCTATGTGTTTAGTTCTAGAGTGCTGAATAGGGTTCTTGGTTAGGTTGATAGCACTAGTATTATCACAATGTATTGGTATACTTTTAAGGTTCATGCCATAGTCTTCTAGTTGTTGTTTCATCCACAACACTTGGGAACAACAACTTCCAGCTGCTACATATTCCACCTCGGCGGTTGATAGTGCAATGTAGTTTTGTTTCTTGGAAAACCAAGAGGTTAACATTGCACCTATGAATTGGCATGTTCCACTTGTGCTTTTTCTATCTAACCTACATCCAGGAAAATAAGCATATGAATATCCTACAAGCTCAAAAGATGAATCTCTAAAGTACCATAATCCTAGAGTTTGAGTTCCTTGTAGACATCTAAGGATTCTTTTTACTGCAACTACATGTGATTCCTTTGGATTAGCTTGAAATCTAGCACACATGCATACACTGAACATTATATCAAGTCTACTTGCAGTCAAATAAAGTAAAGCTCCTATCATGCTTCTATAATGTTTAGTATCTACACATTTACCTCCTTCATCAAGATCAAGTTTTGTAGATGTGCTCATAGGTGTACCAAGTGGCTTTGAGCTTTCCATCCCGAACTTCTTTAGTAGGTCCTTAGTGTATTTTGATTGATTAATGAAGATGCCTCCTTTCAATTATTTGATTTGAAGTTTAAGGAAGTAGGAAAGCTCTTCCATCATGCTCATTTCAAATTCACCTTGCATGCACTTAGCAAACTCTTGACACATAGATTCATTAGTAGCACCAAATATAATATCATCAATATATATTTGAACTAGCAAAGTGTCATTTTTGTGAGTTTTTGTGAAGAAAGTTGTGTCTATCTTACCTCTTACAAAGTTATTGTCAATAAAAAATTTACTTAGTCTTTCATACCATGCTCTTGGAGCTTGCTTTAACCCATATAGAGCTTTAGAAAGCTTGTAGACATGATTTGGAAGACTAGGATTCTCAAATCCAAGAGGTTGCTCAACATAAACCTCTTCTTCTATAAAGCTATTTAAGAAAGCATATTTTACATCCAAAGCATGCAAAGGCTAATAACATTCGAATAGCTTCTAATCTAGCTACGGGAGCATAGGTCTCATCGAAATCTATTCCTTCTTCTTGATTATATATCCCTTAGCAACTAATCTAGCCTTGTTTCTAGTTATTATTCCATTTTCATCCATCTTATTTCTAAATACCCATTTAGTTCCAATTATTGTATGATTCTTAGGTTTATGAACTAGATTCCATACATTGTTTCTTTCAAATTGATTTATTTCTTTTTGCATGGCAATTATCCAATCATTATCTTTTTCGGCTTCAATAAATGTCTTAGGTTCAATTTGAGACAAATAAGCTACATAATTGCAAATATTTCTAATAGAGGAACGAGTTCTTACCCCTTGTGAAGGATCACCAATCACTTGATTAATCGGGTGATAATTTACATACCTCCAATATTTGGGAAGACTATCCTCTTGTTGGCTTATAGATGGTTGGTCTAATTTGAGAGTTTCCATCTCTTCATTTGTTTGAGGTGGACTCTCCTTTGGGTCAACAATGGTATTAGGTGTTTCCATTCTTGGAATAAAATCTGCATCATCATTAAAAGAAAATTCTCTACTACTAATTGGGTTAGACTCATCAAGAGTTGCATGTACGGATTCTTCTACCACTATAGTTCTCTTGTTGAAGACTCTATAAGCCTTACTAGAGGTTGAATATCCTAAAAATATCCCTTCATCAGTCTTAGAGTCAAATTTACACAAGTTAGTTTTATTGTTGTTTAAGATGAAGCATTTACAACCAAAAGTATAAAAATAGGAGATATTAGGCTTTCTACCTTTCCATAATTCATACGGAGTTTTGTCAAGCATAGGCCTAATTAAAATTCTATTCAAGATATAGCAAGAAGTGTTTACTGCTTCAGCCCAAAAGTATTTTGGTAAACCATTTTCACAAAGCATTGTTCTAGCAAATTCTTCTAGAACTCTATTTTTCCTCTCAACAACTCCATTTTGTTGAAGAGTTCTAGGAGCTGAAAAGTTGTGATCAATTCCATTTTCATCACAAAATCTTGAAAAACTTTGGTTTTCAAATTCTTTTCCATGATCACTTCTAATGCTTGAAATACAAATTCATTTTTCATTTTGAACCTTTTTGCAAAAGTTTTCAAATCCTTTGAAGGCTTCATCCTTGTAAGCAATAAAGATTACAAAGGTATATCTTGAATAGTCATCAACAATAATAAGAGCATATTGATGGCCACCTAGACTAATGGTACTTATTGGATCAAATAAGTCCATATGCAAAAGTTCCAATGGTCTAGTAGTTGAGACTACATTCTTTGATTTAAAAGAAATCCTAGTTTGTTTTCCCATTTGACAAGCATCACATACTTTGTCTTTTTCAAAATTGATTTTGGGAAGTTCGATGACTAAATCTTTTCTTGAAATGATTTTTAGAAAGTTCATGTTCACATGACCAAGCCTTCTATGCCATAGCCATGGATTTTCACTAATGGCAGGAAAACATTTTTCATTTTTGGAATGCAAGGATTTTAAATCAACTATATAGAAATTTTCATGTCTATGGCCAACAAATTTGATCTTGTTACTCTTGATGTCTATAACTAGATAATGAGAGGTCTCAAATGTAACTTTATTGCCTGTGTCACAAAGTTGACTAATGCTTAGTAAATTTGGCTTAAGGCTTTGTACTAGCAATACATTATCTATGGTTGAGAAATCATTACCAACTTTTCCATGACCAATGATCTTTATTTTTGTGTTGTCTCCAATGGTGACAAGTCTACCATCTCCTAGAGTTAGCTCATTGAACACACTTTTATCACCGGTCATGTGTTTTGAGCATCCACTATCAAGGTACCAACAGTTACCTTTCTCCTTAGTGTGGAGACACATCTACATCACACAAGGATACACAAATGCATTTTTAGGTACCCAAAATTTCTTGGGTCCTTTGGGGTTAGTCCTTGAAAATATGGTTCCTTTTGGGACCCATACTTTTTTAACAATATATGGAGTTCTATAGACATGATGATGCACAATCCTAGGATGATAGTTATTGAATTTTCTAGGAGTATTTAGTTATGCATGCCTATATATGAATTCATAGGATACATGTTTCTATTGTGTGGAATATGAATATACATGCCATTTCCAGAAAATGGACGTAGATGATTTCTAGGATACATTCTTGTGCGGACACTATTTCTAGGATGATAGTAACTCTTAGTTTGTGCAGTGTGCACGTTTTGATTATATATATTGTGTCTAGGATGCATATTTTGATTATTCCTAGCATGTGTATAAGAATTCCTCGAATGAGCATACATATAAGCATAAGTATTTCTAGGATTCTTCACTCTTATATATGCATTAGAATTAGAGTTTCTAGTCATGCTAGCATTCATTGTAGGTGTGATATTGACCTTTGAAGTAGAGACTTCATTCACACAAGAGGCTTTCATGAATAAGCTCTCTTTTGATTTTTGCTTGCCTAATGGAGAGTATCCTAACCCGAATTTTCCTCCACTTAATCTTTGGCAAGAGAGCACTTCATCAAGCTTTTCTTTCCCAAGTATGAGTCTAGATATTGTGCCATTCAATTCTAATATCTTTTTCCTTAGGTTTTCATTTTCATCCTTAAGAAAGTCTTGAGAAGAATCGTAAATTAGTGAAGATAGTTTTTCTTTCTCTTCTCTTAGACTTATCATCTCTTTTGAAAGGGATAACACCTCTTTCTTAAGAGTGGAGTTCCTAGAATCAAAATTTTTTAATTCTTCATGCATTTTATTTATGACTTTTATTAGCTCTTCACTACTACTAACCATGTTATTCTTAGAGGAGGGAGAAGATGATGATACCTCATTTTCGTCATCGATTGCCATAAGACATAGGTTGGCAATTTCCTCGTATCCGACTTCTTTATCCAAAGAGTCTTCTTCTTTATCATCACTCCAAGTGGTTGCAATCATAGCTTTCTTCTTGAAGCTCTTGTATGGTTTGCTTGTAGCTGTGTAATCAGCCTTGATGTGACCGGGCTTCTTGCATCCATAGCACACAAGTGGTTCCCTTTTTGAGGTGGGATCCTTTGTGTATGGTTTCTTGCTTTTCTTCAAGAATTTATGAAACCGTTTGGTGATTAAAGCCATTTCATCGTCTTCTCCACTGCTCTCCTCCTCTTCTTCCTATTCTTCTTCTTTGTTGCTTGTGGAGGCTTTGAGAGCAATCACCTTTTTCTTCTTCTCATCATCATTGACAGTGTGATTCATTTCTTCCATTTCATATGTCAACAATGACCCAAGGAGTGTCTCAACATTAAGTTTGTCAAGATCTTTGGCTTCCTAAATAGCCATCTTCTTTGCTTTCCAAGTAGGTGGCAAAAATCTTAGGATTTTTCTTGTTAGTTCAAATTCCTCAATGTTCCTACCAAGAAGCTTTAAACCATTAACAATAGTTGTGAAACGTGAGTGCATTTGAGAAATTGTTTCGTTAGGAGACATTCTAAAAGATTTATATTTAGAAACTAGCATATAAATTTTTTATTTTTTAACCTCACTAGTTCATTCATATGTAATTTACAATTTATCCCATATCTCTTTAGCCGAAAAACATGCAAAGATTTTATTGTATTCAGATATATCTAAAGCATAATGTAATATACTTGTGGCTCTACTATTGAGAGACATCATTCTATAATCCTTATCATTGTACTCAGTTTTGAGTTTAGGCACTGTATGATTGATTTCTCCAATAGTGATTTCCTTTGTAGGAATTCTAAGTCCTTCCTTAATGACTCTCCACAGATTATAATCTTGTCATTCGACAAAGATTTTCATCATGTTTTTCCAATAGTTATAGTCGGAACCATTGAACAAGGGGGGCTTAGTGTATGAGTGTCCCTCAGAATAGCTATTTGCTGGCATCGGATCAACTCAAGGATATTAAGCCTAAAATTGAGAATAAGGCTCTGATACCAATTGTAGACTGAGGTTCCAATCCAAGAGGGGGGTGAATTGGGTTTTTAAAACTTTTTACTAATTAATCACAAGTTTATAAAAACATATGAACCAACAAGCATGTAAACAAGTAATGTGCTATAAACAAAAGAGTTTATGGAATAGAATATGCAAATACAGTTTATAGTGGTTCGGCAATATCAGATTCGTTCTGACCCTACGTCCACTCTCTTCAAGGAACTTTCTTGAAGTAATCCACTAAGAACCTTAGTCGTGCAACTTCACGGGTGTTGCACAAACCTTACAATACCTTCCTCTCGGAAGCAAACCCCTTCCTCTCGGAAGCTAATCTCTTTCTTTCGGAAGCTAATCCCTTTATAATAAAAGCTGTAAAGTAAATGGTAGAGAGACAACAATGAAGGCTTATACAACTGAATAATATCTCTCTTTCAGGTAAAGCTTGAAGAATGGCTCAGCACAAATATTTCAAAGCTTTTTGTGTATCAAAGAGTAAAAACTTGATTGAATGTGTAACTCTTTGTTTTGAAATGCTCAATAGTGTGGGTTTAAATAGCCTTGATGTAATATACCCATTTTGAATTGATTTGGTACGCTTTTGTACATCAAATATATAGGTCTGGTGCCATAACAGTCATATTTTTAGAATTACTAGTTGACTGAGTCTTAGTACCAGTTGACTGGGTCCACTTTAAAAATCTCATTAAGGCTATTGAAGGTACCAGTTGACTGGGTATGATTTACCAGTCGACTGAGAAACTTCTACCCAAAGTACCAGTCGATTGGGTTGTTCTTACCAGTAGACTGGGAAACTTCTGCCCAGAACACCAGTCGACTGGTATAAAGCATCCAGTCGACTGTGGACATACTGTCCTATATATCAGTCTTCTGGTATATGTACCCAGTCGACTAGGTTGCCTATCAACCCAGTTTTCATGTTTTGAAAATATTTTAATTTTAAAACATTTGATTAAATGGTTATATTAAAATGCTTTTAAAAAAAGGAGCCATTGGACAAGCTAATTACCTGAACAAGTGAGACTTACAACTTGTTTTAATATCTTAGACCTATACTAGTTCTTCTGTCTTCACTTAATGTTTGATTCGGGATGAGTTCTTGTACCTTGATCCTTGGTTGAATGCTCTTATTGCTTAATACACTTAGATAGCATTGTTAGTATAATAAGAGTTATGTTTTGTCATCATTAAAATATAGGTGAGGGTCAACAATGTCCTTCTTTGATCTTGTAAATCCACTTACAATCCACAACTCTCTGATTTTATGGTTTAGGAACCAATTCTCAAGAGTTGTTCTTCCTCAAAGAATGCATTTCCTCCTCCATAGCTAGCTTCCATCTTGACGAATCCTTACATCCCATGGCATCAATATAAGTTTCTGGTTCATAGTTGATTATCTCTCCTTCTAAATAAGGAGCTGCTACATTAGCATCCGTAAAACCATATCTCAAAGGTGGTCTGATCTGCCTCCTTTCCTGGTCTCTTGTGAACTGATAATCATTCCGATTTGCTACATCATTTCCTTTTAGTTGAGCCTCCTTTTGAGTGTCTTGAGCTTGGCCTTCATCAATGGGCTGTACCTGATCCGAACCCTCTTGCCTTCCTTGCTCTACTTGAACTGAATTTTCTTTGATGCTATGCTCCACATAAACCGGGCTGGTTTGCTCACTTTCCCCTGCAGGGTTAGTTTTCTCCAAATAGAGAAATAATAGCTCATTAAAAAATGACATCCCTACTTATTATGAGTTTAGTTCCTTTTGGTTTTAAGGACCACAACCTATACCCCTTAACTCCTTCACCATATCCTAGAAACACATACTTTCTAGACCTTGGGCTAAGTTGATCATCCTTTTGATGTGCAAACGTAGCACATCCAAAAGTTTTAAGGTTGTTTAACTCAGGGGCTTTCCAATCCACATCTCATCGGGAGTCTTAAGATCCAAAACTCTAGAGGGTGATCTATTAACCAAATACACAGTAGTAGACACAGCTTCCCCCCAAAAACACTTGGGTAAACCGGAGCCAATAATCATGCACCTAACCTTGTCCAAAAGGGCCCTATTCATCCTCTTAGAAACTTCATTTTGCTGAGGGGTTTTCACAACCGTTCTATGTCTTAGAATCCCATTTAACTCACAAAATTTGTTAAAATCCTGATTGCAAAATTCTAAGCCATTATCGGTTCTTAAAACCTTAACTACCTTACTCGTTTGAGTTTCCAGCAACTTTTTTCCACACCATAAACTTATTCAAAGCATCTGATTTATTTTTAAACAAATAAACCCAAACCTTTCTAGAATAGTCATCAATCAAAGAAAGAAAGTAAAGATTATCTCCTTGTGTTGGTGTTCTTGCTGGTCCCCAAAGATCGGCATGAATGTAGTTAAAAATACCCTTTGACTTGTGCACTCTGGTGTTGAAGCTAACCCGATGTTGCTTCCCAAGAACACAACTCTCGCAGAAATCAAGTTTTTCTACTTTGTTACCATCAAGTAAACCATCATTGCTGAGAACTTTCAGCGCTTTTTCACTCATATGTCCCAATCGATTGTGCCAAAGAACCGCCTTATCCATCTCAGCCATCAAGCTTGCTGCTTGATCCTTGATATCCGTCTCTCCAATAATCTCATAGAAACCATCCTTTATTGCTGCTTTGATCACCACCAAGGTTCCCTTGGTTACCTTGATCTTTCCTCCCTCTGCTTTGTATATGTACCCCATGGAATCTAGCTGCCCCAATGAGATCAAATTTCTTCTCAAATCCAGAAGATATCTCACATTCCGCAGCAGCCTTGTAACTCCATCAAACATCCTCATTTGGATGTCTCCTATGCCCTTCACTTAGCAAGAAGTATCGTTCCCCAAGAAAACCTTTCCTTTATTAGTTTCCTTGAAATTCTTGAACCAATCATGGTGAGGACACATCTGATAAGTGCACCCAGAATCCAATATCCATTTCTCACTGCTTTGCCTCTCGCTCACATTTGAGCACACAATAAGAACATCATCATCTTGTTCTTCTCCCTTGGCAATCGAAGCCTCTCCATTGTTGGTATGGCCTCTTCCTTTCTCATCCTTTATCATATTCTTTCAATCTCTCTTGAAATGACCCTCCTTAGTACAGTAGTAGCATCGCTTTCTTCCAAACTTCGGTTTAGAATGCGATCTTCCATGGCTTTGACCTCTACCCTTTGGTTTATCCCAATAGTTGCCATAGATGTTGCTGCCATTCTGAGTTGCAGGCTTTCCTCTAACAAACAGACCTTCTCCACTTAATCCTTCCCTCATCTTGGCTTTGAAATCATGAGTCCCTTATAGCCTTAATCACAATTTCTTTGGTTAGTGTATCTCTTCCATATTCAATAGCATTAATCAAGCTTTCAAAACAATCGGGAAGATAATTCAACAATATAACAACTAATTGTTCATATGGGAGTGTTATACTACAACTAGTCAAATCTTGAACTAGTTTATTAAACACATCAAGATTATCTTGCAACTCTTTATTATGATCCATTTTAAAAGCAAAGATACGTTTTATAAGATAGATTTTATTAGGGAGAGTTTTGGTAAGAAACAACTCATCTAATTTCTTTCAAATGACAGCTGGATCTTCCGAATCTCCACATTCCCTTGTCACACTATCCGATATGTGCAGAAAGATGGTGCTATATGCCATCTTCTTCATCTTATTCCGCTGGAGCTCCATGATACTTGCTGAAAAATTGTCATCTTCTCCAAGCACCAAGTCCACCTTTTGTTGTATAAGAACCTGTAATACCCGTATTTGTAAAGTAGGGTAAAGAAGTAATTTAATAAATATGGCATGAAATTAAAATAATATATTTTACGTGAAGGACTTAGCATTGAATAAAAATAATTCTTTTGAAAAATAAATTTAGGACATGGACGTTATTTAATGAAAAGAAAAAAATTTGGACCTAAACGTCCAAGATAAGATCAGAAGAAAGAAAAAAAAAAGGTAAAAAAAGTTATTTTTCTTCAAAAAAGAAGAAGGAAAAGTCAAAGAAAGGTGGCAGCAGGTGGCAGCACCTGCTGCTAAGTGAATTTGTGAGGGGAGAGAGAGTCCTCCACGTTTTTGAAACGTGGAGGCTTTTTAAAATGCTGAAGAATTGGAATAGGGGCCAACAGCTGAAGCAAACTTTTCTTATAAATATATATAAGTTGTATACTGAACGAAATCGTTCAGTTTCTTTCAACTTCTAGTTTCTCAAAACATTTGGGGATTCAAAGAGAAGTCGAAAGATTAAAATTTTAAAGGAGTTTTCTGTGGAATTTCATAGAGAATCATGAGAAGCTATAAGAAACAGAAGATAATAGTGTAGTATTTATTTTTGAATTTTTAGCATATATGAAATTCCCAAAGTTCAAAGTGAGAATTTTCAAAGTGTGTGGTTTATATCGAGTTGAAGAATAAATTGAAAAATTTATATAAATATGATGTCAGGTGTTGACGAACTACAACCGGGGGAATTTATGAGAGAAACGAGAAAGGCAATGAGATGATCCACGGGTAGATTTAAGAGCTACGTGGTGAGTTGGATTTACTTTAAGTAGTTTAAATAAAAATCAATTATTTGGTGATTATATTAAATTTAATTATTAAAGTATGATTGGGTGGTAGATAAATCTTTGGGTGGATAGATATGGTATAAATGTTGGAATCGTATAAAATTATTATGTGAGAAGAAATATTATTAGAAAAATGAGTTAATTTAATAATAAAAGTAAGAAGTGAAATTCTTGATGAGCTATGGCTGAGATTCTGATATGAATTTTTGAGGAGATAAATTTTAGTGGATCTTAACAAACTTTGATGGATGATTTGATGAGATTTGGGATGAAATTTAGTGAATCTTGAAAAGTTTTAATGGATGATTTGATGTGATTTGGGATGAGAGAGTCTTAGTGGAAAATTTTATATAAATTTGAGAATGATCAAGAATACTAATTTAATTGTTTTAAAATTATATTGTTTTTATGTTACTGCTCATATGTTCATTTGATATCATTGTTCATATGTATATGCATTAAATGAAAAAAAATGAACCGAGAAGGCAGCCGGTCTAATTGAAAAACCGTAACAGCCGGTATATGCTGGAAATGAATCCTGTGGCAGCCGAGAAAAGCTGAAAGAACCGAGAAGGTAGCCGGTCTAAATGAGAATGAAAGAACTAGGAAGGCAGCCGATCTTAGATAATAACAACCTGTCGACAGGTGGGAAGACGTTCCCATCATAATCATTTATGCATTGCATCTGTTTTAATTATTACTTGTATTATTGAAATGCTGAGGTGTGGTGTATTAATTGTGAATTTAATTATAGATGATTGAGTCTCACAGAAAGAGACAGCTATGATGATAAGATTATTGAAATGCTGAGGTGTGGTGTATTATTGTGAATATAATTATAGATAATTGAGTCTCACAGAAAGAGACAGTTATGGCAATAAGATGATTGAAATGCTTAGGTGTGATGTATTAATTGTGAATTTAATTATAGATGATTGAGTCTCACAGAAAGAGACAGTTATAATGATAAGATTATTGAAATACTGAGATGTGGTGTATTATTGTGAATTTAATTATAGATGATTGAGTCTCACAGAAAGAGACAGTTATAATAATAAGATGATTGAAATGCTAAGGTGTGGTATGTTATTGTTATGGTGATAAGCACTATCTAAATGGTAGACTTATGATGTGAACCTCATTGCGAGGAAATTATGAAATAATTGATGGTATTGAGGTGAACCAATAAATAATAGGAAGAGAATGATAGAGAGTGGATGTTATGACATGGGTAGTGATAGTAGAGTGCTAGTATCAAGTGTAGGAGATATAAATTGATTTAAATATTAAAAGATTGTTTATACTAATGAATACTTTTAGTAAATTTAATTCACTGAGCTTGTGAAGCTCACTCCTCATTGTACAATGATTTTCAGGTAGCAGGTTTGACAAATAGTTTGGTGAGTTGAAGTTGGGAGGAAATCATTTTCTGTAAGCCACGTGCGTGTCATCATCATCAGACTAATGAGATAAATAAAATGAAAAATTTATTTGTAAATATTAATGCATTTTACATCGTATAGAATGTTTAAAGATCGGATTGATGTAAAAATTTCTTTTGGTGTTATTGGTTTTTATTGTTGCATATATCTGTCATGCTGGGATTCTCAAAATGTGATGACACCATTTTTTGGGTGGTCAACCCGGGATGGATCGTTACAGAACCACCTTGATTTTCCGCTTCCAAAGGGAAAAGTCTCCCTTTCCATCAAACTTCTCAACAATGAAGTTTGAACCCATCTTGCAGAAAAAATCTCAAGATTTATGTAGCACCCACAATTACTTTCAAAACCTCTTCTCTCCAACTTTTAAACTTCAAGAACCCAATCAAATCTTGATCCCAGCACCGTTCTTCAACCTCAAGAACCCGATCAAATCTTGATCCCAACACCGTTCTTGAATCACCCAAGAAGTTTCCTTTGATTTTTGGAGTCTTGCTCTGATACAGCTGTTCTAGTAAGACTTTGAATAGTGCTCAGATGAATTACTCCACAACTGAAAAAGAATTGCTAGCTGTAGTATTTGCTTTAGATAAATTTCGTGCATTCTTAATTGGTTCTACTATCCTTATTTTTGCAGATCATGCGGCTCTCAAATACTTTGTTACAAAGAAGGATGCTAAGGCACGCTTAATACGATGGATCCTACTCCTACAAGAATTCGACATCACCATCAAAGAAAAGAAAGGAGTGGAGAACGTAGTAGCTGACCATCTCTCGAGGCTCACATTTGATAACATTTGTGATGACACACTAATTAAGGATGACTTTCCTGATGAGCATTTACTCTCTGTTGCTTCTTTACCATGGTTTGCTCACATCGTGAATTATTTGGCCACAGGTGAGATACCAATGGATTGGAGAGCTCCAGACAAGAGGAAATTCTTATATGAGGTATATAATTTCTTTTGGGATGACCCCTATCTTTTCAAGTACTGTCCTGACCAAATTCTAAGGCGTTGCATCCCTAATGAAGAGATTGTAAGTGTTTTAGAATTTTGTCACTCCCAAGCTTGTGGAGGCCACTTTTCAATGAAAAAAACAGTTGCAAAAATTTTGCAGTGTGGATTTTATTGGCCTACCTTGTTTAAAGATGCAAACACCTATTGTCGCTCATGTAAAAAGTGTCAAAAGTTAGGAGCGGTGTCTCGTCGAAATAAGATGCCCTTAAACCCCATTTTGGTAATTGAAATCTTTGATTGTTGGGGCATTGATTTTATGGGACCCTTTCCTCCTTCCTTTGGATACCAATATATCATCGTGGCAATAGATTATGTATCTAAGTGAGTAGAGGCAGCAGCTTGCCGAAGTAATGATAATAGAACGGTAATTAAATTTCTTAAAGAAAATGTGTTATCTCGATTTGGTACACCACGTGCTATAATTAGTGATCGAGGTACACATTTTTGTAACTGTTCTTATGAAGCTTTGATGAGAAAATATGAGGTGTTACACAAAATTTCTATTGCTTATCATCCTCAGACTAGTGGGCAAGTAGAGCTTGCTAATAGGGAGATTAAACAAATTTTAGAAAAAACGGTTAACCCGGATCGCAAGGATTGGTCTTTGAGACTAGTTGATGCGCTTTGGGCTTAGCGTACATCTTTTAAAACTCCCTTAGGTATGTCACCTTATCGACTTGTTTTTGGAAAGTCTTGCCACTTACCTGTAGAGCTCGAGCATCGAGCGTATTGGGCAATCAAATCTTTTAATTTTGACATAGGAGAGGCTGGTAAGCTTCAGAAATATTAGTTGACCGGGTTAGAGGAGTTACGGAATGATGCTTATGAGAACTCTAGAATCTATAAGGCTAAGATGAAAGTATTCCATGATAAAAATATTTTGAGGAAAACATTTAAACCTAATGATCGGGTGTTCTTATACGAATCTAGACTCCATAAGCATCCTGGAAAACTTCGGTCGAGGTGGACCGGCCCTTTTGTAGTGAAAGCTGTTTTTGAAAATGGGGTGGTAGAAATTGAGAATACTAGGGATGGTCGAATTTTTAAAGTCAATGGTCAACGACTTAAGATCTTAATTGATAGGCACGATCCGGAAGTGGAAGACATTCCACTCATGGATCCTGTCTATTCACCTTGACCACACAGCAAAGGTACGTTTTACTTTTCTTTTTCCTTCTTTTGTTTTGTTTGTTTGTTTTGTTTTTTATTGAGTGCATTTTAATTTTAATTTTTAGTGTGCTAACACACGGTGGGAATCTTAATGGTACACCGCAGTTGCTTTGTTTTTGTTTGTGCTATGTTGTAGATCGGACTTTCAACAAGAAGTTTAGCATGCAGTTTATATAGAGGTGCACAAATTTCATCTTCCGTGCACCTTTGGCTACAAGGGGAGTCTTCTTTACTCTTTCTTTTACATTGAGATCAATGCAATTTTTAAGTTGGGGTGGAGGAAACGCATCTTTTTGTTTCTATATTCTTTATTTCCATACATTTTTTTTCTTTTTCTATTGAACTGCTTGGTGTCATTTTCCTCTTTTTGTTTGCTTTTAACATGCTTGGTGTTAGCCTTAGAGTTTATTCACATTTCAATGATATGAGCTTAATTGAGATAACATATAGCATTTAGAAGAAATTAAATCTTGCTTCAGTTTGAAAATAATTTAAGTATTAATCTTTATTTGGTTAGAGACTCTAGTTTGTGGTAAGATAGTATGATTAGTTTTAAACATTTAGAAAAGTTTTATGTGTGATTATTTTGTGAATATTTTTGCGGTCTCGACAAGTTCTAGAACTTACTTGATAACCACTTGAGGTGAATTCCTATAATGCACATTACTTAGGATATGATATAGGCCATTTTTGGACCGTTTGAGCCTGTTAAACCTACCATTGCTATATTTACCACTAGTCACCTATTTGAGCCTTTTTCTTAAAAAGAAAAATTGAGCCTTTTTTCTTTCAATAAACCATTTACTTACCTTTATGAGAATAAAAATATTTTATCCTTACCTTTCTTTTAAAAGAACTTAGTTATACACATGCTGTGAGAAGCACTTAAAACGAGTAAGGGTGGAAATATGAAAAAAAAAATATCGCTACCACAACCCAAGTACATTAAAGGAGATAAGTTGGGGGTTGTGGAAAAGAAAAGGAAAAAAATGATGAAAAAGAAGGTGAATGGTTATGTGCCAAAATAAATAAAAAAAATGAATTATGGCAAAGAAAGAAGAAAGAAAGAAAAAGAAAATAAGTGATTTGTTGAAAGAAATGCTCGAAAAATGGTTGAAAGAGTTGGGTGTTGAAGTAAAGGTTATCAAGTGCTTAAAATGATTGTGTTTAAAGCTAAGAGATTGAGTCCTTTTACTTGTGAATCCTTCCCATTCTTCCTTAGCCTTTACCTTAGCCTAACATTACAAGCTTATTAAAGACCTTTTGATCCAATGTAGTGTGATTTTTTCTACAATAGTGGAGAGTGGTTTGAAATGTAAGCATATGGAGCTTGTTTTTGTGATTGACGTCACAAAATTTATTATGTTTTTAGACGCCAAGACTTTTATTCATGAATGTTATGCATAAAAACATCCGGGTGTTTGGATTAATGGATTGTGGTAAGATGGATGTTAAGAGTCAATAACGATTTTAAGATTGATGTTTGGATTATTTTTTGACTTGAGTGATATTTAATGATTCTATATGCCATGTGCTATGTGCGATTTTTGAGACAAAAGTGAATTACTCTTGGTTTAACACTAATATTGCTTTTCATTTACTTTGATTCCCACCGTAGAATTCATCCTTTGTTTTCGCTTGAATTGCTAGGGACTAGCAATAAGCTAGTTGGGGGTTGTGATGAGAGTCATAAAATGCTTCTCAACAGTGGTTAATTGTTAGCATTTTAGGATTAATCTC
Source organism: Bretschneidera sinensis (assembly GCA_023935145.1). Taxonomy (NCBI): domain Eukaryota; kingdom Viridiplantae; phylum Streptophyta; class Magnoliopsida; order Brassicales; family Akaniaceae; genus Bretschneidera; species Bretschneidera sinensis. The sequence continues at coordinate 74,549,747 of CM043703.1, read as the reverse complement.
GGTCTTTATTGCGCTTTTATGTGTTAATAACTCTAAAGTAATATTATTGGACCACTGACTTATTTCAGTGCAATTTTCAGGTACTTTGAGTTTAAAAGAGAAAAAGAAGCGATTGTTGCTTAAAAGGCCAAGATCCTATGCTTCTGGAAGGACAAGATGGACTGCTGCCTATACTGCGATCGAGCACACAAGCAGTGCGATCGAGCGCACATCCCACATCGACCAAGAATTACTCTACAGCGCAACTGTGATCGAGCACAACAATCTTTGATCGAGCGCACTAAGGTTGCGATCGAGCGCACTCGACAGTATCCCACATCGGTTATAAAACACATAGCACTCCGGGAGTTTGCCTATATAAGATCCACTCCACTTTAGCTTTAAGCATCAATCGAAGCTCATATGAAATCATCATAGAGTGAATCCAGAGGGCCTTTAGGAGCAATCCATAGGGCCTTTAGGAGGAATCTAAAGTATACTTTTGGAGGGCAAGCTGAGGAATCACTGAAGCTTTCGCTACCAAGGAGGAGATGATTGTTGAGAGGCCGGAGGCAACTCGAGGAAGTATGAGCCCCTTGGCCGGCTAGTCTCCAAACAAGGCGAATGGATGAATCCCTAGGTGTAGTTGTTCTTATTTTCCTTTATTTGATTTAGTTGTAGTTTGGTATTATTTTCATTAAATATTGTTATGTTTTATTTTTTAATTTAATTAGTAGATTTCTTATTAGTCCAGTGATTGCATGCTTCTTTTCCATATAAGTCTAATCATGCTTTTCTTTTCTTATGTGTATTTGTTTGGGTGTGATTGAGTTCAGTAGATCTCTTTTATAGATTTGTCCATTGCTGCGGTATTGTCATTTAGATATATCGTCATCTTTTGATAATTTATAAGTTAGGTCATGTGTACTTGAAAGTAAAGAATAGTTCATATCAATTACATTAGGGTTTATACATGTGCTTTAATTGAATATTTGCCGATTGCCTGTTTGGAATGTGAAACTTGCAATCAAGATAAAAACAACTGAATCAAGTTAGGATTAGAGCAACGAACCTAGGGAGGATTTCTGAAACCTTGTTGTTTATTTATTATCCATCAACTATTTACACGATCAACAATTCAGATTTTATTACTTTAACTTTTATTGTTTGTGTTGAGGTTTACACCTTCTTGTGTAATTAGTTTGTTTCCCTGTGGAATCGACACCCCAAAGCTGTATTACAAATATCGCGTTACACTTTGGGTGTAATGAAGTAGTCTAAATAAAAATCAATTATTTGGTGATAATATTAAATTTAATTATTAAAGTATGATTGGGTGGTAGATAAATATTTTGGTGGATAGCTATGGTATAAATATTGGAATCGTAGAAAATTATTATGTGAGAAGAAATATTATTAGAAAAATGAGTTGATTTAATAATAAAAGTGAGAAGTGAAATTCTTGATAAGCTATGGTTGAGATTCTGATATGAATTTTTGAGGAGATAAATTTTAGTGGATCTTAACAAACTTTGATGGATGATTTGATGAGATTTGAGATGAAATTTAGTGAATCTTGACAAGTTTTAATGGATGATTTGATGTGATTTGGGATTAGAGAGTCTTAGTGGAAAATTTTATATAAATTTGAGAATGATCAGGAATGCCAATTTAATTATTTTAAAATTATGTTGTTTTTATGTTACTGTTCATATGTTCATTTGATATCATTGTTCATTGCATATGCATTAAATGAAAAGAAAAGAACCGGGAAGGCAGCCGGTCTTATGAGAATGAAAGAACCAGGAAGGCAGCTGGTCTAAATGAGAATGAAAGAACTAGGAAGGCAGCCGATCTTAGATAATAACAACCTGTCGACAGGTGGGAAGACGTTCCCATCATAATCATTTATGCATTGCATATGTTTTAATTATTACTTGCATTATTGAAATGCTGAGGTGTGGTGTATTAATTGTGAATTTAATTATAAATGATTGTGTCTCATAGAAAGAGACAGCTATGATGATAAGATTATTGAAATGCTGAGGTGTGGTGGATTATTGTGAATATAATTATAGATGATTGAGTCTCACAGAAAGAGACAATTATGGCGATAAGATGATTGAAATGCTTAGGTGTGATGTATTAATTGAGAATTTAATTATAGATGATTGAGTCTCATAGAAAGAGACAGTTATTATGATAAGATTATTGAAATACTGAGGTGTGGTGTATTATTGTGAATTTAATTATAGATGATTGAGTCTCACAGAAAGAGACAGTTATGATGATAAGATAATTGAAATGTTGAGGTGTGGTGTGTTATTGTTATAGTGATAAGAACTATCTAAATGGTGGACTTATGATGTGAACCTCATTGTGAGGAAATTATGAAATAATTGATGGTATTGAGGTGAACCAATAAATAATAGGAAGAGAATGATAGAGAATGGATGTTATGACATGGGTAGTGATAGTAGAGTGCTGTATCAAGTGTAGGAGATGTAAATTGATTTAAATATTGAAAGATTGTTTATACAAATGAGTACTTTTAGTAAATTTAATTCACTGAGCTTGTGAAATTCACTCCTCATTGTACAATGATTTTTCAGGTAGCAGGTTTGACAAATAGTTTGGTGAGTTGAAGTTCAGAGGAAATCATTTTCTGTTAGCCATGTGTGTGTCATCATCCTCAGACTAATGGGATAAATAAAATGAAAAATTTATTTGTAAATATTCATGCATTTTACGTCGTATAGAATGTTTAAAGATCGGATTGATGTAAAAATTTCTTTTGGTGTTATTGATTTTTATTGTTGCATATATGTGTCATGCTAGGATTCTCAAAATGTGATGACACCATTTCTGGGGTGGCCAACCTTGGATGGGTCGTTACAGAACCGCCTTGATTTTCCGCTTCCAAAGGGCAAAGTCTCCTTTTCCATCAAACTTCTCAACAATGAAGTTTGAACCCATCTTGCAGAAAAAATCTCAAGATTTATGTAGCACCCACAATTACTTTCAAAACCTCTTCTCTCCAACTTTTAAACTTCAAGAACCCAATCAAATCTTGATCCCAGCACCGTTCTTCAACCTCAAGAACCCGATCAAATCTTGATCCCAACACCGTTCTTGAATCACCCAAGAAGTTTCCTTTGATTTTTGGAGTCTTGCTCTGATACAACTGTTCTAGTAAGACTTTGAATAGTGCTCAGATGAATTACTCCACAACTGAAAAAGAATCGCTAGCTGTAGTATTTGCTTTAGATAAATTTCGTGCATTCTTAATTGGTTCTACTATCCTTATTTTTGCAGATCATGCGGCTCTCAAATACTTTGTTACAAAGAAGGATGCTAAGGCACGCTTAATACGATGGATCCTACTCCTACAAGAATTCGACATCACCATCAAAGAAAAGAAAGGAGTGGAGAACGTAGTAGCTGACCATCTCTCGAGGCTCACATTTGATAACATTTGTGATGACACACTAATTAAGGATGACTTTCCTGATGAGCATTTACTCTCTGTTACTTCTTTACCATGGTTTGCTCACATTGTGAATTATTTGGCCACAGGTGAGATACCAATGGATTGGAGAGCTCCAGACAAGAGGAAATTCTTATATGAGGTATGTAATTTCTTTTGGGATGACCCCTATCTTTTCAAGTACTGTCCTGACCAAATTCTAAGGCGTTGCATCCCTAATGAAGAGATTGTAAGTGTTTTAGAATTTTGTCACTCCCAAGCTTGTGGAGGCCACTTTTCAATGAAAAAAACAGTTGCAAAAATTTTGCAGTGTGGATTTTATTGGCCTACCTTGTTTAAAGATGCAAACACCTATTGTCGCTCATGTGAAAAGTGTCAAAAGTTAGGAGCGGTGTCTCGTCGAAATATGATGCCCTTAAACCCCATTTTGGTAATTGAAATATTTGATTGTTGCGGCATTGATTTTATGGGACCCTTTCCTCCTTCCTTTGGATACCAATATATCATCGTGGCAATAGATTATGTATCTAAGTGAGTAGAGGCAGCAGCTTGCCGAAGCAATGATAATAGAACGGTAATTAAATTTCTTAAAGAAAATGTGTTATCTCGATTTGGTACACCACGTGCTATAATTAGTGATCGAGGTACACATTTTTGTAACTGTTCTTTTGAAGCTTTGATGAGAAAATATGAGGTGTTACACAAAATTTCTATTGCTTATCATCCTCAGACTAGTGGGCAAGTAGAGCTTGCTAATAGGGAGATTAAACAAATTTTAGAAAAAACGGTTAACCCGGATCGCAAGGATTGGTCTTTGAGACTAGTTGATGCGCTTTAGGCTTACCGTACATCTTTTAAAACTCCCTTAGGTATGTCACCTTATCGGCTTGTTTTTGGAAAGTCTTGCCACTTACCTGTAGAGCTCGAGCATCGAGCGTATTGGGCAATCAAATCTTTTAATTTTGACATAGGAGAGGCTGGTAAGCTTCAGAAATATTAGTTGACTGGGTTAGAGGAGTTAAGGAATGACGCTTATGAGAACTCTAGAATCTATAAGGCTAAGATGAAAGTATTCCATGATAAAAATATTTTGAGGAAAACATTTAAACCTAATGATCGGGTGTTCTTATACGAATCTAGACTCCATAAGCATCCTGGAAAACTTCGGTCTAGGTGGACCGGCCCTTTTGTAGTGAAAGCTGTTTTTGAAAATGGGGTGGTAGAAATTGAGGATACTAGGGATGGTCGAATTTTTAAAGTCAATGGTCAATGACTTAAGATCTTAATTGATAGGCACGATCCGGAAGTGGAAGACATTCCACTCATGGATCCTGTCTATTCACCTTGACCACACAACAAAGGTACGTTTTACTTTTCTTTTTCCTTCTTTTGTTTTGTTTGTTTGTTTTGTTTTTTATTGAGTGCATTTTAATTTTAATTTTTAGTGTGCTAACACACGGTGGGAATCTTAATGGTACACCGCAGTTGCTTTGTTTTTGTTTGTGCTATGTTGTAGATCGGACTTTCAACAAGAAGTTTAGCATGCAGTTTATATAGAGGTGCACAAATTTCAGCTTCCGTGCACCTTTGGCTACAAGGGGAGTCTTCTTTACTCTTTCTTTTACATTGAGATCAATGCAATTTTTAAGTTGGGGTGGAGGAAACGCATCTCTTTGTTTCTATATTCTTTATTTTCATACATTTTTTTTTCTATTGAACTGCTTGGTGTCATTTTCCTCTTTTTGTTTGCTTTTAACATGCTTGGTGTTAGCCTTAGAGTTTATTCACATTTCAATGGTATGAGCTTAATTGAGATAACATATAGCATTTAGAAGAAATTAAATCTTGCTTCAGTTTGAAAATAATTTAAGTATTAATCTTTATTTGGTTAGAGACTCTAGTTTGTGGTAAGATAGTATGATTAGTTTTAAACATTTAGAAAAGTTTTATGTGTGATTATTTTGTGAATATTTTTGCGGTCTCGACGAGTTCTAGAACTTACTTGATAACCACTTGAGGCGAATTCCTATAATGCACATTACTTAGGATATGATATAGGCCATTTTTGGACCGTTTGAGCCTGTTAAACCTACCATTGCTATATTTACCACTAGTCACCTATTTGAGCATTTTTCTTAAAAAGAAAAATTGAGCCTTGTTTCTTTCGATAAATCATTTACTTACCTTTATGAGACTAAAAATATTTTATCCTTACCTTTCTTTTAAAAGAACTTAGTTATACACATGTTGTGAGAAGCACTTAAAACGAGTAAGGGTGGAAATATGAAAAAAAATATCGCTACCACAACCCAAGTACATTAAAGGAGATAAGTTGGGGGTTGTGGAAAAGAAAAGGAAAAAAATGATGAAAAAGAAGGTGAATGGTTATGTGCTAAAATAAATAAAAAAAATGAATTATGGCAAAGAAAGAAGAAAGAAAGAAAAAGAAAATAAGTGATTTGTTGAAAGAAATGCTCGAAAAATGGTTGAAAGAGTTGGGTGTTGAAGTAAAGGTTATCAAGTGCTTAAAATGATTGTGTTTAAAGCTAAGAGATTGAGTCCTTTTACTTGTGAATCCTTCCCATTCTTCCTTAGCCTTTACCTTAGCCTAACATTACAAGCTTATTAAAGACCTTTTGATCCAATGTAGTGTGATTTTTTCTACAATAGTGGAGAGTGGTTTGAAATGTAAGCATATGGAGCTTGTTTTTGTGATTGACGTCACAAAATTTATTATGTTTTTAGAGGCCAAGACTTTTATTCATGAATGTTATGCATAAAAACATCCTGGTGTTTGGATTAATGGATTGTGGTAAGATGGATGTTAAGAGTCAATAACGATTTTAAGATTGATGTTTGCATTATTTTTTGACTTGAGTGATATTTAATGATTCTATATGCCATGTGCTATGTGCAATTTTTGAGACAAAAGTGAATTACTCTTGGTTTAACACTAATATTGCTTTTCATTTACTTTGATTCCCACCGTAGAATTCATCCTTTGTTTTCGCTTGAATTGCTAGGGACTAGCAATAAGCTAGTTGGGGGTTGTGATGAGAGTCATAAAATGCTTCTCAACAGTGGTTAATTGTTAGACTTTTAGGATTAATCTCGGTCTTTATTGCGCTTTTATGTGTTAATAACTAAAAAGTAATATTATTGGACCACTGACTTATTTCAGTGCAATTTTCAGGTACTTTGAGTTTAAAAGAGAAAAAGAAGCAATTGTTGCTTAAAAGGCCAAGATCCCATGCTTCTGGAAGGACAAGATGGACTACTGCCTATACTGCGATCGAGCACACAAGCAGTGCGATCGAGCGCACATCCCACATCGACCAAGAATTACTCTACAGCGCAACTGTGATCGAGCACAACAATCTTTGATCGAGCGCACTAAGGTTGCGATCGAGCGCACTCGGCAGTATCCCACATCGGTTATAAAACACATAGCACTCCGGGAGTTTGCCTATATAAGACCCACTCCACTTTAGCTTTAAGCATCAATCGAAGCTCATATGAAATCATCATAGAGTGAATCCAGAGGGCCTTTAGGAGCAATCCAGAGGGCCTTTAGGAGGAATCTAAAGTATACTTTTGGAGGGCAAGCTGAAGAATCACTGAAGCTTTCGCTACCAAGGAGGAGATGATTGTTGAGAGGCCGGAGGCAACTCGAGGAAGCATGAGCCCCATGGCCGGCTAGTCTCCAAACAAGGCGAAGGGATGAATCCCTAGGTGTAGTTGTTCTTATTTTCCTTTATTTGATTCAGTTGTAGTTTGGTATTATTTTCATTAAATATTGTTATGTTTTATTTTTTAATTTAATTAGTAGATTTCTTATTAGTCCAGTGATTGCATGCTTCTTTTCCATATAAGTCTAATCATGCTTTTCTTTTCTTATGTGTATTTGTTTGGGTGTGATTGAGTTCAGTAGATCTCTTTTATAGATTTGTCCATTGCTGCGGTATTGTCATTTAGATATATCGTCATCTTTTGATAATTTATAAGTTAAGTCATGTGTGCTTGAAAGTAAAGAATAGTTCATATCAATTACATTAGGGTTTATACATGTGCTTTAATTGAATATTTGCCGATTGCCTGTTTGGAATGTGAAACTTGCAATCAAGATAAAAACAACTGAATCAAGTTAGGATTAGAGCAACGAACCTAGGGAGGATTTCTGAAACCTTGTTGTTTATTTATTATCCATCAACTATTTACACAATCAACAATTTAGATTTTATTACTTTAACTTTTATTGTTTGTGTTGAGGTTTACACCTTCTTGTGTAATTAGTTTGTTTCCCTGTGGAATCGACACCCCAAAGCTGTATTACAATTATCGCATTACACTTTGGGTGTAATGAAGTAATCTAAATAAAAATCAATTATTTGGTGATAATATTAAATTTAATTATTAAAGTATGATTGGGTGGTAGATAAATATTTGGGTGGATAGTTATGGTATAAATATTGGAATCGTAGAAAATTATTATGTGAGAAGAAATATTATTAGAAAAATGAGTTGATTTAATAATAAAAGTGAGAAGTGAAATTCTTGATAAGCTATGGTTGAGATTCTGATATGAATTTTTGAGGAGATAAATTTTAGTGGATCTTAACAAACTTTGATGGATGATTTGATGAGATTTGGGATGAAATTTAGTGAATCTTGACAAGTTTTAATGGATGATTTGATGTGATTTGGGATGAGAGAGTCTTAGTGGAAAATTTTATATAAATTTGAGAATGATCATGAATGCCAATTTAATTATTTTAAAATTATGTTGTTTTTATGTTACTGTTCATATGTTCATTTGATATCATTGTTCATATGCATATGCATTAAATGAAAAGAAAAGAACCCGGAAGGCAGCCGGTCTTATGAGAATGAAAGAACCAGGAAGGCAGCTGGTCTAAATGAGAATGAAAGAACTAGGAAGGCAGCCGATCTTAGATAATACAACCTGTCGACAGGTGGGAAGACGTTCCCATTATAATCATTTATGCATTGCATATGTTTTAATTATTACTTGCATTATTGAAATGCTGAGGTGTGGTGTATTAATTGTGAATTTAATTATAAATGATTGAGTCTCATAGAAAGAGACAGCTATGATGATAAGATTATTGAAATGCTGAGGTGTGGTGTATTATTGTGAATATAATTATAGATGATTGAATCTCACAGAAAGAGACAATTATGGCGATAAGATGATTGAAATGCTTAGGTGTGATGTATTAATTGGGAATTTAATTATAGATGATTGAGTCTCATAGAAAGAGATAGTTATTATGATAAGATTATTGAAATACTGAGGTGTGGTGTATTATTGTGAATTTAATTATAGATGATTGAGTCTCACAGAAAGAGACAGTTATGACGATAAGATAATTGAAATGTTGAGGTGTGGTGTGTTATTGTTATAGTGATAAGAACTATCTAAATGGTAGACTTATGATGTGAACCTCATTGCGAGGAAATTATGAAATAATTGATGGTATTGAGGTGAACCAATAAATAATAGGAAGAGAATGATAGAGAATGGATGTTATGACATGGGTAGTGATAGTAGAGTGCTGTATCAAGTGTAGGAGATGTAAATTGATTTAAATATTAAAAGATTGTTTATACAAATGAGTACTTTTAGTAAATTTAATTCACTGAGCTTGTGAAACTCACTCCTCATTGTACAATGATTTTTCAGGTAGCAGGTTTGACAAATAGTTTGGTGAGTTTAAGTTCAGAGGAAATCATTTTCTATTAGCCATGTGTGTGTCATCATCCTCAGACTAATGGGATAAATAAAATGAAAAATTTATTTGTAAATATTCATGCATTTTACGTCGTATAGAATGTTTAAAGATCGGATTGATGTAAAAATTTCTTTTGGTGTTATTGATTTTTATTGTTGCATATATGTGTCATGCTAGGATTCTCAAAATGTGATGACACCATTTCTGGGGTGGCCAACCTTGGATGGGTCATTACAGAACCGCCTTGATTTTCCGCTTCCAAAGGGAAAAGTCTCCCTTTCCATCAAACTTCTCAACAATGAAGTTTGAACCCATCTTGCAGAAAAAATCTCAAGATTTATGTAGCACCCACAATTACTTTCAAAACCTCTTCTCTCCAACTTTTAAACTTCAAGAACCCAATCAAATCTTGATCCCAGCACCGTTCTTCAACCTCAAGAACCCGATCAAATCTTGATCCCAACACCGTTCTTGAATCACCCAAGAAGTTTCCTTTGATTCTTGGAGTCTTGCTCTGATACAGCTGTTCTAGCTCTGATACCACTGTTGAAAATCACCTCTTGAATCCCAGGTGGTGACCTTCAAACACCCAAATCCCGAATGATTTGGACCGAACAAGAATCAAATCATAAAAGAGAAAACACAAACAATTGTTATCGAGGTTCGGCAATTTGCCTACTTCGCTATGAGCTCCTCCGAGCTCTCTGCACTAAATCAATGGAGTTCTTACAATTACAACAACACCTCCTCAAGAACTATGTGTTCTTGATGAATGAAAGAAAAGAAAAGAAAGAGATAAGAACTAAGTGTTTCCCTAGAATTTTCCCCAAGAAAATTCAAATTACAAAGCCCTTGAACCCCAATCTTGAATACTCTCTCTCACTAGAAACACCTCTGAAAAATTGAGAGCCTATGTCTCTAAACACAAGCCACTCTTGGAATGAAACTTCTTCTTGTGTTTCTTTCTTGTGTGATGTATGATTCCCCTTATTGTTATTGCTCCTAAATAACCCTTTTTATAGAGCAATAAATTCCTTAACCAACTTGAAGTCAATCTCAACCCTTTGATCTTGAGAACCAAAAATTCATGGCCCTCTAAGTGGTCTAAGTGATACTGTACGTTTCAACCAAAACCCACGCACCAGCTGAAAAATGCTGAAATCAGGTGTTAGGTGTGCCTCGCACCGCGTCGTAGAACAGGGCAAGCCGGGGTGCACAATAGGGGAAAAACAGCCCACTTGCTGGAGGCGGCGGCACGGCTGGTCTATGCCGCGACGTACAATAGGAGGAATTTCTTCCTCACTTGCTGGTGGTCGCGGCGCACCAAGCCTGTGCCGCGGCGCCAAGGGCTGAAGCTGAAAAACTTCAGCCTTTAATTCTTAGACAAATTCCCAACACCATCTCTTCTTCGGGTACACATCTCCTAATTATCTGATCTACATAATGCCGTAATAGAAAATGTTCCTCCCAAAAATAATACTTCAATTAGGAGAAGAGCTTCTTCTTTTGTCGATATGTCATCCTGGGTGGTAGAATTCACAACACCAAGTTGTTGACTATGTCGGCATACCACGAAACAATCTGTATAGCCATCAAATACTCATCCAAAAATGTTTCATTAATTAGAAATTTCTGCACATCATCCACACCCTTAGGCTCAATCCGAGACAAGTGATCTGCCACCAAACTTTTGGTACCCTTCTTGTCCTTGATTTCTAAATCAAATTCCTGTAGAAGCAAAATCTATCGAAGTAATCTTGGTTTAACATCCTTCTTCGTAAAAAAGTACTTAAGAGTGGAGTGATCGGTATAGACAACCACCTTCGAACCTATTAAGTAAGAACAAAATTTGTCAAAAGCAAAAACAACCACTAATAATTCTTTTTTCAGTAGTAGCATAATTAAGTTGAGCTTCCGTTAAAGTCCTACTTGCATAATAAATAACATGAAAATTTTTATCTTTTCTCTGCCCTAAAACAACTCCTATAGCAAAATCACTAGCATCACACATCAATTCAAAAGGTAAATTCCAATCCAGTGAAACAACTATAGGTGCTCAAATTAATTTATTTTTCAATGTTTCAAAAGCATGCAAGCATTCATGAGAAAAATCAAACAGTATATCTTTAATCAAAAGATTGCAAAGAGGTTTAGTAATTTGAAAAAAAAAATCCTTAATGAACTGTCTATAAAACCCATCATGACCTAAGAAACTTCTCACGCCATTCACATTGGCCAGTGGTGGGAATTTGTTAATAACATCTATTTTGGCTCTATCAACTTCAATTCCCTTGAAGGAAATTTGTTAGCCAAACACTATCCCTTCCTCAACCATGAAGTGGCATTTTTCCTAGTTTAAAACTAAATTAGTCTTCTCACATCGCTGTAAAACCAAAGACAAGTTAGATAAACAATTTTCAAAAGAATAACCAAAAATCGAGAAGTCATCCATGAATACTTATATAAATTTTTCCACCATGTCAAAGAAAATGGACATCATGCATCTCTGGAATGTGGCTAGATCATTGCAAAGACCAAAAGGCATCCTCCTATATGCAAAAGTTCCATAAAGACATGTGAAAATAGTCTTCTCTTGATCTTTGGAAGCAATTACGATTTGATTGTATCCGGAATACCCATCTAGAAAACAATAATAAGCATGGCCAGCGAGTCTTTCAACATTTGGTCAATAAAAGGCAATGGAAAATGATTTTTTGAGTTGCATCATTAAGTCTTCGATAATCTATGCATACTCGCCATCCTGTGACTGTCCTTGTTGGTATAAGTTCATTGTTGTCATTCTTTACCATGATTATTCCTCCTTTTTTTAGGACCACTTGAACCGGACTCACCCATGCACTATCCGAGATTGGAAAGATAATTCTACCATCTAAGAGCTTCAATACTTCTTTTTGCACCACTTCTTGCATTGATGGATTCAATCTCCATTACGGTTGAACTATCGGCTTGAAACTATCCTCCATTAAAATCTTATGAATACAAATCGAAGGACTAATTCCCTTGATATCCGAGATTGTCCATCCTAAAGCCATATTATGCTCCCTTAAAACTCTTAGCAACTTTTATTCCTCTACATCACTTAAAGAACCATTAATAATAACCGAAAAAGCAGAGTCTTGGCCTAAGAAAGAATACCTCAAATTTGACGGAAGCAGTTTGAGCTCAAGTTTGGGTGGTTCCTTACTTGAAGATGTCAGCATGGATGAACCTAGCTTTTCCAATTTTGGCTTTATAGAAGGATGAAAGGCTGGTGTAGCTTCTAAATATCTTAAACACTCCCTAACCTCTTCATTCTCGGATTCAAGAGTTGTAGAATGAGTAAGACACACCTCAAGTGGCAGCTTTGAAAATCCAACCGTATAGGTCTCGGCAACCACTAAGTCTATGTCACTAATTTGAAAACAAGAGTGTACTTCAGAAGGAAAATCCATAGCCTTAAATACATCAAAAGTAGCCTGCTCATCATCAACCCTCAAAATAAGTTTCCCTTGTTGGACATCAATTAAAGTTATCCTTGTAGCAAGAAATGGTCAGGTATTTCCTCATCCTCTCCATGCCTAGCACAATAAAATCCATCGGAAAATAAACTTGTCCACCTTCAGCAAAACGTCTTTAATGAGTCCTCGCGGGTGCTTGATAGACCTGTCTGCCAATTGTAAAGAGACTGTAGTAGGCTTATCTTCTCCAAGACCTAACTTCCTGAAAACTAAAAAAGGCATAAGATTAATACTTGCTCCTAAATCACATAAATCTTTATCAAAATAAGAATTTCCTATAGTGCATGGAATCGTAAAACTCCCTGGATCTTTCAATTTATGAGGCAACTTCTTTTGTAAAATTACACTACTCTCTTCTGTTAACATCACCATCTCATGCTCTTCGAACTTCCACTTGTTTGATAAAATATCCTTAAAAAACTTAGCATATTTAGGCTTTTGCTCTAAAGCTTTAATAAGAAGAATATTAATATGCAATTGCTTAAAAATACTAAGAAATTTAGAGAATTGATTATCTAACTTATTATTATTATTATTATTTAAGTCTTTGAGAAAAAGGAATCAATGGATCATAAATTGAAGGAGAACTAGTTTCAGATGTAAACTCCCTAGAATTCATAGGTTTTGAAGCTTCTTTATTCACTTTAGAATTTCCAGCTTGTTGGTCGGCCACTTGCTGCTCCAATTCCTCCATCTTTGGCTCGGACTCCACATGATTTCCAGCTTTATCTTGTTCGGTACTTGCTCTTTGTGGTTACTCAATTGTCCTCCCACTTATCAATGCTATTGCTTTGATATGTTCCTTAAGATTGGTAACGGTATTGCTCGGCAAAGTTCCTACTGTCCTCTTTGTAAGAATGTTTGAAAGCTGACAAATTTGAGCCTCAAGGTTATGAATTGAAGCCGAATTATTTTGGTTGCCAAATCTGTATTTTACATGTATTGCATGAATATCTCCTCGAGTATCAACTTTTTTTCTTGCTGTGGAAAATTTTGAGGTGGTCTAGCTGCCCCTTGATTGTTGCTCCACAAAAAATTGGGGTGATTTCTCCATTCGGGATTGATTGTGTTTGAATAAGGATTGTTTTGACGTTGGAAATTGGATACGTAGTTAGCTTGTTCAGAATTTGGTTGAGCAAACGGATTCCCCACTTGGCAATCGTTACTTGAGTGATTTCCTACACAATAATCACACACAATGTTAGTTTGAATAGTATTAACATTCATCTTACCTAGTTGTTTAGATAAAGTTTCCATTTGTGCCGCCATTGTGGTAATAGAATCAAGTTCAAAAATTCCAACCGCCTTTCTTGGCATTGCTCTCTCCGAAGGCCATTGATAGTTGTTGGATGCCAATTCCTCCAAAAGTTCATAAGCTGCTTCATAAGTTTTACTCATTAAAGCCCTTCCAACTGCTGCATCAACTATTGACCTGTTTGTAGCTCCCAAACCATTGTAGAATGTTTGGACTTGAAGTCATGCCAGAAGGTCATGATGAGGACACTTTCGCAATAAATCTTTGTACCTCTTCCATGCTTCATACAAAGATTCATTTTCAAATTGAGTGAATGTGGTAATATCATTCCTTAGCTTTGCTGTCTTGGTTGGAGGGAAATACTTTGACAATTTTTTTTTGTGCTAACTTCTCCCAGGTAGTAATTACACCAGGTGGTAGAGAATTCAGTTAGACTTTCTTTTTTTCTTTGAGTGAAAAAGGGAAAAGTCTCAAATGAATAGCATCATCTGTCACTCTATGGTGCTTGAAAGTGTCGCAAATATCTAGAAAATTTACGATGTGAACATTAAGATCCTCTTGAGACAGCCCCCTAAACTGAACAGTTTATTGTATCATTTGAATTATCGCTGGCTTAATCTCGAAATTATTAGCTTATATAGTCAGCCTCCTTACGCTAGATGTAGCCCCATTAACCGAGGGTGTAGCATAGTCCCTCAAAGCCCTATTCACCTCTCCATTCTGCTGATGATGTGGTGACTTCTTGCTTCCTCTTTTTCTTGATTTGACTCAAAATTTCTCAATCTCGGGATCAAAAAGTGTAGACTCTAATGGTTTAGATCAGGGCATACACTTCTAAATCCTAAAATAAAAATAAAAATAAAACGAAAGCAAAACTAAGATCTAATCACTAATCTAAAAGAAATCCAAATTAGTAACAATCTAGCTAGTATCAATATCAATTACAAATAATTATTCCCCGGCAACGGCGCCAAAAACTTGGTGTAAAAATATTTGCAAGTGAACAAAATCGCAATAAGTAGTAAAGTTTTAAAGAAAAAAAGTGCCGAACCCACAAGGACTAATTATACTATTGAGTATTGAAATTTACCAATTTATTTACTATTTGGAAATAAAACCAAAATTTTAAAGACTTTATCACCTAAATTAAACAAAAGTACTTGACAAAAATAAATTAAAAGAAAAGATAATAAAACTTAAGGTTGTAGAGATAATAAAAATAAATCTAAAGCTTTCGATTTTACCTAGCTAATCCCACACAATTTATTATTCATTGTTATAAAATTTCACTTTTTCAAGTTGATGAAAATTAAATCCCTTAATTATTCAATTTTTTCTCTCAAATAACATTAGAAATATCTCCACCTAATAAGTCATCATATCTCTATGTAAATTAAATTATTTGAAGATTCATTAAGTGTTTTGGATTTTTCTTAATCTAAAATCACACTAGTTGCGATAAAGTATCTCTATCTTTTGCTCAACTAATGATGTTTAATCCTAAAAGCTTTGAATCACAAATTACCTCTCGGTTTCATTATGGTTCAATAAATTAAACAATAATTGGCTAGAAAATTGTAAGCAATAAGATCAAAGATAAACACTGAACATAAAAAAACTTGAAACAAAATAACTTGGAATTTAAATTGTATGTTCAAAGCTAGACTACACCAAAGCCCTAGAAAAATAAAATTAATTCATAACAAATCTAAAATCAACCATGTTCTTATTGGAATGCATCAAAAGAAAACTAAAGAGAAGAGAATAAAACTCTTTTGCTTGAAATAAATTGATGAACATTCAAGATTGTTAAAGATCTCTCTTTATTGAGACTTGGTAGCCACTCTCCTTCTCTTCTCTATTTATTCTCTTGTCTAGGAAAAATCTGTTGTGCTTACAAGGCAAGGGCAGCCGGTTTTATATAGGCAAACTCCTAGAAAAGAAAAGAAAGGTACAATAATACTACTCCTTCTAGGAAAAGGAAAGATACTGAAATGAGAAATACTTCTACTACTAGGAAAACATGAAATAAGAAAGTAACTAAAATGAAATATAACACAAAATAAGAAAAAGTGCAGCCTAGGAAAAAGAAAGACACTGAAATGAGAAATACTTCTATTTCTAGGAAAACATGAAATAGGAAAGTAACTAAAAGGAAATAGAGCACAAAATAGGAAAAAGTGTGGCACAAGCAAATAAAATAATAAATAAATAAAACCAAAAGAAATAAAGGAAAACTAACAATTTTAATAAGTAAAAGAGTAATAAAAATCATTTAAAAATTACACTTATCATATAACTTCAATTTAACTATCATAATCTCAAGAGATTTATTTCTCTTTGTCAATATTTAATTCATCATTAATATCCTTTCAATTATCTTAATTCATTAACTTTTTCACATATTCTTTCTTTCAATTATATCATATTTCATACTTCTATTTAATCATTTAACCATTACATATATCATATCTTCACTAATTCAATCATATTCATTATATATATAGACACACACATATGTACATAGGTACATACGTATATACATATGTATGTACATGTGCATGTGTATATTAATACATATATATATATATATATATATATATATATATATATATATATATATATATAGACACACACACACACACACACAATAATCAATCATTTCAAGTTTGATGTAAGTTTAACATTTGTCTCGCTTACTAACAGTAAATTCAACTCACCACGTAGCACTTAAAGCTATTCGTGGGCCATTTTTTTTCCTTTTCTATTCCTTTCAGCAACTACACTGGATTACTGATCACCACCACCACCTAATCATAAAATACTCATCAAATTTTCTATCTTACTTTCGATATGTATATCGTTTATGGGTTTAGATTTCATGTATGCATATTCATCTTTAAATTCAATATTTTCAACAGAAATTCCGTTCATTCTTATTTAAATCCAAATTCAAAGCTTTTTTTAAAGAAAGGTAGAAGAATGAACTTCAAAACTTCATAATTTCATAATTTCATAATCAATTCCATAATTGTTACCTTTTCAAAGATTCTTAAGATTTATTGGAAATCCTTATGTAAATTCAACGTTTCAAAACGAGATCTATAAAATCCTTCAATTTCAAAGTGTTTATCAGCTTTTCTAGAGAGAGAGAGTAATCTTACAGAAAAAAATGAATTTGTAAACCGTTTTCAAAATTCAAAATCCTTTTTATACAACACATTTCGGTCTGACCGGTTAATCGGTTCGACCTTCTTAAAAATTAAAAATTTGCTCCTATAATACTAGTTGATTGCCAGTCAATCGGTCTTCTAGTCAGTTGAATGATTAGTTAACCGATTAGTCGACTGGTTAGCTGATCGTATCTCTTGCCAGTCGATCGGTCCAGCAACCAATCGAACACCTCTCATCCAACATTTACAAGTTTGTCATTTTATTTTTTAGTTCGATTGGGAGACGAACAATCCACCCAGCCAATCGACCGATTGGTCGACCAATTGGGTAACCAGTCGACCTATCCAACTTTATATTTTCAAAATTCTTCAACTTTCTTTCAAAAATGTTTCTATCTCTTTCATTCAAGCATTCAAAAATTTATGAACTTTTTTATTTGTAAAATTTCTAACTCTTTTCAAAACAAAATATTCAACATCTTTTCTTCAAAATTATTTCAAACTCATTATTTTTTTATTCAACATTTTTCTTCAAATTTCTTTCAAATTCAACTTTCTTTTTCATGTATGCATATCAAATTCAGTATATATAATTCAAATTAATTATTTACCTTTATATCAAGGGTATAAGTATTACAATAACATAATGCGATAATGAGTTTGAAAGGGATTGAAGAATTTAGTCATGACTTGATTCCGCATCTACACTAAAATGAGTCGGTCTAACTGCTCAATATTGTTGATTATCTTTAATCACTTCTGGATTAATGATCCTTTGAGCATCCTTGCCCTAAAGAGGTTATACTCACCATACAACTCTTGTAGATGAAACACTATTGAATAAGCAATTTCTATCTTGTCATATTGCTTCTAAAGCTCATTAAAAATAGATGTTAGCATGTAGCTCCTAGCCCATATGCCATTTTGCCACTTCTTCTAAGTAGCAACCTCCTTTTCCAGAACATTCTCAGCAATAGTTGCTAGAAGTGACTTATCAAGAAACTAGGTCATTTTCTCAGAATTCAGAACAATTCTCAAATTCATTAGCTAATCTAGGAGATTGAACCAGTCAGACTGTTTGCATCAAGTATACACGATAGTGGGTTTAACGATTGTGATCTACGATGTAACAACAGATAAAATATGCATTTATTCATTTTATTAACTACCATAAAGATTTGATATTTAATCTAAATGGTACCTCCCACAATTCTTTTCAATTTTCACAACACTTAATGTGGAAAATAAAAAACCTCTTTGGAAGGTTTTCTAGTGGGGATCAGGATCTTATCACTTGTACATTAAGCCTTATGGTAACACAACAATTTTATAATGTACTTGACAGGTAGATAAATTTTATCATTTTCATATCATACAATTGCCAATCATAATTTAGCCTCTTAAATACTTATGACCTTGTGGTGACACAACAAGTCATACCCACTTTAGTTAAGTTAAACTCACCATTCCTCACAAGTGTAAATTAGTGATATAACCCTTGTGGTGACACAACAAAACTATATTATTTGTTTACCTCATGTACATCACATGTTTTACCAAACAATATAATTTTCCTATAGGTGTAAACTTTGTGGTGACACAACAAATTTACACATATAAAAAACTTTGCATATTGTCTATAATGGTGGAAGGTTATGAACAATCATTCCTAATAATTTCCATTTACAACTTAATATTGAAATATTTGCACGTGAGGGATTTAGGTCTTTACGTTTAGATCTCATCATTTAACATGCATCAAATACATTTAATAGATCTATAATCTAATTACATGAATAACATAAATACATCACATGCATATATATTAAACTAAGTGGATGACTATGGACTCTCTAAGCATGATTTACTTGAGCCAATAAAGTAATGTTGGTATTTGTCTAAGGTTTAAACTAGGTTTGAAAAGGTTCAGCATCAGGTCTCCAGGCTGCGGCTCAAGGTGTGTGTGCCTCGGCCTCCAGGAAGTCTAGAAGTTGGGAGAGGAGTTGTGTGCCGCAGTCCAAGGTGTGCAAGCCTTGGCACAGCCACCCTAGGCTGTTGCCTCCAACAAGACAGCAAAGCCTCCTCTCCTCTAGGCAGTGGCATGCCCTGTTCTAGGCTGCGCCTTGAAGGCACACCTGATGCTTTTGTTTCAGCATTTCAAATGATGCGTTGGACTTGATCAAAATGCATAGGATCACTTAGAATTGATGAAGGGCTATGATTGATTGGTTCTCAAGATCTAAGGGTTGAGATTGTCTTCAAGATAGGTTCAAGAAGTGGTGCACTATATAAAAGGTCACCTAGCTTCAATCTCAACAAGTAAGAAAGCGTGTGACATACAAGTGATCATCTCAACAAGATAGGTGAGAATGACATATGAGTGTGTGTGAAATAGAACACATGGTTGTGTGAGAGTGCAAAGACACTAAACACAAGAGAGGCTAGTTGTTTAGAGAGAGAGTAGTATAGATTGGGGATTCAAGGGTTTTGTAAGGGAATTTTCTTGGGGAAAATTCAAGGGAAACACAAGTCCTTGTCACTTTCATTTGCTCTTTTTTCATTCTTCAAGAACAAGAGACTTCTTGAAGAGGAGTTGCTGTATTTGTAAAGAACTCATTGATTTAGTGCAGAAAGTTCTGAGGAACTCACGGGGATGTAGGCTATTGCCTAACCTTGATAACAATTGCATGTGTTCTTTCTTTGACTATTTGATTTTTGTTTCTATTCTGAGCATTACAAGTTATTCTAGACTTGGGTGTTTGGAAGATCACTACCTGGGCATCTTGAGGTGATTTCCCAATAGTGGTATCAGAGCTAGAAGAGATACCACAACAGTGGTATCAGAGCTGTGGTCCAAGAACAGTTGGGTATCGGAGCAAGAACAGCGGGTATCGGAGCAAGACTCCAAGAATCAAAGGTCAACTTCTTGGATGATTCAAGAACGGAGTAAAGATCAAGATCTGATTGTGTTCTTGAGGGTGATTCAAGAACGGTATTGAGATCAATCTTCGATCGTGTTCTTGAGATTTAGAAGAAGTTGGAAAGCAATTATGGGTGCTACATAAATCTATGATGTTCTCTACAAGATGGGTTCAAACTTCATTATTGAGAAGTTTGATGGAAAGAGAGACTTTTCCCTTTGAAAGCGGAAGATCAAGACGGTTCTTATGCAACAAAAGGTGGACTTGGCAATTAGAGAAGATGAAACTTTTCCAGCAAGTATCACAGAGGTCCAGCGGAATGAGATGAAGAAGATGGTGTACAACACCATCTTTCTGCACATGTCAGATAATATCACAAGGGAGTGCGGAGACTTGAAAGATCTAGCTGTCATTTGGAAGAAACTAGATGAGTTGTTTCTTACCAAGACTCTCCCTAATAAGAGGTATCTTCGTAAATGAATCTTTGCTTTAGATCCTGATAAAGAGTTGCAAGATAATCTTGATGCCAAGATAAGGGGAGCATCAAGTGGAGAAGAGTTGTTCGTTAGAGGAAGGCCAGTAACTCGGTATAGCAGTAACATACATGGCTACTACCGGGACAGAGGTAGAGGAGAAAGCTATGGGAGAGCACACTCCAAACTGAGATTTGGAGAGAAGAGATGTTTCTACTGCCATAAGGAGGGTCATTTCAAGAAAGATTGCAAGAAGATGATGAGGGATGAGGGATGAGGGAAGAAGCCATACCAAGAATGGAGAGGCTTCGGTTTCCAAGGGAGAACAACAAGATGATAATGTTCTTGTTGTGTGCTCAAATGTGAGCAAGAGACAAGAAGGCAGTGAGAAATGGATCTTGGATACCGGGTTCACTCATCATATGTGTCCTCACAGGAATTGGTTCAAGAATTTCAAGGAAACCGATGATGGAAAGGTTTTTCTGGGGAATGATACTTCTTACCAAGTGAGGGGCATAGGAGACATCTAGTTCAGGATGTTTGATGGAATGACAAGGCTGCTGAGGAATGTGAGATATCTTTCGGATTCGAAAAGGAATTTGATCTCATTGGGGCAGCTGGATTATATGGGGTACACATACAAAGCAGAGGGAGGAAAGATCAAGGTAACCAAGACATCTTTGGTAGTGATTAAAGCAGTAATGAAGGATGGTCTCTATGAGATGATCGGAGACACAAAGATCAAGGATCAAGCATCAAGCTTGATGGCCGAGATGGATAGGGTAGCCCTTTAGCACACTCACTTAGGACACATAAGGGAAAAAGGCCTACAAGTTCTCAACAAGGATGGCCTACTTGGTGGTGACAAAGTAGAGGAACTTGATTTCTACGAATGTTGTGTTCTTGGGAAACAACATTGGGTTAGCTTCAACACCGGAGTGCATATGTCTAAGGGCATTCTTAACTACAATCATGTAGATCTTTGGGGGCCAGTGAGAACAACAACACAGGGAGGTAATCTTTACTTTCTTTCATTAATTGATGATTATTCAAGAAAGGTTTGGGTTTATTTGCTTAAAAATAAATTAGATGCTTTGAATAAATTAGTGGTGTGGAAAAAGCTAGAGAAAACTCAAATGGGCAGGGTAGTTAAGGTATTAAGAACCGATAATGGCTTAGAAGTTTTTAACAAGGAACTTGATCAATTCTGTAAGTTAAATGAGATTCTAAGACATAGAACATTTGTGAAAACGCCTCAGCAAAATGGAGTTGCTAAGAGGATGAATAAGACCCTTATGGAAAAGGTTAGGTGCATGTTAATAGGATCTGGATTACTCAAATGTTTTTTGGGAGAAACGGTGTCTACTACTACGTATTTGGTTAATAGATCACCCTCTAGGGCTGTGGACCTTAAGATTCCCGAGGAGATGTGGAGTGGTAAACCCCCTAAGTTGGACAACCTTAGAACTTTTTGGTGCGCTGTGTACGTACATCAAAAGGATGATAGACTTAGCCCAGGATCTAGAAAATGTGTGTTTCTAGGATATGGGGAAGGGGCTAAGGGGTATAGGTTGTGGTCCTTAGAACAAAAAGGATTAAAACTCATAATAAGTAGGGATGTTATTTTTAATGAGCATTTATTTCCCTATTTGAAGAAAACTAACCTTGTAGGGGCTAGTAAGCAAACCAGTTCGGTATTTGTGGAGCACAGCATCAAGGAATATTCTGTTCAGGTAGAGCAAGGAAGACAAGAGGGTTCAGACCAGGTAGAGCCCATTGATGAAGGCCAAGCTCAGGACACTGGAGAGGAGGTTAAACTAAAAGGGAATGATGCAACAAGTCAGAACGACTTTCAGCTCACAAGGGACCGGAAAAAGAGGCTGGTCAGACCACCTTTGAGATATAGTTTTGCGGCTGCGGATGCAGCAGCTTCTTGGACAAAAAGAGGGATAAGTGAACCAGAAACTTACATTGATACCATGGGATATAAGGATTCGTCAAGATGGAAGCTAGCTATGGAGAAGGAAATGGATTTTTTGAGGAAGAACATCTCTTGGGAATTGGTGCACAGTCCAGGAAAACAGAGAGTTGTGGATTGTAAGTGCACTTACAAGATCAAAGAAGGGAACCCTCCAGGGGATGAAGTTCGGAATAAGACTAGGCAGGTGGTGAAGGGATTCATGCAAAGAGCAGGCATAGATTTCACAGAAACCTTCTCACCTGGACACAAGGTGGAGGAAGTGGTGATTATCCTCGTCTATGTCGATGATATGCTGTTGGTTTGGAACAACAGGTAGAGGATAGAAAGGTTGACATCCTAACTCAGTGAGGAGTTCGAAAGGAAGGATCTTGGCCTTACACAAAAGATCATTGGGATGAGAAGAATTCAAGAAAAGGAGAGAAACGAGTTAAAAGTTTCTCAATCTTCCTACATAGAAAATGTGATGTACAAGTTTTCTATGGAAGATGGTAAACTAGTGAAGATTCCCCTTGCTGGTCATTTCAAGTTCTCTAGCGAACAATGTCTTAGAATGGATGAGGAAAAGAAGGAAATGGATAAGGTTCCTTACTCTAGTGCGGTTGGATCAGTCATGGTCATGATGGTAAGCACTAGACCCGACATTTCTCAAGCAATGGGTGCTCTCAACAGATTTGTGAGTAATCCCAGAAAGGAGCTTTGGCTTGGGATGAAGTGGTTGCTGAGGTACATGAAGGCTCTGTTGCAGCCGGTGGTTGCACTCACAACAACCGAGGCTGATTACATAGCGGCTACAGAAGACATAAAGGAGGTTATGTGGTGCAAAGGGTTATTGGAAGTGTAGAAGGTCCTAAAAGAGCAGGTGGTGGTGTCCTCGGATAGCCAAAGTGCGTGGCACTTGTATAGGAATCCAGTGTTCCATGAGAGGACAAAGTATATAGACGTTTGGTATTATTCATTCGAAAAAATGTTACAGAAGGATGCATTCATGTGGACAAGATAGCCATGGAAGAAAATCCTGCAGATTTAGGCACCAAAGTTCTACCTCTAAATAAGTTCAATCATTGCCTTGGACTTTTTAGGATTGGAGTCGGTTGATATGGTGACTCAAGTTGAGTTTGGATCCTGAGTTCTCTGCACAATGGTTTCAAGTTTAATCACTCAGACAAAGGTAGAAATTGTTGGTATTTGTCTAAGGTTTAAACAAGGTTTGAAAAGGTTCAGCATCAGGTCTCCAGGCTGTGGCTCAAGGTGTGCGCACCTCGGCCCCTAAGAAGTCCAAAAGTTGTGAGAGGAGCTGTGCGTCGCAGCCCAAGGTGTGCACGCTGTGGTACAGCCCTGTGCGCCGCGACATAACCACCCCAGGCCACGGCCTCTAGCAAGACAGCAAAGCCTTCTTTCCTCTAGGCCGCAGCATGCCCTGTTCTAGGCTGCGGCTTAAAGGCACACCTGATGCTTTTGTTTCAACATTTCAAATGATGCGTAGGACTTAATCAAAACACATAGGATCACTTAGAATTGATGAAGGGCTATGATTGATTAGTCCTCAAGATCTAAGGGTTGAGATTGTCTTCAAGATAGGTTCAAGAAGTGGTGCACTATATAAAGGGTCACCTAGCTTCAATCTCAACAAGTAAGAAAGTGTGTGACATACAAGTGATCATCTCAACAAGAGAGGTGAGAATGACATATGAGTGTGTGTGAAATAGAACACATGGTTGTGTGAGAGTGCAAAGACACTAAACACAAGAGAGGCTAATTGTTTAAAGAGAGTGTAGTATAGATTGGGGATTCAAGGGTTTTGTAAGGGAATTTTCTTGGGGAAAATTCCAAAGAAATACAAGTCCTTATCACTTTCTTTTGCTCTTCTTTCGTTCTTCAAGAACAAGAGACTTCTTTAAGAGGAGTTGCTGTATTTGTAAAGAACTCATTGATTTAGTGCAGAGAGTTCGGAGGAACTCACGGGGACGTAGGCTATTGCCGAACCTCGATAACAATTGCTTGTCTTCTTTCTTTGATTGTTTGATTTTTGTTTCTATTCTGATCATTATAAGTCCTTCTAGACTTGGGTGTTTGGAAGATCACCACCTGGGCATCTTGAGGTGATTTTCCAACAAGTAAATCACTTAGTCAAACTGTAGCTAATCGTTACACGAATATATCTCATACATTCATAGGTCGTCAATCTTTAAACAGGCCACCATGCTTCCTTGTGCACTCCTTGATTCGCCTCAATAAAATCCTATCTAACTCTATGTAACTTTACATTCATCAAATATACAAACGAAACCTTGATCAAAACTCAAACAAACTTACATTGGAGAGAGATAGAAATTTATATTGAGAGAAATAAGAGAATGCTAGGTATTCAAACCTCATTTAAAATTCAATAACCAAAAATAATACCATGAATTTAACCAATTGTTAAGGTCTAGGTCCAATAGTCATTCACTCATACAATCAAATTGCATAAATAAATAATAACAATTCTATTCTAGTTATGACTATTATTTCATAGATTGCATTATTAATCCCATTAGGTTTTAGAAACTTTCCTTAATCTTATGCCAATCGTGATTAAGATTCATTGATCATTAGATTGCATTCCTAATCCCATAAGGTTTTATAATATTTCCTTAATCCTATTCTAAATAGGATTAAGATTCTTTGTTCATTAGAATTCGAAATTTCAATGTGATAAGGATTTTGGAGTTTCAATTCCTAATCAAACTTCAATCTCTTTAAATTTTAATCAAATAATTAAGAAAAATTCTTAATTAACCAAAATAAAATTTTTTTGACAATAAAAAATCATATATTTAGTTGAATTAAAAATTATATTTGAAATTTCAATCCAAAACGAATTCTAATCTCAAGATAAAGCAAAAACTTGCAATTTTTGAAAAACTATTTATTTTGATTCCAACACTGTTCGGTTTTTTAGTCATAGATTAAAACATACTTCGAAGTTTAAAGAAAAATTAGTGGCATATGAAACTAGACTTCTGTATCTTTCCAAAACCTCTGAAATTGTTGCATCCGATTTAAAATGAGTAAATTACACCAGTTTGAAGTTGGACCAAAAAATCTGTTTTATTGTAGGTTTTTTTTTACACGATTTTCAGAATTTTCATCCCAAAACATTTTTTATTTGATTTAAAATCATATTTTCATCCTCAATTTTTTTTTCTATCAATCTCTATTGATTTAATATGTTTCAAAAATAATCTATAACAATTTTATCATCATCATATGATGATAATTGATAGACGCTTAAATATACATATTTAAGCCCCCTTATTTACACTTGTTAGATCCTTTATTACGTTAATTTGGTATCTTTTACTCCATTTGTGTGTTTTACATGTTTTTATAGGGTCTT
Source organism: Bretschneidera sinensis (assembly GCA_023935145.1). NCBI lineage: Eukaryota > Viridiplantae > Streptophyta > Magnoliopsida > Brassicales > Akaniaceae > Bretschneidera > Bretschneidera sinensis. Next base: position 74,523,828 of record CM043703.1, on the reverse strand, counting down.
GGAGAAAAAGAAGCAGTTTTGGCACTTTAAGGAAGAAATCTAGAAGCCCTGGAGCACTTTCTGGACAAAGTGCGATCGAGCGCACATGCAATGCGATCGAGCGCACATACGATCATGCGCACACCTGTAGGATCGAGCGCACATTGCGATCGAGCGCAAGGACACATGCGATCGAGCGCACATATCCGGGCGTGAACAGTAAACTACAGAACCTTATTTTGGAAAATACAAGATTTTTGTTTTAGGAAAGTTTAGGACTCATGGGTCTATTAGGACTTCTCAAAGACCTATAAATACACTTGTAACTCACACACAAAAACACACATTAGATAGTAAACACTTTTCTCTTTTCTTTTACTTGGAGTGGAGAGCTTGGGAGAGAATTGACGCCTCTTCTCTCGGGTTTATTATTCTCCCTTATGTTTTGTTTAATTATGTTTACTTCAGTTAGTATGTGTAACTAACTCTCTTATAGGGCTCGATTGAAGCCCTAGTTATGCATTCCCATATTTTTATTCATTGATTAAATCTTTGCATAACTTTTTATGTTACTTAACTTGATTAACACCTATGCTTATTTAAATTCCTCATATGTATGTGTAAGGCCAACGTATGCATGTGGTATGGATGGGTTAGTTAGATCAATTTGGATGACCGAGTCCTGGGTCTAACATTAGTAACAAGGGACCATCTTATCCGGATACCCGGGTTAATCAACATGAGAAACCGGGAGTAGATACCATGCCTTAGGTCTCATGTGGTTGTCGATTTCCACAGTACCTATGTTTTCTTAAGGAACAACTCAAGCAGATACCATGCTGAATCCCTTAAGAAAGAAAAGAGTTAGAGTAGATACCATGCCTAACTCGTTGCTTAGGGAAATAAATAACTTAAGGAGTAGATACCATGCCCTTAGGTTGGCAACCAGTAGGTACACATAATAAGGCTAGAGCACTGATACCTTATACAAAATCGGGAATATATGACTAGTGGTGGATATCAAAGCCCTATGTCCTTATTATTATCAAATCACCCTTCAGTTTATTATTTCTATCTTTTTACATTGCAAATATAATTCTAAATCGAACTTTACCGATCCCTGTGGAGATGATCTTGCATTCGCACACTATGCTACACTATTGACCTTGTGCACTTGCAAGTAAAACAAGTGCGATTATTTACCCATTTATTTAGGTATATAAACGCACAACAAGTTTTTGGTGCCGTTGCCGGGGATTGCGCTAAACGTTCCTTTTAGGATTACTTTTCATTTTATCATTGTTATTATTTTATTTTTACCATCTTTTATCAAAACTTAATCAAAATTGTTTTATCTTTCAGGTACTTCACGAAACCCTACTTGCACTTTCTGTGGAATTTGCGATCGATCCCAAGCTCCTGTGCGATCGATCGTATTTAGGGCAGAGAGTACCCGAACAGCAGAGTTGCACTGCTGCACTAAAACTGGTTTTTCTGCTTTATGCACGGACTTCGATCCCGACATCCAGAATTCTTTTCCCTCGATCCCGAGCTTGAACGGACCATCCGACAAAAGCTTAGGGACAATTTTGAGGAGAACAAAGGAGAAATCGAGAACGAAACACAAATGGCGGAACAGCTCGAAAACCAGCAACCACCTGCACGAGTTCCAATGAAGCAATCCTTCATCCCTCGGAACATCGATCAACCATCATGCATAGCATATCAACCTGAGGCGGTGGGAAATTATTACATATCTCCGCAAATCTTGAATGCCTTGACGCATTTTAGGGGAACTCCTAATGAAGATCCACACTTACATCTCCGAGAATTTTTTTATCTTTGCAAGTTCCAGCACATACAAGGACTAGACCAAGAAGGAATAAGGTTAATTCTATTCCCTTTTTCCTTGAAAGATCATGCTAAACTTTGGTATAATTCCTTGCCTGCAGTTTCCATCCACACTTGGGAGGAGTTAGCAAGCAAATTCTTGAGGAAATTCTTCCCAGCCCAAAAGACAAGACAAATGAGGAAGGAGATCCAATCCTTCCAACAAAAGGATGGGGACCTTTTCTTCGAAGCATGGGGACACTTCAATGAATTGCTACTCAAATGCCCACATCACAACCTACCTCAAGATGAACTGGTTCAAGCATTCTACGAAGGTTTAAATGATACTAATAAATGTATTGTTGATTCAGGTTGTGGAGGAGTCCTTATGGAGAAAAGCACCGAGGAGGCAATGGAACTGTTTGAAACCCTCAGCGAACACACTCAGCAATTCTCCTCTCGAGGTAGACATATGACCAAAGGTAAAGGTGTGTATGAGGTAAATACGAATGGAGGATCTTCCCCTCAAATGGCTGCAATGGAAAGAAAACTAGATTTATTAGTAAAAGCCATGGCTGCTCAAACTACCTCAGCTACACCACTACAGGTATGTGCGATATGCTCTCAATATGATCACAATACTAATGCTTGTCCGTTATCTACAGATCCGGAGCAAGCGAATTATGTGAGACCCAAAAACTATCCACCCAAGAATAACCCATATGCAAACACCTACAACCCTGGATGGCGGAATCACCCAAATTTCTCATGGAGCAACAATCAAAACAACCAAGGATAGCAACGAAATTAGCAGCCCACTGCCCATGCTAATTCTGAACCAAAAAGAAACAACCTCGAAAATCTAGTAAGACAACTGATGACGTCGCAAGAACAGTTCATGACTCAGCAAAAACAAACCAATGCGGCACATGCGCAAGCAATTCAAAGACTAGAGGTACAGATGGGACAGTTAGCTAAAGAGCTCAGTAGCAGAAAGCAAGGAGAGCTCCCAGCTCAAACACTACCCAACCCTGGTGGGCATCCTAAACGCTGTGATATCCCTGAGAAATGGCAAAGTGATAGGGTCCAATGAGCTTACAGCACCGTCCAAAGAGACACCATCAGCATCAAGGGTAAGTGAGACGGAGAAGGTGAATGCTCCACCCTTCCCGCAAAGGTTAGTAAAATAGAAGAAAGTCAATAAACTAATTGATATTTTTGAAACCTTGCGGAAAGTAAAGATTAATATTCCTTTGTTAGATGCCATTAAACAAATCCCTGCATATGCTAAATTTTTAAAAGAATATTGCACTAACAAAAGGAAGTTCAAGGAGCATGAGATGGTAACCTTAACTGAAGAGGTAAGTGCTGTGCTTTTAAGAAAATTACCACCTAAACTAAAAGATCCGGGTAGTTTTACTATTCCTTGCAGGCTAGGTGACCAGCTGTTCAAAAATGCACTATTGGATCTAGGAGTGAGTGTCAACCTGCTACCATACAGTGTATACGAGACACTAGGTTTGGGGGAGCTTCAACCAACCTCCGTCACTTTGCAACTAGCTGACCGAAGCATCAAACGACCAAGAGGTATCCTTGAGGACGTGTTGGTAAGAGTAGGAAAATTCATTATACCTGCTGATTTTATAGTATTAGATATGGAAGAATGTACTTTGCCATTACCTCTCCCCATCATCCTAGGACGCCCCTTTATGATAACTGCTGACACTAATATTAGTGTAAAACGGGGCATTATCACAATGAAAGTAAATGATGAGGAAATACAATTTCAAATGTTTAATACATTAAAATCGACCAGTAAAGATGATGAAAATTCTAATATGAATTTCATGCAAAGTGTTGTTGAGAAAGCTTCTCAGGTCCATCGCACCACTACATTGAAGACTCTCCCCTACCATGAAAACACAAGAGTAGACATTAGACCGGAGGAGGATAGTGTGATTAAAGATGTGCACCTTTTCAAGGACACACCAAAACCTTCAAGTAAGTGTGCTCTACAAATTAAACCTCCTGCACTTACTCATACTACTTTTCCTTATTATGTTGACCAGATGTCAAGATGGGAGATGAAGACACTATCAACAGCACTTGAATCAGTACAGTATACAGCTGAAACACAAGCACTAGAGCTCCAAGAGGTGGACTCTAGGTGCTTCCCTCCGAACAACTAGCACGGTCGCAAGAGAGTGCTTGAGCAAAGTAAAAATTTTGATCATCTATTAAGCTCAAGCACCTCTGGTAAGGTTAGTGGTATTGAAGCCACTAACAACTGGTAAGGTTGTGTTGTTTCAATTAGTCATTTTTTTTTTTTTGGTTAAGGTAAGTTTTTAATTATACTGATATGCCACACTTGCGATCGATCGCACCCTTCAGTGCGATTGAACGCAAGAGTGCGATCGAACGTGTCCTAAAAACATAATCGAGCGCACGAGTGCGATCGAGCGCACTCCGTGTGCGATCGAGCACACTCGAGGCAGAGACATTTATAAAAAACTCACTCACTCACTCACTCACTCACTTCCTTCACTCACTCTCACTCGCCCCCTGCACATTTGCTCTAACACTCACTCTCACTCTCACTCGCACACAACACCCAACCACCACACCACGTCATCATCACCTTACCCTCACCACCGTCCTCCACCAGCACCGCCGTCAACCCCCCTCCCTATTCACATTCCGTCATCCATTGCACCAGGTATTGTACACATACACGAATTTTAAATAGAAACTGTGATTTCGTTTTACATATACATTACTGTGTGTTTGATTGAATGGTTGTTTGGTTGCAGGAGGGGTAGGAACGAGTTCCACATTGACAAGACCATAGCTTGCCTGTTTGGTGCATATAAGCTGTTCGACGTAAATCCTGATCGGGTGCGATCGAGCGCACGGTAGGTGCGATCGAGCGCATAGACAGTGTGCGATCGAGCGCACTCCACTGAGATCGATCGCAAATCAGCCAGAAGCCAAGCACCAGCATGTCTCGACCATCTGTTTCCACGTCTGGCGCCTCCAGCAGTCGTGCCTCCTCATCCCGGCCCAGCATCGAGCAACGAGAGTTGTTGTTCGAGACCGCTTTCGCCATCGATGACATATTCCAGCACATGGATGCCACTCAGTGGGCCGTCCAAGCACTCCGACTCCGAGGGTTGAAGAGGCTGTTTAAGCCGGTGTGTTCCACTGCCTACTCCCAGCTCGTAGTGCAGTTTTATGAGCATTTATCTTTCGACTGCAGCAGACCGAGGGTCCTCACCTCTTCAGTTAGGGGCACGCCCATCGAGGTGACCAGTACTGATATTGCCACTACTCTTCATTGCACAGATGAGTCCCCTCCTGAGGGCACTGATATCGAGGAGCAACCGGAGTCCTTTGCCCTGGCCGAGATCATCATGGATATGTACGCTGGCCAGTATGCCGACAGGCATAACAATGCAGCCGGCCGATCCAAGCTGCCCCCCAAACTATGGCTCATCGATACGATCCTCCAGCGTAATGTGTGTCCGTTGGGGCACAAGACACAGCGGCGAGACCAGTTTCTTCAGACATTATACGCCTTCTATAGAGGCCACTAGTACTCCATCCCATCTGTCATTTAGAGCCAGCTGCACAAGTTCTGGGATCACGTACATGGCCGTCAGACTACCACGGCCAATGCTTGGGGACTCCCTTTCCCGTTCCTACTCACCTCCATCCTCAAGAAGAAGGGGATTAAGGGGACCCACAGTGATGGGCCAGTACGAGAGCATCCTATCTTTGGGCGGGCTCAGTGGACACATAGCATATCACACATGCCACGAGGTCCCCCAGTTCCTGCTCCAGTAGCGGAGCAAGTAGAGGAGGATCACATGGAGACCGAGGCGCTTGTCATGAGCCCGGTACGGGAGGAGTGGGACCCACCGAGTCCCAGCACTTCTTAGCTGAGCTATCCTCCTTCCGAGGCGAGGTCGCTGCCGCCATCACTCTTGTACATCAGCGCATCGACAGTTTGGAGGCACGATTTACGCGCCAGGAGGCCATGCTGCAGGCCATACTTGATTGCCTACCTCCAGCACCCGGTACCTCTCCGACTGCACCACCTGATGATCAGCAGTGAGAGAGTACCACGTCTGGCTGAAGACGTAAAACTTAGCGCTCATGGGAGGCACCCCACTGCATATCCTTTTTATAGTTATTAGTATTTTACTTGTTTATTATTTTGTTATTAATACTTGTTTTCCATTTTATGTTTACTTTTCTTTCTTTTTCAAGGACAGTGTTAGTGCATCTAGTTGAAGTTTGGGGGCGTGCTACAAGCCATGCCAGCCATATAGCTCTCCATCTCCCAGGTCAGATCTTTCAATGCTATTTACACATTGGGGACAATGTGCATTTTAAGTTTGGGGGTATGAGGACACATTCACACACTACGCTATGTCCTACATTTTTAGTTTTGTCGCTATTTTCATAGATAAATGCATGTTCATTCTGTCCAATAAACCTTTTTTTGTGATCTAAACAAAATGTTATGATTCGACTTCATCAGTGAGCTTAACACTTTGAACATATAGGCCAATAAACAAGTTTTGAACCTAGATCATTGCCCTTTTGGCATTTAAGAATTCACAAGTTTAACTTGAACTATCACAAGCACATTAGCACATAGCTGTGTGGGGTATGACATGATATTTGGATTGGTATGTTTCTTTTGCTTGACTATGAACTAGATGACCTATTAGATTGACATTTTGGCATATAAAAATAGAAAAGATTGATTCGTGCTCAAAAAGAAAAAAAAAATGCTCTTAATGATCAATAAAAACAAATCTTCCGCTGAGTAACTGGCCCTCTTGCCTCAGTAAGCATTGAGTGTCACGTCAAAAGGTGGAAAATCTTAAGTGATCATTAAAAAGGAATTTTTCGCTGAGTAACTGGCCCTCTTGCCTCAGTAAGCATTGAGTGTCACGTCAAAAGGTGAAAAATTCTAAATGGTAGCATAAAAAACAGTTAGTTTCGTAGCCTTATTGACTCGAGCTAGTAAGTCCTTAGGGGTGTCTTTACACCTAATGCCCTAAAACCATCTGGTTTGGGAGTCATTGGCCAAACGCTCGTTACACGAGTCATCAAGAAAGCTTAAGGGAACTAACTTGGCAAAAATCTCGCAAATAAAAGTCTATGCCATATTTGTTGACTCTAATAGGAAGTTTGGTGAATCTTGAGTCATCAAAACACTACCTGTTTGAATTTCTTGAAAACCCAACCTTTTATGTGCTGATCACCACACACCAAAGTCAAACTTGTGATATCTTAAAATACCTAGTGAATATGATTTACGTTCAAAACTCTTATTCATTGCAGATATATGTTTACACTTGTTAAGCTTGCTCATGAATGCGCATCATTGTTTTGTGTAAAATCTAGATTTTTTATTGACACTATGAACATTGGATTTATCTATATTTCTGTTTTAGTTTTTAATTTAGTAGTGCTAAGGGACTAGCAATATATAAGTTTGGGGGGTGTGATAGACGCTTAAATATACATATTTAAGCCCCCTTATTTACACTTGTTAGATCCTTTATTACGTTAATTTGGTATCTTTTACTCCATTTGTGTGTTTTACATGTTTTTATAGGGTCTTGGAGAAAAACAAGCAGTTTTGGCACTTTAAGGAAGAAATCTAGAAGCTCTGGAGCACTTTCTGGACAAAGTTCGATCGAGCGCACATGCAATGCGATCGAGTGCACATACGATCATGCGCACACCTGTAGGATCGAGCGCACATTACGATCGAGCGCAAGGACACATGCGATCGAGCGCACATATCCAGGCGTGAACAGTAAACTACAGAACCTTATTTTGGAAAATACAAGATTTTTGTTTTAGGAAAGTTTAGGACTCATGGGTCTATTAGGACTTCTCAAAGACCTATAAATACACTTGTAACTCACACACAAAAATACACCTTAGATAGTAAACACTTTTCTCTTTTCTTTTACTTGGAGTGGAGAGCTTGGGAGAGAATTGACACCTCTTCTCTCGGGTTTATTCTTCTCCCTTATGTTTTGTTTAATTATGTTTACTTCAGTTAGTATGTGTAACTAACTCTCTTATAGGGCTCGATTGAAGCCCTAGTTATGTATTCCCATATTTTTATTCATTGATTAAATCTTTGCATAGCTTTTTATGTTACTTAACTTGATTAACACCTGTGCTTATTTAAATTCCTCATATGTATGTGTAAGGCCAACGTATGCATGTGGTATGGATGGGCTAGTTAGATCAATTTGGATGACCGAGTCCTGGGTCTAACATTAGTAACAAGGGACCATCTTATCCGGATACCCGGGTTAATCAACATGGGAAACCGGGAGTAGATACCATGCCCTAGGTCTCATGTGGTTGTCGATTTCCACAGTACCTATGTTTTCTTAAGGAACAGCTCAAGCAGATACCATGCTGAATCCCTTAAGAAAGAAAAGAGTTAGAGTAGATACCATGCCTAACTCGTTGCTCAGGGAAATCAATAGCTTAAGGAGTAGATACCATGCCCTTAGGTTGGCAACCAGTAGGTACACATAATAAGGCTAGAGCACTGATACCTTATACAAAATTGGGAATGTAGGACTAGTGGTGGATATCAAAGCCTTATGTCTTTATTATTATCAAATCACCCTTCAGTTTATTATTTCTATCTTTTTACATTGCAGATATAATTCTAAATCGAACTTTATCAATCCCTGTGGAGATGATCTTGTATTTGCACACTATGCTACACTATTTACCTTGTGCACTTGCAAGTAAAACAAGTGCGATTATTTACCCATTTATTTAGGTATATAAACGCACAACAATAATCAATTCAAGAACACATTCTTGAATTTTCTTGATGAATGGTTTCATAAACCCTAATCTAACTTTTAGATTATCAATTTGAAATATAATGAATTTTAATATCATATATTTAAAACCATAACAACAAAATTAAATTCATTATAATAATCCATAAACTTGGCTATGATACCATTATAAGTCTACATGCATAGAATACATAGTGAAATTTTTAAAAAAAATTATGCCTATAGACTTAAATCCCAAGTTAAATATCTATGAATATATTAGAACGATGATCCAAATAATATTTCTATACAAGTTTAGAGATTTTCTTACCTTTGATAGAGATTCTTGTTGATCTTTGAAATGGATTCACTAGCCGTTCAAGTGTCCGGCCTCTAAGTGTATCCACACGAGTAAGCAATAGTGAGGATCTTCTTCTTCGAGATGCCAAACACCACTTAAAGTGGCCGAATTCTCTATTGATTTCTAACTCTAGATTTTTTAGTTTTTTTGTGACCCATGATTAGATTCAAAATCTTATTTTGAATATCCACAACAACTATGTTATGTTATGTTATGTTATGTTATGGTTTCTATCAAATAGGACCTTTATATAGTGCCCTTACTCCTGAGAGCATTAGGATTTTTAAAATTGCAATTAAACCTCTAGTTTAATTAATTTTTAGAAATCTTTTTTTAGCCCATTATTTTTTCTTATTCTTGCAATTGCCTAATTGTGTGTGATCCCTTAGGTTCAATATTGTGGTTGCAGTATGTCGTAACAATTGGATCACATCCGATTAATTAAAATTATTTTAATTTTAATTCTTCCCTTTAATTAAGAATTAATTAAAATTAATTCTTAAAGGCATCTACAAGTCATGATTGACACCTTGCAATATGTGATGATTACCCAGACAATATGAATTAAGGTGAACCTTTCCATTGTCAATTACTATACAATTCAATCCTTCCATAATGCAATGTCCCTAATTAAACCTAAGGCATCGATTTATTGTCAAGCCTTAATTATTTAATCATATATATCTAGATCTCAAGTCTGTAACTTAAATCGTGAAATTAGGAACTCCTTTCTAATTTTCACCCCACCTTGGCCAAGGAATTTCCTATCTATGACTTAATCAAATTATATAGGACATTATCTCTCTCTTTTACGAAGACAGATTGATCCTCTCTTGTACACTCACATACCTCCATACATAAGTGATCATACCAAATTACTACCTTTTTGTGACCCATGATTAGAATCACATTTAGGTGGCATCTAAGCATGATGACCCATACATAAGATATCCATGGTGCCTCAATTCCAAGGATCACTTGTACAACTGTAACGTAAGATGTCCTGTTGATAGCCAGAAAAATTTTCACTAAAAATTTATTAGTCAAGTTAGTTCGGTGTACCTATTCTCTAACAAGAACCTACATAACTTGTTTTAGTGTCTTATACACTACTGATGGTGAGATCAATCACCCCCAACTCTTTGAGGAAACATAATGATAAGTGCTTAAATATTCATATTTAAGCCCCTTAAATTACATTTGTTAAGCTCTTTGTTTACGCATTTTATTCTATTTTACTTCATTTTTGTGTTTTCTATGTTTTTATAGGTTCGTGGAGAAAAAGATGGCATTTTGGAACTCAAAGGAACAAATCTGGAAGACCTGGAAGTAGCCAAGTGTGATCGAGCACAGGAAAGTGTGATCAAGCGCACAAGCACTCGTGCGCACACATAGTAGGCTCGATCGCAACCCTGTGCTCGAGCACAAAAGCATGGGATCAAGCGCACATGTGCAGTGAAACGGTATAGCCAATTTTGGAAAGAATAGTTCTAGTCTTGTTTTGGAAATTAGGGTTTCAAGGTGTCCATTGAACCTTATAAATAGGCTTGTAAAACATAGAAACGATACTTTTTATCTTCTTTTCAGTTGTAAGCTTTGGAGACGAAGTGACGACTTTTCTCCATAGTATTTTTCGGGTTTATTCTTTTCTACTTATTTTATGTTATGATGATGTTTAGTATAAGAACTATGTGTAACTAATTTCTTAGTAAGGGCTTGATTAAAGCCCTAATTATGTTTACTCAATAACTCAGTATTGGCGCCTTTGCGATATTTATGTTGTGATGCTTAATTTGATTAATGCCTTTTTTTATTTAAATCGCTCATATGTGTTTGTCTGATCAACTTATGCATGTGGTATGAATTAGTTAGTTGACTCAATTTGGATGACCGAGTTTTGGGCTTAATAATAGTAACAAAAGAAATTCATGCCAGATTCTTGGATTAATCAACATGGGAAACCGAGAGTATACACCATGTCCTAGGTCTCGTGTGGTTGTCAATTTCCACATATCTCATGCTCTCTTAAGGAACAACTCAGTATACACTATGCTAGATCCCTTAAGAAAGAAAAGAGTTAGAGTATATACGATGCCTAACTCGATGCTTAGAGAAATCAATAGCTGAAGGAGCAGACCATACCCTTAGGTTGACAAACATTAGGTATTCATGACATATTTAAAGCATTGGCATATCGTTTTATTGTGGTAGCATGATTGACGGTGGATATCAAGTCCCTACACCTTTATCATTATCGATCCAAACTCAATATTTATTTCTATCATTTTATATTGTGAAACTGATTCTAAAACGAAATTCACCAATCCCTGTGGAGATGATTTCGCATTTGCACACTATACCACTGTTGACCTTGTGCACTTGCAAGTAAAACTGTTCAACTATTTGTTTATTAATTTAGGTAGATTTTTACACAACACATAGTATGTAATAATCTATCTGGATTCGCTAATGCCATTCTTAGTGATCTAATGAATAAAAACATTTAAGAATAAAGCTTAAGGAAATATATCTCACTAGCATGATCTAATAATGATGCTTATTTCCATTGCTCTTATTCTATATGCTTTATCATGTAACACACATGCAGTTATTTGTAATGAACATTATTAAAAAGATGATTTCCATTAATAATTATTTATTGCCAATAAATGAATAAGATTAATTTACAAGTAACATGACCATAACATCAAATGATATTGGCCTGTAGGGCACACTACTATCAAAATCAAGAGATTCACTAGTAAGGTATTTACCTTCTCGATCCGATTGAAGAGCTTTAATACCTTTCCTAGTTTGCTTTTCAACTTCAATCCTGAATTCTTTGAGCTTTTCAAATGATTCAGATTTGTACTTAATTAAGTACACATACCAATACCTAGAATGATCATTAGTAAATGTAGTTAAGCTGGAGTAACCTCCTCTTGCATTAACTGTCAGAGGTCCACACTTTAGTGTGAATTAACTCTAATACATCCGAAACTCTTTCTCTATGTTCATTAAATGGAGATCTAGTCTTCTTTCCCATGAAATCAACTTCACAAGTTGGATATGATTCAAAATCAAATAGATCCAAATATCCACCTTTTACCAACTTGTTTACCCTATCTTCGTTGATATGACCTAGTCTTAAGTGCCACATGTAGGAATGATTCATTTAATTATCTCTTTTCCTCTTATGTTGTTTGATATTAAAAAAAATTTATCATCTACTTCAAGAATGTAAAGACCATTATTCAATGTTCCAATACCATAATATTTATTTCTAAAATAAATAGAACAATGATTGTTTTTAAGCGAAAATTCATAATGTTCCTTAGCTAACTTAGAAACTGGCAAAATGTTTTTAATTAAAACTGATACATAATAACAATTTTTAAGTTCTAAAGTTTCTCCAGACAACAATTCTAAGCAATATGTCCCTATAGCTAATGCAACAACTTTTTCTCCAGCTCTAAGGCGCAAGTCTTCCTCACCCTTGCTCTGCATTCTACTTCTTTAAAGTGCCTGCAAATTATTAAAGATGTTTGAGCCACAACCGGTATCTAATACCTATAAAGAATTATTATTAACACTTAAGTTAACATCAATAACAAACAAATCAGATATACCTTCCAAAGGCTTATCCTTTAAGGTTGCAATATACTCATTGCAATTCCTTTTCTAATGCTCATTCTTTCCACAATAGAAGCACTATCCCTTATCTTTCTTAGCATTTTAAGAACTAGCCTTGCCAGCACCTTCTTTTTTTTTTCTTTCAATGGTTTCTTCTTCTTCTTCAAGAGTTTCTTACCCTTGGGCTTAGGGGAAAAAGCTCCATGAACTAGAATAATAGGTTTTTTCCCTTTCTGGAAGCATAGCTTCTATCTTGTTCATGTTGTAGTACATAACAAACTAAGAAAAAGAGTTCTGGCATCTTAGCCCTAAATAGGTCCTTAGAGATCTAGAACCTTGCATTACAACTATGTTCACCATACAACTCTTGCAGATCAAGCAAAATTGAGAATGTACTTTTCCATTTTATCATGTTACTTCTAAAGCTCATTGGACATTAATGCTAGCATATAGCACCTTGCCCTCGTGCCATCTTCTTGACACTTCTCATAAGTAGCTACCTCTTCTTCCAGAGGATTCTCAATAAAACTAGTTGGGAGCGATTGATCAAGAACATAGGCTATATTTTCATAATTGAGAGCAATTTTCAAGTAGCTTAGCCAATCAAGAAAATTGGGCCTAGTCAGCTTGTTTATATCAAGGATTCTAGACAGTGGGTTGAGATTAGGCATTACAATTTACAATATAACAATAGATAAATTATCATCTATTCATATTATTAACTACCATAAAGATTTGGTCTTTAACCTAAATGGTGCCTCACACTATTACTTTTGATTCTCAAAACCCTCTAGGTGGAAGTTCTCCTAGTAGGGATTAGGATTCTATCACTTGTACACTATAGCCTTGTAGTGGCACAACAAACTAATAATGTGCTTGATAGATAGATAAATTTTATTATTTGCATCTCATGAAATTTTCAATCTTAATTTAGCCTCTTAAATGTATATGACCTTCTGGTGACATAACAAATCAAACCCATTTTAGTTCACTCAAACCCACCATTCCTTACAAGTATAAATTAGTGATATAACCCTTTGTGATGGAATAACAAACTTATACCATTTGTTTGCCTCATTTACATCACATGTTAAATAGATAATATAAATTTTGTAATATTTTAAACCTTGTGGTGACACAACATATTTATAATGCTAAATAATTCTTATATTGACTATTGATGAGTCTTAAATATTGCATATTTTAGACCCTTAACTTATATTTGTTATGCTCTTAGTTAGTAGTATTTCACTTTATTTTACGTCTTTCTTCTGTTTTGTGTATTTTTACAGGTTTGTGAAGAAAATAAAGCATTTCAGGAAATGTGAAGCTTCTGGAGACATTGCGATCGATCGCACGAGATATGCGATCGAGCGCACCTGCCTACGAACGAGCGCATGGTCAACATCCCACATCGAAATATTTGAAGTTCAGTGCATCTGCGATCGAGCGCACATGTGATCGTGCGCACAAGACATGCGATCGATCGTACCTGCGATCGAGCGCACACGGGCAGTATCCCACATTGAATCTGCAACCCATATTGCTCCTAGTCTTCCCCTATATAAACACCATCTGGCTTCATCATTCAGTGTACAATTCCTGAGCCACTTTGGTGTTTACCGGTGGACGTCCGCCAACATTCTGGTGGATCCCGAAGTCATTGCTACCACGAGGGGAAGCGCCGCCCGTCAGCGAGTGAAATTTCTCCCATGTAAAGTTTTTTATTTATTTGTTTATATTTAGTTATTTTAGTTTAAATGTTTAGCACTTTTTATTATAGTTTTATAGTTATGAGTGGCTAGACTCTTCAGCTAAGGTTGAAGATGAAGCCTCGCCGTTGTTTGGCATAGTAGTTCAGATTTGCTTGTATAAATCTGACAATTTTTAGTATAAATGTTCTGTCAATTATTTGAGTTAATCTTATAATTGATTGAGTTTAAATTATCTGTTGGATATTCCTTGTGTTTCATCTGATGGATACATTGAATGCTTTTCGATTAAATTGGATTTCCTTTGTGATTTGTTAAGAGCGGATACATTGGACGCTTTTGGTTTAATTGGGATATTCTTTGTTTTTTGTCTTATAGTTGGATTCATGGAATGTTTTGATAGGTTATATTCTTAGAACATATATGCTTAACTTCGGTGGGGTGGATTTGGAAACCTTAGTGTTTTAATTATTAGTTTTTAAAAATCAATTTAGTTTAATTTTAATTTCTTTTGCAAATTATCATCTGAAATTCGGAACTAGGTTAAGATAGAGTTAATTTAGATTAAAAATTATATTTTCACAACGCAATTCCCTGTGGATTCGACCTCGCACTTGCACAACGCTATACTGCAAACGACTCGTGCACTTGCGAGTAATTTAAAACTCACAACAAGTTTTTGGCGCCGTTGCTGGGGAATTATTTGGTTTGTGAAAATTTTTGGTGTAAAATGATTTTATTTTTCTACTAGTTAGTTATTTTTTTTTGTTTAAAAAAAAATTATGTGGATGAATCAAGCGCCGTTTTCACAGTCTTTAGAGAACACCATTAAGGAGTACATGAAAATGACCGGCCCGTCCCTCAATGCTGCCAACACATTCAATGTTGATAGCTGTTCCATCTGTGCTAGTCCCATGCATCTAGCACAGAATTGTCCATCAATGCCGGCTTGTGTCGAGTACCCCATGGAACAAATGAATGCTTTCAATGACTGTTGTTGGGAATCAAATGGATCTTACTCCGAAACATACAATCCAGGGTGGTAGAACCACTCTAATTTTTCATGGGAGCAGAACCAATTAATGAATCAGGGAGGAGCCCCTTATAATCAACACCCTCCCGAATATCCTCCACCAATACCAAATTATGCTTATCCAGCACCATCACCCGCTTACCAAGCTCCCATTCAAGCGCCAGTGTCGGTTTCACAGTCATTGGAGGACGCTCTCAATGATTTCATGAAAACGACTAGCCAATCTATGAGTGAAGTGATGAGTGCAACCATAGAAAACACCCAAGCGATTGCCGAGCTAGAGAGTCAAATTGATCAAATCGCAAGTTACGTGGGTGATGGAGAGGAAAGAAAGTTCCCCAGTCAACCTGATCCTAACCCAAAGGAATAGTTTGCAGTGGGAAATTTATCAACTCCTATACAAGGGCAAGAAAGTGGCAACAAAGAAAAGAGAGATTCTGAGCCATCTACAGCCACACCTATCATTAAGGATCTCCCTAGGTCGTTTTTACCTAAAGCGCCTTACCTTGAGAGATTACAAGCGCCCAAGAAAAGAGAGGAGTTTGAGGATCCCCTGGAGGCATGCTTTGCTCACTTTGGAGAGGACTTGGGCTTAGATAAGTTACTAGAGGAAGTGAATGCCATTCTGGAGTCTGATCCTCAAAAGAGCAGTGAGATGGAGGAGACTATGGATGAATCACGTATTGAGGATCCCTTGGAGGCATGCTTTGCTCAATTTGAAGAGGATTTGGGCTTAGATAAGTTGTTTGAGCAAGCAAATGCTACTTTGGACTCTGCTCCTCTAAAGATCAGTGAGAATGAGGAAACCACAACACCTGAACCCCCCAAGAAGGAACTTAAGCCTTTATCGGACAATCTTAAGTATAAGTTCCTAGGTCCAGCAGATTCTTTGCCTATAATTATAGCTTTAGATTTGGGTGATGCTCCAGAGGAGAAATTATTGGACGTCTTAAGAGAGTATAAGGAAGCTATAGGCTGGACTATTGAGGATGTCAAGGGAATCAACCCCTCGTTGGTAATACACACGATACAGTTTGAGGAGAATGCCAAGCCATCGAGGGAGCCACAAAGAAGGCTCAACCCTGCTATGCAAGAGGTTGTGAGGGCAGAAAATATTAAGCTGTTAGAGGCAGGGATCATTTATCCCATCTCTGATAACAAGGGGGTGAGCCTGATTAAAGTCGTGCCCAAACGTGCTGAATTGACGGTAGTAAATAAAGACAACGAGTTGGTTCCAACTCGAGTGCAGTCAAGATGGAGAAAGTGTCTAGACTACCGTAAATTGAATGCTGCCACTAGGCCTGATCATTTTCCATTCTCATTTATTGATCAGATGGTGGAGAGCTTAGTTGGGCCTGTTTACTAATGTTGGGTCTGGCTGAAGACGTTAAACTTAGCGCTCATGGGAGACACCCCACAACTTATCTTTTCTTTTGTTTATTTATTATTTCGCATTTTTATGATTAATGTTTGTTTCCAGTATTTTTTGTTTTCCAGTTTTTATTTTTCAGGGACAAAGCGTACTTCAGTTCAAGTTTGGGGGTATGCTATGAGCCATACCAGTCCAGATAATTCCCCATATCTCAGGTCAGCTCTTTCCATATTAGTCACACATTGGGGTCAATGTGTAATTTAAGTTTGGGGGTATGGGAGACACATCACACACTTTGTCCTAATTTGTTGTCTTTTCGTCATAGAGATAAATGCATGCTCATGTTATCGTGAAATTTTAGTTGATCTAAACATTTTCTGTGATGTGATGTCATTGGTGAGCTTAACATTTTGAACACATGATCTGGTGATAAATTTTTAAAATTTAGTTACTTACTTTAGGCATTTTGAGAATTCACATGTTTGATCTAATCTAACATGAGCACATTAGCACAAATTATGTGAGGTATGACACGTGATTTTAATGTGTATTTTTCCTTATCTTAACTGAAACTGGATGACTTGTTGGATGAACACTTGGGCATAAAGAAAGAAAAAAAAATTAAATTAAATTACTACAACTTTCCACTGAGTAACTGGACCTCTTGCCTCAGTAAGCAGTGAGTGTTCACGTCAAAAGGTGGAATTTTGCTTGGTAGTATTAAGGCCGGTTTATTTTCGTAGCCTTTTTGACTCGAGTTAGTAAGTCCTTAGGGGTGTCTGTATACCTAATGCCCTAAAACCATCTGGTTTGGGAGTCATTGACTCAACACTCGCTACATGGGTCAATTAGAAAGCTTAAAGGAACTAAACATAGTCGTGCCTTATTATTGTTAAAAAAATAAAAAGAAAAAAAATAAAATAAAAAACTATGCCTTTTCGTTCATTTTTTATGGGAAATTCGGTGAATCTTGAGACATGGAGACCTTACACATTAGAGTTACTTGGAAGCTTCATTTTTATATGCTAATTCACCTTACACTAATTCAAGCTTGTGATGCCTTATCCTGCCTTTTGTAAGTAATTAGATTTTAACATTTCTATTCATTGCGAAGATGGATTTACCTTTTTAAGCTTGCTTATGAATGAATATCATGGTGATGTGTGCTCCTTAAATTTTTGGATACCATGAGTGATGACTTTATCTTTATGTTCTTTGTTTTTCATTGAGTCTTTTATTTTGTTTTGCTAAGGGACTAGCAAAATATAAGTTTGGGGGTATTTGATGAGTCTTAAATATTGCATATTTTAGACCCTTAACTTATATTTGTTATGCTCTTAGTTAGTAGTATTTCACTTTATTTTACGTCTTTCTTGTGTTTTGTGTATTTTTACAGGTTTGTGGAGAAAATAAAGCATTTCAGGAGATGTGAAGCTTCTGGAGACATTGCGATCGATCGCACGAGATATGCGATCGATCACACGAGATATGCGATCGAGCGCACCTGCGCTCTAGCGCACCTGCCTACGAACGAGCGCATGGTCAACATCCCACATCGAAATATTTGAAGTTCAGTGCATCTGCGATTGATCGTAGTAGACATGCGATCGAGCGCACATGAGATCGTGCGCACAAGACATGCGATCGATCGTACCTGCGATCGATTGCACCACACTGCAATCGAACGCACACGGGCCGTATCCCACATAGAATCTGCAACCCATATTGCTCTGGGTCCTCCCCTATATAAACACCATCTGGCTTCATCATTCAGTGTACAATTCCTGAACCACTTTGGTGTTTACTGGTGGACGTCCGCCAACATTCTGGTGGATCCCGAAGGCATTGCTACCACGAGGGGAAGCGCCGCCCGTCAGCGAGTGGAATTTCTCCCATGTAAAGTTTTTTATTTATTTCTTTATATTCAGTTGTTTTAGTTTAAATTTTTAGCACTTTTTATTATAGTTTTATAGTTATGAGTGGCTAGACTCTTCAGCTAAGGTTGAAGATGAAGCCCCGCCGTTGTTTGGCGTAGTAGTTCAGATTTGCTTGTACAAATATGACAATTTTTAGTATAAATGTTCTGTCAATTATTTGAGTTAATCTTATAATTGATTGAGTTTAAATTGTCTGTTGGATATTCCTTGTGTTTCATCTGATGGATACATTGAATGCTTTTCGATTAAATTGGATTTCCTTTGTGATTTGTTAAGAGCGGATACATTGGACGCTTTTGGTTTAATTGGGATATTCTTTGTTTTTTGTCTTATAGTTGGATTCATGGAATGTTTTGATAGGCTATATTTTTAGAACATATATGCTTAACTTCGGTGGGGTGGATTTGGAAACCTTAGTGTTTTAATTATTAGTTTTTAAAAATCAATTTAGTTTAATTTTAATTTCTTTTGCAAATTATCATCTGAAATTCGGAACTAGGTTAAGATAGAGTTAATTTAGATTAAAAATTATATTTTCACAATGCAATTCCCTGTGGATTCGACCTCGCACTTGCACAACGCTATACTGCAAACGACTCGTGCGCTTGCGAGTAATTTAAAACTCACAACAACTATAATGTTTGAAGGCTATGAACAATCATTTCTAATGATTTTCGTATACAACTTAATATCAAACTTTTGAACGTGAGGGATTTAGGTCTTTAAGTTAAGATCTTATTATTTAATATGCATCAAATACATATAACAAACATATAATCTAATTACATGCACAATATACATACATCACACGCATATAAATTAACCCAAGTGGATGACTATAGACTTTCTAAGTGTGATTTACTTGAGTCAATAAGGTAAATTATTTGGTCAAACCCTAGGTCATTATTAAATGAATATATCACATAAATTCATGGGTATTAAATCTTCAAACAGGCCACCATGCTTCCTTACGCACTCCTTGATTCGCCTCAATAAAACCCCATCCAACTCTAAGTAACTTTAAATACATCAAATATATATAAGAAACATTGATCTGGTGTTAAGGTTAATTACATTGGAGGGAGATAAAAATTTACAGTGAGAGATATAAGAGGAGGTGATGTATGCAATTCTCATTTAGAATTGAATAACAAAAAATAATACCGTAAAATTTATCAAATTTCCAATGCCTATGTCCAATGGTCATCAACTCATACAATCAAATTGCATATATCGATAATAACAATTCTATTATAGATATAACTATTTCTTCTAAGATTGCAACACTAATCCCATTAGGTTTCTTAAAACTTTTCTCAATCCTATTCCAAATAAGATTAAGATTCTTTTTTCATTAGAACTCTCAATTCCAATGTGATAAGGATTTTGGAGTTTTAATTCGTAATCAAATTCCAATTTCTTAAAACTTTTGATTTTTGAAATTAAATTTTTTAATTAAATAAATCAATTTAATTTGAATCTTTTGAAGATAAAAATTTAACTTCAAATTTCAATTAAAAATATGTTTTAATTTTAAGGGAATTTGAAACAATTTCAAATACATTTTAAAAACTTGACAAATCAATTTTTATGTGTTGTAGTCGACTACAACAAGCTTCTGTATTAGTACTTTGTATGGTATAGTTGACTACCCCTTGTAGTCAACTAAAATATGCTTTTGACCTAAAAATTACATCAGGTCATAAGGGTGTAGTCGACTACACCTTGTAATTTGCAGAATTTTTCACGCATTTTTTGTGTTCCTTCTTCTCCAAACTTGATTAAATTCGATCCAAAATCAAATTTTCATAATTTAAATTGAATCTAATCAATCTTTACTGATGTAAAATGTTTGAGAAATTAATCTAAAACAAATTATCATCATCATATGACAATAATCAGTTCAAGAATTCTTTCTTGAAATTTCTTGACTTAGAGTTTGAGTAACTTTAATGTAAATTTTAGATCTTGAAATTACAATCTCTAGATTTTTAAATCAGATCTTTCAAGCCATATCAATAGAATTAAAATCATTCTAGTAATTCATTGAGTTAATTTTGATATGACTGTAAGTCTACAGGCATAGAATATGTAGCGAAAATTTAAACTTTTTATTCCCATAAACTTAAATCCTAAGAAAATATATATGAATTAATCTTTCCATACAACATCAAAAATTTATAACTTTAATGGAGATTGTTGTTGTTCCTTTGGAAATGGATTCATGAGCCATTTAAGCATCCTACCTCTAAGCGTATCCACATGAGCAATCAAGAATGATGATCTTTTTTTTCGGGATGTCATGTCGAGCACCATGCAAAGAAGAACACATGGCTGGTTGAATTCCTGTATGAGTGTTGGCTCTAGTTTTTCAACCTTTTGAGAGAGAGAGAGAGAGAGAAACAAAAATATGATTTTTAGTCTCACAATAATTGTGTTAGGGTTTCTATCAAATATAAGCTTTATATAGAGCCTTAACTCCTAAGATCTCCAAGATTTCTAAAATTAAAATTAAACCTTTGGTTTAATTAATTATTAAAAATCTCTCTCTTAGCCCATTAGTTTCTCTTATTCTTACAATTGCCCTATTGTTTATGAACCCTTACATTTAATATTGTGCTGCCAGTAGATCATAACAATTAGATCTCATGCAATTAATTAAAACTCATTTTAATTTTAATTCGAATTAAAAATCCTTTTAATTCTCCCTTTAGTTAAGAATTAATTAATTCGTTTGAGTTTCTAAAAGTTATGATTGACACCTAGTGATAACTCTGAATAAATCATGTTATTATACTGCTTTTAGGCACGTTTTTGGTATTGTTCTTAAGCATTAGAATTATGTTGCATGTGTTTTTAGCAATTTGAGTTTTGTGTATCTTATTTTACTAATAAGTTGTTTTAAGTGATTTATCAATGCTAAGTCATGGAAATTTATTGTGCAGACACTTGCTAGAGCGTTGGAGAGCACTGGAAGACCAAAATGCACAAAGAGGACAGAAACTCAAGGCTGCAGCGCCAGGATGTTGGCGCTGCATCCTGGCACTGCAGCGCTGGTAGCTGACACAAAGAAGGAATTGGACAAAAAGTTGGCGCTACAGTGCCAGAAAGCTGGAGCTGCAGCGCCATAAAGCTGGAGCTGCAATGCCAGAATTAGGGTTTGTTGTGTGTCTTGGTGCTGCAGCGCTGGGATCTTGGCGCTACAGCACCAGCCCGCAAATTTTGAATCTATAAATTAAAACCCTAGCTGAACAAGAAGAGGGGGCAGAAAAGAGAAGAAAGAAAACAGAATTTGGAGGAGAGGAGACGCGAAAGGAGGCTTGGAGACACTCCGGGAGGCTACACATCAAGCTTTTAATCATTCTTCTCCGGTTTTGTATTTTTCTATTCTATCTATGTTGATGTTTTATAATATGAACATGGGTTGTTTGAACATGATTATGGAGTAGATATTTTTGTGTTAAGGATAAATGGATCCTAGACCTTTATATTGAGTTGTTGTTTGGACAAGTAGAATATAATTTGTTTTTCAAAAAGTGTGTTTTATTGTTCTTAATGCTTTTTATTATTTTGATCCCTTCTTGGGGCATGGTGATGTGTCGAATAGAGAAGCAATGTTTTTATGAATGATTGAACTAATAAATATGATATTGGATTGTTATCTATGCAAAGGTCAGGGTAAAACATGCCATGAATGAAATAGGAGTAACCGAATAGGGATCCTAGGAAGTTCATGTGGTCCGCATAAATCGTAACCGAATAGGGAGATTTAACTGAAAGGAATCCAAAAACACTTAATGCTTCTTAATTTGAATTAATCTAGAATAGACCTGGAATACAAATATTCGAAGTTAATGATTCTTAAGATTGTGGTTAGACCTGGAATATGGATAACCAATTTATTGGGGATTCTACCATCTTGAAAAACGTATTAAACGAAACTTGTCCATTCGAAGCTCTTGTCAATTATGGTTTAGGTGAAGTCGAGTCCTTAGCACGTTAGTTCATAAGAGTCTTCATTCCAAAGATTGCAAATTTTTCGTTATTTACTATTGCGTTATGTTCTTCCCTTTTAGTTAATTGTTAGTAACTTTTTCTCCGACAATTATTCGTTTGCTCAAATAACAGTAAGAGTCGAATCATAATTTCTGTAGTATTTGCTCAGTCCTTGTTGGGAACGATATTTACTCATCATTTTATTACTTGAACGATTAGTGCACTTGCTAGCGTCAATTTCATCGCATCAAGTTTTTGGCACCGCTGCCGGGGACTGAAATAAACTATTACTTTTATTGTGATTCAACTTGTTAATTTGAGAGTTTTTTTTTAATTTGGTTTTTAAGTCTATTTTGCAGAGCTTTCGATTCTAGTACATGACACGTATTAGTGGGAGAATACTTGCAGAACCTAATCCAGAGATTGAGCGCACGTTTCACTCTTTGAGAAGAGTAGCACCAGTAACAATTAATACAATGGCAGAAGGAAACAATGCAGAGATGTAACGTGCACTGTGGGATTATGCCATGCCAAAGATGGATGGTGTTGAATCCAGCATTCGACAACCACCTATACAAGCGAACAATTTTGAAATTAAGCCCGCCATCATCCAGATGATTCAGCATTCAGTACAATTTGGGGGCTTATCGCAAGAACATCCAAATGTTCACTTGGCGAATTTCCTGGAAATTTGCGACACATTTAAGCATAACAGAGTATCGGAGGATGCAATTCGTTTAAGGCTTTTCCCATTTTCATTGAGGGATAAAGCAAAAAGTTGGTTGACTTCTTTGCCTGTCGGATCCATAACAACATGGGCAGAATTGGCACATAAGTTTTTAGGGAAGTACTTCCCCCCTGCAAAAACTGCAAAGTTACATAATGAAATTACTATGTTTTTGCAGGTTGATCGAGAGTCACTCTATGAGGCATGAGAGTGCTTTAAAGACCTGTTGAGAAGATGTCCTCATTACGAGATGCCCACTTGGATGCAGGTACAAAATTTTTATAACGGTTTAAGTAATACAACCCGAAACATGATTGATGCAGCTGCAGGTGGCACTATCACGAGAAAAACTCTAGAAGAAGCCATTGAATTACTAGAAGAAATGGCTACCAACTCTTATCAATGGCCAATTGAAAGGTTACCTATCAACAGAGCCTCAGGATTGCACAATGTAGATGTTGTTACAGCTCTAGCAGCACAACTGGAGATTCTCAACAAGAAGATTGATGGATTTAATCCCCACTCACATTTAATATGTGAATTGTGTGGTGGTAGTGGCCATCACAGCAATAGTTGTCAAGGTAATCAGTTTGCATGTAATTCATCTGCTGAACAAGCTAATTTTGTTTCAAATTTTCACAGGCAGAACAATCCATACAGCAACACATATAATCTGGGATGGAGGAATCATCCAAACTTCTCGTGGAATCAAAACAATGTGAAGCAACATCATCCTGAATATCCTCCTCGAGAAAAAAAGCCCAACTTGGAGGACATGATGGCCAAATTTTTGAGTACAGCTGAAATAAGATTCCAAAATCAAGAAGCATCCATAAAAAATCTGGAAGTTCAAGTCGGTCAACTAGCTAACATAATTTCTGGACGTGCACAAGGTTCCCTCCCGAGCAACACAGAAAAGAATTCTAAGGAGGATGTCAAAGCCATAACACTAAGGAGCGGCACAAAATTGGAAGAGCCACAACCTAAGGAAATTACTCAGCAAGTTGGTGAGAAAGAAGAGACTGTGCAAGAGGAAAAACGAGTTTCAGCAAAGAAGTCTACTGGTAAAGGTTTGATTGATTCTAACTCTGAAACCAAATATATACCACCTCTTCCTTATCCTCAGAAATTCCAAAAAGAAAAACTAGACAAACAATTCTCAAAATTTTTAGAGATTTTCAAGAAGTTGCATATTAACATACCATTTGCAGAGGCATTAGCACAGATGCCTAGCTACATTAAATTTTTGATGGAAATTTTGTCTAATAAACGAAAGCTAGAGGAACATGGAACGGTGATGTTAACTTAAGAATGCAGCGTTATACTGCAAAACAAACTACCTCCAAAATTGAAAGATCCAGGGAGTTTTACTATACCTTTCACTTTGAGAAATTCATTTTTTGATAAAGTGTTATGTGACCTTGGTGCCAGTATTAATCTTATGCCTCTTTCAATTTTCAGGAAACTTGGATTAGGAAAACTCAAAACAACAACAGTGTCATTACAATTAGCTGATCGATCCATTAAGAGACCACGGGGAATTATAGAAGATGTACTGGTAAAAGTTGATAAATTTATATTCCCTGTGGACTTCATCGTTCTTGACATGGAAGAGGATCGGGATGTACCTCTTATACTCGGATGTCTATTCCTTGCTACAAGGAGAGCCCTGATTGATGTATAAAAAGGGAAATTGATTTTAAGAGTCAATGATGAACAAGTAGTTTTTGATATGTATAAAATCATGAAATATCCGTCTGACGTATCTACTTCTTCTTGTTTTCATGCTGATGTTGTTGATGACCTCATTGAAGAATTTCAGGAGAAGACATTAAACGAAGATACTTTGGAAAGATACATCATGGAATCTGGAACTACCACCACTGAAGAACTTGTCATCCAAGAAGAAGCAAGGAATTTGGAAGCTGAAATGGGCAAAGAAGTGCTAGAAGAACCAATAATAACCCCCGAATTAAAAACTTTACCTGATCATTTGAAATATGTTTATCTAGAGAAGAATATTTTCCCAGTTATAATATCATCTTCATTGACAGGTAAAATGGAAGAACGCTTGTTGGAAATCTTGAGAAGGCACAAAAAGGCTTTGGGATGGACAATAGCGGACATCAAGGGAATCAGCCCTTCCATTTGCACTGACAAAATTCTTATGGAGGAGAACTTCAAGCCTATGGTTCAGCCACAGCGACGTTTAAATCCAGCAATGCAGGAGGTTGTTAAGAAAGAAGTAGTCAAGCTGCTTGACGCAGATATTATTTATCCAATTTCTAATAGTGCTTGGACCAGCCCGGTACAAGTAGTACCAAAGAAATGTGGGATTACTATTGTGAAAAATAATAACAATGAATTAATACCCACCAGAATTGTGACAGGTTGGCGGGTTTGTATAGATTATAGAAAATTAAATGACGCCACTAGAAAAGATCATTTTTCTTTACCTTTTATTGATCAAATGTTGGAAATATTGGCAGGTCACAAGTTCTGCTGTCTGCTTGATGGATACTCGGGATATAATCAAATCCTTATAGCACCAGAGGATCAAGAAAAGACTACATTTACTTGTCCTTATGGCACGTTTGCATATAGGAGGATGCCCTTCGGGCTTTGTAACGCACCAGCAACTTTTCAACGTTGCAT
Source organism: Bretschneidera sinensis (assembly GCA_023935145.1). Lineage (NCBI taxonomy): Eukaryota > Viridiplantae > Streptophyta > Magnoliopsida > Brassicales > Akaniaceae > Bretschneidera > Bretschneidera sinensis. The sequence goes on along the minus strand of CM043703.1, from coordinate 74,497,757 downwards.
GTTGGCAATTTTTTCTGATATGACTGAAATTTTTTAGAGATCTTCATGGATGATTTTACACTATTTGGTCTAACCTTTGACGATTGCCTTCATAATCTCTCTTTAGTTTTGCAGCGATGCGAAGATACAAACCTAGTACTAAATTGGGAGAAATGTCATTTCATGGTCCAGGAAGGGATAGTGTTGGGGCACAAAATATAATTGAGGGGTATTGAAGTTGACAAAGCTAAGGTGGATGTGATAGAAAAACTCCCACCTCCCACTTCAGTCAAAGCCATCAGAAGTTTCCTGGGGCATGCAGGATTTTACAGGAGATTCATTAAGGATTTTTCAAAAATCTCTAAACCTCTTTCTAATCTTCTTGTAAAAGATGTGAAGTTTAACTTCTCTGATGATTGTTTGCAGGCATTTGCTACATTAAAGGATAAATTGGTGACCGCCCCTGTTGTAGTCACACCAGATTGGAGCCTCCCGTTTGAATTAATGTGTGATGCCAGTGACACCGCAGTTGGAGCAGTGCTTGGTCAAAGAATAGATAAGGTCTTCAGGACAATTTATTATGCGAGCCGCACTCTTACCGGACCCCAACTGAATTATGCTACCACCGAGAAAGAACTTTTAGCTGTTGTATTTGCATTTGATAAGTTTCGATCCTATCTTATTGGATCAAAAGTTACTGTTTAACTTATCATGCAGCTTTAAAGTATCTTTTGGCGAAAAAGGACGCAAAACCAAGACTACTGAGGTGGATTCTCCTTCTTCGAGAATTTGATTTAGAAATCAAAGATAAAAAGGGGACTGACAATCAAGTAGCAGACCACTTATCAAGGCCTGAAAAATCGAAAGAGACTAAGACCAGCATTAACGAAGAATTTTCGGATGAGAAAATATTTTCTATTTCTTCAATTGATTCTGTTTTATTGGTGTCTGAGACACTGTGGTTTGCTGATTTCGCCAATTACCTTGTAGGAAAATGGATCCCAGGGTACTTCACTTATAAACAAAGAAAGAAATTCCTATCCGACGTGAAGCATTATTTTTGGGAGGATCCGTATCTCTACAAATTGTGTGCAGACCGCAGATGTGTGCTGGAGCATGAGTTTAACAATATATTGTATCACTGCCATGACAGAGAAGTTGGGGGACATTTCGGTGCAAACCGAACAGCAGCAAAGGTATTGCAATCAGGTTTCTATTGGCCGACCCTGTTTAAAGATGCTTAGGCTTACGTCACATCATGTGATAGGTGTCAACGAATTGGTAACATCTCTAAACGAAATGAAATGCCTTTAAAAAATATTCTTGTTTGTGAAATATTTGATGTTTGGGGTATTGATTTCATGGGGCCCTATCCTGCATCTTTTTCAAACCAGTATGTTCTAGTTGCTGTAGATTATATGTCTAAATTGGTAGAAGCCATAGCAACCCGCACTAATGATGCCAAGGTAGTTCTCCAATTTCTCAAGAAAAACATTTTTACCCGGTTTGGAACTCCTAGAACAATAATTAGTGATCGAGGTAAACACTTTGACAATCGTCAATTTAGAACATTGTTAAGAAAATATGGAGTAACTCACAAACTCGGCACCTCATACCATGCACAAACAAGTGGTCAGGTAGAAGTTTCAAATCGGGAGGTGAAACGAATTTTAGAAAAAACCGTGAATGCTTCTAGGAAAGATTGGTCACTTAAATTAGATGATGCCTTGTGGGCATATAGAACAGCCTTCAAAACACCCATAGGAATGTCACCATATAGGCTGGTCTTTGGTAAAGCATGCCACCTTCCTGTCGAACTCGAGCATAAAGCATACTGGGCTACCAAATTCTTGAATTTTGATATAACCTGTATAGGACAAAAGCGTTTGTGCAGGTTGATGAATTGGAAGAACTTTGACTAGGAGCATATAAGAATGCAAGACTGTAGAAGGAGAAAACAAAAAAATGGCATGATCGACACATCTCGAGGAAAGAATTTACTCAAGGACAACAAGTTCTTTTGTACAATAGCCGACTTCGTCTATTTCCAGGAAAACTGAAATCTCGATGGACTGGATCGTGTACCGTGATAAGTGTCTCACCTTTTGGTGCCGTCGAGGTTCAACACGAGAAAAATAAGGAGACGTTCAAGGTTAATGGGCACAGATTGAAGCACTACATTATGGGGACGTTTGATCCTCAATCATCCACCACCATTCTCCAAGAACCATAAATCGGAAAGTCAAGCTAAAGACTATAAATTAGAACTACCATTTTTGGTCTTACTTTTTTTAATTTTTTTTGTGCTTTTTAAAATTATTTGGGGTGTCTAAATTTTTGTTTTTGCTTAATTTAATTGTTATTTCAATTTTATAGCCATACGACGAGTATTTGTGATGTATTTTTCGGCTCTACGTGGAGCCGGGACAGAAATTCAGCGCTGCAGCGTTAAAAAATTGGAGCTACAGCGCCAAGGCCTTCAATTTCATCGCAATCAGCCTAGAAATCTGGCACTGCAGCCTCACAAACTCAGCGCTGCAACACCAGGACCTGATCGTTCAACACAAAAAATTCTAGCACAGCAATTCAACGCTGCAGCGCCAGAAAATTGGAGCTGCAGCGCCAGAAAATTGGAGCTGCAGCGCCAGAAAATTGGAGCTGCAGCCCCAGATAGAACAAAGGTGATTAAATGCCCAGCTCTCCAACAGTTAGGGCAGTCCAAATATTAGAATTCCAGCTGCTCTCCCTCTCCAAAACACAAAAATGTCACTTCTCCTTCCCATAGAAACACACAAGCAAGAGTTTTTCTGCAATTTCAACCATGGATTACTTCCATTCTCCAGGAGAATCAATCTTCTTAAGTGATTTTGGGTGCTATTGAGGTCTTTTAATCAAGTAAGATTTCTCCACTTTGAGACCCTCGAACTTTGTATTTTTAAGTGCAATCACTTGAGTTTTTTATGGGTAGATGATAATACATGGTGAGTTGATGAAAAATTGAGGAAAGGATGAATGAATAAGTTGCATGTTCACAAGTTTATGCTGAAAAATTTTCATGGGACTGTGCATTGGGAGAGAAGGGTACTGTAGCTGAAAAATTTCTGATGTTAATGAGTTGAATTTGCAATCTATTATGCTGGGTTATTCAAGACTCAATTGATTGAAGTAATTGCCCAACTTGGATTGAAATTTCTACTGCAATTTTTATTTGGGAATTGGTGTGTGAGAGTGGGTGTTGCTCTTGGTTACTTTCTGCTGTTTGGAGTGTAATTATTTAAAGTACAAAAGTCTTGATTAAATGGCTCCTCCCAAACACGCGAGACCTAGCTCTACCAGTTACAATTCAGAGCTTTTTGTCCCAAAGGAAGCAGAACAGAGGTTTGAGCGTTCTCAACTCAAGAAAGTCCCAATTCCTGAACGAGGATTTAATATCACCAAGGGACACTTCCCCCTCATTCACAGGATCATCACTGCTCGTAAATGGGAACAATTCTGTGCAACACCAGAAGCTGCAATTATTCCAATTATGCGTGAATTTTATGCAAATGCCGCAGAGCACACAAATTTGAAGGTAAAGGTTAGAGGGAAATTAGTGGCATTCGACAGAGGCACAATCAACAAATTGCTCAACACCCCCACCATCCCAATGGATGAGTACAGTGCATATGCTAGCGCACCTGACCTCGACGAAGTACTCTAGGTTCTTTGCAAAGTTGAGACACAATGGAAATTGTCCAGTGATGAGCGGACTTCATTTCCATCAAGTGCAATGGATAGGACAACAAAAGCTTGGCATTACTTTATAGGCGCTCGTTTGCTTCCGACAACTCATTTAAGTGATGTCACAAGAGAGAGAGCAATCCTTCTATTCGCCATCTACCAAGGATTGAGTATTGATGTGGGACGCATTATCCAGAACAATATTCTATACAACGCAAATTCGATCAGTGCAGGGTTGTATTTTCCATCTTTGATAACAACACTTTGTGGATCGTGTGGTGTTACCTGGACTGCAGGGGAGCAAATCAAACAACCAATGCATCCGCTGGACCTAAGGACTATCTATCGGATCACAGATATAGAAGAAGCACCGAGCCCAGGCGCCTCTTCCTCACAACCTCCTCCAGCACGCCAACAACGGAATATATCACTTTCTGATCGTCTAACAGTTGTTGAGACGAAGCTTCATGAGCTTCGGCAATGGAGTCAGCAGCAGGCATCCTACGTTGCAGGTTGTTTTCAAACCAATGATCAGATGATGAGGATTTTTGCCACTCATTTAGGCATCGAGACGCAACAGCTGCCTCAACTACCACCATATCCCGGTCATAGCAATGATCCGGAGGATGAGGACATTGACAAAGATGATTGATTCGACCTTCGACTAATCAGGGGAGTTCTCTTCTCTTACTTTATAATTCAAATTCTATACATTGCGGACAATGTATTATTTAAGTTTGGGGGTGGGAACTTTATCTGAATATGTGCACTGCTCATGTTTCTAGTTATTTTTCTATTTGTTTTATCTGAGTGTTTTCTGTTGTTTGTGTTTGATTTTGATTTTGTCGATGATGAGAAATAGATTGACTTTATTATAGCCATTGAAAATTTGAAAAAATTTTGCGTTTGTCTGTGTGCTTAAATTTGTTGTTGGATTTATTTTACATCGAACTCTTTGAACTCAATGAGCACTTACACCTAAGCACTTTGTTGTCTTGCTGTTTCGGAGAGCGTTTATGTGAGCAGTGTAATCTTGTGATCTCTTAGACTCTAGAACTTGTTTGAAGACCACTCGAGGCGAAATTCTAGGAAGTACAGTACCAAAGAAAGGATCCAGGCCATGTTTGGAAAGTTTGAGCCATTTTAGCCAACCCTTGATATGTGATTATCCTTAGTGTTCCCCTTTTGAGCTTGGATACATATTGTTTTGTCACCCAATCATATAACCTATTTCCTTATCAAATATAAAAAAAAAAAAAAAAATTATCTCCACCTTTCAACTATAAGCACATTGATTAATAAAGGGACTATTCTCTTAAGTGGTGACAGAGGATTGAGCAAGAGAAAGCGGTTTTCGCTTGGCTATGATATGTATTACATATTTCCCATCGAGAGAGACCAAGGGAAAGATCTAAGTCAAAAAGGTTTACCACATGAACTATTTGATGAAGTTATATTCTGCCTATCACAGGCAGCTGGCAAAGCTGTGTTTGATCGTCATGTACATGCTATGCTATAGTTTCAGTAATGCATACGAAATTAAAGACTAGTGCTACTATAGTACAAGCATACAAAAAAAAAAAAGATGTGACAAGAGCAAAAGTATTGGAAGTATTCCATGATAATTGAGGGAAAGTTCGAAATAAAATTTTTATTGGTTGATGTGCTTAAGGTGATGTGAACCTCAAATCAATCTTTTACCATACCTTAACCTTAGCCAAAGTTATAAGTTGAATAAAGTCCTGGTGATCTCGGGTATTGTCATGGCCTACATTAGTGGAGAGTGGTGTGAAAAGCAAGCTTATGGACTTTGAAAGATTGGCATTATCCTACTTGCTTGCATAAACCGATCAGAGTGGCGAGATGATTAAGTTTATAAAAGTGTTGCACACACACACGTTTGAAGAATTTGATGCAAGATAAGGCTAGCAATAAATTTGAAATTCTAGACATTGGCAGCATTTGGAAAGTTTTTCGTGCGTTATAATTTTTATGCAATCTTTGAGGCATGTTATATCAAATCTAATCAAACCATCTCGCACTCTTAGGATGTGTGTGCATAGAATTTTGTTCTAGTTTGCTCGAGGACTAGCAAAAACGTAAGTTTGGGGGTGTGATAACTCTGAATAAATCATGTTATTATACTGCTTTTAGGCACGTTTTTGGTATTGTTCTTAAGCATTAGAATTATGTTGCATGTGTTTTTAGGAATTTGAGTTTTTTGTATCTTATTTTACTAATAAGTTGTTTTAAGTGATTTATCAATGCTAAGTCATGAAAATTTATTGTGCAGACACTTGCTAGAGCGTTGGAGAGCACTGGAAGACCAAAATGCACAGAGAGGACAGAAACTCAAGGCTGCAGCGCCAGGATGTTGGCGCTGCAGTGCTGGTACCTGACACAAAGAAGGAATTGGACAGAAAGTTGGTGCTGTAGCGCTGATAATAGCCATTAAATGCATTATATTCGTACTTGTTTGTTAGCACTTTAGGGTTGATTTAGGTCTTAATTGCATTTTTATTCATTAACAACTCTAAAGTGGTATTTTTGGAGCATTAATTTATTTCGGTGCATTTTCCAGGTATCTTGAGTTAAAGGAGATGGAAAAACTATCATCATTTTGAAACACAAAGTTCCATTGAACACTCAAGCAAAAGAATGATCGCGGAAGAGCCAAGATGAAGAGAAACTATGGAAGGAGTTTTCACTAAGTTGCTGGAGTTGGCATACAAATCAACCATCTTTAAAAATTAAACTGTATCGATGTAGAAAGAACCAGGAAGTGTGCGACATATGGTTAGAAAGATATGGAAGTCTATTTTCTGGAGTATTTTACGGTTCATTAAAATCATTTCTCTAGAGGAAGTTATGGCAATTTTAGCGGACAGAGGTCAGACTTTCTGAATCAGCGCGCGCACAGCCTTGTGCACTCCGAGTTAGACCCTAATTAGGTCTTTAATGACTTATTCAAACCCTAAAACACCCCTAGACCTTGTATACTATAAATATACCACTTAGGGTTTGTAATTAGATATGGAAAAATCTGGAGAACTCAGCAGCAACTTTCCTTCCATTGTGCAACCATGAGCCCCATGGCTAACTAATCTCCAAGCAAGGAGAAGGGATGAATCCCTAGGTGTAGTTGTTTCTATTTCCCTTATTTGATTCAGTTGTAATGGAGCTTTAACTTTCAAATATTGTTATGATTTACTTTTATTCTAATTATAAAGATTTCATCTAATCCGGTGATTGTATCTTTTTCCTTGATATAGATTTAGTCATGCTTTCTTTATGTCAAGATTATTTAGGTATGATTGAGTCCGGTAGATCTAGCCTTTAGGTTTGTCCATTACTGCAATATTGTCATCAAAGATATATTGTCGTTTCTTGATAAACTTAAAGGATAGATCATATGTGCATGAATTGAAAATAAAGAATATTTCATAACAATCAAATTAGGGTTTATACATGTGCTTTAATTGAATATTTGCCGATTGCCTGTTTGGGATGTGAAACTTGCAATCGAGATAAAAACAACTGAATCAAGTTAGGATTAGGGCAACAAACCTAGGGAGGATTCCCGGATCTTTGTTGCTCTCCTATTATATTTCACAATCTACTTTACACAATTGTCTCACTATCAAATTTCAGATTCTATATTTAATTTGATCATATCGTCTCATATTAAAGTTTACACCTTCCTTTATAGTTAATTTGTCTCCCTGTGGAATCGACACCCCAAAGCCGTACTACAACACCGCGTTACTGTTTTGGGCGTAATCAAATTTTGGCGCCGTTGCCGGGGAGACGCGCTTACTTACAAGGAAGTTGTCAACTCTAAGACAAGACGGTAGAAGAGTTGTAGATAGTTTTTCTTTCAGTAGTTTGTAAAGGCGGTAACTTCGTTCCCTCTTTTTGCTTGCTACATTAATTTTTATTTTATTTTATTTTATTTTATTTTATTCTTTTATTCTTTTATTCTTTTTTATTTTTTATTTTTTATTTTTTATTTTTTATTTTTTATTTTTTACCTTGAATGCAAAGACATAGAGATGCTTTGGGTAGATTTGCTAGTAGGCATGTGCTAGAGTCAAAATTAAATTCTTTCTAAATCCCTTATTTGACAACCCATCTAGTCCCGAAGAAATGAGTGAACATGAATATCAACCCCCTAGGACCCTTCAGGATTACCTCAACCCTACACGCACAGCCACACCATCATGCATCATGTTTCCAGCCAATACTCGCCAATTAGATCTTAAACCAGGGATGATTCAATTACTCCCTACATTCCATGGCTTGGAAAATGAAAACCCATATGTGCACATTAGAGAGTTTGAGGAAGTAGTTGCGACTTTTCATAGTCAAGATGAAACTCATGACATTATGAAACTTAAGTTCTTTCCTTTTGCTTTGAAGGATAGAGCTAAGAGTTGGCTATACTCACTAAGACCACGATCTATTGGGTCGTGGACTGAGATGACTCGGATCTTTTTTAATAAATACTTTCCCCAACATAAGACCAATGCTTTAAAAAGACAAATCTCCACCTTTGCACAAAAGGACAGCGAGACTTTGTAGAAGTCTTGGGAGAGATTTAAAGAGTTATTGAGTATGTGTCCTCACCATGGGTATGAGAGTTGGCGCTTAGTGAGCTATTTTTATGAGGGACTTGCATATAGAGAGCGTCAATTCATAGAGATGATGTGTAATGGTGAATTTTTGGAGAAAGATCCTGATGAGGCCATGGAGTACCTCAATGAGCTTGCTGAAAAAGCTCACACTTGGACTGAACCTTGTGCTACTGAAAGCACAAATAAGTCACGACCTATAGGGAACCCAAATGGTGGTAGAATTTACCATCTTAGGGAAGAGGATAACCTTAAGGCCAAGGTCGAGATGCTCACCAGGGAGCTAGATGAATTAAAAACTAAGAGCTTAAAGCCAACACACCTAGCTAATCATGCAAAGTCTTTGAAACCATGTTTTGTGTGTAGAGGGGTAGATCATCTCGCCCAAGAGTGTCCTATATTTGCTGAGATGGGAGGGATGTATGAGGAACAATGTAATGCCTTAGGCATGTACAAGAAGCCTCATGCACCCTTCTCTAATACCTATAATCCGAGGTGGCGTGATCACCCCAATTTCAACTGGAAGTCTGAAAATCAGCAGCTTGCACAACCCCCTGCACCATATCTTGAACCATATCATGCACCCGTGTCTTCTAGGAGTTCTTTAGAAGACATTTTACATGCTTTTATTGAAGCACAAGGGAAGACTAATCAAAGGCTTGAATCTTTAATTGTGCAGGTTGTTGAAGAACATAAAGAGATAAAGAGCCAAGTGTCCAAGTTGATGAGCTACTTGAGTGTGACTGAGCGAGGTAAGTTCCCTTGTCAAGCTCAGTCCACATCCCATGGTCAACACCTAGCACAACAGAATTTGAAGGAGGTGAATGTTCTTGAGACACTAAGTGGTAAGTCATTACACATCCCAGCAACAAAAAAATCAGAGGATGTGAATGAAACCCACCAAGCATACATGATTGACTCATTCATGGAAAAGGTCCAGCACCTTAATCTATTGGAGTCCACCTTCATCCATGGCTTCACAAAAGCACATATCGAGCCAGAATTTGCGAATGTTACTGATGACATCCTTGAGGCCTCTCAAAAGCATACAAGCACCAAATTTGGCAATGAAGCAGTGGCTGGTGCATTCAACCTATGTTTGTCTAGGAGGGAATAAAAGTGTCTGGCTGAAGACATAAAACTTAGCGCTCATGGGAGGCAACCCACAACATATCCTTTTATTTTTACTGTTTTTCATATTTCTTTTTCTTATTTATTATTATTATTTTGCTGTTTTCTAGTATTAACTTAGTATTTCTTTTTCAAGGAAAATATACGAAGCAGTTCAAATGATTGAGCACAATTTTCAGCTTTTGTGCACCTTTGGCTACAAAGGGAGTTTCTTTTACTCTTTCTTTTACATTGAGGTCAATGCAATTTTTAAGTTGGGGGTGGAGGAAACACATCTCTTTGTTTCCATATTCTTTATTTCCATACATTTTTTTCCATTGAACTGCTTGGTGTCATTTTCCTTTTTGTTTATTTTTAGCATGCTTTGTGTTTGCCCTAGAGTTAATTCACATGTCAATGATATGAACTTAATTGAAATAACATATAGCATGTAGAAGAAGTTAAATTCTGTTTCAGTTTGAGAATAATTAAATTGTCAATCTTGATTTGGTTTGATACTCTAGTTTGTGGTAAGATTGAATGATTAGTCTAAAACATCTAGAAAAGTTTTATGTGCGATTGATTGTGAATATTTTTGCGGTCTCAACAAGCTCTAGAACTTATTTGATAATTACTTGAGGCGAATTCCTAGAATGCACACTACTGAGGATATGATATACCATTTTTGAATAATTTGAGCTTTTCAAACCTTCCCTTGCAATATATATATCACTAGTCACCTATTTGAGCCATTTTTCTTGAAAAAGAATTTGAGCCTTGCTTCTTTCAAAAACCCATTTACTTACCCTTATGAGCCTAGAAATATTTTATCCTTACCCTTCTTTTAAAAGAACTTAGTTGTACACATTGTTGAGAAGCACTTAAGAGGAGTAAGGATGGAAATATGAAAAATCATAACCCAAGTATATTAAAGAAGATAAGTTGGGGGTTGTGGAAAAGAAAAGAAAAAAAAGAAAAAAAAAAAAAAAGAGATGAATGAGTATTTGCCAAAAACAGAAAAAGAAGAGAAGTATGGCAAAGAAAGAAGAAAAAGAAAAGAAAAGTGGTGACTTATCAAGAGATATGCTCTTAAAAAAAATGGGTGAAGGAGTTGAGCATTGAAGTAAAGTTATCTAGCACTTAAAGGTGGTTGTGTTTAAAACAAAGAGATTAAGTTCTTTTACTTGCAAATCCTTCCCATTCTTTCTTAACCTTTACCTTGGCATAGCATTACAAGCCCATTAAAGACCTATTGATCCAATGAAGTGTGATTTTTCTACAATAGTGGAGAATGATTTGAAAAATAAGCCTATGGAGCTTGTTTATGTGATTGATGTCACACAATTTGTTATGTTTTTAGAGGCCAAGACTTGTATTCATGAATGTTGTGCATAAAATCATCCGGATGTTCGGACTAATGGATTGTGGTAAGATGGATGTTAAGAGTCAATAACTATTTTAAGATTGATGTTTGGATTACTTTTGGACTTAGGTGAAATTTAATGATTCTATGTGCCGTATGTTATGTACAATTTTTGAGACAAAAAGTGAATTACTCTTGGTTCACCGCTAGCATTGCTTTACGTTGTTTTTAACTCCTACCATAGAATTCATCTCTTGTTTTCGCTTGAATTGCTAGGGACTAGCAATAAGCTAGTTGGGGATTGTGATAATAGCCATTAAATGCATTATATTCGTACTTATTTGTTAGCACTTTAGGGTTGATTTAGGTCTTAATTGCATTTTTATTCATTAACAACTCTAAAGTGGTATTTTTGGAGCATTAATTTATTTCGGTGCATTTTCCAGGTATATTGAGTTAAAGGAGATGGAAAAACTATCATCGTTTTGAAACACAAAGTTCCATTGAACACTCAAGCAAAAGAATGATCGCGGAAGAGCCAAGATGAAGAGAAACTATAGAAGGAGTTTTCACTAAGTTGCTGGAGTTGGCATACAAATCAACCATCTTTAAAAATTAAACTGTATCGATGTAGAAAGAACCAGGAAGTGTGCCACATATGGTTAGAAAGATATGGAAGTCTATTTTCTGGAGGATTTTACAGTTTGTTAAAATCATTTCTTTAGAGGAAGTTATGGCGATTTTAGCGGATAGAGATCAGACTTTCTGAATCAGCGCGCGCACAGCCTTGTGCACTCCGAGTTAGACCCTAATTAGGTCTTTAATGACTTATTCAAACCCTAAAACACCCCTAGACCTTGTATACTATAAATACACCACTTAGGGTTTGTAATTAGAGATGGAAAAATCTGGAGAACTCAAGAGAGCAGCAACTTTCCTTTCATTGTGCAACCATGAGCCTCATGGCTAACTAATCTCTAAGCAAGGAGAAGGGATGAATCCCTAGGTGTAGTTGTTTCTATTTCCCTTATTTGATTCAGTTGTAATGGAGGTTTAACGTTCAAATATTGTTATGATTTACTTTTATTCTAATTATAAAGATTTCATCTAATCCGGTGATTGTATCTTTTTCCTTGATATAGATTTAGTCATGCTTTCTTTATGTCAAGATTATTTAGGTATGATTGAGTCCAGTAGATCTAGCCTTTAGGTTTGTCCATTACTGCAATATTGTCATCAAAGATATATTGTCGTTTCTTGATAAACTTAAAGGATAGATCATATGTGCATGAATTGAAAATAAAGAATATTTCATAACAATCAAATTAGGGTTTATACATGTGCTTTAATTGAATATTTGCCGATTGCCTGTTTGGGATGTGAAACTTGCAATCGAGATAAAAACAACTGAATCAAGTTAGGATTAGGGCAACAAACCTAGGGAGGATTCTCGGATCCTTGTTGCTCTCCTATTATATTTCACAATCTACTTTACACAATTGTCTCACTATCAAATTTCAGATTCTATATTTAATTTGATCATATCGTCTCATATTAAAGTTTACACCTTCCTTTATAGTTAATTTGTCTCCCTGTGGAATCGACACCTCAAAGCCGTACTACAACACCGTGTTACTGTTTTGGGCGTAATCAAGCACCAGAAAGCTGGAGCTACAGCGCCAGAATTAGGGTTTGTTGTGTGCCTTGACGCTGCAGCGCTGGGATCTTGGCGCTGCAGTGCCAGCCCGCGAATTTTAAATCTATAAATTAAAACCCTAGCTGAACAAGAAGAGGGGGGGAAAGGAGAAGAAATAAAACAGAATTTGGAGGAGAGGAGACGCGAAAGGAGGCTTGGAGACACTCTGGGAGGCTACACATCAAGCTTTTAATCATTCTTCTCCGGTTTTGTATTTTTCTATTCTATCTATGTTGATGTTTTATAATATGAACATGGGTTGTTTGAACATGATTATGGAGTAGATATTTTTGTGTTAAGGATAGATGGATCCTAGACCTTTATCTTGAGTTGTTGTTTGGACAAGTAGAATATAATTTGTTTTTCAAAGAGTGTGTTTTATTGTTCTTAATGCTTTTTATTATTTTGATCCCTTCTTGGGGCATGGTGATGTGTCGAATAGAGTAGCCATGTTTTTATGAATGATTGAACTAATAAATATGATATTGGATTGTTATCTATGCAAAGGCCAGGGTAAAACATGCCATGAATGAAATAGGAGTAACCGAATAGGGATCCTAGGAAGTTCATGTGGTCCGCTTAAATTGTAACCGAATAGGAAGATTTAACTGAAAGGAATCCAAAAACACTTAATGCTTCTTAATTTGAATTAATCTAGAATAGACCTGGAATACAGATATTCGAACTTAATGATTCTTAAGATTGTGGTTAGACCTGGAATATGGATAACCAATTTATTGGGGATTCTACCATCTTGAAAAACGTATTAAACGAAACTTGTCCATTCGAAGCTCTTGTCAATTATGGTTTAGGTGAAGTCAAGTCCTTAGCACGTTAGTTCATAAGAGTCTTCATTCCAAAGATTGCAAATTTTCCATTATTTACTATTGCGTTCTGTTTTTCCTTTTTTGTTAATTGTTAGTAACTTTTTCTCCGACAATTATTCGTTTGCTCAAATAACAGTCAGAGTCGAATCATAATTTCTGTAGTATTTGCTCAATTCCTCGTTGGGAATGATATTTACTCATCATTTTATTACTTGAACGATTAGTGCACTTGCTAGTGTCAATTTCATCGCATCACCTAGCAATGTGTCATTACTACCAAGACAATATGAATTGGTATGAACCTTTCTATTGACAGTTGTTGTACAATTCGATCAATCCATCATGCAATGTCCATGATTAAACCTAAGATATGGATTTACTGTCAAGCCTTAATTATTTAATCATATGCATATTGATCTTAAGTTCATAACTTAAATGGTGAAAGTAGAATCTCCTTTCTAATTTTCGCCCCTCCTTGGACAAGGAATTTCTAAGCTATAACTTTATCAGATCACGTTGAACATTCTCTCTCTTTTACTGAGATTGATGAATCCTTTATTTTATATTGACATACCTCTACCCATAAGTTGTCATACCCAATTATTACACTATTGTGACCCATAATTAGAATCACATTTTGATAGAATCAAAACATTACGACTTATACACAAGGCATCCATGGTACCTCAAGTCTAAGGATTACTTGTACAACTGTAATGTAAGAATTCCTATTGACAACTAGTAAAATTTCCATTATAAATTTCTTAGTCGAGTCAGTTCGTGTACTTATTCTCTAACGAGAACCCATATAACTTTTTTTATTGTCTCATACACTAGCGACCGTGAGATCAACCACCCTCAACTCCTTGAGGAAACATAGTATGTACTAATCTATTCAGATTCACTAATTCCTTTCTTAGTGATCCTATGATTAGGAAAATTTAAGATTAAAACTTAAGGAAATACATCTCAATAGCATGATTACATCTTGGTGCTTATTTACATTACTCTTATTCTATGGGATTTATCAATCAATGTACATGAAATGATTTGTAATGAACATGATAAATAAGATAAATGTCATTAATAATTATTTATTGTTAATAAATGAATAAGATTAATTACAAATAATATGTCCATAACATCAAATGTTATTGGCTTATAGGGTATATTACTATAAAAAAATCATCTCAAAAGTCTTTGTCAACCGAATTCACTACCTTTCGGATTCGATGATAACCCGCACCCAAAGCAATTTCATCCTAGGTCGCCATACCAAGGATAACAATAGTTGTTCGAGAAACAGTTTATACAATGAAGAAGAAGAAATGGAAATCTAGCAGTCCTATAATCAAGATTGATACTGAAAAAAGCATATGACTACATAAAATGGGTTTTCATTGGAAAGCTTCTCATGGAGCTCGGTCTCCCTGGTTATGTTTATTGTCATTTCTTTACATTTTGCGATTCTCTAGAATGGGGAAAAATCCAACCTCTTTTCCCCTTCTAAAGGGATCAAAAATAGAGACCCTTATCCCATATCTTTTCATCCAGTGTATCGAGAAATTGACTCATCTTATTGAGGAAGAGGTTAGAGCCAAAATATGGAAGGGAAGCTTATGGAAATCTCCAGAAAGGGTTTTGTTGCCTCCAATGTTCTTTTTCATGGATGATCTAGTCTTGTTTGGCGAAGCTTCTCAGTCCTAGATCCAAGTTATGTAAAATTATCTTACCAAGTTCTGTATCCCCACCGACCAAAAAATTA
Source organism: Bretschneidera sinensis (assembly GCA_023935145.1). Classification (NCBI taxonomy): domain Eukaryota; kingdom Viridiplantae; phylum Streptophyta; class Magnoliopsida; order Brassicales; family Akaniaceae; genus Bretschneidera; species Bretschneidera sinensis. The sequence continues at coordinate 74,482,666 of CM043703.1, read as the reverse complement.
ATTCGCACAAGTCCAAGCTCTACACCTCTCCAAATGTCTCTAGAAGTATGGTTCAAGCTCTAAGCATCATTAGTGACATTGGCTTGACAAGTGAGCTTGGGAAATATCTTGGAGTTCTTGTTATTCACAAACGCATATTTAAAGCCACTTACTATGGAATCCTAAACAAAGCTAAATCAAGAATTTTGGGATGGAAAACTTCATACTTATCCATGGCTAATTGTGTTGTCCTTGTTAAAGCTGTCACCTCTACTATCCCTGTTTGTTCTATGAAAATTGCTAAGCTCCTTAATAACTTATGCAAAGAAATTGACAAACTAAACAAAAATTTTCTTTGGGTAAGCACCATTGAGAAGCGGAAGTTATACATGCTTAAATAAGATTAAATTTGTCAACCATATGAGAACATGGGTCTTGGTATTCATTGGATGCAAAAAAATAAACAAAGCCATGTTAGCTAAGCTAGGTTGAGATCTTTTGAATGAAAGGTAATGTCCGTGGACTAAAATTATGCGAGCTAAGTACCTTTCCTCATCCAACCTCTTTGATTATTCGAAAAACAACCAAGCTTCTCACACTTAATGAAGTATATTACACAACATAGATGTGTTAAGTTTAGGATCCTATAAATAGGCTAATAATGGAAAAACTATGTGGCTTTGAGTGGGTAAGTGGATCATCCCCACCACTATAGAATATCATGCTATTGGAACTATCCCCTTGAAAATTGACATAAAATCATTGTCGAGTTTACGATGCTAGGTAGCCTTTGGAAAACTCATATGTTTATCCATTTACTTCCCCCTGATATTGTGTTTAAAATTTTGGGTAAGCTTATTATATCATGTTCTCTTTTAGAGGAATGCTATGCTTGGAAAGAGTCCTCCAATGGCCAATTTAAGGCGAGCCTTGTTTATGCGATGCAAAGATCATCTTCTGCAGCCAAGGGACATGGAAGTTTATTTGGAAGGCCCCGAGCACTCAATGAATTAGGAACTTTCTTTGGTTGACAGCTTATGATCGCTTACTTACCAATCAGGTAAGAGACATCAAGGGCATGGCTCAATCTGACTTATGTACTTGATGCCACAGAGGTACTAAAACTTTCCTCCATGTTCTCAAGCACAGTCTCACATCGTGTCAGATATGGAGTCAACTTCCCAAACCTATAAACTTTTGATTTTCACCCAAAAGAATGTGGCAGATTGGATCATGGAAATTTTTCTAACATGTACCGGTAACCACTCTAATCTTAGCTGGGCATCCATCTTTACTATGGCTTGTTGACATATTTAGTGATGGTGATGTAAGTACCACTCTTTTTCTCCATATCCATGACTCTAAGCTTAATACCTAAGGCCATTCCCTTCGAGGAATGATGAATAAGTAAGGGTGCGAATTGAAGTAGGATGGTATATAGAAGGATTAGAACCTACTAGGTCCAACACAACCCTTTATAAGTACTAAGAAGGCTCCCAAGGAGGGCATGTTTTTAAGTGTTAAACTTTGTATGTTTGACATCTCATTGTATGTGGCATTAGAAAGTATCGAGGGACATGTCATCTAAGTACAAAGCAGAGACGACAAGTAATTTGGAGTCACTATTTGACCTTAAAGGGAGGCAAAATCTCTTATCATTGATCCGCGATAGATTTATGGTAAAAGATTTGGATATGAGGGAAGAAAGATTTATGGCTTCCTTTTTTGTTTAGGTGGAAACCTAGCCCTCGTGTTCTTGAAAAAATATTTGATAATTAATTTGGACTACCTTTACTACACACTAATCATGCACGCATTCACAATAACAATTATATCAATAAATTTAGAATCAATAGTTATATCAATCCAATAATAAAACACCAATTATGTATAGAGGCAATTTAATCATCAAGCACATTTAATCATGGAGCATAGAATATTAAAATTTACCTAAAAACATTAAAAAAAACACGTTAGTACAACAAGGAAGAAAACATAAAAATAAAAAGTAAGCAAAATCTTGAAATTGGAGTTAAGTAAGTTGACCAAGTCTAGGAAGGATCTGACCAGTTCCATTGGTATGAGTTTTGGTCGATTTTAAATTTTTGTGCATTTACGTTTTTGATAAGTTTTGTTCTAATTGAAACAATAAGAATTTGTGCAAAATCCTAATCTAATGACATGTAATTATGCAAACAACCTTATAAATATTATTTCCAAATGGCATATAACTTTATTAAGATTCTAAGAACCTTAATTAATATGACATTCAAATTTTACATGCATTCCTAGAACAAGTTCCTACATGACATGTGAGAATGCAAACAATAAATCACAAATAATCAAATTAGTTTATAGAGGTTTGAAATAATCAATCATCATTTTTAATAATTAAATTGCTAGAGATAGATTTTTATCTTCTTTGATTTCGTCTTTTCGCGTGTAGTGGAGGGATTAATGTTGAAAGATTAATTCGAGATCATGATTGATTTCGCACATGTGATGTGGATTGCCTTCAAATTATGGTTGTTTGCACATTAATTGATGAACTCATGTAGGGCCTTGAGCTCGATTCAAGAATTAGTGTAGGGAAATTTAGGTTTTGTGTTTTCGGTTTGGATCTAGTCTATGGTTTATGGAAAAAGAATTTTTATAAAGGTTATGGGGTTTTTGGGAGTGACTTAGGGTTTATGAAAGGAGAAAAATTGCTGGAAATTCTAAAGCTCTCTTGATTTCAGGAAACTCTAGCTTTTACCTTCTGTTTGTGTCCTCGTTGTCTATAGGGGGTATATACAACACTAGGATCCAAGCCGTCTTGTTGGAGTAGGACTATTCTTACATGAAATAGTATAAGTTTTTTTGACTAGGACATGAAATATTGGCGAAAAAGGAAAAAAACGAGAGGCAGCTTGCTTGGCAAGGTGTTAGACCTGACAGGATAGGTCAAAGACCAGACCGATTAGCCTAGTCGGTCGGTTGGGTCCACCTCCATCCATTTTGTTCTATCTTTTGATTTTTTTTTATCTAATTTCAAGTGTAAGTAGTCCAATTTTTGTCCCAATTTCAATTTTCCATAGTTTGTTCATCCATCTTGAGTGTCTCGAGACCAAAGTTTCATCCTCGAGCCCACACATGGTTCGTTCTAATATTTTAATGAAATTGGGTGTCTACTATTTCCCCCCTTTGATTGAACTTGTTTGTAAGCAAAAGTCAAAGGTTGTAAGTGACAAAATTTCATTTTAAATATTAGAACGATAAGGTGTTGTGTATGCAATGCAAAAGATAAATTTGTTGTGGGAAAAGAAGTGCATCGTAAGATCAGCCACAATAGTGACACATACCTGGTAGTGATGGAATCCATTCCATCACCTTTGAGTTGTGTGACTCCTCTTGGAAATTTATTAAAAACTTGTTTTAGCTCTACTTCCACTGGAGATTATAGACAGAGGATCTTAAAGGGGAGTGACTGTTTAAAGGACTTTTGTAGAAAACACATGTTTAAAGGGCCTTTTTTGAAAATGCTTGTTTAAAAGGCTTTATGATTGAAACATGTTAGGAGTTTGAAAATTTCTATTTAAAGGACTTTGGAAAACTTTTGTTTAAAGGATTTTGGAAAGTGCTTGTTTAAGGGATTTCGGAAAACGCTTGTTTAAAGACTTTTGGAAAATGTCAGTTTAGAGGACCTCAAATTTTTTTTGTTTAAAGAAATTTTGAAAAAAATACTTGTTTAAAGGACTTTGGAAAACACATGTTTAATAGACTCTGGAAAACACTTGTTTAAAGGACTCTTGAAAACACTTGTTTAAAGGAATTTTGGAAAACCTCTACTTAAGAACATGATTTTTGAATTTTTCTAAAAATATTACCAGTCTTTTTGAAATTAACTGTAGAGAATATTGATATTTTTCTTCTTGAATTGAGATTGACTTCACTAGGGTAAAATGTTGTTTTTGTCTCTTCACTTAAATCTCGATCGATGCTACTGATTAGACTATTGACTGGACTCATATATGTTTGTTGACTGGACTAATGACTAATTTAATGATTTTACACCTATTTATCCTGTCGACTAGACTATTAACTGGACTCCTATTTGTCTTGCTTCGATTGGAATTGAAATCAATGCGCAAAATAAGACAAAATTGGGAACCGAGACTGATTATTAGGTAGCCAACCTACTTCTGGCTATGATTGGCCAGTCCATAACCACCATTTTTTTTTTCAAATTATGACTCCCAACGGCTAGCTTGACAAGATTTTTCCTATAAATACTCCAAAGTTTTTTCTTCATCTACCACCATTTGAGCTCCATTCTTGCATACTTGAGAGAGAAAGCACTCAAATTTATTCATCTTAGTGATCTTTAACAAATTCTACAGTCTCCATGCTAGAATCCTTCTCCGAAATCAAGTAAGTTCTATGTTATGCTTTCTTTCTTCATCTTTTATTTTTAATTGCATGCTTATCTTTTGAATTCTTCCATTATTTTTGTAGACACCATGCATACCTTTATCAAGAGGGTCGTCCTCAGCTGGATCCGTCCACCCTATCCAAGAAAATTTCAAAATCAAAAGCTATAGGCCTTATCTTCCCAAAGGACATTGTATTCCACATAAATTGGACACTGATATGCATTGCTCAAATCAAGCACACGCTGGAGTGGTAATTTTCCTTTCTTAGATTGCGTTGCAATAATTGTTTCCTTCCTCTCATGAAAAAAAAAATTTCCTCTTATAAAAACCTTCTCTCTTGAAGTATTATGGTTTCATGAAACACATGCCTAATTAGTATAACGTGCTAGATGTTGTTTCCAACTAGTATATTGTAGGCACGGGCTTTAAATATTTTAATGAATCACTTACTACTTTAACACTCAACACTCCTCTGGCTTCTGCCTTACTAGAGAATGGTCAGATATGCTGAACAACTTTGTCTTCTTGGATTTTGAGGCCACTATGACACTAAAAGATTTGTTGGAAATCACCTTGACAAGATGCCCAGGTGGTGATCTTCCAAACACCCAAGTCTAGAATGACTTGTAGAAAGAATTTCAGCAATCGAACACAATAACAGAAAATCAAAGAAAGAAAGAAGATAAGCAATTTGTTATCGAGGTTCGGCAATGTGCCTATGTCCCCATGAGTTCCTTCGAACTCTCTGCACTAAATCAATGGTTCTTTACAATTCAGCAACCCTCTCCAAGAAACCTCAAGTTCTTGAAGGAACCAAGAAGAGAACGAGAAAGTGATAGACCTATTACAATGCTTCCTATCAATTCTCTACTACCCTCTCTTCTTTACAACTAGCCTCTCTACAATGAGTCCCTCTTGTATGTCTGTGTCTTTGCACTCTCACACAATTCTCTCATTCACACATGTCTCACAAGTTACATCATCACATTCTTGTGTCTTCTTTGTTTTTGTTGTTGAGATTGAACCTAGGTGACCCCTTATATAGTGCACCAACTTCTTGTCCAATCTTGTGTGTCATTCTCCACCCTTAGATCTTGATGACCACTTAACCATGGCCCTCCATCAATCCTAAGTGGTGCTGTGCGTTTTAACCTTGCATTCACGCACCTAAGAGAAGACTAAAGCATGCTGTCCATGTGTGTCAGCCAAAGCTGCAGCGCCGCGCTGTAGCTTTGAGTTTCTATCCCTTGTGCCATTCTTGCCAGGTTCCAGTGCTGCAGCGCAGCGCTGAAACTTGGAGTTGCTGTCCCCTTCACACAACACCCTTCTACTTGTGTGAAAAAGTGCGCACACTAGTGCGCATGGCCTTCCCTTACTCCAAAATGAAGCACACACATGTGTACAGCCTTCTAACTTGCTGAAATTTGATCCTCCACCTTTGGTTTAGACTTTAACCATCTTTGAACCATACTTGGACCTATTCAAACCTTAACCATGTTTGAACCATGTTTAAACCTTAGACAAATACCAACAATCTCTACCTTTGTCTAAGCATTTAAACCCGAACCATTGTGCAGAGACCTTCGGGATTCAAACTCATCTTGAGTCATCAATCAATCGACTCCAATCCTAAGAAGTCCATGGCAATGATTGGGCCTTCTTAGAGGTAGAACCTTAGTACCCAAATCTGCAGGACTTTCCTCCGTGATCTTCTTGTCAACATGAATGCATCCTTTCGTACCATTTTCTGGAATGTAATGATATCGAACATCCATATGCTTCGTCCCCTCATGGAACACCGGATTCCTCCACAAGTGCCCCACACTTTGGCTATCCGAAGACACCACAACCTACTCTTTTAGGACCTCCCACTCGTCCAACAACCCTTTGCACCCCATAGCCTCCTTTATGGCTTCCATAGCCGCTATGTATTCTTCCCCGGTTGTTATGAGTGCTACCATTGGCTGCCACTGAGCCTTCAAATACCTCAGCAACCACTTCATCCCAAGCCAATGCTTCTTTCCGAGATTACTCATAAATTTGCTGAGAACACCCATTGCCCAAGAAACCCTTAACCGGTTTCTCTCATTTTCTTGGATTATACACATCCCAATGATCTTTTGTGTAAGGCTGAGATCCTTCCTCTCAAACTCCTCACTGAGTTGAGATGTAAACCTTTCCATCCTCTTCCTGCTGTTCCAAACCAACAGCCCATCAATGACATAGGTGAGGATACTCACCATCTTCTCCACCTTGTGTCCAGGTGAGAAAGTTTATGTGAAACCTATGTCTTCTCTTCTTGTGAACCCATTCGCCACCAGCCTAGCCTTGTTTCAGACTTCATCCCCTGGAGGGTACCCTTCTTTGACCTTGTAAGTCCACTTACAATCCACAACTCTCTGATTTCCCGGAATGTGCACCAATTCCCAGAAGTTGTTCTTCCTCAAAGAATCTATTTCTTCCTCCATAAATAGCTTCGATCTTGGTGAATCCTTACATCCCATGTAAGTCCCTTGTTCACTCATCCCTCCTTTTGTCGAAGGAGTTACTGCATTCGCAGCATCCGCAAACCCATATCTTGAAGGTGGTCCGACCAGCCTTCTTTCTCGGTCTCTTGTGAGCTGATAGTCCTTCCGACTTACTGCATCAACCTCTTCTAGTTCAGCCTCCTCTTGAGTGCCCTGAGCATGGCCTTCATCCAAGGGCTCTACCTGGTCCGAACCCTCTTGCCTTCTTTGCTCTACCTGAACTGAATCTTCCTTGATGCTATGCTCCACAAGAACCAAACTGGTTTGCTCACCAGCCCTTGCAGGGTTAGTTTTCTCCAAGTAGGGAAATAACAATTCATTAAAATTAACATCCCTACTTATAATGAGTTTCAATCCTTCTTTCTCTAAGGACCACAACCTTTACCCCTTAGCCCCTTCCCCATATCCTAGAAACACACACTTTCTAGATCCTGAGCTAAGTTTATCATCCTTTTGTTGTGCAAACGCAGCACACCCAAAAGTCCTAAAGGTTGTCCAACTCAGGGGGTTTTCCACTCCACATCTCCATGGGAGTCTTTTGGGACACAATCCTAGAGGGTGATCTATTTACCAAGTATGCAGCTGTAGCCACAGCTTCCCCCCAAAAACATTCGGGTAATCTGGATCCATTTAACATGCACCTAACCTTTTCCATAAGGGTCTTATTCATCCACTCAGCAACTCCACTTTACTGAGGGGTTTCCACAACCGTCCTATGTCTTAGAATCCCATTTAACCTACAGAATTGATCAAGTTCTTGGTTAAAAATTTCTAAGCCATTATCAGTTCTTATCCCCTTAACTACTCTACCCATTTGAGTCTCAACTAGCCCTTTCCACACCACTAACTTATTCAAGGCATCTGATTTATTTCTAACCAAATAAACCCACACTCTTCTTGAATAATCATCAATTAATGACAGAAAGTAAAAGTTACCTCCCTGTGTTGGTGTCCTTGCTGGTCCCCAAAGGTTCGCATGACTGTAGTCAAGAATGCCCTTAGACTTGTGCACTACGGTGTTGAAGCTGACCCGGTGTTGCTTCTCAAGAACACAACACTCGCAGAAATCAAGTTCCTCTACTTCGTCTTCACCAAGTAGGCCATCCTTGCTGAGAACTTGCAGGCCCTCTTCGCTCATATGTCCCAAGTGAGTGTGCCAAAGGGCTGCCCTATCCATCTCAGCTATCAAGCTTGCTGCTTGATCATTGATTTCTGTCTTTCCGATCATCTCATTGAGTCCATCGTTTCTTACTGCCTTGATCACTACCAAAGATCCCTTGGCTACCTTGATCTTTTCTCCCTCTATCTTGCATGTGTATCCCATGGAATCCAGCTACCCCAATGAGATCAAATTCCTCCTCAAATCCAGGAGATACCTCACATTTTCTAGCAGCCTTTTCATTCCATCAAACATCCTCACCTGGATGTCTCCTATGCCTCTCACTTGGTAAGAAATATCATTCCCCAAGAAAACCCTTTCATCATTGGTCTCCTTGAAATTCTTGAACCAACTCTGGTGAGGGCACATGTTATGAGTGCACCTGAAATCCAAGATCCATTTCTCGCTGCCGTCTTACCCCTTGCTCACATCCGAGCACACAAAAAGAACATCATCATCTTGTTGTTCTGTTTTGACAACCGAAGCCTTTCCATTCTTGGTATAGCTTCCTCCTCTATCCCTTTTCATCTTCTTGCAATCTTTCTTGACATGACCCTTCTTATGGTAGTAGTAGCAGCTCTTACCTCTAAATCTCAGTTTGGAATGCATTCTCCCATGGCTTTCTCCTCTCCCTATGACTCGGTAGTAGCCATGCATGCTGCTGTGCACTCTCTCATAGCTTTCTCCTCTACCTCTGTCCCGGTAGTAGCCATGCATGTTGTTGTGCACTCTCCCATGGCTCTCTCCTCTACCTTTGTCCCGGTAATAGCCATGCATGCTGCCATACCAAGTTGCTGGCCTTCTTTTAAAGAACAACCCTTTAGCACTTGATGCACTCCTTATCTTGGAATCAAGATCATCTTGTAACTCTTTCTTAGGATCAAATTTAAAAGCAAAGATTCGTTTACGAAGATACCTCTTATTAGGGAGAGTTTTGGTAAGAAACAACTCATCTAGTTTCTTCCATATTGCAACTGGATCTTTCGAGTCTCCACACTCTCTTGTGACATTATCCGACATGTGCAAGAAGACGGTGTTGTATGCCATCTTCTTCATCTCAATCCGCTGGTCCTCCGTGATACTTGCTGGAAAAACATCATCTTCTCTAAGAGCCAAGTCCACTTTCTATTGCACTAGAACCGCCTTGATCTTCCGCTTCCAAAGGGTAAAATCTCCCTTTCCATCAAACTTCTCAATACCGAAATTTGAAGCCATCTTTGCGGACAAGATCCCCGATTTATGCACTACCCGCAAATGCTTTCTTCAACCTCAAGAACACAGATCGAAGACGGATCTTAACACCGTTCTTGAATCAACTTTCAAGAACACGACCGGATATTGATCTTTACACCATTCTTGAATCACCCAATAAGTTTAATCTTTGATTCTTAGAGTCTTGGCTCCGTACCTTCTACTTCTTGCTTCGATAACCAGCTGTGCAGCTCTGATTCTACTGACCAAAGCTCTGATACCACTATCCAAAGCTCTGATACCACTGTTGGAAATCACTTTGACAAGATGCCCATGTGGTGATCTTCCAAACACCCAAGTCTAGAATGACTTGTAGAAAGAATTTCAGTAATCGAGCACAAGAACAGAAAATCAAAGAAAGAAATAAGATAAACAATTTGTTATCGAGGTTCAGCAATGTGCCTACGTCCCCGTGAGTTCCTCTAAACTCTTTGCACTACATCAATGGTTCTTTACAATTCAACAACCCTCTCCAAGAAACCTCAAGTTCTTGAAAGAACCAAGAAGAGAACGAGAAAGTGATAGACCTATTACAATGCTTCCTATCAATTCTCTACTACCGTCTCTTCTTTACAACCAGCCTCTCTATAATGAGTCCCTCTTGTATGTCTGTGTCTTTGCACTCTCACACAATTCTCTCATTCACACACATGTCTCACAAGTTACATCATCATATTCTTGTGTCTTCTTTGTTTTTGTTGTTGAGATTGAACCTAGGTGACTATTTATATGGTGCACCAACTTCTTGTCCAATCTTGTGTGTCATTCTCCACCCTTAGATCTTGATGACCACTTAACCATGGCCCTCCATCAATCCTAAGTGGTGTTGTGCGTTTTAACCTTGCCTTCACGCACCTAAGAGAAGGCTAAAGCATGTTGTCCACGTGTGCCGGCCAAAGCTACAGCACCGCGCTGCAGCTTTGAGTTTCTGTCCCTTGTTCCATTCTTTCCAGGGCAGCGCTGCAACTTGGAGTTGTTATCCCCTTCACACAACACCCTTCTGCTTGTGTGCAGAAGTGCGCACACTAGTGCGCATGGCCTTCCCTTGCTCTAAAATGAAGCACACACATGTGTGCAGCCTTCTAACTTGCTGAACTTTGATCCTCCACTGTTGGTTTAGACTTTAACCATCTTTGAACCATACTTGGACCTGTTCAAACCTTAACCATGTTTGAACCATGTTTAAACCTTAGACAAATACCAACAAGATTTTTCGATCATCACAGGTCTTGGAGTTGTGGGAGAGCCGCTAGTTCTAGATAAAAAAAATTTATAAGAAAGAAGAGAAAATTCAAAAGTTGCTAGGGATTCATATTCAATTCACTAATGGCACTATCCTATTCAACTGGCTGAGCTCAAACTATATGCCTTGTCGAGATCGCCACCTAAGTTCAACTTATCTTCAAAACAACTAACTCAATTATTCTTGCTATACATACTTGGTGCCATACTATTTCCTAATACTTCGGGTGCTGATACTAACCTATACTTCTTACTTTCCTTAGAAAATCTTGATGAGATCAAAAATTAAAATTGGGTTGGTGTCACATTGGAGAATTTGTATGGATATATAGATGGAGCTTCTCAAAGTAAAATTACCAGTGTGGGTGGCTATTGGTGCACTTGAAAGGTATACTTCTTCCTTGTCCTTTTGTCAATTTTTAGTTTTTTTCCTTTCTACTTTATCTTGAAACCATTATAGATATGAGCATATGAGTACCTTAGTCGAGTTTTGGACATCATAACACCTTCCCCTGGCACAAAAACCATTTTTTTCTCACCAAGCTTGCTAACTCCACCGAACAACTAGAGATCTAGCAGACGCACTAAGCAAATATTGTCATTGCCTTGAGTCAGTATCATTTCTAGATGTAAGAATCCAAACTCTTCTCTATAATTATTTTCCATTAAGTTAAAATTATTGGGCATTAAAAAAGTCATAGCTCATGTAGATTGATTGGAGCCCATAAAATGCTCTTTTGATTTATGCTACTTTCTTAGAATCTCCTCGTGAGTTTACTTGAAAGTGTGTCCTCTTATGTGGCACTATATGTTGAGCATGGTATATGGGAGAGAGATTCCATCTACAGACGAAAGTAAAACTTTATCGAGTTCTTCTATGCGAGTCTCCCATCTCTATATTTAAAGATAAGTTCACTATGGAAAACCTAGCAGAGTATAGTGAAGGATTTGATGTTGTGGATTATTTTTATGAAGTTGATGAAGAATAGATGTACTACCTTGACTTGTATTTCGGTCCTGATTGTCCTCCACACCAGTCACATGTAATCACTCTACCCTTAACTTTTTCTACTTTGGATTTCTTTGTTGCCACCAATGCTTATTGTCTAACCCACAGTCTTATTCTCAAGCTCCCACCATGGGAACTTATAGCACATCTTATGGAGAAGTTGGCCCTTCTCATAGTACTACAGGTTTTGATTCAGTGATCACTTATGATCTACCACTTCCCTCCAAGTTTCAAATATTGCCAAACATAGGAGATGAACCTCAAAACATAGATTGCTATTACACTCACCAAAAGGACATTACTCCTATCCCTGACCATATCTAAACTATCATTACTTTGCTTTAACTGTCTTGAATTCATACATATGGGTTCTCACATGGTACTTACAAACTACTTTTCCAGGTTACACACTTGACGACTGAAAGATTTATGCTAGCTCTAGTAGGTGCTAGGAGAACTCTGTCGCACGAAGCCTTCAAGCTTACCAACAAATTGAAAGCATGCATCAAAGACAAAGATATGGAGATTGTAAGAACTCTTCCCTTTTATCTGTATTAACTAATTCATTCATCACTTTGGACACTGCTTGAATTGCTTGTTCATTGTCTTGAGCTTGTAGGTTCAACTCACATCAAAGAGAGATCTACTTAGAGAAATATTTGATAGGTCATGCAGTCGTGCCGGTCACCAGACCTTATTAGGAATCTCAGTGTTAAGGACTAATGATGAAGAAGAAGAAGATGATGATGATGATTATGAAATTCCTCCTACAAAAACCAAAGCAAAAGGAAAACACGCAACAATAAGTGTGGGATAACGCAACAAAAAATCAAGGTACCATACTTGGTTCATTTGTTTAGGATTTCTCTTTGTTTGTAAGATAATGGATGTAAGATATTTTCATGTTATAATGAACTAAAGTGATGATGTATGGAAATTTCAAGTTTATGAATAAATAAATTCTTGGAATTTCTCAAAATATGGTATTATTGGTGAATGACATTTATACATGTGAAATTTATTTTACATGATGAAAATGGACTCAAAATTAAACAAAAACTCAAGGAAAACAAAAAAAAATTACGAAAAAAGGCAAAAATATAAAATGCGCCAACCGACAGAGCTAGTGGGGTGACCGATCGATCCTAGGATAGGGCTGGTCGGCCCCCTGGTGGGACTGGTTTCCAATTCTAACAGGTTTCAGACTCAAAATTCTTTCCCTATTATTGACATGACCCTTACTCAATTTTATATCATCCTAGAGTCTTTTAATCTTAAATTTTGCTTGAGAATTCTTGCAAAAATATAGATAATCAGCAATGAACTCAACAAATGGCTCAAAATCATAAAAAAAAATTGAACAACAACAATTTTCTTCCTTTGGGGTGAATACCATGTTCTCTTTCAACCTTGTGAGGATAAATTAGATTTCTTGAAAGTTGTTGCAAGGAGATGGGATCCTCAAACTTATGTATTCCATTTAGTATTTACCGAAATATGCCCCACATATGAAGAACTTTTACGCCCTTTTTTACTGCAAACTTTTTAATATTTTGATCTCTTCAGCTTTTCAAGGCCACCATGTTGAAATTTTAGTTGACCTATTTCGTATCACTAAAAAGAGAGACAATCAATCTTGATGAATGATCATTTTTACCTTGCACCATTATCTTTGGAACTATTTAAGACTAATCCCAAATTTTTAACAGCCTAATGGCGACAATTACTATTCTTATGCATATTGGCTTATCACCTCATGTGTGTGCATGACCCGATAGTGCATAAATCTTTGCTAAATGTGGTTAAACAAGCAGTTGGAGGTTGTTATCCAATGGGAGCGATTATGTCATGATACTTAATGGTTTGGATGCATTCAAACGTCAAAAGACACCATGTATTGTGGGGAGCCCACTCCTCATTCAGGTAAAAAAACTCAAAATTTAATCTTTTTTCTTTTCTTTGCATCTCTTATATTCGATTATGACACTCTCTTTCTTAAATATGTGGCTTTTTGACAAATTATTCATCATTGCTCCTCCAAAGATACCAGCATAACTTTATGGACCAAGGCACTACAGGGAGCACAAACGCTTGGTGACTCAAGATTCTCTTGATGAATGGGTGAACTGCTTCTATAACCTCAACCCTTGCAAAATTCATTGAGTGTGCCTTTGGTGGTAAATCTTATTGGCTAATCTACATACATTTAGGTTATGCGGTTTTGGTAGGCATGACCTATTTCTCCTTTTACTCTTCCATTCGTATTGAAGTTCAATTTAGCTAGCCTTAATATCTTTAAGACTTTGATCATCGATACTACACTTGTTTCTGGCTCCAAGACTCATTGAGAAGATCCTAGATACATAAGACTTACTAGCTCGAGTAAAAAAGGCTACGAAACTAACTGGTCTTAATGCTACCATTCAGAATTTTCCACTTTTTGACGTGACACTCAATGCTTACTGAGACAAGAGGGCCAGTTACTCAGCAGAAAGTTCTTTTTAATGATTATTTAAGATTTTCCACATTTTGACGTGACACTCAATGCTTACTGAGGCAAGAGGGCTAGTTACTCAGCGGAAAGTTCTTTTTAATGATCATTAGGAGCATTTATTTTTTTTTCTTTTGAGTACTAATCAATCTTTTCTATTTTTATATGCCAAAATGTCAATCTAATAAGTCATATAGTTCACAGTTAAGCAAAAGAAACATACACATCCAAATAACATGTCATACCCCACACAGTTATGTGCTAGTGTGCTTGTGGTAATTTAGGTCAAACTTGTGAATCCTTAAATGTCTAAAAGGCAGTGATCTAGGTTCAAAACTTGATTATTGGCCTATATGTTCAAAGTGTTAAGCTCGCTGATGAAGTCGAATCATAAAGTTTTGTTTATATCACAAAAAAAAAAGTTTATTGGACAGAATGAACATGCATTTATCTATGAAAATAGCAACAAAACAGAAAAATATGGGACATAGTGAGTGTGTGAATATGTCCTTGTAATACCCGTATTAGTGAAGTAAGGGTAAAGAAGTAATTTAATAAATATGCCATGAAATTTATATAGTATATTTATGAGAAGGATTAGTATTGAATAAAATAATTCTTTAAAAAAATGTCAAGATTGTAATTAAACAGTGGAAAAATCATAAGTATTGAAGTGGCATAATCGTAAATTTAAAAAGCTAAAAGACCGATGGCAGAAACGAAATTAAGTTGTGGCAAAGTTGTAAAATTGAAATGAAAATGCATAGTGGCATAATTGTAAATAGGATGTAGCAGCAAATAAAGTGTTTATCTTTAGTTTTAAATTAAGCAAGGCTTACGAAGTGGGAGAACATGGGAATGAATGTGTGGTTTCATTAAATGTTGGTGGGGACCACCATTTGTTTGCAAAGCAAAGCAAAATCGGCAGGTGGATGCCAAGTGAATTAATGATTGCCAAAGCAATCATTTTATTTTGTTTTAAAATGGGGGAAAGTAAAGTAAAGAAAAGAAAAGAAAAGCAAAGGTGAATGATTATGTTGGTAAGGCAATCATGCCTTATATTCAAATTCTCCAATACGTGGAGACCATAAGAGAGGGGGGTCTGCTGAAGCTCTATTATATAAATTGTACAATAGGCTCAGACAATTACGCGAAGGAAATTTGTTCAGTTCATGTAATTCATCAGTTTTCTCTAAACTCTTGGGAGTTTAAAGAAAAAAATTGGAGGACAAAAATTTTGAATAGATTTTCGAGAATATTTTATAGAGAATTACGAGAAGATATCAGAATAGCAGAAGGTAATGTTTATTTTAAAATTTTAGCATTTATGAAAGTTTCAGGAAGTTAAAGTGTGAATTTTCAAAGTGTGTGGTTTATGAAGAAATGAAGAAATAATTAGAAATTGAATACAAATATTATGTCAGGTATGGACGGTCAACAATCAGAGGAAGTTTTGGAGAAGAACAAAAAAAAAAGGCAAGGAAGTTATCTACGGGTAGCTTAAAAGTGCTACGTGGTGAGTTGGATTTACTTTAGGTAGTCTAAATAAAAATTAAATATCTAGTAATAAAATTAAAAAAAAATTATTGATGTATGCTTGGGTGATAGATGGAAAATTGATTTATATGTATGATAGGAAATTTGGACATGCAGAAATATTTTTCGGTGAGAAATAATATTTTTGGAAATAATAAGTTTATTTGAGAATAAAAGCGATAGATAAATTATTGATAATATATATTGATGTTTTAATACGAATTTTGATGAGATGAATTTTAGTGGATCTTGACAAATTTTGATGGATGATTTGAGATGAATTTTAGTGGATCTTGACAAATTTAATGGATTATTTGATGTGATTTGGGATGAGAGGAATCTTTGTTATATAAATTTGTGGATAATCAGGATAGTCAATTTAAGTGGTTTGAATTTTGTTTATATTACTGTTTATATGCATATTTCATATCATTGTTCATGTGCATATGCATTTAATGATATAATCGAAAGAACCGGGAAGGCAGCCAGTCTAATGAAATAACCGTGACAGCCGGTATATGCTGGAATTAAAAGGGAAAACTGTGACAGCCGATATATGCTAGAAAGAACCGAGAAGGCAGTCGGTCTTATGAGAATGAAAGAACCGGGAAGGCAGCCGGTCTAAATAAAAATAAAAGAACCGGGAGGGCAGCTGGTCTAAGATAATAACAATCTGTCGACAGGTGGAAAGATGTTCCCATCATATGCATTCATTGCATTGCATCTGTTTTAATTATTGCTTGCATTATTGAAATACTGATGTGTGATGTATAAATTGTGAATTTAATTATAGATGGTTGAGTCTCATAAAAAGAGACAGTTGTGATGATGAGATTACTGAAAAGCTAAGATGTGGTATATTGTTGTGAATTTAATTATAGATGGTTGAGTCTCATAAAAAGAGACAGTTGTGATGATGAGATTACTGAAAAGCTGAGATGTGGTATATTGTTGTAAATTTAATTATAGATAGTTGAGTCTCATAAAAAGAGACAGTTATGATGTTAGTATTATAAAAATGCTGATGTGTGGTATGTTATTTTGAAATTGTTGATAGATGATTTGGTCTCACAGAGAGACAATTATGGTAAGCAAGAAGCAGAGAATGATAAGAACCATCTAAATGATGGATTTTATGATGAGAACCTCATTACGAGGTAATTATGAGATAATTGATGGTTTTAAGGTTGACTAATGATTTAGAAGAAGAGATTGATAGATAATAAATCTTATGATATGTGAAATGATAGTAGAAAGTTCTCATCAGGGTATGTGAAAAATAAAAGATTAAATATTAAAGGACTATTTATGGAATTTGGAATACTTCTAGTAAATTTAATTTGCTGAGCTTGTGAAGCTCACCCCTCATTGTACAATGATTTTCAGGTAGCAGATTTGGCAAATAGTTTGGTGAGTTGAAGTTCAGAAGAAATCGATTTCTGTAAGCCGCACACGTGTCATCATCCTCAGACTAATGAGAAAATAAAATGAAAAATTTATTTGTAAATCTTCATACATTTTATGATGTATAGAATGCTTAAAGATTGGATTGATGAAAAATTATTTTGGTGATATTTATTTTTATTGTTGCATATATGTGTCGTGCTGGGATTCTCAAAATGTGATGACACCGTTTCGAGGTGGCCAACCCAGGATGGGTTGTTACAATCCCCATACCCCTAAACTTAAATTGCACATTGTCCCCAATGTGTGAATAGCATGGAAGGAGCTGACCTAGGAGATGGAGAACTAATGGCTGGCATGGCTCGTGGCACGCCCCCAAACTTCAACTGGATGCACTCACGCTGTCCTTGAAAAAAGAAAGAGAAACAAACATAAAATGGAAACAAGTAATAATAAACAAATAGAAAAATAAACTAGGAAATACGAATAATAAAAGAAACTAATAAAAAGGATATGCTTTGGGGTGCCTCCCATGAGCGCTAATTTTAACGTCTTTAGCCAGACGGGGTATTCTCTCAACTTTAGTCTTTTGGCAGGGAGTACTTAAAGTTCACTTCACGTGGCTCAAGTGCTCTTGGTGGTGTTGCACATTCATCATGACTCAATCCTTTCAGTGTATTCAAATGTGATTTCTTCTTATCACCCAGTCTTGGATGCATAGGATAGACTTTAGGGAGGTGTATAGCTTCCAAGATGTTATCAGGGACAGTTTCTGATGCAGGCTCAATATCCGATCTTTTGAAGCTATTGGTGAGGGTGGCCTCCAATGGATCAGTGTGATGGACCTGAAAAACTTGCTTGACAGCACTTTGCATCATACATTCATTAAAACATTCATCATCATTATCATCTTGGGGTAATTTCATTGCATCAAATATCTTAAATTCTATTGTCTCTCCATTTACCGTCATACTTACAATACTTTTTTCACATTAATTATTGTATCAGCAGTTCTCATAAATGGTCTTCCTAAGATGATGGGTAGAGGTAATGGCATAGGGCATTCTTCCATATCTAATACAATGAAGTCAGCAGGCAAAATAAACTCACCTACCTTGACCAAGACATCTTCAAGTATACCTCTAGGTCTTTTGATGCTTCTATCTGCCAATTGCAAAGTGATGGAGGTTGGTTGAAGCTCCCCCAAACCTAGCTTTTCAACTACTGTGTATGGTAGCAAATTGGCACTTGCTCCTAAATCTAGTAATGCTCGCTCAAACAGCTGATCACCTATCCTACATGGAATAGTAAAACTACCCGGATCTTTTAGTTTTGGTGGTAGTTTTCTTAACAATACCGCACTTACCTCTTCAGTTAGAGCCACTGTTTCATGTTCTTGAAACTTTCTTTTATTAGTGCAACACTCTTTTAAAAATTTAGCATAACCAAGAATTTGTTTAATTACATCTAATAAGGGAATGTTAATTTTTATTTTTCTCAAAGTTTCAAAAATATCAAGTAATTTATCTTTCTTTGGTGTTACTAACCTTTGAGGGAAGGGTGGTGCATTCCACTTCTCTACTTCACTTACCTTGGATGCGGATGGCTTAGCTTGAGATGCTTGAGCTAGCGTATTAACTCCTATGATTTTACCATTTCGGAGAGTTGTAACGGCTTTCAGCTGCTTATGTCCTCTTGGATTTGGTAGTGTTTGTGCAGGAAGTTCACCTTGCTTTATTTCACTTAGCTCCTTCGCTAATTGCCCCATTTGTTCTTCTAGCCTTTGAGTGGTTTGTTTTTGGTGATCTAATGAAGTCATCAATGTTGTCATTAGTTGCTGTTGTTGAGTGGCTAATTGCTTTGCAAGACTTTCTAGACCATCCTTCTTGGGTTCTGGAACTGGTTGGGCTGCTTTATGGAAGTTCCTTTGTTGCCTTTGAAGGTTCAAGGTGTTTTGATTGTTGCTCCATGAGAGGTTTGGGTGGTCTCACCATCCAGGGTTGTATGTATTTGCATATGCATTATTCAGTCCCACATAGTTTGCTTGGTCGGGATCTGTAGATGAATACAAATGGCAGGTCTCAGTAGTGTGATCAAATTGAGAACATAAAGTACATACCTGGCTTTATGTAACTTGTGGTCGAGGAGAGATGTTTTGAGTAGACATGGCTTTTACAATCATATCTAGCCTTGTATCTAGCTTCCTCTCCAAAGCAGCTATTTAGGCAGAGGGTCCACCATTCAAAGTAACCTCATATATACCTTTGCTCTTGACTCCTTGTCTACCTCTAGAGGAGAATTGTTGGGTATGCTCACTCAATGCCTCAAACAGCTCCATGGCTTCTTCACTGCTCTTCTCCATCAACACACCTCCACAACCAGAATCAGCAATACCTTTATTCATGTCATTTAGAACTTCATAAAAGGTTAGTACCAGCTCATCTTGAGGTAGGTTGTGGTGTGGGCATTTGAGTAGTAGCTCGTTGAAGTGTCCCCATGCCTCAAAGAACAGATCTCCATCCCTTTGTTGGAAGCATTGAATCTCTTTCCTCATTTGCCTCGTCTTTTGGACTGGGAAGAACTTCCTTAGGAATTTTCCAGCCAACTCCTCCTAAGTGTGGATTGAAACTGCAGGCAAGGAATTGTACCATAGCTTAGCATTATCTTTTAAGGAAAAGGGAAATAGAATTAACCTTATTCCTTCTTGGTCTAGGGCTTGGATATGCTGGAACTTGCAAAGATCAAAAAATTCTCGAAGGTGTAAGTGTGGATCTTCGTTGGGTGTACCTCGAATGTGAGTTAAAGCATTGAGTATCTGCGAGGATATGTAATAGTAGCCCTCTGCTTCAGGTTGATATGCAATGCATGAAGGATGGTTGAGGTTCTGTGGGATGAAGGATTGCTTCATCAGTCTTCGTGCAGGTGGTTGCTGGATTTCTAGTTGTTCCGCCATTGGTCCTTCTTCTGTGAATTCCTTTTCTTCCTCCTCAAAGTTGTCTCTAAGATTTTGTCGGATGGTCCACTCAAGCTCGGGATCAAGGGGAAAGACTGTTGGATGTCGGGATCGAAGTCCGTGCATAAATCAGGTAAAACAACTTAAGTGCAGCAGTTCAACTTAGCTGCTCGGGTAACTCTCTGTTCTATTTGCGCTCGATCTCACAGAAGGTTGCGATCGATCGCAAGTATTACAGAACCACTAATTAGGGTTTGATGTACCTGAAACAAAAGAGAAAACGATTAGGGTTTGATGAAAAGTAAAAATAAAGATGGTAAATAAAATAATAAAGATGATTAAACTAAACGAAAGTAATCCTAAAACGAAATTTAGCGCAATCCCCGGCAACGGCGCCAAAAACTTGTTGGATGATTATATACCTAAATAATTAAGCAGATAATCGCACTAGTTTTACTTGCAAGTGCACAAGGTCGACAGTGTAGTGTAGTGTGCGAAAGCAAAGTCATCTCCACAGGGATTGGTAAAGTTCAGTTTTTAGAATTAGTTTCTTTAAAGTAACAAGAAATAAAATAACTGTTGAATGTGAGTGATAATAATAAAGACATAGGGCTTTGATATCCACCACTAGTCATACTTTCCCAATTGTATAATGTATCAATGCACTAGCTTTATCATGTATACCTACTAGTTGCCAACCTAAGGGCATGGTGTCTACTGCTTAAGCTATTGATCTCCCTAAGCAACGAGTTAGGCATGGTATCTACTCTAACTCTTTTCTTCCTTAAGGGATTCAGCATGGTATCTGCTTGAGTTGTTCTTTAAGAAAGCATAAGTACTATGGAAATCGACAACCACATGAGACCTAGGGCATGGTATCTACTCCCGGTTTCCCATGTTGATTAACCCGGGTATCCGGATAAGATATCCCTCATTACTAATGTTAGACTCAAGACTCGATCATCCAAATTGATCTAACTAAGAGGTCCATACCACATGCATATGCTGGCCATACACATACATATGAGGAATTTAAATAAGCACAGGCATTAATCAAGTTAAGCAACATAATAAAGGATATTGGCAGAGATTTATCAATGAATAAATATATGAGAAAGCATAACTAGGGCTTCAATCAAGCCCTATAAGAAAGTTAGTTACACATGCTGTCTAAAATAAACATCATATATAAACTAAGCATTAAATATAAAACCCGAAGAATACTAGGGAGACGGGTTGTCAATCCTCTCCAAAGCCTAAAACTCCGAGCTTTAGCAAAAGATAAAAGTGATCTCTCAGAGGTGGTGAATTGTATGTGCTTTACACGTCTTGTGCTCCATCACAGTGTGCGCTCGATCTTTCTTGTGTGCGCACGATCGCAATTTGCACTCGATCGCAGTGTATGATGCGATCGATCATAGCTTGACCAGAGACTGCTCCAGGATTTCCAGGCTTCTTCCTTTAAGTGCCAAAACTGCTTCTTTTCTTCCAAGACCCTATAAACACATGTAAAACACACAAATGAAGTAAAATGGACTAAAATAACATAACTAATGACCTAACAAATGTAAATAAGGGAGCTTAAATAATATTTAAGCTCCTATCACCCTTGCAAATAGTAAAGAGCTTTCAGCTTCTTATCGTCAATCAAGGTTAATTCTTTAAATCTTCCTTGGATCTAATTCATTTTTTCCAATTTATTTTCCAAAGCAACTTTTAATGAAGCGACCTCCATCTCCTTTGGAAGAAAGACCTCCATACCATTTACTAAAGATTAAGGTGTTGCCCCAGTCGACGATCTTATCGAAGTACAATACTCTCAAAGAACAAATGAGAGTTTCTTATGCAAAACCTTGTAAATTGCAACCATCTTAGTAAGTATACTCTTTATGTTCTTATTTGTGGCTTCCATTGCTCCATTGGTTTTTGGATGATAAGGTGACAAATTATTGCACCCAATCTTGTACTTCTCAAGTAGCTCAAAGACTTCTCTCTAAAAGTTTACTGTTGTTTGAAATGATCTTAAAAGGAACCCCATAGTGGCAAAATGTTGATGCATTAAGTTACATATCTGGCTTTCAAAGTGGTGTAGGAAATAGCTTCAACCCACTTGGTGAAATAGTCAATGGCAACTAGAATGTACTCATTTCCATTTGAGGCCTTTGGAGTCACCTTTCCAATCATATCAATGCCCCAAGTTGCGAACAAAAATGGTGTGGTCATACTAAAAAGTTCTCTTGAGGTTAAGTTTTGTAAATTAGCATGCAATTGATACTTTTGGCACCTCTTTTTGTAATTGCAACAGTCAGCTTCCATATTGATCCAATAGTAACCCAAGCAGAGAATCTTCCTAGTGAGAATGCCACCATTCATGTGCAGCCCATCGGTACCCTCACGTACCTCAGTCATGACCTTTTTGGTAGTATCTTCATCTATGTGTAACAGTTGGATTCCATCAAAGAACCTCTTATAGAGATTTCCTCCACAAAAGATGAATTAGGCGACTAAATACTGAGTATCTCTCATTTTTTTTCTTATTAGCACCAAGAAAAAACTCTCATTTCTAGAGGAAGTTCAAAATTCCTGTGGGCCATGGCAACCCATCTGAAGACCTGGCTTGTATATCTATTGTGGCACAATATGTCGGTTCATTTCACACCACCAAACATATTGCTTCAACTCATTCGGGCATGTGCAACATAGAGGATAGAGTAGCGAAAGCA
This sequence comes from Bretschneidera sinensis, assembly GCA_023935145.1. Classification (NCBI taxonomy): domain Eukaryota; kingdom Viridiplantae; phylum Streptophyta; class Magnoliopsida; order Brassicales; family Akaniaceae; genus Bretschneidera; species Bretschneidera sinensis. The sequence goes on along the minus strand of CM043703.1, from coordinate 74,459,979 downwards.
TCTGCGAATTGATTCTGATATCTCAGGGAATAGGAGAAAGTCACATCATCGAAGCATTGTATAAGCTCTTCCAAGTAAGCTTGATATCACTTTAAATTTTCATCTTTATTCTTCCACTTGCATCTTTATTCTTCCACCTGCCTTGTGTCTGACATATTACCAATAAAGAATCTACATATTGTTGACACTTCATTTTGAACCCATTTAATTGATAAGTATCATTCCTCTTGAATCTCTATGAATATAGCTAAGATACAGATGATTGAGACTTTAGAGGTGATTTATAACAAGGAATTTTGAAAATTATGTCTATAAGCATGTATCAAACTAAATAAAAATGAAATCTAAGCAAAATTTAGAAGAAATAAAAGGTTTTAAGCACATAGGAAGAATGAAAAACATGAAGAAGGAAATCTGGGCATCTACATAACTTTACAGTTGCGTAGAGGACCCTTGTACTACTCTAGAGTTTTGTCAGGTATCTAATACCTCAAATAAAAAACTTGGGTTGACAAACAATCTTCATATCCTCTCAGGAAGTTGTAATTAAAACAGTTTTGCAAACAAAGCATAAATGAAGCCTGTGTGTATCTAGAGTTATGTAAGCTATTTTGCACATATCTAGATATACTTAGGTTAGAGATAAGGTCAAACCCATAGATAAATTTTTTACAAGCCTTATCTCATCCTTTAAGCCTTGTAGATCAACTCTAAGTGAGCAAATGAGCTCTGGAGAATCTTGTTTTTATAAACACACCTGGAGACCTATCAAGGATTAACTCTATCACTTATGCACTATAAATAGGACTCCTGAGTTCAAATTTTAGAGGGGAGAAATGATTGTAGTGTACCCTACAAACCCATAGCATTTGATTTTATGGGCATATTACTTGTAATTAATCTTATTCATTTATTGACAATAAATAATAATTATTGCATTTTTTATTTATCATGTTCATTATAAATCATTGTACATGATAAATATAATAGAATAAAAGCAATGGAAATAAGTACTTGATGAGCTCATGCTAATGAGATGTACTTCCTTAAGCTTTATACTTAAATGTTCCTAAACATAGGATCACAAAGAAGGGTGTTAGTGAATTCGGGTAGATTAGTATATACTATGTTTCCTCAAAGAATCTAGGGTGATTGATCTCATGGTCACTAGTGTATGAGACACTAAAATAAGTTATGTAGGTGCTTATTAGAGACCAGGTACATTGAACTGACTCGAATAAGTAATTCTTAATGGACATTTTATTAGCTATCAATATGAATTCTTATGTTGAAGTTATAAAAGTGATCCTTAGACTCGAGGCACCATAGATGTCTTGTGTATAGATCATCATGCTTTGATGCTACTTAAATGTGATTCTAATTATGAGTAAAAAAATAGTAGTAATTAGGTATGACTACTTATGCATGGAGGTATGTAAGTGTACAATAAAAGATCCATCACTCTCAAAAAAGAGGGAGAATGTCTTAAGTGATCTGATTATGTTATAGCTTGGAAATTCGTTGGCCAAATTAGGGTAAAAATTAGAAAGAAATTTTTAATTTCACCATTTAAGTTATAAACTTGAGATTAAGATATATATGATTAAATAAATAAGGTTTGATAGTAATTTAATACCTTAGGTTTAGTAAGGGACATTGCATGATGAAAGGATTGAATTGTACGGTAACTGACAACAAAAAGTTTCATGTTAATTCTTATTACCTAGGTAGTCATAACATACTTCTAGGTGTTAATCACGACTTGTAGAAACCCTTAAGAATTAATTGTAATTAATTCTTAAACAAAAACAGAATTAAAAGGAACTTTAATTTGAATTAAAATTAAAAGGAGTTTTAATTAATTGGATGGGATCTAATTTTTATGTAAAAGTTATGACATATTGCCAACGCAATATTGAACCTAAGGCATCTCACACAAAAGAGAAATTGTAAGAATAGATAAATTAAGGGGCCAATGGAGAGAATTTTAGGAATTAAATTAAATGACAGGTTTAATTATAATTTAAAAATATTAAGGCTTTTAGGAGTAAAAGTTCTATATAAATAGGGCTTCTATTTGATATAAACCCTAATAGTCAATATTAGAGATTAAGATTAGATCTTAAGCTTTCTCTCCATAAGTCACCAGTTGAAAATCCCAATGAGCTAGCACCCCACTATTTTTGGCCACCCCTGATTAGAGATCTCTAGTTCTTTGTTGCTTGTGTGGATACACTTGAATGACTTGTGAACCCATCTCCAAAGGATCAATAAGAATCTCCATCAACATAAGGTATAAATCAGTAACCTTGTATAGAGATTAGATTTATCATTATAATAGATTCACAAAGAATTTCTTGGTGGAAGTTTATTGGCATAATCTAAAAAATTTGAATATCGTTGCACTTTCTATGTCGATAGACTTACAATGGTATCTTAGCCAACTCTATGAATTATTAGAATGAATGTTAATTATATTGTTATGGCTTTATAATATTTGATCTTAGTAATTTTATATTGCAAATCAAAATCCTAAAAATTATATTAGGGTTTATGAAACCCTAGGCTAAGAGAATTCAAGAAAATGTTTTTGAATTGTTTATTATCATATGATGATAATACAAATTTTGTGAATTATTTTTAAAGCATATTAATTCAACATATATTGATTATGAACAATTTGGTTTATCAAAATATTATTTTGAATCAAAAATAAATTATTTTTGGAGGCAAATCGCACAAAAATAATAATAATAAAATAAAAATTCTTTACTATTAGGTGGTAATCGACTACCATGGTGAGGTAGTCGACTACCTCTTCAAACTTGTTGAAATTTTTGGGGTAGAAAATTTCAGTAATCGACTACCCTCCAAGATACTCGACTATCCTAGGTAAAATCAGAAAAACAAATTTTTTTCTTTCCGAAATTCATTATTTTTACTTGTTTTTGAGATTCCAAATTCGGTTTGACTTGAAATTTGAAATATAAATTTTAGTAAACTAAATATATGATTTTTGGTTGTCAAAAAACATATTTTGGTTAATTATTTTTTTAAAATTTTGGAATAATTTTTTGAGAAATTGAAGTTTGATTAGGAATTAAAACTCCAAAGTCCTTCTTACATTGGAATTTGGAATTCTAATGAATGAAGAATTTAAATCCTATTTGTAATAGGATTAAGAGAGATTCTTTGATAACCTATTTGTATTATGAATGCAATCAAAGAATAATGTCATAACTACAATAAAATTAATTTTGATTATTATGCAATTTGATAGTATGAGTGAATGACTATTGCACCTAGACCTTAGCAATTGTTGAATTTAATGGTATTATTTTTGCTTGTTCAATTTTAATTGGGGTTTGCATAACTCATCTTCTCTTATTTCTCTCAATGTAAAATTTCCATCTCCCTACAATGTAATTTCCCTTAACTTTTGATCAAGGTTTCTTTTATATATATATAGCTACTTAGAGTTAGATAAGATTTTATTGAGGCGAATAGAAAAATGTGTAAGGAAACATGATAGGCCATTTGAAAATTGAAGACCCATGAATGTATATGACATATTCATGTAATAATTACCTAGGATTTGACCAAGTGATTTACTTTATTGGCTCAAGTAAATCACACTTAGAAAGTCCATAGTCATCCACTTAGGGTTTTAATGCATGAGATGTATGTTTGCTATGAATGAGATGTATGCTTTATATGTATTTGATGCATGTTATATAATGAGATCTAAACATAAATACCTGAATCTCTCATGCCTAAAAATTAAATATAAATTTGCAAACAAAAACCATCAGGAACGATTGTTCATAGTCTTCTACCGTTATAGTCAATATGCGAAGTTTCTTATATGTATAAATTTGTTGTGCTACCGTAACGTTTACACCTATAGAAAAATTATATTGACTATTAAAACATATGATGCACTCAAGATAAATAGATGATATAACTTTGTTATGATACTATAAGGGTTATATACTAATTTAAACTTGTGAAGAATGGTGGGTTTGACTTAACTATAATGCATATGATTTGTTGCGCTATTGTAAGGTTGTATGCATTTAGAGGCTAAATTATGATTGGGAATTGAATGAGATTTAAATGATAAAAGTTATCTACCTATAAAGTTCATTGTAGTTTATTACGCTACCGTAAGGCTATAATGTGCAAGTAATAGGACCCTAATCCTCACTAAGAAACCATCTAAAGGTGTTTTCTTCTTTCCACATTGAGGGTTGTGGGATTTGAAAAGAATAATGAGAGACATCATTTCGATTAAAGGCCAAATCTTTATGGTGGTTAATAAAATGAATAGACACATATTCTATATGTTGTTACATCATAGATCATAATGACTAAACCCACTATCGTACATATTTCATGCAAACAGATTGATTGGTCCAATCTCCCAGATTGACCAAGAAATTTGAGAATCATTCTCAAATATGAGAAAATGGTCTATGTTCTTGATAAATCGCTTCTAGTAACTATTGTTGAGAATTTTTGGAAGAAGAGGTGGCTGCTTTTGACAAGTGACAGGAGAATGACACTAGGTGATACATGCTAAAATTTATGTCTAATGAGCTTTAGAAGAAACATGACAAGATGAAAATTGCTTATGTGATAATGCTTCATCTATAAGAGTTGTATGGGGAGCATAGTTGCAATGCAAGATTCTAAATCTCTAAACACCTCTTTAGAGATAGTATGTCCAAATGATCATTAGTCCATGGGCATGGATTAAAGAGGATCAAGTATATCGAGCAGTTAGAATGACTCATTTTAGTATGGATTTGAAGTTAAGTAGTGACCTAATTCTTTAATCCCTTCCAGACTCGTTATTATAGTATGTTATGAATTACAACATGAACAAGATTGAAGCTATGATTGTAAAACTTGTTATATATTGAAGATTGTAGAAGCTACAATCAAGAAAGGTTTAGATACCCATTAAGCTTGTCGATGAGGTGTATTCTTCTAAGCCTAAGGCCAAGAATGTCTGAAGGAAGAATAAAAAATCATTGAAAGCAAAAGGAGGTGAAAACAAGGTTATTTCATCAAAAGCCAATAACAATAAGGAACAATGCTTCCATTGTGGCAAAGATGGACACTGGATAAAAATTGCAAGGAGCACCTTGCAAGACAAGCCTCCGGAAGACAAGTCTCAGTTGTTCTTTGATGAAATTAAAAATGTGTCTACTTAGGAATTAGATACCGAGTATGGTTCTTACATTTGCAAAATTTTGCAAGTGTTGAGAAAAACCAAGAAACTAAGAATAAGTCAACCTTCCCCTTAGAAATGGAGCAAGCGTTGCTACATTAGCCATAGGGACTTATTACTTAGTTTTACGATCTAGAAGTAGACGATAGAACATTTCATATTAAACTATAAAGGAAATAAGATCATTATCTAAATCATTCCTATATATGGCACTTAAGACTAAGTCATATTAATGAGGATATTGCAAATAAGTTGGTAAATTAGGGATTTTTGGATCTATTAGATTTTGAATCCTATCCAAAATGTGAAATCTATCTCATGGTAAAATGACTAGATCTTCATTTATTGGACATGGAGAAAGAGCCAAGGATGTATTAGAGTTAATACACACTGATGTGTGTCGGCCCTTAACAATTAATGCTAGAGGAGGTTACTCCTACTTCATTACATTCACTGATGATCACTCAAGGTATAGGTATGCATACTTAGTGAAGTACAACTTTGAATCATTTGAGAAGTTCAAAAAATTCAAAAGATAAGTTGAAAAGAAAACTAGGAAGGGTATTAAAACTCTTCGATTTGATGGAGGAGGCAAATATATGTTTAATGATTTTTCAAGATTCTCTCTTAATGAATTCCTCTTGGAATAGTGATAGTAATGTGCCCTACATAACAATAGCATTTGATGTTATAGGCATCTTACTTGTAATTAATCTTATTCATTTATTGACAATAAATAATTATTAATGGCAATCATCTTATTTATCATGGTCATTACAAATCACCATATGTACATTACATGATAAAACCCATAGAATAAGAGCAATGGAAATAAGCACCATGATGAGATCATGCTAGTGAGATGTATTTCCGTAAGCTTTATTCTTAAATGTTCCTAATCATAGAATCACTAAGAAATAGCATCAGTGATTCCAGATAGATTAGTATATACTATGTTTCCTCAAAGAGTTGGGGGTTTTTGATTTTACGGTCACTAGTGCATGGGGCACTATAAAACAAGTTGTGTAGGTGCTTGTTAGAGAATAGGTACACTGAACTAACTCGATTAAAAAATTCTTAATGAAAATTTTACTGGCTATCAATAGGAATTCTTATGGTACAGTTATACAAGTTATCCTTGGATGAGACAACATGGATATCTTATATATGGGTCATTATGTTTTCATGCTACCTAAATGTGATTCTAATCATGGGTCACAAAAGGGTAGTAATTGGGTATAACCACTTATGTGTGGACATATGTGAGTGTACAATAGAGGATCTATTACTCTTATTAAAAGAGAGAGAATGTCCATTGTGATATCATTAAGTCACAGCTTGGAAATTCCTTGGCCAAGGTGGAGTGAAAATTTGGTAGAAGTTTATAATTTCACCATTTAAGTTATGGACTTGAGATCTAGATACATATAATTAAATAATTAAGGCTTGACAGTAAATCCAAGCCTCATGATTAATCATGAACATTGCATGATGGAAGGATTGAATTGTATGGTAACTATCAATGGAAAGGTTCACATTATTCATATTGTCTATGTAGTCATGACATACTGCTAGGTGTTAGTCATGACTTGTAGAAGCCATTAAGAATTAATTGTGATTAATTCTTAATTAAAGGGAGAGTTAAAAAGAGTTTTAATTTAAATTCAAATTAAAAGTAGTTTTAATTAATTGGATGTCATCCAATTGTTACATAATTGTTACGACCTACTGCCAGCACAATATTGAACTTAAGGGGTCACACACAATTAGGTAATTGTAAGAATAAGGAAAAATAATGGGCTAAGAGAGAGATTTCTAGGAATTAATTAAACCAGGGGTTTAATTACAATTTTAAAAAACTTAATACTCTTGGAGGTTAAAAATAAGATTTTTGATCTCTCTCTCTCTCTCTAAAAATATCTGGAAAAAATCTAGAGCTAGAACTTAATAGAGAATTCAGCCAGGCCTTTGCTCTTCTTCAAGTGATGTTGGACATCTTGGAGAAGAAGATCTTTATTCTTGATTGCTCGTATAGATACACTTAAAGGTTAGACACTTGAGCAGCTGGTGAATCCATTTTAAAGATCAACAGGAATCTCCATCAAAAGTAAAAAATCTATTACCTTGTCTGGAAATATTATTTGGATCATCGTTCTATTTGATTCATAGAGATTTATCTTGGGATTTAAGTCTATGGGCATAAAATTTTAATTTTTCGCTGCCTATTCTATACATGTAGACTTGCAGTGGTATCAGAGTCAACTCTACATATTATTAGAATGAGTGTAATTATGTTGTTATGGCTTTAAATATATGATATTAAAATCCATTAGATTGCAAATTGATAATCTAAAAGTTAGATTAGGGTTTATGAAAGCATTGATCAAGAAAATTCAAGAATGTTTTCTTGAATTGATTATCATATAATGATGGTAAAATTGTTATGGATTGTTTTTTAAATTAAATCGATAGAGATTGATAGAAAAAAATATGATTTTACATCAAGGAAAAATTGTTTTGCGATGGAAATCGTGTAAAAAAAACCTATAGTAAAACAGATTTTCTAGTCCAACACCAAAATGTGCAATTTACTCATTTTAAACAGATTTCATTGAAATTCAAAGTAATATCTATGACTAAAAAATCGGGTAGTGTTCAAATCAGAAAAAGATAGTTTTTTTTTTCAAAATTGTAAATTTTTGCTTGTTCTTGAGATATAAAATTCGTTTTGTATTGAAATTCAAAATATTAGTTTTAATTCAACTAAATATATGATTTTTATTGTCAAAAAATTATATTTTATTTAATTAAGACTTTTTCTAAATTATTTGATTAGATTTTTAAGAAATTGAAGTTCGGTTAGGAATTGAAAATTATTAGAAATGATTTTTCGTAGCCCTCCACCATTATAGACAATATGAAATGTTTCTTATGTGTGTAAATTTGTTGTGTCACCACAAGGTTTACACATATAGAAAAATTATATTGTCTATTAAAACATGTGATGTACATGAGGTAAACAAATGATATAACTTTTTTGTGTCACCACAAGTGTTATATCACTAATTTACACTTATGAGGAATGGTGAATTTAACTTAACTAAAGTGGATATGATTTATTGCATCACCACAAGTTCATATATATTTAAGAGGCTAAATTATAATTGGGAATTGTATGAGATACAAATGATAAAAGTTATCTACCTATCAAGTACATTATTAGTTTATTGTGTCATCACTAAGCTTAATATACAAGTGATAGGAGAATCGAAGCGGTTTTCCGTTTTCCACACTAAGGGTTATCGGAATTGAAAAGAATAATGGGAGGTACCATTTAGATTAAAGACTAATTTTTTATGGTAGTTAATAAAATGAATAAACGCACATTTTATCTATTGTTACATCATAGATCAAAATGATTAAACCCATTATCGTTTATACTTGATGCAAATAGATTGACTGGTCCAATCTCTTAGATTGGCTAAGGAATTTGAGAATCATTCTCAACTTTTAGAAAATGGCCTAGTTTCTTGATAAGTCACTTCTAGCAACTGTTACTGAGAATGTTTTGAAAGAAGAGGTCGCAACTTATAAGAAGTGACAAGATAATGTACGAACTAGGAGCTACATGCTAACATCTATGCCTAATGAGCTTTAGAGCAATACAAAAAGATGGAAATTTCTTACCCAATAGTGTTTCATCTACCAGAGTTGTATGGTGGGCATAAACTCTTTTGGGAAATTATGCCCGAAGGATCATTAATCCATGAGTAATTAAAGATGATCAATTATATCGAGCAGTTATATTGACTCATTTTAGTATGGATGCGAAGTGAAGTAGTAACTTAATTCTTCAATCCCTTTTAGATTTATTATCGCAATATGTTATGAACTATAAGATGAACGAGTTTGAAGCTACACTTCTAGAACTTGTTATATGTTGAAGACTATAGAAGCTACGATCAAGAAAGGTCAAGACACCCATTATACTTCTTAATGGAGCTTATTCCTCTAAAAGAAAGTCTTGAAGAAGAAACCATTGAAAGCAAAGAGAGGTATCAACATGGCTATTTCATCAAAAGTTAAAAAGGATAAGGGACAATGCTCTTGTTGTGGCAAAGATAAGTATTGGAAGAGAAACGACAAGGATCACCTTGCAAGACAAGCCTTGGGAAGACATGTCTTAGTTGTTCTTCAATGAAATATACTTAATGCTCTAACTTGGATATTAGATATCGAGTATGGTTCTCACTTTTACAATAGATTATAGACATTGAGAAAAAACAAGAAAATAAGTAAGGAGAAGTTAACCATTTCCTTGCAAATGAAACAAGTGTTGTTTCATTAGCCATAGGGACTTATTACTTAGTTTTACCATCTAGAAATAGAGGTAAAATATTTTATATGGAACAATAAAGGAAAAGAGATGATGATCTAAATCATTCCTACATGTGGCACTTAAGATTAGGTCATATCGATGAGGATAGTGTAAACAATTTGATAAAATATGGATTCTTGGATCTATCGGACTGTGAATCCTATCCAAATTATGAAACCTATCTCATAGGAAGATGACTAGATCTCCATTTAGTGGACATAGAGAAAGAGCCACAGATGTTGTGAGCCCATAATAGTTAATGGTAAAAGAGGTTACTCTTACTTCATTACCTTTACTGATGATAACTAAAGGTGTAGGTACATGTACTTAGTGAAGTATGAATTTGAATCATTTAAAAAGTTCAGAGAATTCAGAAGAAAAGTTGAAAAGAAAACTAGGAAAGGTATTAAAGCTCTTTGATATGATCGAAGAAGCAAACACTTGTTTAATGATTTTCTCAATTATCTAAAAGAGAATGAGATTCCCTCTAAGTGAACTCCTCTTGGAATCACACCCTATTAGATATGGTATGATTCGTGATGAGTTGCACTAATCTTCCTATATCCTCTTGGGGATATGTTGTCCTAACCACCGCATACTTATTGCATAAGATTCCCTCAAAGGCAGTACCTAAAACACCATATAATATGGAAAGGGAGGAAACCCAGTCTTAAACATGCTAAGATTTTGGGTTGTTTGGCTTATGTAAAGAAGTTACGTATGGACAAGTTAGGAACTAGATCTGATAAATGTAGATTTGTGGGATATCTTAAAGAAACTTCAGGATATTATTTTTATCATCAGCAAGAGTAAAAGGTGTTTGTTTTTAAGAAAGCTACCTTTCTAGAAAAGGAGTTTATGGTAGAAAGGAGTAATAAGAGGGAAATAGATCTTGATGATGTGTCACAAGAACCACAACCTAGTACTATTCAAATTAAGGAACCTGAACTGATAGATCTTCCTATTACACAAGTAGTTCATAGATCTAGCATAATACTCTAGGTTCTAGAGAGATATGGATTTATCATAAATGGTAACCTAAAGGTACACCTTATAGATTATAAGGAATCTCCTAACTATGAAGAAGTGACGTTAGACATCAATTCAGAGAAGTGGCAAAAAGCTATAAAATTCGAAACGGATTTCATGTTCTCCTATGAAGTTTGGACTTTGGTCGATGCACTTGAAGGTATAGTATCTTTAAGTTATAAATGGGTATTTAAAATAAAAATTGGAGTAGATGGAAAGGTAGATACCTATAAAGCAAGGCTTGTGGTGAAGGTTTCAAGAAAAGGCAAGGAATTGACTTTGATAAAACATTCTCTCATGTAGCTATGCTTAAATATGTTAGGATATTACATGCAATAGCTGCATACCATGACTATGAGATAAGGCAAATAGTTTTAAAGACTATATTCCTTAATGGAAACATTGAGGAAGATGTGTAAATGACATAACCTAAGGGTTTTACATCTAGTGGTAGTGACCACAAGGTATGTAAGCTTCGAAAATCCATTTATGGATTAAAGCAAGCTTCTTGAAGTTGAACTACAACATGAACAAGTTTGAAGCTTTGCTTCTAGAATTTGTTATATGTTGAAAATTGTAAAAGCTACAATCAAAAAAGATTACGACACCCATTATGCTTGTTGATGAAATTTCCTCCTTTAAAAAAAGTCTTGAAGAAGAAGTAGAAGAAACCATTGAAAGTAAAGGGAGGTGTCAACAAGGCTATTTCATCCAAAACCAAGAAGGATAATGGGCAATGATCTCGTTGTGGTAAAGATGGGCATTGGAAGAGAAACTACAAGGATCACCATGCAAGACAAGCCTTCGGAATGCATGTCTCATTTATCCTTCATTAAAATATACTTAATGCTCCTACTTGGGTATTAGATACCGAGTATGGTTCTCACTTTTGCATTAGGTTGCAGATTCTGAGAACAAGTAAGAAACTAAGTAAAGAAAAGTTAACATTCGCCTTGGAAATAAAGCAAGTGTTTCTACATTAACCGTATGGACTTGTTACTTAGTTTTATCATCTAAAAGTACTTGGTAAGATATTTCATTTGGAACAACAAAATAAAGGAGATAATGATCAAAATCATTCTTATATGTGGCACTTAAGACCAGGTTATGTCTGTGACGATAGTGCAAACAAGTTGGTAAAAGATGGATTCATGGATCTATTGGATAGTCAATCCTATTCAACCTATGAAACCTATCTCATGAGAAGATGACTAAATCTCCATTTAGTGGACATAGAAGAAGATCTGAGGATGTATTAGGGTTAATACATAGTGATGTATGTGGGCCCTAATAGTTACTGCTAGAGGAGGCTACTCATACTTCATTACCTTTAATGATGATCACTCAAGGTATGGGTACATGTACTTAGTGAAATAGAAATCTAAATCATTTGAAAAGTTCAAAGAATTCATAAGAGAATTTTAAAAGAAAACTAGGAAATGTATTAAAGCTCTTTGATCTTATTAAAGAGGAAAAAACTTGTTTAATGATTTTTTTGATTATCTCAAAGAGAACAAGATTTTCTCTTAGTGAACAACTCCTAAAATTGCACCCTATTGGATAAGGTACGATTCGTGATGAGTTACACTAATATTCCTATATCCTCTTGGGGATATGTTTTCCTAACCATCAAATACTTATTGAACAAGGCTCCCTCAAAGGTAGTACCTAAAACAGCACATAAGATATGGAAAGGGAGGAAACCTAATCTTCAACACTGATACTGAGTTGTTTGAAAGCCTTGTAAAGTCTTGATGTTGTCATCCAATTTATCATGTAGAGTCTTGCAATCTCATCCAATCTAAGTTGGAGGTTCCTGACATTTTCATCTAACCTTTGAATCCTTGTTCCTTCTGTCACATCTGATGTTGGATATGATGTTTATCAAGAAGAGTAAAGAAGTTCAGAAGAAGTGAAGTAGTGAAATGGAAAAGGATGATCCAGATTTGAGAATTGGAATCAAGAATGAAGAAATTCAATGAAAGCACCAATGTTAGGATATGTTTTGGTAAAGAATTGTAATTTTCACTATTTCAAGTAAGTGACTAACTTCTAAGAATTCTTGTAATAATTCCTCTCAAAATTCTTCTATATCCTGTTAAGATGATGGTAAAAGTATTTATATGATCATACAGCTGGACTAATGGACAATTACTAACTAATAGTTTCTTAACAAACTACTAATAGATTCTAACAAACTTGTAACTAACTTCCAGCTATCATAAGCTTCCTTAAGCTAATACCAATCAGGTTTCTTCCTTAGTCTTGTACTCCTTCTAAGTCCTGAGCTAATGCCAGCACTATCTTCCTCCTCTATTACTTCAACTATTGTACTTGGCAGTCATTCCTTCTTCATCATTTGCTTAGCTTTATCTTGTTGCCCTCCTCTTGAGTTGTATCACATACAGATAAGTTAAGAACTAGTTCTAAGAAATGTAGGTTTGTGGAATATCTTAAAGAAAGTTTAAGATATTATTTTTATCATCCTCGGGGACAAAAAGTGTTTGTTTCCAAGAATGTCACCTTTCTAGAAAAAGGGTTTGTGCTATGTAACGACCCATCCCGATTGAGCCCTACTCAGAATGGCTCCATTACCTTTCAACACTGAGCACCTTGGCTCAAGATGCAAACATACAAATCGAACCACAATCATAACAATCATTTCAAATCTAACAACACATAACTTTACAAATATGAGAATATTCAATACAGTAAACAAATTCTTAAGACTTTTACAAAAGACACAAATACAAGGAACTTTCTTTTATACAATTTAACTTGAATAATTTTGCAAAAGAATAGACTCAACAAGATTTAGATTCCCAAATAACCCAAGAAATGAGGATGTCGTGTATGAAGACCTTACTAAGGCTCCTTTTAATTTTGACCACAAACTTCTGATGCTACTTGAAATATTAGTAAAGAAAAAAAGAGGTGAGCTAAAAAAGCTCAGTGAGTAAACATCTTACTTAAATTAATCGCTTTGAAAAGTAATTCGTTAACCATTGATCTTATTACATAAGTCATTATAGTAATTATAAGTATAACACGGCTTTTATATATAAACTTTTGATTTAATTTTCTTATTTCTTATAACAAGGGAAAATAATTGTCAAAACAACATTTAACATTCTTTAATACTTATATATCATGTATTCCATAACACATCCACATTCACATAAAATCAACCATTTACTAGCAACACCATTCTCAATATCTTTCAATTCACAACATTGTACAACTCATGCCTTTCACCGGGCCAATCACGTTACATGCCCCTCATGGGCTAATTAGATTCCCCTCATAGGCCAATCATCACAATGTATCCATGAAGTGTAATGCTATGCAATGCAAGGCCATGAAATGCACAGCCATATCATTTTCCGTCATTGGGCTAGTCTCATCATCACAGGGACATCTCCCCATGTATCAGTACGTTTTTTACAATCAAATAATCACGTTATCAAATCTTTGGACCCCCTTAATTTAGGTGGGATCCTACTCATTCAAATACGTTCAATACCCTTACACTTCTTGTGGAAAGGGGCCTACCAGCCTCACCCATCGCTCCCCCCTTAATAACATACCATCAAACAATTATTATAATACAAAATGCCTTCATGATGAAATAGTTTGTAATCAATCATTCATCAATCAACTGCATCACTATTTCATAACAATCCAAGCAAATAATTTCCAACACAATTCACACATCACATAATTTCCGAAAAACAACCACATCAATTCATTTCCAAAATCATATCTTATATAATCACATGTCCTATCTCAAACATATATACATTTGTTTAAAACTATATTATTGGCATTTCTATAATCATTTATAAGTATATATTTATACTTTTCAATTTTCATTTTGTACGTTTCACAATGCTTACTAATAGTAAGATGAAACTCACATTTGTCGTACCAAGCTCAAACCTTGACTTACTTCCTATCCTTTGGTGTTTTTCCTCCGATCACACCTAGCATATAAGAGTACTTAGTATACTTACTCATGATATATATATTACTAATACCTAAACTCATCATAAGATTTATACGAGCACACTAATCTAGAGGCTAAGTCACACACTATTCCATTTTATTTAAAACTTTTACAAAGTTTGTTCTAAGATGACTTAAAACAAAATAAATATTTTCAAGCCCTTAACTTTCAAAATTTTATCATGAAATCAAGCTCATAATATTTTGGAAGAGATTAGGATTGAAATATCTCAACAAAAGTAAGTTATTTTTCCAAAAAAAAACATGTTTAGGGGCTCAGACAATCGACTGTCCATATTGGGCAGTCGACTGTAAGCTGCCCAGAAGCTTGCACAGTCGACTATCTACGGTCCAGAAAGTTTCACAGTCGACTGTGCACTCGGGAAAATTGACTGTCTGGTCATGAAATCAGAATATTTTAAGGGAAAAGTCAATTTTCCTTCAAAATAGCCTCTTGTCTCCCATGGGACTTCCAAACCAAATTAATTTCAAGTTTTCAAGGGTTTTAAATCAAAGATTTAACACTACCCAAAAGAAGTATTGAACTTAAAATCATTAAATCAACACTTTCTACATAAACTCATTTTCTTTTTGAAACCAAACCCTTATCTCAAACTCTTCTTAAGAAATCTTCAAATTCAAACTTATAAAAAAACAAAATTTTAGTCTAACAAACATACTTGGTAATTAAAAGAAGGAAAGATAAGTCTTTACCTTCGTTTTTGTCAAAAACCCTCCCTCTTTTCCTTCCTCATCTTTTCATTCTTTTTTTTTTCTTTTTCTCTTCTTTTCTTTCTTTTTCTCCTCTCTCCCAGACTCTCTAGAGAATTCCAGCGCATTGTTGGTCTCTTTCTCACCCTTTTATTGCCTAACTTCTCCTTTATTGCATAATAACCCCTCCTCTTAACACTTCTTTTGCACTTACCCAAAACTCTTTAAAATTCCATAATTTCTCTCAAATCAAGTTTTTACTACCTAGATCTTACTTTATTACTTGTTTCCAAGTTTCACAAATCCAAGTACGAATTATTTATGACTAAAAACTGAATAGGTACACCTTTTTACGCGTCGAAGCACAAACCTCAAAATTAAATTATTTTAATTAAGGTACCAAGCTCCACATGCTAGAAGGGAGCAATTAGAGGAAGATAGTTCTTGATGAAGCGTAATAAGAACCATAACCAAGTATTGTTCAAATTGAGGAACCTAAATCAATAGATCTTCCTAATACACAACCAATTTGTAGATCTAACAAAATATCCTAAGCTCTAGAGAGATATGGATTTCTCATAAATGGTGACCTAGAGGTACATCTTATGGATGATAAAGAACCTACTAGCTATGAAGAAGCAATGTTAGATATCGATTCAAAGAAGTGGCCTAAAGCCATGAATTCCAAAATGGATTTCATATACTCCAACAAAGTATGGACTTTGGTTTATGCACCTGAAGGTATAGTACCTATAGGTTACAAATGCTCATGAAGAGAAAGATTGGAGTGGATAGAAAGGTAGAGACCTATAAGATGAGGTTAGTAGCAAAGGGTTTCAAGTAAAGACAAGGATTTGACTTTGAAACCTTCTCACCAATGGCCAAGCTTAAATCCATTAGGATTTTACTTATTATAGTTGCATACAATAACTTCAAGTTAGGCATATGGATGTAAAGACTGAATTCCTCAATGGAAACATTATGAAGGATATACACATGACACAGTTGAGGGTTTTACATCTAGTGGTAGTGACCATATGGTATGCATGCTTCAAAGATCCAATCATGGATTAAAGTAAGCTTCTCAAAGTTGGAACATCTATTTTGAAGAGACAGTAAAATTGTTTGATTTTATCAAAGAATAAGGATGAACCATATGTGTATAAGAAAGTTAGTGGGAGCACTACGACATTATTAGTGCTTTACATAGAAGACATACTACTCATTTGGAATGATGTAGGTATATTACAATCAGTTAAGATTTGGGTGAAGCATCCTACAATTTGGGGAATAAGATCTATAGAGATAGATCTAGAAATATGCCAAGTTTGTCCAAATCTGCGTACATAGACAAAATACTAAAAAGGTTTAGCATGGAAAATTTCAATATAGATCATGTAATTACTCTCTTAAAAGACAAGTCCCCAAAGACACTTGAGGAGAGAGAACACGTGAGTAAATTAGATCTATCATGTACTCCATGTTATGTACAAAGTCTGATGTTGAATTTATTCCAACTGTTTCGAGCAAATATCAGTCAAATCTAAGTGAGGTTCTCTAAATAAATGCGAAGAACATTCTTAAGGTCTTAAGAAGAACTAAAAGTTTGTTCCTCATAAATGGAGAAGAGGATTTGATAGTAATTCAATACACAAATAAGTGTTCACCTTAAATGGTGGACTAGTGAGTTGGAAATGTACCAAGAAAGTGATCATTGTGCCTTGACCATAGAGATCGAATATGTTGTTATATTTAAGGCTATAAGGAAAGTTATTTTGATAAAGAAGTTCATCACTAAGCTTGGAAGGGTTTTTGATATTATAAATTCAGTATTATGATACTGTGATGACAAGGCACTGCTGCGTAGGCATAGGAATCAAGGTCTCATCAGAAATCCCAACAATTCTTGAAGCAATTCCATTTTATTATAGGGATCACTAGAACAAGCGATATAAAGGTTAAAGAGTTTTATCAACAAATAATATTGTGGGTCCACTACCTAAAGCAATGGGTATGAGATAATTGGGCCATTGGCTTTAGTACAAGTGGGAGATTGATAGTAGTGTGCCCTATAAGCGAATAGCATTTGATGTTATGGGCATGTTAATTTTAAATTGATCTTATTCAGTTGTTGAAAATTAATAATTGTTAATGGCAATCATCTTATTTATCATATTCATTAAAAATCATTGCATGCGAATTACATGATAAAGCCCATAGAATATAAGCAATGGAAATAAGCACCATAATGAGATTATGCTTGTGAGATGTATTTCCTTAAGTTTTATTTTAAATGTTCCTAAATATAGGATCACTAAGAAGGACATTAGTGAATCCGAATGGATTAGTACATTCTATATTTCCTCAAGGAGTTGAGGGTGTTGATCTCACTGTCACTAGTGTTTGAGACACTAAAACAAGTTATATAGGTGCTTGTTAGAGAATAGGTGCACTGAACTGGGTTGACTAAGAAATCTTAACATTTTAATGGCTATTAATAGGAATTCTTATGTTAAAGTTGTACAAGTGATCATTGGACTTGAGGAACCATGTATATCTTGTGTATGAGTCATCATGCTTTGATGCTACCGAAATGTGATTCTAATCATGAATCATAAAAAGAGTACTGATTGGGTATGACCATTTATGCACGGAGGTTTGTGAGTATATAATAGAGGATCCATCACTCTCAAATAAAGAGAGAAAATTTCCCATGTGATTTGATTAAGTCATAGCTTAGAAATTCCTTGGCCAAGGTTGAGTTCTAATTTCACTATTTAAGTAATAGACTTATGATTGAGATACATATGGTTAAATAATTAAGGCTTGACAATAAATCCATGCCTTAGGTTTAATCAAAGACATTGCATGATGGAAAGATTGAATTGTACGGTAACTGTCAACAAAAAGGTTCACAATAATTCATATTGTCTGGGTAGTTTTAACATACTGCTAGGTACTAATCATGACTTTATAGAAGCCCTTAAGAATTAATTAAAATTAATTCCTAATTGAAGGGAAGAAATAAAAGGAGTTTTAATTCGAATTAAAATTAAAAGGATTTTTAATTAATTGGATGGGATCCAATTATTACAACCTACTTTCAACACAATATTGAACCTAAGGGGTCATATGCTATTGAGCAATTGCAAGAATAAGAAAAAATAATGGGCTAAGAGAGAGATTTCTAAGAATTAAATAAATCAGAGGTTTCATTGCAATTTTAGAAATCCTAATGCTCTTAGAAATAATGGCACTATATAAAGGCTATATTTGATGGAAACCTTAAAATAACATAATACAATTGTTATAGAGATCAAACTAAGATTTTTTTCTCTCACACACATAGAAAGCTGAAAAATCTAGAGCTAGCACTCAATAGAGAATTCAAGCAGCCCTTTGTTTTTCTTCAAGTTCTATTTGTCATCCTGAAGAGGAAGATCCATGTTCTTGATTGCTCGTGTGGATACACTTAGAGGCTAAACACTTGAACGGCTAGTGAATATGTTTGAAAAGATCAATAAAAATCTCTAACCTTGTATGGAAATAGTATTTGGATAATCATTCTAATAGATTTATAGAGATTTATATTGGGATTTAAGTCTATGGGAATAAACTTTTAATTTTCTGCTTCTTATTCTATGAGTGTAGACTAACAATAAGGAACTAGCTAACTATGAAGAAGCAATATTAAATATCAATTCAGAGAAGTGGCTAGAAGCCATGAAATCTGAAATGGATTCCATATACTTTAACAAAGTATAGGCTTTGGTCAATGCACCTGAAGGTATAGTACCAATAGGCTGCAAATTGGTCTTAAGTGAAAGATCAGAGTTGATGAAAAGGTAGATACCTATAAAGTAAGGCTAATAGAAAGGGTTTCAAGCAAAGACTAGGAATTTAATTTGACGAGACCTTCTTCTTTCCACTAGCCATGCTTAAGTCAATTAGGATTTTACTTGCAATAACTATATACCATGACTTTAAGTTATGAAAAATGGATTTAAAGACTGTATTCCTCAATGGGAATATAGAGGAGGATGTGTGCATAACATAGCCTGAGGGTTTAAACATCTAGTGGTGGTGACCACAAGGTATGTAAGCTTCAAAAATCCATTCATGGATTGAAGCAAGCTTCTCAAAGTTGGAGCATCCATTTTGATGAGACAATCAAATCATTTGATTTCATCAAGAATGAACATGAATCATGTGTGACTAAAAAATTCAGTGGGAGTGTTGTGACATTTTTAGTGCTTTATGTATTGGACATACTACTCATTGGGAATGATGTAGGTATGTCATAGTAAGTCAATATTTGGCAGTCAAAGATCTTTTCCATGAAGGATTTGGGTAAAGCATCATGTATGTTAGGGAACAAGATCTATAGAGATAAATTTAGATGAGTTATAGAAATACTGTCTTAAAAGATATGTCACCAAAGACACTTGAAGAGATAGAACACATGAGTAGATTAGATCCACTATGTGTTCCATGTTATGTACAAGGCCTAATGTTTCATATGCTCTAAGTGTTATGGGTAGATATCAGTCAAATCTTGGTGAGGTTCACTGGATAGCTATGAAGAACATTCTTAAGATCTTAGGAAGAACTAAATATTTGTTCCTTATAAATGGAGAAAAGGATTTAAAACTGAAAGCCTTCACAAACTCTAGTTTCAATTTGAAAAATATAATAGTAAGTCAATATACAATTATGTGTTCACCTTAAATTGTGGAATTGTTTGCTAAAAATGTTTCAAGCAAGCAACCACTACAAATTTGACCTTGGAAGCCAAATATATTGTTGTATTTAAGGCTGCAAAGAAATTTATTTAGATAAAAAAGTTCATCGCTAAGTTTGGAATGGTTTCTAACGTTGTAAATTCAGTATCATAATACTGTAACAACAATGGCACAGCTGCATAAGCATAGGGACCAAGGTCTCATCAGAAATCCAAATAGATCTTACTACCATTTGATTAAGAAGAACATTGGAAAAAGCAATGTAAAGAATGAAAGAGTTCCATCAATAGATAACATAGTGGATCCAATGACTAAGGCAATTTCTCTGTAACAGTTTGATCTCCAATTTGAGAAAATAAGCGTAATATAAGTTGGTGATTGAATTTAGTGAAAGTGGGAGATTGATAATAGTGTGCTCTACAAGCCAAAAAAAATTGATGATATGGGCATATTACTTGTAATTAATCTTATTCATTTATTAACCATAAATAATAATTATGAAATTTTTCTTATTTATCATATTCATTACAAATCACTGTATATGCATTACATTATAAAACTGAAAGAAATCGATCTTGAAAATACAACAAAAATTTTAAAAATTTCATCGATTCCTAAAACACTAATCACCTTATTATTTACATAGAAACACAAATCGAACAAGAACATTCAAGGATAGAATCATTCCATTTGATTTGTTGTGTTCTTGACTTCTTGAATATGTTATAATCGAATTCTCCATCACACCCGAATCCAAAATTCTTCGCATTCTTGAATTCACAACAATCATGTATGTCGTCTCCAAGTTTGATCCACACAGGGAAAATCTAAAATTAGGACTTCTCTCTAAATTAGCTCTTTTTTTTTTTGGGAAGAAGAAGAACTGAAACTCTAGGAGAAACTTGTGTTGATTTTTTGCTAGAAAAATTCTACACAATAATAAACTATTTATAGTGTTAGGGTTTGGGGCAACTAACTATTATATGAAAACTAAACCCCTGTAGTTATTTCTTAATTACACATTGCCATTTTTGTGTGTGTGGTTCAAACTAATCTAGTTGTATGCCATAACTTTTATGTAATTGCAATTGGAACACTTTCCAATTAATTAGAACTCCTTCTAATTTATTTTAAATCAAAATTATTTTTTACTCTCTCTTTTGTAATAAATTAATTAATTGTTCAATAAATTAATTCTTAGGGATTTTACAATCATGAGTGACACCTAACAGCATATCATGACTACCCAAACAATATGAAATTGGTTGTGAAACCTTGAACCTTTTCGTTATCAGTTACCGTGAAATTTAATCTTTCTATCATATAATATTCTGATTAAGCTAATTATGGCTTGGAATTACTATCAAACCTTAGTATTAATTTTATGTGTCTAGATCTCAAGAATATAATTCTAATAGTGAAATTAGAAACTCATTCCTAATTCACACCATGCCTTAGTCAAGAAACTTCCCAAATTATATCTTAGTAGATCAAATAGGACATTCTCTCTTTTCACTTAGGAATGATAGATCCTTTATTCTACACTCACATATCTCCATATGAAACTCACTATACCCACTTACTACTAATTAATGATCCATGAATAGAACCATATTAAATAGTATCAAAGTATAATAAGTCGCATGCGAGATAACCATGGTACTTCAGCTCTAAGGACCACATGCATAACTATAATGTAAAAACAACCTATTGACAGACAAGTAAAACTCCATGTAAGTGTTCTTAACATGAGTCTAGTTCAGTGAACTTATTCTCTAATGAGCACCCACATACTTATTTTAATGTCTACCACACAAGTGATATTGAGATCAGTCACCCTCCTAATTAAGCAAACATAGTATGTACAAATCTAACCGAATTACTAATGTCCAATTAGTATCCTACAACCAAGAATATTTAAGAGAAAAGAATTCGAGAAGACTAGATCTCAAAATTATGATCTTATCATAATCCTATTTCCATTGCTATTACTCTTATAGACTTAATCATGATAATGAAATTAAATAGATATTCATGATAACTAAAACTCACCATTAATTATGTTAACAATTTGAATAATATTTTTTTTACAAATAATATCCCTAGTCATCAATTGCCATTGGCTTATAGGGCATACTACTAACAATCTTCCACTTTCAATAAAGCCAATTGCCCATGTATCTCATACCCAACTTCTCAAGATGACTATCGAAGTATTACTATGTCAATGCCTTAGTTAGTAGATTTTTTTGTATTCTCTACTGCAATAACTTTTTGTATGCTCATGTCTTCTATTCCAATGATCTCTTTAATCAAGTGGAAGCGATACTCAATGTGCTTGGATATTTTATGAGACTTTGGTTCTTTAGCTTGAACTATCACTCCATTGTTATCACATTACAAAGGTACTGGGAGTTCAATGCTAGGAACCACTCCAAGCGCCGTGACGAACTTCTTACACAACAATGTATTCATCTTCAGTGATAGAATCTGCACTTCGAGCTCATTGTTCCACCATTCATGGTGAACATAAACCTAAAAGTCTATTTTCTATTGTTTGCTTCAGACTGGAAGTCTTAATTAGTATACACTTCTTAAAGGAATCCGATGTAAAAAATGCAGTGAAAATTTAAAATTTTTATGGATTCCTATAAACACTAATCACCTTATGATTTGTATAGAACATCTCATAATCAAGAACTTTAAAAGTTTAGAATCATTACCTTTGATTCGCTATGTTTTTTACTCCTTGAGTTTGTTGTAGCCAAATTCTCTATCATGCCTGAATCCAAATTTCCTACCGTTCATGAATTCACAACAACCATAAAAGTATGTGGTCTTTAAGGTTGATCCACATAGGAAAATCCCGAATTATGATTTCTCCCTCAATTAGCTCACTCTTTTGGAAAGAAGAAGAACTAAAACCCTAGGAGAAACTTGTGTGTAGATTTTATGCTAGTGAATTTATGCACACTAATAAGCTATTTATAGTGTTAGGGTTAGGTACACTTAACCATTAATTGCAAACTAAATCCCTATAGTTATTTTCTAATTACACATTGCCCCTTTGTGTATGACCTCTTTGGTTCAAACTAATCTGGTTGTAGGTCATAACTTTTATGTAATTGCATTTAGAACTTTTTCAATTAATTATAACTCATTCTAATTTATTTTGAATCAAAACCCCTTTTGATTCTCCCTTTTATAAGAATTAATTAATTTTCTATACAATTAATTCTTAGGGCTTATACAATCATGAGTGACACCTAGCAATATATCATGACTACCCAGACAGTATGAATTTAGTTGTGAAACCTTTATCCTTTCTGTTATTAGTTACTGTGAAATTCAATTTTTCCATCATCCAATGTCCCAATTAAGCTTATTAGTGTATGGAATTGTTGTCAAACCCTTAGCATTAATTCTAAATGTATAGATCTCAAGAATATAATTCTAATGGTGAAATTAGAAACTCCTTTTTAATTCTCACCCTGCCTTGGCTAAGGAACTTCTCGAATTATATCTTAGTAGATCACATAGGACATTCTCTAATTTTATGTAGGAGTAATAAATCCCTTATTTTACACTCACATACCTCTATATGAAACCCATTATTCCTAATTATTACAATTTAATGATCCATGTATAGAACTATATTAAATAGCATCAAAGTATGCTAAGTCGTAGATAAGATAACCATGGTGCCTTAGGTCTAAGGATCACATGCACAACTGTTACATAAGAACCACCTGTTGATAGGCAAGTAAAACTCCATTAGGTGTTCTTAAGTCGAGTCATGTTTAGTGAACTCATTCTCCAATGAGCATCCACATACTTAATTTAGAATCTACCACAGAAGTGACATTGAGATCACTCACTTTCCCAAGTGAGCAAACATAATATTTACTAGTCTAACAGGATTACTAACGTCCAATTAGTATCCTAAGACCAAGAACATTTAAGAGAAAAGCTTTCAAGAAGACTAGTTCTTAAAATTACTAGCTAGTCATAATTATATATCTATTGCTCTTACTTTAAGGAATTAATCATGGCAACGTAATTAAACAAATATTCATGATAAATAAAATCTCTATTAATTATGATAACAATTTGAATAAGATTGTTTTACAATATCCCTATACATCAAATGCCATTGGCTTGTAGAGCATACTACTAAAAATCTCTCACTTTCATGAAATATTGTTATGTCAATGCCTTAGTGGATCTGTTGTATTCTTTATCGACCCAACTTTTTGTATGCTCACGTCCCCTCTTCCAATGATCTATCTAATCAAGTAGAAGCAATGCTCCATGTGCTTGTATTTCTGATGAGACCTTGGTTCCTTGGCTTGAGTTATTGCCCCATTGTTATAACAATACAAGGGTACTGGGAGTTCAATGCTAGGAAACAATGCAAGGTCGGTGATAAACTTTTTCATCCAAACTACCTATTTTTTAGGTTCAGATGCAATGATGTATTTAACCTCAACAGTGGAATTTGTAATTGTATCATGCTTACAACTATTCTAACTCACTACTCCACCATTCAAGGTGAAAACTAATCCAAATGTGGACTCTCTATCATCTATATCAAACTAGAAGTCTGAATTAATATAAACTTCCAATTTCAAGTCACTTCCTCCATATGTGTTGAACAAATCTTTAGTTCTTTTCAAGTACTTAAGAATGTTCTTCATAGCAACCTACTGTTCCAAACCTATATTAGATTGATATTTGCTAGTAACACTTATAACATGACTGATATCAGGTGTAGTACATAACATAGCATACAAGAGACTTTCTATCCTCGAAGCATAAGAGATATGACTCATGCTCTCTCTCTCTCTCTCTCTCTCTCTCTCTCTCTCTCTCTCTCTCTCTCTCTCTCTCTCTCTCTATCTTCAAATGTCTTTGGGGACATCTGCTTAGAGAGATATACTCCATGCTGGAAAGTTAACAATACTTTCTTTGAGTTTTCCATGTTGAACCTCTTCAATATTTTATCTATGTATGAAGATTGGGACAATCCAAGCATTATTTTAGATCCATCTCTAAAGACCATGATTCTTAAAATATAGGATGCCTCTCCTAAATCTTTCATGGAGAAATTTCTTGAAAGCCATACTTTGACTGATTGTAACATACCTACATCATTCTCAAAGAGTAGTATGTCATCAAGATATAATATAAAAAATGTAATTTCACTCCCACTAGTCTTCTTATACACACAAGATTCATCAACATTTTTATAGAAAACCAAACGTTTTGATTGCCTCATCAAATTATATTTTTCAGCTTTGGGAAGTTTCCTTTACTCCATAAATGAATCTTTGTAGTTGCATAATTTGTGGTCACTACCACTAGATGAAAAACCCACTAGTTTCTCCATGTATATATCTTCATCTATGTTTCTATTGAGGTGTAAGTCTACCGGCATAGCTAATGCAGCAAAATTTAATTTTTTTTGTACTATTCCAATAAACTTTCACCAAGAAATTCTCTATGAATCTATTATAATGATAAATAAATTCTCCATACAAGGTTAGAGTTTATACCTTGATGAAGATTTGGTTTAGAATTGTAATTAAATCCCTAGTTTAATTTAGTTCCTAAAATCTCTCTATTGGCCCCTAAATTTCTCTATTCTTAGAGTTACCTGTTTGTGTGCGACCTATTAGGTTCAAAATTATGATGGCAATACGTTGAAACTTTATGTAACAATTGGATCCCGTCCAATTAATTAAAACTTCTTTTAATTTTAATTGAGCTAAAAATCCTTTTAATTCTTCTTTTAATTAAGAATTAATTACAAATAAATCTTAAGGGCTTCTACAAATCATGATTAACACCTAACAATATGTCATGACTACCCAGGAAATATGAATTAATGTGAACCTTTTCGTTGTCAGTTACCGTCCAATTCAATCATTCTATCATGCAATGTCCCTGATTAAACATAAAGAATGGATTTACTATCAAGCCTTAATTATTTAATCATATATATCTCAATCTCAAGTTCATAACTTAAATGGTGAAATTAGAAACTCTTTTCTAATTTACACTTGACCTTAGCCAAGGAATTTCCAAGCTATAACTTAATCAGATCACATAAGACATTTTTTCTCTATTACTAAAAAAGATGGATCTTCTATTGTATACTCACATACCTCTATGTATAAGTGGTTATACCCAATTATTACCTTTATGTGGCCCATGATTATAACCACATTTAAATAGAATCAAATCATGATGACCTATACACAAGATATATATGGTGCATTATGTCCAAGGATCACTTGTAAAACTTTAATGTAAGAACTCATATTAATAGCTGATAAAATGTCCATTAGGAATTTCTTAGTCGAGTCAGTTCTGTGTATCTGTTCTCTAATAAGCACCTACATAACTTGTTTTAGTGTCTCATACACTAGTGACCGTGAGATCAATCATCCTTAACTCCTTTAGGGAACATAGTATATACTAATATATCTGAATTAATTAATGCTCTTTTTAGTGATCATATTATTAGGAACATTTATGAATAAAGCTTAAGGAAATACATCTCACTAGCATGATCTCATCATGGTGCTTATTTTCATTGCTCTTATTCTATGGCCTTTATCATGTAATGCACATGTAGTGATTTGTAATGCATGATAAAGAAGATAAATGAAATTATTAATATTTTTTGTCAATAAATTAATAAGATCAATTACAATTAACATGTTCACAACATCAAATGTCATTGCTTTTTAGGGCATATTGCTATCAATCTCCAACTTGCACTAAAGCCAATAGCACATATATCTCATACTTATTTCTTTAATTTGTGTATCCAAAATATTATTTTTTATTGAAATTATTTCAATCTTTACATCACCTATTCCAATGGTTCCTCTAATCAAATGGAATCATTATAAGAATTGTTTGGATTTTTTATGAGACCTTGGTTCCTATGCCTGTGCAATAGTTCCATTATTTTCACAATATTATACTATTAAATTTCATATATTAGAAACCATTCCAACTAAGTGAAGAATTTATTTATCCAAACAACTTTGCTCGTAACCTTAAATATAGCAATATATTCGGCCTCTATGGTCGAATCCGTAGTGGTCACTTGCTTGGAACATTTTTTGCTCACTGCTCCACCATTTAAGGTGAACACTTGTTTGTATATTTACTCACTTTCATATTTTTCATATTGAAACTAGAGTCTTTGAAAGCTTTAAGTTTTAAATCCTTTTCCCCATTTACGTTGAAAAAATCTTTAGTTCTTCTTAAGACCTTAAAAATGTTCTTTGCAGCCATCCAGTGACATTTACCTCGATTGGATTGATATCTGCTTATAACACTTAGAGAATATGCAACATCATACCTTATACATAACATAGAGAACATGATGGATCCAATGTACTCATGTGTTCTCTCTCCTCAGGTGTCTTTGGGGACATATCTTTTGAGAGACTAATTTCATGACTCATATTGGAATTTTCCATGCTAAACTCTTTTAGTATTTTGTCTATGTACACAAATTTGGACAAGCCTAACATCCTTCTAGATCTATCTCTATAGATATTTATCCTTAAAATGTAGGACATTTCACCCAAATCATTCATAGAGAGGTTTTTTGACAACTAAACCTTGACTAATTGCGGCATACCTGCATCATTCCCAATGAGTAGTATGTCATCAATGTGTAGCACCAAAAATGTCATAGTGCTCGCACTGAATTTCTTATACACATATGGTTCATCTTTATTTTTTATAAAATAAAAATATTTAATTGTCTCATCAAAATAGATGTTTCAATTTCTAGTAGCTTGCTTTAATCCATAAACTGAGTTTTGAAGCTTTCATACGTTGTGGTCACTACCAGTAGATGCAAAACCCTCAGATTGTGTCATGTACACATCCTCCTCTATGTTTTCATTATGAATGTAGCTTTTATATCAATTTGCTATAACTCATAGTTATTGTATGCAACTATAACAAGTAAAATCCTAATTGATTCAAGCATAGCCACTGGAGTGAATATTTCATCCAAGTCAATTTCTTACCTTTGCTTAAAACCCTTCGCTACTAGTCTTGCTTTATAGGTTTCTACCTTTCAATCTACTTAGTTCTTTCTCTTACAGACTTATTGATAACCGATAGGTACTATACCTTCGGCTTCAGCGACCAAAATCCATACTTTGTTGGAGTACATGAAATCCATTTCAGATTTCATGGCTTCTAACCACTTCTCAAAATAGATGTCTGACATTTCTTCTTCATAGTTAGAAGGTTCCTTATCATCTATAAGGTTTACCTCCAAGTAACCATCTATGAGAAATCCATCTCTCTCATTAACCTTGGGTATTCTGCTATATCTATAAACTAATTGTATATTTGGAAGTTTCTATGGATTCAAGTTCTTCAATTTGAACAATACTAGGTTGTGGTTCTTGTTACACTTCATCAAGATCTGTCTTGCTCTCATTGCTCTCTTCTAGCATAAACCTTTTTTCTAGGAAGATAGCATGCTTAAAAACAAACACCTTTTGTTCTTATGAATGATAGAAATAATATCCTAAACTTTCTTTAGGATATCCCACAAACCTACATTTTTATACCTAGTTTACAACTTGTCTGTATATAACTTTTTTACATAAGTAGGACAATCCTAAATCTTAATGTTTTTAAGATTGGGTTTCCTCCCTTTCCATATCTCATATGGTGTTTTAGGTAGTGCCTTTGAAGGAACCTTCTTCAATAAGTATGCGGCGGTTAAGATAATATATCCCCAAATGGATATAGGAATATTAGTGTAACTCATCATGGATCACACCATATCTAATAGGGTAAGGTTCCAACAAAATTCCACTAAGAGAGAATCTTATTTTTTTTATAATCGAAAAAATCATTAAACAAGTATTTGCCTCATTGATAAGATCAAAGAGCTTTAATGCCTTTCCCTGTTTAATTTTCAACTTTTCTTCTGAATTCTTTAAACTTTTCAAATTATTCAGGTTTGTACTTCACTAAGAACACATATCCATGCCTAGAGTGATCATCGGTAAAGGTGATGAACTAGAAGTAACCTCCTCTAGAATTAACTATTAGGAGTCCACACATGATAGTGTGCTTTAACCCTAATATATCTGTAGCACTTTTTCCATTTCCACTAAATGGAGATCTAGTCATTATCCCATGAGACAAGCTTCACAAGTTGGATAGAATTCAAAATCCAATAGATTCAATAATTCTTCTTTTGCCAACTTGTTTGTAGCATCCTCATTAATATGATCTAGTTTTAAGTGCTATATGTAGGAATGATTTAAATCATTGTCTTCCTTCCTTTGTTATTCAATATGAAATATTTTACCGTCCACTTCTAGATGATGAAACTAAGTAATAAGTCCCTAAGACTATTGTAGTAACGCTTGTTCCATTTTTGATGAGAATATTAACTTCTCCTTACTTAGATTCTTGCTTTTTCTCATTGCCTACAAACTATTCCAAATGCGAGAACTATACTCTGTAACTAATACCAAAGTAGAAGTATTATTAACTAATAAGTTAATTTCATCAAAAAAACAACTAAGATATGCCTTTCGAAGGCCTATCTTGTAAGGCAATCCTTGCAATTTCTCTTCTAGTGTCCATCTTTGCTACCAGAAGTACTGTTTCTTATCCTTCTTGGCTTTTGACGAAATATCCTTGTTTACACTGCCCATTGCTTTTAATGGTTTCTTCTTATTGAAGACATTCTTATCCTTGGGCTTAGAAGAAAAAGCCTCATCGATAAACATAATAAGTGTTTTAACTTTTCTTGATCGTAGGTTTTGTAGTCTTAAACATATAACAAGTTCTAGAAGTGTAGTTTCAATCTCGTTCATGTTGTTGTTCATAACATACTACGATAATGAGTCTGGAAGGGATTGAAAAATTAAGTCACTACTTAACTCCGCACCCACACTTAAATGATCTAGTCTTAACTACTTGATATAATTGATCAGTTTCAATCCATAATCATAAACTAATGATCCTTTGGGTATCCTAGCCCTAAAGAGGTTATACTCACCATACAACACTTGTAGATGAAGCAATTTCCATCTTGTCATGTTTCCTCTAATGCTCATTAGACATAGATGTTAGTATGTAGCACCTAGCCCACATTCACATATCTTTCCACTTTTCAAAAGTAGCCACCTCTTCTTCCAAAAAATCCTCAACAACAGTTACTAGAAACGATTTATCAAGAGCATAAACCATTTTATCATAATTGAGAACGATTCTCAAATTCTTTAACCAATCTAGGGAATTGGGCCAATTAGTCTGTTCGCATCAAGTATGCACAATAGTGGGCTTAGTCATTGCGATCTATGATCTAACAATAGATAAAATATGTGTTTATTTATTTTATTAACCACCATGGAGATTTACCAAAGGGTTTTTCCGCTTTCCACATTGAAGGTTGTGAGAATCGAATAAAATACTAGGAGGAATCATTTAGATTAAAGATCAAATCTTTATGGTAGTTAATAAAATGAATACATGCTAATTTTATTTTTTCTTACATCGTAGATCGTAATGATTAACCCACTATCATGCATACTTGATGCAAACATACTGACTAGTCCAATCTCGTAGATAGGCTAAGGAATTTGAGATTTGTTCTCAAGTATAAGAAAATGGTCTATATTCTTGATAAGTTGCTTCCAGCAACTGTTGTTGAGAATGTTTTTGAAATAGAGGTAGCTACTTTTGAGAAGTGGCAAAAGAATGACATATAGGCTAGGTGCGACATGCTTAACATCTAAGTCTAAAAAGCTTTAGAAGCAACATGACAATATGAAAATTGCTTATGCAATATAACTTTATCTACAAGTTTTGTATGGTGAGCCTAACTTCTTTAGGGCTGGTATACCTAAAGGATCATTAGTCTATAAGAATGGATTAAAGATGATCAACTATATCGAGCAGTTAGACTGACTTATTTTAGTATGGATGAGGAGTTAAGTAGTGACTTAATTCTTTAATCCCTTCGGGACTCATTATTTGCAATATGTTATAAACTACAACATGAACAAGATTGAAGCTATGCTTCTGGAACTTGTTATATATTGAAGACTACAAAAGTTATGATCAAGAAAGGTTAAGACACTCATTATTCTTGTCGATGGGAGATTTATCTTCGAAGCACAAAGGAAGGACTATCTTAAAGAAGAAGAAGAAACCACTAAAAGCAAAGGGTGGTGCCAACAAGGCTATTTTGTCAAAATTCAAGAAGGATAAGGGACAATACTTTCGTTGTGGAAAAGACGGGCACTGGAAGAGAAATTGCAAGGATCATCTTGCGAGAAAAACCTTCAAAAGGCATGTCTCAGTTGTTCTTCAATGAAATTAACTTACTAGTTAATAATACTTCTACTCGGGTATTAAATACCAACTACGATTCTTGTATTTGCAAGCGCTGAGAAAAAACAAGAAATTAAGTAAGGAGAAGTTAACCTCCGCCTTGGAAATGGAGCAAGCATTGCTATATTAGCCTTAGGGACTTATTACTTAGTTTTACCATCTAGAAGTAAATGGTAAAATATTTCATATTGAACTACAAAGGAAAAGAGATAATGATCTGAATCATTCATATATGTGAAACTTAAGACTAGGTCATATTAATGAAGATAAGGTAAACAAGTTGGTTAAAGGTGGATATTTGGATCTATAGGATTTTGAATCCAATCCGAATTGTGAAGCCTGTTTCATAGGAAAGATTACTAGATCTTCATTTAGTGGACATTGATAAAGAGTTATAGATTTATTAGGCTTAATATACATTGATGTGTGTGGGCTCCTAACAGTTAATGCTAGAGGAGGTTACTCCTACTTCATTACTTTTAATGATGATCACTCAATGTATGGGTATGTATACTTAGTGAAGTACAAATTTGAATCATTTGAAAGGTTCAAAGAATTTAGAAGATAAGTTGAAAAGCAAACTGAGAAATGCATTAAAGCTCTTTAATATGATCGAAGAAACAAATACTTGTTCAATGATTTTCTCGATTACATCAAAGAGAATAATATTCTCTCTTAGTGCACTCCTTTTGGATTCGTACCCTATTAGATATGGTGTGATCCATGATGAGTTACACTAATCTTCCTATATCCTTTTAGGGATACACTCTCCTAATTTTCAAATATTTATTTAACAAGGTTCCTTCAAAGGTAGTGTAAAATCTTCACCTTAAGGGTGAGGTAATTTTGTAATTTAGTAATTTCATAAAATAAAATAAAATAAAATAAAAACATGTGAGTCTTCATGCTCGAGTGAAGACATTGTTTAAGAATTGATATTTTATATTAAATTAATAATAAAATAATATATAAAAAGTAAAGAAATGGCAAAAGAACATGTCTTCATGTTCACGTGAAGGAATAATCAAATGTATTGATTTTTGTAATATAATAATAATATATTAAAAAAATGAAACGACCAAAGAAGAACATAGAGCCTTGCACGTTCATGTGAAGACAATCATTAGAATTTATATGTTTAATAAAATAATAATAGTATATTAAAAAGAGAAAACGGCAAAAGAAGAACATTAAACCTTACATGTTCACATAAAGATGATAATTAGAATTAATATTTTTGACAAAATAATAATACTAATTTTTTATAAATAAAAAAAAGAAAGAAAAGTGGCAAAAAAAGAACAAATAAGTTTTGATGTTCACACCATAGTCTTTCTCCATTCATTTCTTTTCTTCTTCAACTCTGTTTCTCTCTAGCAAAACTTGGACATAAATTCTCCAAAAGTTTTAGATAATTATAGTTATCAAATTTAAATATCAAGATTTCATCTCAATTTGGGGTAAGTTTCCAAAAATATTTATATTTCAATTTTTGTTACAAAGAAACATTTAGCTAAAGAATTGTTTGTTTCATATATTTAGATATAACTTCAATTACAAAAAAAAAATATTGGAATTTGATTACACCCAAAAGATAACGCAGTTATTTGTAGTACAGCTTTGGGGTGTCGATTCCACAGGGAAACAAGTTAATTACAGAAGAAGGTGTAAACTTGAACACAAACGATAAAAGATTGATTGAAAGAATCTGAATTGTTGATTTTATGAAAATTATGTGAATGATTGAATAATATAATAAAGAAATGACAAGGTTCCGGAAATCCTCCCTAGGTTCGTTGCCCTAATCGTAACTTGATTCAGTTATTTTTATCTCGATTGCAAGTTTCACATCCCAAACAGGCAATCGGCAAATATTCAATTAAAGCGCATTTATAAATCCTAATGTAATTGTTATGAAATCTTCTTTACTTTCAAGCACACATGACCTAGCTTATAAATTATCAAGAGACGACGATATATCTAAATGACAATAATATTACTTTAGAGTTATTAACATATAAGAGCACAATAAAGACCGAGATCAATCCTAAAATGCTAACAATTAACCCCTGTTGAGAGGCATTTTATGACTCTCATCACAACCCCCAACTAGCTTATTGGTAGTCCCTAGCAATTCAAGCGAAATTAAGAGATGAATTCTATGGTGGGAATCCAAGTAAATGAAAAGCAATATTAGTGTTAACCAAGAGTAATTCACATTTTGTCTCAAAAATTGCACATAACACACGGCATAAAGAATCATTAAATTTCACCCAAATCCAAAAGTAATTCAAACATCAATCTTAAAATCGTTATTGACTCTTAACATCCATCTTACCACAATCCATTAATCCAAACATCCGGATGATTTTATGCATAACATTCATGAATAAAAATCTTGGTCTCTAAAAACATAATAAATAGCATGACGTCAATCACAAAAACAAGCTCCATATGCTTACATTTCAAACCACTCTCCACTATTGTAGAAAAATCACACTACATTGGATCAAAAGGTCTTTAATAAGCTTGTAACGTTAGGCTAAGGTAAAGGCTAAAGAAGAATGGGAAAGATTCACAAGTAAAAGAACTCAATCTCTTAGCTTTAAACACAATCACTTTAAGCACTTGATAACCTTTACTTCCACACCCAACTCTTTCAACCTTTTTTCGAGCATTTCTTTCAACAAATCACCATTTTTTCTTTTCTTTTTCTTTCTTTCTTCTTTCTTTGCCATAATTCATTTTTTTTTTATTTTGGCACATAACCATTCACCTTCTTTTTCATCATTTTTTTTTCTTATCTTTTCCACAACCCCCAACTTATCTCCTTTAATGTACTTGGGTTGTGGTAGTGATATTTTTTCATATTTCCACCCTTACTCCTTTGAAGTGTTTCTCACAACATGTGTATAACTAAGTTCTTTTAAAAGAAAGGTAAGGATAAAATATTTTTTGGCTCATAAAAGTAAGTATATGGTTTATCCAAAGAAACAAGACTCAATTTTTCTTTTCAAGAAAAATGCTCAAATAGGTGACTAGTGATAAATATAGCAATGGTAGGTTTGAAAGGCTCAAACGGTTCAAAAATGGCATATATCATATCCTAAGTAGTGTGCATTCTAGGAATTCGCCTCAAGTGGTTATCAGGTAAGTTCTAGAGCTTGTCGAGACCGCAAAAATATTCACAAAATAATCACACATAAAACTTTTTTAAATGTCTAAGACTAATCATACAAGCTTATCACAAACTAGAGTCTCAAACCAGATCAAGATTGATACTTAAATTAATTTCAAACCGAAGTAAGATTTAACTACTTCTGAATGCTATATGCTATCTCAATTGAGTTTATATCATTGACATGTAAATTGACTCTAAGGCTAATACCAAACATGCTAAAAACAAACAAAAATGACACCAAGCAGTTCAATGATATGCAATAAGAAATGTTGTGTATCTTCCCACCCCCAACTTAAGATAAGCATTGTCCTCAATGAAAAAGCAAAAGTTAAGGAAACTCTCTTTTTAACCAACGGTGCGTGGAGTTGAAAGTTGTGCACGACCAATTGAACTGCTTCATTTATTTGTCCCTGAAAAGTAAATACTAAAGTAAAACTAGAAAACAGCAAAATAATAATAATAAACAAGGAAAAAGAAATATGAATAACAATAAAAATAAAAGGATACGTTGTGGGATGCCTCTCATGAGCGCTAAGTTTTAAGTCTTTAGCCAGACACTTTTATTCCCTCCTCGAAAAACATGAGTTGGATGCACCCGCCACTGCTTCATTGCCAAATTTGGTGCTTCTATGCTTAGGAGGGGCCTCAAGGATGTCATCAGTAACATCCGTAAATTTTGGCTCGATATGTGCTCTGGTGAAGCCATGAGTGAGGGTGGACTCCAATGGATTGAGGTGTTGGACCGTTTCCATGAATGAATCCATCATGTATGCTTGGTGGCTTTCATCCACATCCTCTGATTTCTTCGTTGTTGGGATTTGTAAGGACTTACCACTTATTGTCTTAATGGCATTCACCTCTGTTGTGAGTTTTAATTTACTCGCAAGCGCACGAGTCGTTTGCAATATAGCGTTGTGCAAGTGCGAGGTCAAATCCACAGGGAATTCCGTTGTGAAAATATAATTTTATCTAAACTAATCTTATTTTAACCTAGTTCCAAATTTTGAGGTGTATTTTTGGAAAACAAATTAAAACTAAACTAAATTGATTTAAAAACTTATAATAAAGACATTAAGGTTTCCGAATCCACCCCACCAAAGTTTAAGCATATATGTCCTAAAAACATAGCCTATCAAAACATTCCATGAATCCAACTTACGACAAAAAACAAAGAATATCACAATTAAACCAAAAGCATCCAAAGTATCCGCTTTTAACAAATCACAAAGGAAATCCAATTTAATCGAAAACAATTCGATATATCCATCAGATGAAACACAAGGAATATCCAACAGAACAATTTAAACACAATCAATCATAAGATTCTACTCAAATAATTGACAGAACATTTATACTAAAAAAATGTCAGATTTGTACAAGCAAATCTGAACTACTATGCCAAAAAATGGAGA
This sequence comes from Bretschneidera sinensis, assembly GCA_023935145.1. NCBI lineage: Eukaryota > Viridiplantae > Streptophyta > Magnoliopsida > Brassicales > Akaniaceae > Bretschneidera > Bretschneidera sinensis. The sequence goes on along the minus strand of CM043703.1, from coordinate 74,423,882 downwards.
GGCTTCATCTTCAACCTTAGCTGAAGATTCTAGCCACTCATAACTATGAAACTACAATTCATAATAAAAGTGCTAAACATTAAACTAAAACAACTAAATAAAAAGAAATAAATAACTTTACATGGGAGAAATTTCACTCGCTGATGGGCAGCGCTTCCCCTCGTGGTAGCAAAGCCTTCAGGATCCACCAGAATGCTAGCAAACGTCCACCGGTTAACATCAAAGTGGCCCAGGAATTGTACACTGAATGATGGAGTCAGATGGTGTTTATATAGGCGAATACCACGAGTGCAATGTGTTTCCAATCCAATGTGGGATGTGGGATATAGAAATATGTTTCCAACCGATGTGGGATGTGGGATTTAAGTCTTCATATGCCCTTCAAAACTTCTGTTCACGCTGAAATTCCGCACAGCCCGCATAGCCTGACCTTTGTTTACTAAAATAGCCATAACTTTCTGTAGAAAAATCATTTTTACGAGCCGTAAAATTCTCCAGAAAATAGACTTCTGGATCTTTCTAAGCATATATGGCTCATATCCTGGTTCTTCTTGAATCAATACAGTTTATTTTTCAAAGATGATTGATCTGTACGGGAAATTATGGCAATTTTAGTGAAACTCCTTTCCCAGTGCTTGTAAACCTGAAAAACAATGAAAACAACTCAAAGTAACAAATTCCTAAGCTAACAAATGTAAATTATGTGGCCAAAATATGCAATATTTTTCACTCATCAACCTCCTTCAAATTCTGTTGCGCCAGGTGCTGACCATGAGATGTGGACTGAGCTTGAGCAGGGAACTTGCCTTGCTCAGTCACACTCAAGTAGCTCATTAATTTGGACACTTGGCTCTTAATTTCTTTATGCTCTTGCATCACCTGCGTAAATAATGCCTCAAACCTTTGGTTTGTCTTACCTTGTGCCTCTATGAAGGCCTGTAAGGTGTCTTCTAGCGAGTTCCTAGAGGATGAGGGTGCATGATAAGGTGCAAGGGATGATCTAGGGGGCTATTCATGCTGGTTTTCAGATTTCCAACTGAAATTGGGGTTATTTCGCCACCCCAGGTTATAAGTGTTAGAGAAAGGTGCAAGAGGCTTCTTGTACATGCCTAAGGCATTACATTGTTCCTCATACAGCCCTCTCATATCAATGAATGTGGGGCATTCTTGGAGGAGATGATCTACCCCGCCACACACAAAACATGGCTCTAAAGACTCTGCATGATTAGTCGCATGTGTTTGCTTTGAGCCCTTAGTTTTTAATGCTTCTATCTCCCTAGTGAGCAGTTTGACCTTAGCTTTCAGATTGTCTTCTTCCCTAAGATGGTATATCCCTCCACCACTAGGGTTTCCTATAGGTCGTGACCTACTCGTGCTTTCAGTAGCACTAGGTCCAGTTTAAGTGTGAGCTTTTTCAGCAAGCTCATTGAGGTACTCTATGACCTCATCAGGATCTTTCTCCAAGAACCCACCATTACACATCATCTCTACGAATTGGCGCTCTCTATATGTAAGTCCCTCATAAAAATAGCTCACCAAGCGCCAACTCTCATACCCATAGTGAGGGCACATACTCAATAACTCCTTAAATCTCTCCCAAGACTGATATAAGGTCTCAATATCCTTTTGTGCAAAGGTGGAGATCTGCCTTTTTAAAGTGTTGGTCTTATGTTGGGGAAAGTATTTGCTAAAGAAAGCCTGAGTTATCTCAGTCCACGACCCAATAGATCGTGGTCTTAGTGAGTATAGCCAACTCTTAGCTCTATCCTTCAAAGCGAAAGGAAAGAACTTAAGCCTCACAATGTCATCGATTTTGTCTTGACTATAAAAAGTCGCGACTACTTCCTCAAACTCTCTAATGTGCACATATGGGTTTTCATTATCCAAGCAATGAAATGTAGGGAGTAATTGAATCATCCCTGGTTTAAGATCTAATTGACGAGTATTGGCTGGAAACATGATGCAGGATGGTGTGGCTGTGCGTGTAGAGTGGAGGTAATCCTGAAGTGTCCTAGCAACATTCTCATTATGGTTATCAGCCATGTTAACACAATCCTCTAAATTCTCACTTGGGTTTCCACTATTGGTTGATCTAGGCGAGGTTTCACTCAGACTCGGAAGGAGAGGGTAATTCTAGTTCGGGTCCTCTAATGAATCAACCTCGCAAATCTCTCAGTCTAAGCATACACCAAATGAATCAGAGGGGAAATAAATAAAACAAAATAAATCAAAAAATCAAAACTAATGTAAAGAAACAATATTACCGTATTTACAAACTATTGAAAAGAAAAATATTTACATTTCTTCTATCATCATGTCAAAAGTTGACAATCTTCATTGTACTTAAGCGCGTTTCCCCGGCAACGGTGCCAAAATTTGATTACGCTCAAAGTATAACGCGGTTATTTGTAGTACAGCTTTGGGGTGTCGATTCCATATGGAAATAAGTTAATTACAAAAGAAGGTGTAAACTTGAACACAAACGATAAAAGATTGATTGAAAGAATCTGAATTGTTGATTTTATGAAAATTATGTGAATGATTGAATAATATAATAAAGAAATGACAAGGTTCCAGAAATCCTCCCTAGGTTCGTTGCCCTAATCGTAACTTGATTCAGTTATTTTTATCTCGATTGCAAGTTTCACAGCCCAAACAGGCAATCAGCAAATATTCAATTAAAGCACATTTATAAATCCTAATGTAATTGTTATGAAATCTTCTTTACTTTCAAGCACACATAACCTAACTTATAAATTATCAAGAGACGACGATATATCTAAATGACAATACCGCAGCAATAGACAAATCTATAAAAGAGATCTACCGGACTCAATCACACCCAAACAGGTACACATAAGAAAAGCATGACTGAACTTATATGGAAAAGAAGCATGCAATCACCGGAGTAATAATAAATCTACTAATTAAATTAAGAATAAAACATAACAATGTTTAACGAAAATAATATCCAACTACAACCGAATCAAATAAAGAAAAATAAGAACAACTACACCTAAGGATTCATCTCTTCGCCTTGCTTGGAGATTAGCCGACCATGGGGCTCATGCTTCCTTGAGTTGCCTCCGGCCTCTCAATGATCATCCTCAGCTTGCCCTCCAAATTTATACTTTCGGATTCCTCCTAAAGGCCCTCTGGAGTCACTCTCTGATGATTTCAGATGAGCTCCGATTGGTTGATCTCAGCTGAGCGGAGTGGGTCTTTATATAGGCAAACTCTTGGAATGCTATGTGTTATCTAACCGATGTGGGAAACTGTTTGGGTGCGCTCGATCGTAGCCCGAGTGCGATCGATCGCACATGCGCTCCATCGCAGCTTGTGCACTAGATCGCATATACGCTGCAGAGTACCTTGCTCGATGTGGGATGTGCGCTCGATCGCACTGCTTGTGCGCTCGATCGTAATTCAAGCAGCAGCCCATCTTGTCCTTCCAGAAGCATGGGATCTTGGTCTTTTAAGCAACGATCGCTTCTCTTTCTCTTTTAAAATTAAAGTACTTGAAAATTACACTGAAATAAGTCAGTGGTCCAATTATATTACTTTAAAGTTATTAACATATAAGAGCACAATAAAGACCGAGATCAATCCTAAAATGCTAACAATTAACCACTGTTGAGAGGCATTTTATGACTCTCATCAGAATTTTAAAACTAAGTACATAACTAAATAATTATATTGTTTGAATTAAGCTATAAGATAGTCAGATCGATAAGTATATTCTGGTTCGGTGGAGGTAAACCATCTTGTGGTGTTGTTGAGAGGAGCATAAAAGGCAAAGAAGTGATCCATAGATAGCATTTAGTGCTTCGTGGTGAGTTCACTTTAGTATTAGTAAGCGAGAAGAAATAGAGCTATGAATAAAATACGAAATGAATTAGAAATTAGAAAAGTTGATGAATATGCTATGAATATTTTAAATCTAATGAAATATAGGATATCAGTATGAAATTTATTTATATAACTCTTAATGATGAACTGATGTGAATTATATTTTTGAAATGATGAGTAAATCTCATATATTGAATTATTTTAACATATTGAAGATTTTTATGAAAAAAAAAATATTTGAATTGCATATTATTATGCTATGTTTGCTTGTATGTGATTGTACATATGCATTGTCCGGCTATAAGTATGGGGTATGGTCCGGGGAAGGCCAGAACCATGGTTGGTCTAGATGTAAACATGTTGACACGTGGGGAGACGTCCCCGATAGCTGTATCAGAGACTGGTATGAATACCCAAATATTGATGAAATTGCCCATAGTTAAGATACTATGGATAAGATGTGATGTAGAAAGAAAGTTCCAAAAATCTTGCATAAACACTCATGAGATATCATATTATTTTATTGAGATGTTGATACATCAAAAGATTTTAAAATTTTGTGATAAGATGATTATGATGTCATGTAATGAGAAAAATGATGTCGATTTGGATATCTAGAGTGATATTTATATGTTGAATGAAATACATGAAAAAAATAGTATGATATGAAAAATGATGATTGAATGAATGTATATTGATTGATATATGAATTGAAGTATAAAAATCGAATACTTCTGGTAAATTGGGCATCACTGAGCTTGTAAAGCTCACTCTCCATTATTTTAATCAAATTTCAGGTTGTGGGCAGAAGGTTGGTAGGATTCCTTGACTTGAGGCCATTGTGAGTATCTAGGTGGGTCCCTGTTGTAGTATCATCAAAATAAAATAAAAAATAATTAAAAATTTAAATGAGTCTTGTACATATACATGCATGGATGTAATTATTTTTATAAATTTTGTAACAAACTTTTGCATCTCCTTTACAAAAGAGTTGAGGTGTATATGTTGTACTTATGTTTCAAGTTATAAAAGAAAAAATTTGCTGCATATAAATCGTGCTTCGGGCTGAAAGGTGATGATACCACTTGGGTGGGCCCGTCCGAGATGGGTCATTATAATTTTGGTATCAGATGTATAAGTTTAAGATTATGTATCATGTATAAAAATTTAGTCTTGTAGTTTCTAAAATAAGTTCTTTTGATGCAGGTCTAAGGATGTCGCGAGGATGTGGTAAACCTAGAGCTAGAGTGGTAGGAAGAAGAGGGCGTGATAGCCCCATTTTTTTAGAAGATATGAGATTGAAGTTGAGGTTGATTATGTGGTTCCTGAAAGAAAACATGTAGATAATGCACCTGGTGGTACTAGTAGTGTAGTGAGGAATTCTAGAGCTAAAAGAGATGAGTTAAGAGAAGCTCTTAATCAAACTCTTGATAGACTAAATCAGGAAAAGAGTATAGCTAATAATCTACAGTATAGATTGGATGAGTAGGTTAGACCAAATTCAGAAATAGTAGTAAATCCTGTGAGGATTCTTGATAGGCATGAGATTCAGATGAGAGATGGCGATTTTGTTAATGGGATGCAGGGAGATTGTTTTGCTAGATTTATTGAGCTAAAAAACCCATCCTTTAAAGGATCTAAAAACCCGATTGAAGTAAAGTTGTGGATTAAACGGGTAAAGCATTTATTTAGAGTATTACTAGTGACTGATAGGAAAAAGGTTGCCTTTGCATTTTTTCAATTATAAGGTGAGGCATCTAATTGGTTAGATTATATTTTCCTTAGGCTGAGTATGGATGTAGATCACCCCTTAACTTGAAGTAGGTTTAAGGAAGTATTCTTCACTAAAAACTTTCTTGATACGTTCAGATCTCGGTAGGAGAGGGTTTTTATTCAATTGAGGCAAAATATGATGACCGTGGCACAATATGATGGGAGATTTGTGGCCTTATCTAGATTTTTATTTGAGCTAGTAAATAATGAGGAGAGGAAGTGTAAGAGGTTTCTTAATGATTTACACTTTGAGATACATTCTAGACTTTCTTATTTGAGGCATACAAATTATACTGCTTTGGTGGATATGTCGCTTCAAATAGAAGACGACATAATTGAATCTAGAGGACATAGAGGTGGTTAAAGAGGAGTAGATCTAAGGGTAGTATAGGTGGTAGTTTGGGGATACAGGGAGGTCTCCCACCCTAGTGGAGTCATTCCTTTTCATAAGGACCCTTTCTTTAGAGTCAACAGAAGCAGAGTGGATCAGTGGCCTCAATTGCTCAAAGTTCTATTGGAAGAACCCCTAGTTTGGGAAAACAACCTATGGGAGTAGGAGGATTTAGTAGATGTAGGAGTGTGCCAGCAAGAGGAGGTGGTAGTTTTGTATCTGATAAGAAAAGCAAAGTAGGTATCAGGTGTAATCAAATAGGACATTTGTCTCATAATTGTCCTACTTTGGTTTGTTTTGTTTGTGGACAAGGTAGACATAAAAGTATGGATTGTCCATTAAGAGTTAAACCAGCTGATGTGATCACTACTGGGGGTATTGGGAGAGGTCAGTTAGGTAGAGGTGGTGGATTTGGGAGTGCACGGGGTGGAACTCAAGGCGAGGAGCAGTGGCTAAGAGATGACATTCTAGTTAGACACAGTCGAGGGAAAGCAGGATGTATGCCCTTACTAGTAGGATGCCCAAGCCACACCTGATGTTGTAATGGGTACAATATCTATCCTCGATAAAACAGCCAAAATACTAATTGATCTAGGTGCAACTCATTTCTCTGACTCTACTTCTTTTACAAAGTCTGCAGATGCACCTGTTAGCCCTTTATTTTATGATACAATTGTTGATGTTCTTATTGGAGATAGAGCTGTGATTAGAAAAGTTTATTGCGAATGTGTTGTTCATATGGAAGATAGAGAATTTGAAGTAGATTTATTACCCTTGAATATGGTAGACTTTGATCTGATATTAGGGATTAATTGGTTGTCTGCATATCATGCTTAGGTTGATTATTTTAGGAAGAAAGTAATTTTTAGAGTACCTAGGTAGGAAGAGTTTAGCTTTCAAGAAGAACGTAAGATACTTTCCAATTGTAGTATTTCTACCTTAACAGCTAACAAGTGGTTGGGGAAAGGATGTGAGGGGTACTTAGCTTACATGGTGAATTCTAGTTAGGAAGGTAGGAAGTTAGAATAAATATCAATGGTGAGAGATTATTCAAAAGTATTTCCTAAAGAATTGGTTGGTTTACCACCTAGTAAGGAGATTGAGTTCTCCATTGATCTAATTTCAAGTTCTACACCTATTTCTATAGCACCTTATAGAATGGCCCCAGCTGAATGGGAAGAGTTGAAAGTACAACTTCAAGAGTTATTAGAAAAACAATTAATTTGTCCTAGTGTGTCAACATAGGGAGCCCCAGTATTATTTTTAAAGAAGAAATATTGTACAATGAGATTGTATATAGATTACAGACAATTAAATAGGATAACAATTAGAAACAAGTGCCCTTTACCCAGAATATATGATTCGTTTGAATAATTATAGGGATCCAGGGTGTTTTCTAAGATAGATCTGAGATCAAGGTATCACCAATTTAGGATTAAGGAATGATATGTTCCTAAGACTGCTTTTAAGACACGTTATGGTCACTGTGAATTTCTAGTGATGCCATTTGGGTTGACAAATTCTCTAGCTTCTTTTATGGATTTTATGAATAGACTATTTAAACCCTTCTTAGATAAATTTGTGGTAGTGTTTATTGATGATATCTTGGAGTACTCTAGGAGTGAAGAAGAGCATGTGAAACACTTAGAGATTATATTAGAAATCCTTATAAGAGAGAAATTGTATGCAAAGTTTTCTGAGTGTGAATTCTGGTTGAGTGAAGTAACATTCTTGGGGCATATAGTATCAAAAGATGGAATAGTAGTAGATCCTCAGAAGATTCAAGCAGTGTTGAACTAGGAGAAACCTATTAATGTGACAAAAATTTGAAGTTTCTTTGGGTTAGCTAGATATTATAGGAGGTTTATCCAAAACTTTTCAACTATTGCAATACCTTTGACTAGATTGACTAGAAAGGAAGTGAAATTTGAAAGGTTTAAGGATTGTGAGAGGAGTTTTCAATTGTTAAAGATAGTTAACTACTGCTCCAGTATTAATACTTCTTTTAGGAGATAAGGGATTTGTAGTGTATAGTGATGCATCATATCAAGGATTAGGTGTCTATTAATGGATCATGGGAAGGTAATAGCTTATGCATCTAGACAGTTTAAGAATCATGAGAGAAACTATCCTACCCATGACTTAGTGTTGGCTACCATAGTCGTTACATTGAAAAATTAGAGACACCATTTGTATAGAGCCACTTGTGAAATATACATTGATCATAAGAGTCTTACTTGTTTACCCACCTAAAATGAGTTAAATTTGAGATAGAGGCAATGGATGGAATTAATTAGTGACTATGATTGTATCATTCATTACCATCCAGGGAAAGCAAATGTAGTAATTGATGCTTTAAGTAGAAAATCCATAGGAAGATTAACTGCTATAAAGAGTACTAAAATTAATTTGATGGTGGAATTAAGAAGTATTAGAATAGAAATGAAGATAGGTGAGAGTGGGGGATTACTAGCTAACATGATTGTCCAGTCATCTATTGTAGCTCGCCTTTTAGAAGTTCAAGGTAAACATGAGGTGATAGAAAAGATATATCATGAAGTATTAAGTGGAAAACAATCAAAATTCATAATAAGAGAGGATGGAATGGTAATGTTAGGACATAGGATATGTGTTCCCAATGATACAGAATTAAGGAAAGAAATTCCAAAATAAGCACATGATGCAGTTTATTTGATGCACCCATGAAATAATAAGATGTACAGGAGTCTGAAACAAAACTATTGGTGGTCAGGATTGAATAGGGATGTAGCAGAGTATGTTTCTTGAGGTTTAGTCTATCAACAGGTGAAGTCAGAAAATAAACATCCAACAAGTTTACTACAACCTCTTCCTGTGCCTGAATGGCCATGGAAAAATGTGAGTATGGATTTTTTTACAGAATTTTCCCATACTCAAAGAGGTCATGATGTTGTCTGGGTAATTGTAGATTGATTGTCTAAGTCTTATCATTTTGTTCCTATTAGAACTACTTGGAGTCCTGAGAAGTTAGCTGAATTGTATGTAGTAGAGATTGTAAAACTGCATGGAGTACTATTGAGTATTATCTCATATCAAAATGCTAGATTTACTTCTTAATTTTGAAGAGGCTTTCAGCAAGCTATGGGTACTCAGTTACAGTTTAGCACTGCTTTTTCATCCCCAAACATATAGGCAAACTGAGAGAGTCATTTGAATACTAGAAGATATGTTGAGGGCGAATGTAATGAGTTTCTCAGTGAGTTAGAATGCTTATTTGACTCTGATAGAATTTCCTTATAATAATCAATTTCAAACTAGTATTGGGATGGCACCATTTGAAGCTCTGTATGGTAGGAGATGCAGAACTCTAGCATGTTGGGAAGAAGTGGGAGAAAGAAAGATCTTTGGTCCAAAAATAATAGACTTAACATTTGAAATGATCAAATTGATCAGAAAACATCTTAGAGCAACACAAAATAGATAGAAGATCTATGCAAATAAGAAAAGAAGACCTCTTGAATTTTAAGTTGGTGATTAGGTTCATTTGAAAATTTTTCCTTAGAAATGAGTGTTGCGTTTCAAATAGAAGAGAAAGATGAGTCCACAGTAAATTGGACCTTATGAAATAATTGAGAGAATTGTGCCAGTGGCATATAGACTAGTGTTACCTCCAAAACTCACTCAATTACATAACGTTTTTCATGTTTCTATTTTACGACAATACATACTTGATGAGTTATAATTTCATATCAATATGTAGACCTTTAGAAAGACTTATCTTTTGTGCAAGTGCCAATCAAACTTTTAGATACAAAAGAGCAGGTCTTACGCAATAAAGTCATTCTGTTAGTTCAAGTGCTTTGGCAAAATTGAGATGTTGAGGAAATCACGTGGGAACGGGAAGCGAGCATGAGAAAACAATATCCTCTACTTTTTCCAAATGTAGGTTCGATGATTAAATTTTTATATGGTGGGTAGAATTGTAAAATTTTCACCATAAGGGTGGGGTAATTTTGTAATTTCATAATATAAAAAAAAAAGAACATGTGAGTCTTCATGTTCATGTGAAGACATTATTTAAGAATTGATAATTTATATTAAATTAATAATAAAATAATATATATATATATATAAGGAAGGAAACGGCAAAAGAACATGTCTTCATGTTCACATAGAGGAATAATCAAATGCATTGATTTTTGTAATATAATAATAATAATGTATTTAAAAAAAAGGGAAACGACAAAATAAGAACATGGAACCTTGCATGTTCACATGAAGATGATCATTAGAATTGATATTTTTAATAAAATAATAATAATGTATTAAAAAAATGAGACGGAAAAAGAAGAACATGGAGCCTTGCATGTTCACATGAATATTATCATTATAATTGATATTTTTAATAAAATAATAAAAATATTTATAAAAAAAAAAGACAAAAGAAGAACACATAAGCTTTTATGTTCACGCCGTAATCTTTCTCTATTCATTTATTTTCTTCTTCAAATTTATTTCTCTCTAGTAGGGGTAAGTTTCTAATAAAACTTATGTTACAGAGAAACATATAGCTAAAGAATTGTTTGTTTCATATATTTATATATAATTTCAATTACAAAAAATTATTTGAATTATAAAACTAAACACATAACTATATAATTATATTGTTTAAATTAAGTTATGAGATGGTAAGATTGATAAGTATATTCTGATTAGGTGGAGGTGAACGATTTGGTGGTGTCACTGAGAGGAGCACCAAAGGCAAGGAAGTGATCCACGGATAGTGTTTAGTGCTTCGTGGTGAGTTCATTTTACTATTAGTAAGCAAGAAGAAATAGAGCTATGAATAAAACTTGAAATGAATTATAAATGAGAAAGTTAATGAATATGCTATGAATAAGTTAAATCTAATGAAATATAGGATATCAGTATGAAATTTATTTATATAACTCTCAATGATGAACTGATGTGAAATGTATTTGTGGAAAGATAAGTAAATTCATATATTGAATTATTTTGACATATTAGAGATTTTTATGAAAAGAAAACTATTTGAATTGCATATTTTTATGTTATGCTTACTTGTATGTGATTGTACATATGTATTATTAGGCCAAAAGTGTGGAGTATAGTCCGGGGACAGAACCATAGTTGGTCTGTATGTAAACGTGTCGACATGTAGGGAGACATCCCCGACAGTTGTATTAGAGACTAGTAGGGATATCCAAAAATGGATGAAATTACCCATCGTTGAGATATTATGAATGAGATGTAATGTGAAAAGAAAGTTCCAAAATTTTTGCATATACACTCATGAGATATCGTATTGTTATATTGAGATGTTGATACATCAAAATGATTTTAAAATTTTGTGATGAGATGATTGTGATGTCATGTAATGAGAAAAATGATGTCGATTTGATATATGGAGTGATATTTACATGTTGAATAAATACATGAAAAATAGTATGATATGAAAAATGATGATTTGATGAAATTATATTGATTGATATATGAATTATAATTATAATTATGAATTGAAGTATAATACTTCTGGTAAATTGAGCATCACTGAGCTTATAAAGCTTACTCCCCATTATTTTAATCAAATTTCAGGTCACGGACAGGAGGTTAGTAGGATTCCTTAACTTGAGGCCATTGTGAGTATCTAGGTGGGTCCCCGTGATAGCATCATCAAAATAAAAAAAAAATTTGTGAAAAATATAAATGAGTCTGGTACATATACATGCATTGATGTAATTATTTTTATGAAATATGTAACAAACTTATGTATCACCTTTGCAAAAGAGTTGAGGTGTATATGTTGTAATTATGTTTCAAGTTATAAAAAAAAAACTTTGTTGCATATAAGTTATGCTTTGTGCTGAAAGGTGACAATACCATCTTGAGTAGGCTCGTCTAGGATGGGTCGTTATAGGTAGAACCTAAAACACCATATGAGATATGTAAAGGGAGGAAACCTAGCTTTAAACACATTAAGATTTGGAGTTGTCCTGCTTATGTAAAGAAGTTACAGACAAAGAAGTTGGGAACTAGGCCTGACAAATGTAGGTTCGTGGGATATCCTAAAGAAAGTTTAGGATATTATTTCTATCATCCATAGGACCAAAAGATGTTTGTTTCTAAACATGCTACCTTCCATAGAAAGAGATTTTATGCTAAAAGAGAGCAGTGGGAGTAAAATAGATCTTGATGAAGTATCACAAGAACCATAACCTAGTACTATTCAAATTAAGAAACTTGAATCAATAAATCTTCCCATTACATAACCAATTCGTAGATCTAGCAGAATACCCAAGGCTCCAGAGATATATAGATTTCTCATAAATGGTGACCTAAAGGTACACCTTATAAATGATAAAGAACCTGCTAACTACGAAGAAGTGATGTTAGACATTGATTCCGAGAAGTGGTTAGAACCCATAATATCCGAAATGGATTCCTTGTACTCTAACAAAGTATGGACTTTGGTCAATGTACCTGAAGGCATAGTATCTATAGGTTGCAAACGGGTTTTTAAGAGAAAGATTGTAGCAGATAAAAAGGTAGAGACCTATAAGACAATGCTAATAGCATAAGGTTTCAAGCAAAGACAAGGAGTTGAGTTTAACAAAACCTTCTCTCTAATAGTCATGCTTAAATGCATTAGGATTTTGCTTGCAATAATTGCATACCATGGCTATGAGATATAGAGGATGGATGTAAAGATTTCATTCCTCAATGGAAACATAGAGGAGGATGAGTACATGACACAGTCTGAGGGTTTTATATCTAGTGGTAGTGACCACAAAGTATTCAAGCTTCAAATATCCATTTACGGATTAAAGCAAGCTTCTAAAAGTTGGAATATTTGTTTTGACGAGACAAGTAAATCGTTTGATTTTATCAAAAACGATGATGAACCGGGTGTGTATAAGAAGGTCAATGGGAGTTCTATGACATTTTTTATGATGAACATTGATAACATATTACTCATTGGGAATGATATATGTATGTTATAGTAAGTTAAGGTTTGGATGTCAAAGAACTTCCCCATGAAGGTTTAGATGAAGTATCTTATATTTTGGGAATAAAATTCTATCAAGATATATCTAGAAGGATGTTAGGCTTATCCCCATCTGTGTACATGGGCAAAGTGCTAAAGAGGTGTAGCATGGGAAATTCCAAAAGCGGACTCTTACCAATGAGTTATGGAATTTCTTTCTCTAAGGAGATGTCCCCAAAGACTCCAAAGGAGAGAAAACGCATGAGTAGGATACAATATGAATCAGCAATTGGTTCCATCATGTATGCAATGTTCTGTATGAGGTCTGATGTCGCATACACTTTAAGTGTTACATATAGATTTTAGTCCAATCCAGGTGAGGATCAATAGATGGTTATGAAAAAAAATTCTTAAGTTGTAAAGAAGAATTAAAGACCTGTTTCTTATATATGGAGAGAAAATTTGAAACTTAAGGGCTTTACAAACTCTAATTTTCAGTCTGATAAAGATGATAGTAAATCAGTCTCTGGATACATGTTCACATTGAATAGTGGAACAATGAGCTGGAAGAGTTTCAGGTAAGCGACCATTGTACATTCGATTATGGAGGCCGAATATGTTGTTGTATCTAAGGCTATGAGGTAAGCAATTTGGATATAGAAGTTCATCACTAAACTTGGAATGGTTTCTGACATTGTAAATTCAGTATCATGATACCGTGCAACAATGACTCTGTTGCGTAGGCATAGGAACCAGGGTCTCATGAGAAATCCAAACAATTCTTACAATGATTCCAATTAATTAGAGAAATCAGTGGAATAAATTATGTAGAGATTGAAAGGGTTTCATCAACAAATAATATTGTGGATCCACAAACTAAAGAAATGGGTATGAGATACTCGGGCTACTGGCTTTAGTACAAGTGAGAGATTGATAGTAATATGCCTTACAAGCCAATAACATTTGATGTTGTGAACATATTATGTGTAGTTAATCTTATTCATTTATTGAAAATAAATAATTATTAACAGTGTTTATCTTGTTTATTATAAATCACAATATATGCATTACATGATAAAACCCATAAAATAAGAGTAATGGAAATCAGCACCATGATGATATCATGCTAATAAGATGTATTTCCTTAAGCTTTATTCTTAAATGTTCCTAGTCATGAGATCACTAAGAAGAACATTAGTGAATCCAGATAGATTAGTACATACTATGTTTCCTCAAGGAGTTGAGAGTGATTGATCTCATGGTCATTAGTGTATTGGACACTAAAACAAATTATGTAGGTCCTTGTTAGAGAACAGATACACCGAACTGACTCGACTAAGAAATTCCTAATGGACATTTTATTGGATATTACTATGAGTTCTTATGTTGCAGTTTTACAAGTGATCCTTGGATATGAGGCACCATAGATATCTTGTGTATAGGCCATCATGATTTGATATTATTTAAATGTGGTTCTAATCATGGGCCACATAAAGGTAGTAATTGGGTATGACCACCTATACATAGAGGTATGTGAATGTATAATAGAGGATCCATCTTCTTAGTGATAAAGAGAGAATGTCTTATGTGATTTGATTAAGTCATAGCTTGGAAATTCCTTGGCCAAGGTCGAGTGGAAATTAGAAAGGAGTTTTTAATTTCACCGTTTAAGTTATGGACTTGAGATTAAGATATATGTGATTAAATAATTAAGGCTTGACAGTAAATCCATTCCTTAGGTTTAATCAGGGACATAACATGATGAAATGATTGAATTATACAGTAATTAAGAACGGAAAGGTTCACATTAATTCATATTGTCTGGGTAGTCATGACATATTGTTAGGTGTCAATCATGACTTGTAGAAACCCTTAAGAATTAATTGTAATTAACTATTAATTAAAAGGATTTTTAATTCAAATTAAAATTAAAAGGACTTTTAATTAATTGGATGAGATCCAATTGTTACGTAAAGTTACGACCTACTGTGAGAGCGATATTAAACCTAAGGGGTCACACACAATAGGGCAATTGTAAGAATAAAAAAAAAAACTAATGGGCTAGTAGAGATATTTTAGGAATTAATTAAACCAAGGGTTTAATTGTAATTCTAGAAATCCTAGAGATTTTAGGAGTAAAGGCTTTATATAAAGGTTCTATATGATAAAAACCCTAATGCAGATTGTGAAACTAAAATCAAATTTTAGACACACCCTCTCTTTAAAAGCCGAGAAAACCTAGAGCTAGCACTATGAATTTTCGGTCAGCCCTAGTCCTCATTCTTGCGTGGTATTTGACATCCAAAAGTAGGTGATCCTCATTCCCAATTGCTCGTGTGGGTACACTTAGATACCATAAACTTGAACGGTTTGCAGACTTGTCTCCAAAGGATCAACCTGAATTTTTATTAAGGTATAAACCCTAACCTTATAAAGATAATTGGTTTATCATTCTAATGTATCCGTAAAGAATTCTTGGTGAAAGTTTATTGGCTTAGTTAAGAAATTTTTAAAATTCTGTTTCGTATTTTATGCCCGTGGACTTACTGTTGCAGCCCTGCGAAAATGAATACATCGAAAAGAAGAGAATAACAACATATATAATAGACTTAACCTCCTAAATAAGATATCAAAAACTAGTCAAACATACCCAACTAGACTTTAAAGTGGAAACAATCAGACTCAATACAATTATGTCTAATACAAATATCCCAAGCTAGACGCAACCTCTCAATGATTCTACAGCCTTAGCCATTGCTACCTTCAATAATTGATCTCGTTTTATGGACATATACGCTACAACATGTCTCTCATCATCCCTTATAATGGAACCAACCCCCATTTCATTCAAATCGAGAAAGAAAGCCCTGTCAACATTCAATTTATAAAAACTGCAAGGTGGGGAAAACCATAAGACATCAGATCTAATAACCTCCGGTGAAGCTGACTTAGTGTTCAAATCTGGAAATTCAACCATATATTTTTTAATTTGTTCTACCAACTCCTCTACACTCATCCACCAACCATCATGAAACATACACATTATTAGTCATAAGTCATAAGGGTAAAATAATGTATTCCTCATGTTTGGTAGTAATTACAATTTAATCTCAAATTGTTAAAAAAAACAACAAACACATCCTACTATAAAGAAATTTAACAAAAATTGAGAAAAACACAAATGTTCTTCAACTAATATCCATCACATATGTGTAACAGACAACTCATTTTTCAATAGAACAATAGAAACCTAATGTTGTGTGGCTTACAAAAAAGAATTTTCTTAAATTTATGTTGTTCCTCATATATTAAAAAATATATTTAGTATAAATTAAATAAATTCCATAACAAGTATAAAACAAAATAATGGAAAATATCATATAATGCTTTCTTACAATTATGTTAAAATTATAACACCGGGCTATGGAATGAAACGATTCTTGGTAATGTTTTTATTCCTCTAGAAGAACAACTCATCAAGGGCATCCCAATAAGTAGAATGTGGGTAGGTGATAAACTTCACTAAACTAATATGGAAAGTATAGTGTGCAAAGTGGCTACCATGTAGAATTTGCGGCTCAATATAGGAGATGGTAATCGAGTATGGTGGTGGAGCATCATCCAGTTCCCTAGTAGAAGTGAAGGTTTAGAAGAAGATAAGGAATTTTCCCGTCCCAAATAAATTCAAGCAATTTACATTGAGGACTTGTAAAAGCATACTTCCTATAAGAACTAATTTACACAGCAGAGGGTGTCCAGTTAAGAATGAATGTTTATTTTGTGACAAAGCTGCTGAGAGCAAAACACATATGTCCATAGACTACCAGTTTATCAAGAAAGCTTGGCAACAATAAGACTGGAAGTTTGGAAGATTTCATCATGTTGATAGTGCATTCGCTTGTGAAGCAAGGGCGATGTTGGAAGTGTTGGTGGTCCCTCATATGTGTGGACCATAATAAATAAATAAATAAAAATAAGAAGAGTACAAGTTACAGATAAGTTGAAAGGTCATTTTGACCTGCTGTTTACCAAGGTATTTTGGAACTTTAACTCATTAAGTGGTTGTAGTTTCCAAGTAGTATTGGAAATTCAAAATCCCATTAAGGTGTCATATATTTCTAAGGGCTAATGGGTATTTATATACTTATAAGTTGTCAGCAAATTTGGATGTACAGAGAATAGAGTCTTATGTTTGGAGAACAAAACAAGGTAGCCACTTTGCTATCACGATCCAGTGGTGATCCGTGGTCCGATTTCGACAAAATTTTGGTTTGTTTTTTTTCAGCAGAGTGAATAACATTTCTATCAATTCCGATCGTTGATTGGCTTCCTTATTCATGTGTTTTCACTACCACTTAATGAGTGTTGGGATTTTAGCTCTAAATTCCACCTACTCAAATTTTAGGCAAAAACACAACCACAATAATTAAATAGGCAAAACAAACAAAGAGCAAGAACACGACAATTTAACTTGGTTCGGAAACCTCTTTGCTTACGTCCACCAACAAATTCACAACTTTATTTATCTCCAATTACAACTTTAGGAAGAGAAAAATTATAAAACTCTCACAGCCTCACAACTCGAAAGCCCCAATACACCCAAAGCTCTTAACCTGGCTCTAGTTGTAAGTGCTCTCTCTACTTTATAACCCAAAACTCCAAAACACCCAAAGCTCTCATCTTAGCTCTCGTAATAAACCTCTTTGATTTATAATGTATATTGGAATTATGGGTGTGTCTCAAACCTTCTGTAAGACCCCTTTTATATTGAGGAGAATTTTCTAATACTAATAGGAAGATAACAACATCATAGGAGACTACTATTACTACTTCTATTAGAACAAGTAACTGTCCAATAGGAAACTACTACTATATTCTATTAGTGATAATGAAATTGAAAAAGAAAAGACTAATATAACTACCATCACCCCTTTTTTTGCATCGAATAGTTCAATATTAACCATGCCTGCTTTGTATTTTTGCCATCGGAACCATAGTTCTGATACCACTTGTTGAGATTTTACCTCTAAATTTCACCTACTCAAATTTTAGGCAAAAACACAACCACAACAATTAAATAGGTAAAACAAACAAAAATAACGAACATAACAATTTAACATGGTTCGGTAACCTCTTTACCTACGTCCACCAACAAACCCACAACTTCATTAATCTTCAATTACAACTTTAGGAAGAGCAAAGTTGCTAAACTCTCATAATCTCACAACCCGAAAGCCCCAATATACCAAAAGCTTTCAACCTAGATCTAGTTGTAAATACTCTCTCTATTTGACAATCCAAAAATCCAATACACCCAAAACTCTCATCTTAGCTCTAGTAAACCTCTCTGATTTACAATTTATATTGAAATTATGGATGTGTCTTAAACCTTCTCTAAGACCACATTTATATATAGGAGAATTTCCTAATACTAATAGAAAGAGAACAATATCTTAGGAGACTACTACTACTACTCTTATAGAACAAACAATCATCTAATAGGAAACTACTATTATATTCCTACTAGAATAAGCAGTTACAAAATAGGAAACAACTTTTTTTGAAACCAATTATAATTATTTCTTGTGGAGATTTGAGCCAAAATTCTAACAATTAGCTCTTTCTTATATCTCTTGTTGTTATCCATTTTTTTGTGATGATATATTATTGTTATCCAAGAGATTAATGCTCTTGATGTATTTGTGATTGATGATCTCTACCTTAGCTAGAAAGACTTATATTGTGTACCCCATTATTTTATATAGTGGGAATTTGAATGGACTACGTCTATGGTTTTTTCCGAAAAGGTTTTCCACATAAAAATTTTGGTGTTCTTGTGAATTAATTTATTTGGAATTGTTTTCTTCTATTATTGTTGAGGTTATTTGTTTAATTGGTGGTTTGTTTTCGCATTCTATTTTAATCACACAAAAAAGAAAAAAAAATTTCCATATATTTTATTTGTTGTATTAATTTTTGTTC
The DNA here is from genome assembly GCA_023935145.1 of Bretschneidera sinensis. Classification (NCBI taxonomy): domain Eukaryota; kingdom Viridiplantae; phylum Streptophyta; class Magnoliopsida; order Brassicales; family Akaniaceae; genus Bretschneidera; species Bretschneidera sinensis. Next base: position 74,404,902 of record CM043703.1, on the reverse strand, counting down.
TTCCCAACAGGAAGGGCTAATGTTAGCTCTTGAACTGCATCTAGAATTGGTGACAATGGAGTCGGACTCCATTTTGGTCGTCAATGGTTGCAAGGCCGACGGGACATTTATCAAGCTTGGGGACAATCTTCATGGATATAGTGGAGGCAGCGACATCAATGCAAGTAGTGTTCCAGCATGTGAGTAGATTTGCTAATGGGATTGCCCACCGGTTAGCAAAGGAGAGTTTATTTTTTTTTTGTTTAAAATCTAGTTCTTCATGGTTGGAAGACACCCCTTTATGTGTTACTGTTAGGGGAGAGTTTGTAATGTGTTTGATTATTTTGCAATGAAATTAATCGCCGTTCTCAAAAAAAAAAAAAAAAATCTATTATAAGGTTAAATTCTAATTTTCATTTAATGGGTCAAATCGGATTAATACATATGTATACCAATCATAATGCCATCTCCAACACATGTAATTCAAAGAGTCATTTACTTGTATTTTTTAATTGATGGATCACTCATTTATTTTATGTCATGTTTGTGTATTTTTTTATTTTTTTCAATCTTAATAGTAGTTTTTTGTTTTATATTTGTAAAATAAAAATTTGACTTTTGTGTGGGGACTCGACTCCTTTCCATTACCTAATTCTTCGGTATTCTTCAAAGTATTTTAGATTATTAATACATGACAAAACAGATCTAGATAATTGAGATTTTTTTAAGTTAATTAGTAATTAGTTCGTCTTTCAAGACCCTTTAACTTACAATTTACTATCGATCAACATTAAATATCATCCAACTCTAACGTGATTTTACCAAGTTAATTGATAAGGGAAATGAAGAAAATGTTTTTTTAATTTCTTATCGAGAGAACTACTATTACTCAGAAGAATCTTCTTCATGGTAACCAATAATATTGAAACATCCCCATACAAGATCATCATAACTGAAAATGTTTTCCTTTCTCTATTACCTACTATAATCATCTTTCAGATTAGATAAAAAAAAAAATAGATTGTATTATAGCAGCGGTAGTTTTATGGCTTATTAGAAAAGTTATAAAAAATAAAGGGTATTTTTGAATAATTCATTTGTTTTTTTTTATAAAAGTAAAAAAACTTGCCTAAAGATTATACTGAAAGTGCAATAATGGCGATGCTTTGCATCGTGTACCTAATTGGATTTAGATATTATCTTAATTAGGATTTGAGAAAGAAACAGTCGCAATTGTTTTCTGTCTTCATTTAATTTCTTGGTGTTATTGATTTATGATGCAAACTAAAAAGGGTAACAGAAGAGATTGAGCGCCAATCTTCACTGAAAAATTCTTTTCATATATCAGTCAAAGTTACTCCCGTAAACTTATACAGAATGTTAGCATTAGTGAACTGGTGGCTTAGGTTATGTTTGCGTATGGATTTATTTCAATTTAAATTCAGTTTTTTAACAAGGCCTTAATAAGTCAGAAATATATTTATTAAATCTTAACCATCCAAAACTGTGGTGCCACATGTCATTGATCCAAAAGTGTATTTAGGATTACGGGGTGAATTGGGTAATGGAGAAGAGCCATGCCTAAGGGTGATTCGAATCGAGCCGAACTGAACGCGAATACTAAAGTATTCGAGCTCGACTCGACTTAAAGTTAACAAGCTCGAGTTCAAATCGAATTTAAAAATTAGGTTTGAACTCAAATTCGGTAAATTTTTTAATAGTTTAAGTTCGAGCATGAATTTTAGATTGTCCATTCGAACTCGAGCTAAAATTTTAATTTTAATAAATAAAAATATTGATATTAATATTAGTTTTAGCTAAGTTCGACTCCAATTCGATAATACCTTATCAAACTGTTCGAGAGTCTTTGCTCAATATGCTAATCAAGTCTAATTTTCAACTTTAAACTCGATCGAATCGAGTTTTAATCGAACTCGAATTCAAATAACTCAATAAAAACTCGATTCAAATCTACCCTTAACCATTCCTTATGTGAATACTGTTAACTAACTTATCAAACATTTATCTTGATAAAGAAATTTGAAATCAAATCCAGCTCACGCTTGAAACTAAAATGTAAAAGTGAAATGATTACATTGTAATTTTAAGCTCAATGAACATAGACAAAACAGTATTTTTAAAATATAAGCATGATAATAAACAATAGAATATATAGATCTTGGAGGAAGCATGTTGGGGATAATGCTTAAATAATTGCGGTTCTGAGCATTGGACATGTGGTAATTGACTACAAAAGCATTGGGATAACTTTAACAAATTTGCTTTTCGGCTGATTTGACTGTCTGTCTGCTTGGTATTATCTTTGTAGGCAGTGCACTTCTGGTCACTAAAATTGATACCTTTTTTATATTTACAATTCATCCACCAAATCCCTCAAAATACATAAAGAAAGCAATTCTTGAATTACACAAAAAGATCCCCAGAAATTGTGAGTCATTCTGTCCCCTTGTTTCGAAACTACGGATAATTCTCAAATATAAAACTATGCTTTTGCACTCCATCATCATTGCCATCTAGGCCTTCTACAGCGATCAAAGTATGCCTCATTCATTCCTGTAGTTTATCATTTTTTTAAAGGATTTGCTGCAATCTCATGTACCATGTAGAAAAAGAAATACTTCAAGAGCTAGAAAAGGCTGAAATTAATCAAGAATAAACTTTACACTCATATAACTTCCGCTACAAAGACCCGGTTCTTGTTTTCTTTTGTTTCTTCAGTAATAGCTGTGCTCCAAAAACCTTGTGAATTTGGGAGTGTTTCTTTGCTAGGTGTTCTTTACAGATGTATGACAAAAAACACCCTTTTCTTGGAAAAGCCATACAATGATAAGAAACACTAGCTTAACGTAATCATCACCTACATATTTCACTGCAACTGAGCCTATATAATTCTTAAATTTTCACCGGCAGGTACGATAAGCAGCAAACAACATCCAAGTTATTCTGAATCACTCCATCATAAGTTGCATATGACGAGAGAGGTCATTAAGGTAGCTAGTGCACGTATAATCTTGCAAATCACAACCATCTAAAATGACTGCTCTCCCTGTGTTAGACTTCTGCTGCATCTCCATGGATCCAACCTCACCCCTTAACAGCTGTATAACCTACAAATACCCCCAAAAAAATTACATATTGCGGTTCTAATTTGCAAAAGAAAATAATATGAATTTTATTAAAAGAAGAACAAAAAGAGAATAACACAGAATTCATACTCGATTCATGTGTGAACGCATGGTGGCTAAGTGGTTAATGCACATTGAAGCTGTTAACATGACACGCTTCATTTCAGTAGGATCAAAATCATCTCCTAATTGAGGATCCACTAATTCATTAACACTGTTTGTCTCCAGCAATGATTTTGCCTATACAGACAGAAGGACTCATCAAAATCTTTTCAAGACATTTTAACTACTCTGACTACACATACATATGCATATATATATATGGTATATGATTGAAGGGTTAAAAAAGATAATTTACAATGCTAATGTTGGTGTAAGTAACAGCTAGCTAAATAAAATGAGATTTTTACATTAACTTGTAGTATCATTGCGGTATAGGGTAATATAGTACGCAATTTCTGGAACAAAAAACACTGTTACTGACTACCAATATTGGACACGGTTAAGCGTAATCTTTGCCAAGCAGAGAAGATTGGGTATGATAACTGATTGTATCAAAAGCAGTTATAACTGAACAAATGTCAAACCAGTCCCATGTACGTTCCTGAACAGTACGAACTTTGAAGAACAAAAATGATGGAGGAATACCTTATTAGTGCAGCCATGAAAATCAAACATCGACAAATGTTAAGTATATTTCTGAAGCATAACTAACTCTGAGTGATATTCATAAACATAGAAGAGAGCGCTTAAAGATGTTAATATGTTATAGCATAAGCTTGTCAAGTACATTTATAAAAGAGTATGATGAATTCAAATCATACCCACATCACAAGGCTTTGTCGACTTGCTGAATCAACTGCTCGGCGGCCAGTTATGAGCTCCAGTAATAACACCCCAAATGCAAATATATCAGTCTTCTCATCCACAATCCCATGCATAAAGTATTCTGGAGCCAAATATCTGAAGTTGAGTTTAAACAAACAAGGAAAAATATATATAAAATTCTAAAATGATTGTGTGTTAGAAACAAATCATTGAAGCTGCATGCCTAACCCAAATGTTCCCTCGATAGGGAATACAACATGATGAGGACAATTTTCAGGGAGCCACTTTGCCAGTCCGAAATCAGAAATCTGGATGTCATAAATGAAACCAGGGCTTATGGTCATCCAAACAAATAGTTATAGCAGCTATGGAGAAACAAAGATGTAGCTATTAATAAATGAATTACCTGAGCTTCATAATCTTCGTTAAGCAATATATTAGAGGCTTTGATGTCTCTGTGAATAATTCGCCTCTGGCACTCATGATGAAGATACTGCAGTCCATCTGCTATCCCAACAGCCACCTTGAACCTTTTCTTCCATTCTAGACACTCTGCTGAACCTGCAATGCAGAACGTTCCTCATCAGTCAAATGGAGAAAGATCACTAATTAACATAAAATTAGTACAGTTAAAAACAAGCACATTCATGGTTATACAAAAACATATTACTAGTATTTCTTATCATTTCTTGACTTTTAATTTAATGATCCTGTTGGGAGGATCGTAGTTGTATTCACTACAACCAAACCAATACATAAATGAACAAAGGCAGAGAGAAAATAAGATAGAGAATAGACACAGCACCAAAAAGCAGAGAAGCAAGGCTGCCATGTGGAGAGAATTCGAGGACTAAGTGCAAACCACCATCGGTGCTGAAACCAATTAAACAAACTGCATTTGGGTGGTTTACATGTGCAATAATCCCAAGTTCTGACAAGAAATCACTGGCTCTATCCTCTTCTTCCTTTGTCTCATTGCACATAAGCTTCTTTACTGCTACAATTTCACCGTCTGATAGGCACCCTCTATACACTTCTGCATGGCCCCCTTTTCCAATCAAGTTCTCTAGCAAAATATTCATCCATATTAGAAAAATGATTCAATAAAGTAAAATTGGAAAAAAAAATACAGTTTATGATCTTATAATTTATTAGAAAATCATCTGTACTTCAAGATCAACAAAGAAGTTGGAATTGAATTATTAGATGGTTCCTATGCCTAAATATGACTAGTACTTTTTAATTGTATCTAACATGCTATGAAAGACAAGGACCAATGACTGACCATCCTTAATATTCCCCCATCAATGCTCTACTGGTTGTCAAGTGTACCTTTAAGCCACAAAACCTGAGATTATCAATATACTTAGATTTCTCTTTGCCAGGAACAAGGGTCAAGCAGGCTGGTGCATCAGCACTACCTTGTTTTCTCTATCTAATTTAATACAGGCAGAAGGTTTTCCCTACAAATTCTTTAAGTTATTGTAGGCAACTTTGACTGCTCAAGTGTGAATGGTACATCTTTCAAAATTGTGGCTGAAAACATCAATCAGGGATATATAATTGAAGTTACTTGATCATGAAATACATACATCAAAACTGGAAAAACAAAATCGTTAATTAAATTTTACTCCATACCTAATGACTTATAGCTACTTACCTAAAATACTGTTTGTTTAGTGTTAAAGAACTCTCAAAAGGGAAAATTCAATTGCAAATGTACAAACCACGTGGAAATAGAAGCAGAAAAACAGTGTTTGCATACTCTTTTTACTTGCACATTCTTAAGTTGTTTCTGCAAACAAAGCAGAGTCTGTTCTGTGATCAAATGACAAAATTAATCAAATTATCTAAACCCTTTTTATATTAATGGAAAAGGAAACTGTTTAACATTATACCTATAACCAATTTCTTCTTATGCTCACCAGAATTATTCATTAGTCAGTTAACTGCATGTAGCCGCCTAACAAAGAGTTAAACTGTAAAGTAGATGTACCGGGTTATCTTGATTCAGTTTAGGAAACATCACTAACAAATACTTAATCGTTTCTCCCATAATTTTCAATTGTAAGTTTGCCTGGAGAAGCTTTGAAAATGTTGAGGCATTAAATAAATATCATGCAAGAGGAGTTTCCTTTCAAGATGCATCCTCCCCCACCTGCAACTCCCTTTTAAACCAAAAATTTTTTGAAGTAAAAAATGCGTAAGACGACACATGGGATATATCTACCTACTGTCGAAATTAGGAATCTCAAATTTCAAATTCTCCTCGAAATATCAAAATGATAATTGACAAACTATTTTTTTTAAAAATAAAATAAAGAGAGAGGGAGAGGAGCTCGAGTTTTCATTTCTCACGAGAAGTGAAATTATCAGTAGCAGCAGCGAGCTCTACATAACTGAAATTCCTCCATGAAGGCTTAGTGACCATTAGGCCTTCAGCATCAAAGTCATACTCAGAGGTTTGAAGGCGAGCCGTTTTCCTCTTTAAATTCTTCCTTGTCATCTCATAGCTGGTCAGCAGAGGAATGACTGAAAACCTTCTAGCAGACCTCTTCTTGATGGCATCGATAATGCTCTTCCACTGTAGACCAGTTTTCTCTCTGTTCAAGGCATGCTTAGGGGTTGATTTATCGGCCGCGCATGAGCTGCAACTGCTGCTGCTGTGATCAGAATCTGCACCCAGCACAGGAATCTCCAGTACACATCTTGGTGATGGGTCATCGAGAATAAATTCCTTCTTCAAGCCAAGTTCTAATTTTAATTCTGGGTCCTCTAGGCTCTCTTTTCCTGTATCTGCAAAAAAAAAAAAATCATGTAAAAAGAGAATACAAGCAATGAAAAAAAAATGATCTTTTGTTTAGTTCCTAACAGAACAGAGGAAAAGGAGAGGAGAACGGTAATTGTATCTAATATACAAAGTTGCATCTTGTTCAATTTTCTTTTTCTTTCCTCAAAAACCAAACAAAACACAAAATCAATACAAATTCCAGCAAGACGACTCCGTCGTATAAGTCTCATATTCTGAAAATCAATCCTTATTTCGAAAAATAAGGTAAAAATAAGCATAATCCACAATCCAATCAGATATAAAGAACTCATTACCGCTAACAACAAGAGCACGATCATAATCATCAGAGTCTTCTTCACTAAAATTAGCTTTAGGTTGTTTCTCTTTCCGATCCCTATCCCGATTCTATTTCTAACCTTGATTTTAACATTGATTTTGATTGTTTTCTTCTTGAATTTTCTTCTTCAAATTCCAACACTCATACTTGTAATGTCCATTTTTTTTTACAATGATGACATGTCACATTCTTATTTCTAAACTTAGATCGAAATTTCTAGCTACTATTACCTGAACCTCTTTCTCTAGATTTGCCTCTAGAACTTCTAGTTACTAGAGCATTACCTTGATTATGTTTCTCATAATTATTCACAAACATATGACGCTCAAACAATTCTTTAGAAAATGAAGAGACTTTAACATCTTTTAAAAAAAATTGTATCTCAACCAAACATTAAAGTTTTCCTAAAGTGTGTAAACGATAGTAGTAGAGAACACAACAATAACAGAGTATGATCCTCATCATCTAATTTAACTTTCATTGAATTTAAATCAGTAATAAAGGAATTAAATTCATCAACATGGAATATCATTTACGTACCTTCTACCATATGCAACAAATATAATTGCTGTTTCAAGAACAGTTTGTTGGTGCGAGATTTCATCATGTACAGAGACTCTAACTTACTCCATAAGCCAGCAGTGGTTTTCTCTGTAAGAACTTCACGCAAGACTCCCTCTAACAAACACAACTGAATTGTGGTTAGGGTCTTCTCATCAATCTCTAGCTTCTGTTCATCTACTATTGTACTAGGCATCTTTTCTTTCCCTAATAGTATTTTTTTTCAAACCCTTATAGGTTAATACGATTTGCATTTTTACTTGCCAAAGATTAAAACTGTTGATTCCATCAAACTTTGTTTTTTGTACGAAGTGGTAGAAGACATCATGCCCATATCGATTTTTAATAATAGATTTGATACTAGTTAGGAGTAAAGCAGCGAAAAAATAAAGACACAAAAAATTTACGAGGTTCGGAGCTAAAACTTTTACGTCTACGGGCAATGGTGAGAGATTTTACTATAATCAAAATTGTAGTACAAATTAAGAGAGATAAAATTCCATAAGCCCAAGTCCCAAATACACCAAAATCTAGGCTACCACAAAATTTAATTGAGAAAACACAATAGCTTAGAAGAAAAGAAGTTTTAACCACTTACAAAGACTTTTTTGTAGTACAGCTCTGTCTCTTGTAACTTGATGAAAGAAGAAAATATGCACATATATATAAGCAATGTCAAGGAGAATCATTCTTTTATTTAATTTTGTATTTCCTGTCCTACAAGCACGAAAATAGCCACCCTTTTTAATTCTTTCTTTTTCTACTACAATTTGTACTCTTGCATGATGACGTAACAATTAAAAAAAAATGGACCCGTTTTTACTTCAAAATTACAAACCATATCTAACATTACCATCGACATCATGCCCTCATGAGCATAATAAAACAATTAAAATATATAATGAATTAGACCATAAAAATATATTGATGCATAAACATAGAACATGGTAGTAATATCCCAAAAGATCAGTTAGAACAAACAAGAACCCAAAAGTTTAATGAAAAACCTGTCAATTCTTTAGGTCGAATAGTTTATTTTTGAATTATCCTGAATAGTAAACTTAAATATAAACCGATATTATTTTATTAATAAAAAATTTAATACCAAATAATGGCAACATAGTAGTAAGAATTTTGAGATATTTGCGTATCTCAAACTCTGGGAACTATACATTTAAAAAAAAAACTCTGGGAATCTGTTATATGCTATTAATTTATGTAATGAAATTTAGGAAATTTTTATGGTAATTCGAGGTTACCAAGCCTCCACTACGTTTGTGAATTTCTTGAATAACTTCCCTTCTCTTCATTGAATTCAAAGCAGACATAAATAGCCTAGGGACTCTGGACGTTACAAAATGTGGGGTACAGCCCAACATTTACGCGACTTACTAAACTGACCCAACAACCCACTAAATAACAACTTCCCACAATGAACCACACACGGCCCATGATGGACGACTCGGTCACATAAAATAGGAAACAAATCAAAACAACACAGCTTAGAAAAATTAAGACATAACATCGGGTTACAAGGACACAGCCAGTTTTCACATAACAGACCCCCTTGGTTAGAAAACCTTGCCCTCGAGGTTAGGAAAGCGGTGCTTTAGGGTTTCTAGATCCTCCCACATCGCATCTCCTTCGTCAGTTCCAGCCCACTGCACTAGGACCTCGACTCCAGCAACGTTTCCCTTCCTTTTCAGCCTTTATTGGAGCACTTTCTCTGGTTCTGGTTCAAGTGATCCCTCCGGTGTGAGATTCGGCATACTAGAGTAAGCTTGTACTCCTTCTCCTAACTTTTTCTTAAGACACGAGATGTGAAATGCAGGGTAGATCTTAGCTTCGGGGGGAAGTTCTAGTTCGTAAGCCACTTGGCCTACCCTGCGAATAACCTTAAAAGGCCCAAAATACTTGGTGTAATCTTTAGATTTCGTCACATAACTACGGTTATTTGTCTGTAAGGCCGTAACCTGAGGTATACTAAATCCCCAATCTCAAATTCTTGACTTCTTCTTTTCTTGTCAGCAAAATATTTCATTTTAGCTTGTGCTTCCTGCAGGTTTTCCTTGATGAGCTTGGCTATAAATTCACGGCTACGCAGTTCTTCATCAACAGCTTGCACCTTGGTAACTCCGAGCTCGTATGGTAACATTCGAGGAGGGGGTTGACCGTAGACAGCCTCAAAAGGGGATACCTTTGTTGATGTATGTACTAAGGTATTGTAAGAGTACTCAGCTAAAGGTAACCACTTAACCCAGTCTTTTGGTCTATCACTTGAAAAACACCTAAGGTAACACTCGAGCACTTTGTTCATGGCTTCTGTTTGTCCATCTGTTTGAGGGTGGTAAGCGGTACTGAGTAACAGATCTGTTCCACATAACTTGAACATTTCCCTCCAAAAATTGCTAGTGAAAACAGGATCTCGATCACTCACTATGGTTAATGGTAACCCGTGTAAACATCGTCCATGAACACCCTGGCCACTGTTAGTGCTGTATAGGGATGAGTAAGAGGCATAAAGTGGGAACACTTACTTATCCTGTCCACCACAACAAAGATTACTGTCTTGCCTCTAGAAGGGGGCAACTCTTCAATAAAATTCATGCTAATGTCTTCCCAGTTCTTTGCAGGGATTGGTAAAGGCTGAAGCAACCCCGATGGGAGGAGGGTTTCAACTTTGCTGCTTTTACATACATCACACTCCCTGATATATGTCCGAACATCATTCCTTAGGCCAGGCTAGTAGAACTCCTTTTTTATTCTTACTTGTGTTTTCTATACCCCTGTGTGGCCCCCTAATGGACTGCTGTGGAATTGGTGCAGGATCTGCTGCTGAAAGGGTACCAATGACCCTAGATGTAATCTACCCTTGTAAAAGAGTAGCTCATTTCGGAGTTGGTAACGAGATTGGTCCAAGTCTCCATGATGGTAGTGGCTAATAAGCTGTTGCAACATGGGGTCCTATTGGTAAGCTTTCTTTAACTCCTGGATCCATTTAGCTTAAACTATTGGGCATTGATGTGGGGAATGGATGTTTGATGGGGTTCTTGGTAATGGAATTGATGCTGGTGGTTGTTGTTTGATCTGTGTTTAGGTGTAGTATTTAGGTACAATTTAGGTCGGTTTTCTCTGGGTAATGTACCCTGGATAGTGCATCTGCCACCGCATTATTTTTTCCACTCTTGTATTCGACTGTGAAGTCGTAACCAAGCAGTTTTGAGACCCATTTCTGTTGTGAGGGCGTTCCCACCCTTTGTTCCGGCAAATATTTGAGGGCTTGCTGGTCAGTGCGTAATTTGAAGAACTATCCCAATAGGTAGTGCCTCCATTTCCTCACTGCCATTACTAAGGCCAATAGTTCTTTCTCATAGGTGGAAAGGTCCAGATTTCTCCCTTTTAAAGCTTGACTGAAGTAGGCTAAGGGCTGCCCTTCTTGCATAAGCACTGCTCCCAATGCTTCTTCTGAGGCATCACACTCCACCACAAATGTTTGAGTAAAATTAGGTAATCTAAGCACAAGGGGACTTACCATAGCCTCTTTTAATGCTTCAAATGTTGCTTGTGCCTTGTCATTCCAAGAAAAAGCATTTTTCCTTAGAAGACAGGTAAGTGGGGCTGCTATAGCTCCATAACCTTTAACAAACTTCCTATAATATCCAGTGAGTCCTAAAAAACCTCTCAGGGCTTTGAGATTTTTAGGAGTTAGGCACTCTTGCACAGCAATCAGCTTTTGTGGATCAGCTTTGACTCCTTCTTTGGACATAATATGCCCTAAATATTCAACTTCCTTGCTGCCAAAAACACATTTAGACCACTTTGCAAAAAACTTTTCAACCTTTAAAATTTTCAAAACTCGAGTGAGATGCTCCACATGATCGTGCATAGTCTTGCTGTATATTAAGATATCATCGAAAAACACCAGTACAAACTTCCTCAAATAAGGTCGAAAATGTCATTCATTATTCCTTGAAAAGTTGAAGGAGCATTAGTAAGCCCGAAGAGCATTACTAAGAATTCATAATGACCATTGATGAGTGCCAAATATTGTATATTTTGACCACTTAATTTACATTTGTTAGCTTAGGAATTTGTTACTCTGAGTTGTTTTTCGTTGTTTTACAGGTTTACAAGCTTGGAAAGGAGTTTCACTAAATTGCCAGAATTGCTCGTACAGATCAGCCATTTTTTAGGATTAAACTGTATTGATTCAGGAAGAACCAGGAGATGAGCCATATATGGTTGGAAAGATCCGGATGTCTATTTTCTAGGGAATTTTACAGATCAATAAAATGATTTTTCTAGAAAGTTATGGCAGTTTTAGTAGACAAAGGTCAAGCTACGCATGATTTCAGCGTGACAGATCAGCCATTTTTGAGGATTTAACTGTATTGATTCAGGAAGAACCAGGAGATGAGCCATACATACTTAGAAAGATCTGGATATCTATTTTTTGGGGAATTTTATGGATCAGTAAAATGATTTTTCTAGAGAAAGTTATGGTAGTTTTAGTAGACAAAAGTCAAAGAGCAAAAGCTGGAATCTGTAGTATCCCACATCGGATTAGAAACACATTGCACTTGTGATGTTTCCCTATATAAGCCCCTCTTCACTTCATATTTAGTGTGCAATCTAAGTGCCATTTTGGTGCAATTTGGAGGACTTCTACTAGCATTCTGGTGGATCTCCAAAGGCTTTGCTACCACAAGAGGAAGCGCCGCCCAACAACGAGTGGAATTTCTCCCCATGTATAGTCAGTTTTTAATTTACTGCTTTTGTTAGTTTTAAAGTTTAATGTTTAGCACTGTTATTGTGAACTTTAGTTTCATGATTATGAGTGGCTAAAATCTTCAACTAAGGTTGAAGATGAAGCCTCGCCGTTATTTGGCATAATAGTTTCAGATTTGTTTATACAATTCTGATATTTTTTTTAGTATAAATGTTCTGTCAATTATTTGAGTAAAATCTTATGATTGATTGCGTTTAAATTGTACAGTTGGATATTCTGTGTATTTTATCTAATGGATACATCAAATTGTTTTTGATTAAATTGGATTTTCTTTGTGATTTGTTAAAAGCGGATACATTGGATGCTTTTGGTTTAATTGAGATATTTGTTGTTTTTTTGTTTTAAGTTGGATTCATGGAATGTTTTGATAGGCTATTTTTAGAACATGAAGATATATGCTTAACTTTAGTGGGGTGGATTCAGAAACCTTAGTGTCTTTATTATTAGTTTTAAATCAATTTAGTTTAGTTTTTATTTGTTTTGCAACATATAATTCAAAACTCGAAACTAGGTTAAGATAAGTTTAGTTTAGATAAAATTACATTTTCACAACGCAATTCCTTGTGGATTCGACCTCGCACTTGCACAACACTATATTTCAAACGCGCTTGCGAGTAATTTAAAACTTACAACAAGTTTTTGGCACCGTTGCGAGGGAGTTGTTTGGTTTGTGAAAATTAAATTTTTGTCTAAATTAATTTTATTTTTCTACTAGTTTAGTTAGCATTTTTGTTTTATTTTTTTAATTTTAATTTTACTTTTAATTTTAAATCTAATTTTAATTTTAATTTTAATTTTAGTTTATTTGCATTTGCTCAAAAATAAAATAAAAGATAAATATAAAAAAATGTGGATGAATCCAACGCCGGTTTCACAGTCTTTAGAGGACGCCCTCAAGGATTTCATGAAGATGACCGGCCAGTCCATCAATACAACCAATACATTCAATGTTGATAGTTGTTCCATCTGTGCTAGTCCTATGCAATTAGCATAGAATTGTCCATCTACGCCGGCTTTTGTCGAGTATCCCATGGAACAAATGAACGCTTTCAATGACTATTGGTGGCAATCAAATGGATCTTACTGCGAGACGTACAATCCAGGGTGGCAGAACCGCCCTGATTTTTCATGGAAGCAGAACCAACTGATAAATCAGGGAGGACCCCCTCATCATGCTCACAATTAATACCCTCCCGAATTTCCTCCACGAGTTCTAAGTTATGGTTTCTCAGCCCATTCAGCACCATCACCCGCTTACCAAGCTCCCACTAAAGTGTCAGCGTCGGTTTCACAGTCATTGGAGGACGCACTCAATGATCTCAGGAAGATGATCGGCCAATCCATAAGCGAAGTAAGGAGTGCGTAAATAGTAAACACCCAAGCGATTGCTAAGATAGAGAGTCAAATGGATCAAATCGTAAGTCACTTAGGTGAAGGAGAGAAAGGAAGGTTCCCCTGTCAACCTAAGCCTAACCCGAAGGAACAGTTTGCGGTGGGAAATTCATCAACTCCTATTTACAGGCAGGAACAAATGCAATTGATTGTCCCATTGAGGTCTGGGGGACAAGTGGACAATCAAGTGGAAGAGAACCCAGCTATGCAACAAGGACAAGAAAGTGGCAACAAGGAAAAGAGAAATGTTGAGCCATCTACAGCCACACCTATTATTAAGGATCTCCCTAGGTCGTTTATACCTAAAGTGCCTTACCCTGAGAGGTTACAAGCGCCCAAGAAAAGAAGGGAGTCTGAGGACATTCTGGAGGCATGCTTTACTCAGTTTGGAGAGGATTTGGATTTAGATATGCTACTTGAGCAAGCAACTATTATCTTGGAGTCTGCTCCTCGGGAGAGTAGTAAGACAGAGGAGACTGTGAGTGAATCAAGCATTGAGGACCCCTTGGAGGCATGCTTTGCTCAGTTTGGAGAAGATTTGGATTTGGATAAGTTACTTGAGCAAGCAAATGCTACTTTGGAGTCTGCTCCTCAGAATAGCAGTGAGATGGAGGAAACCACAACACCTGAACCCCCCAAAAAGGAACTTAAGCCTTTACCGGACAATCTTAAGTATAAGTTCCTAGGTCCAGCAGATTCTTTGCCTATGATTATAGCTTCAGATTTGGTTGATGCTCCAGAGGAGAAATTATTGGACGTTTTAAGAGAGCATAAGGAAGCTATCGGCTGGACTATTGAGGATGTCAAGGGAATCAGCCCCTCGATGGTGATGCCCAAGTTACGTTTGGAAGAGAATGTTAAGCCATCGAGGGAGCCACAAAGAAGGCTCAACCCAGCTATGCAAGAGGTTTTGAGGATTGAAGTGATAAAGTTGTTTGATGCAGTGATCAATTATCCAATCTCTGTTAGCAAGTGGGTGAGCCCGATTCATGTCGTGCCCAAGTGGGCTGGAGTGACGGTAGTGAATAATAAGGAAGATGAGTTGGTGCCAATTCGTGTTCAATCAGGATGGAAAGTATGTATAGACTATCGTAAGTTGAATGCTGCCACAAGGAATGATCATTTTCCACTCCCATTTATTGATCAGATAGTGGAGCACTTAGTTGGGCATGATTACTAATGTTGGGTCTGGCTGAAGACGTTAAACTTAGCGCTCATGGGAGGCACCCCACAGCTTATCATTTCTATTTATTTATTATTTTAAATATTTATGATTAATGTTTGTTTCCAGTATTTTTGTTTTCCAGTCGTTATTTTTCAGGGACAACACGTACTTCAGTTCAAGTTTGGGGGTATGCTATGAGCCATACCCGTCCAGTTAGTTCTCCATCTCCCAGGTTAGCTCTTTCCATATTATTCACACATTGGGGTCAATGTGTAATTTAAGTTTGGGGGTATGGGAGACACATTACACACACTTTGTCCTAATTTGTTGTTGTTTTTCTTCAATTAAAAAAAAAGAAGGTAAATGTATGTTCATGTTCGTCTGAAAATTTTGGTTGATCTGAAAAATTGTGATGTGATTTCGTTGGTGAGCTTAAAATTTTGAACACATGATCTGATGATAGAGTTTTAAACTTTAGTTACTTACTTTAGGCATTTGAGAATTCACATGTTTGATCTAATCTGACACGAGCACATTAGCACATAATTGTGTGAGGTATGACATGTGATTTTAATGTGCATGTTTCCATGACTTAAATGAAACTGGATGACTTGTGGGATTAACACTTGGGCATAGAAAAGCATAAAAAAAAGAAAAAAAAACAGATAATACTACTAATATTTATAATGATCATCATCAATAAACTTTCCATTGACTGACTAGACCTCTTGCCTCAGTAAGCAGTGAGTGTTCATGTCAAAATGTGGGAATTTTATTCATAATGATCATTGCGAAACTTTCTGCTGAGTAACTAGACCTCTTGCCTCAGTAAGCAGTGAGTGTTCACATCAAAATGTGGAAATTTTGCTTGGTAGCATTAAGGACAGTTTAGTTTTTTAGTCTTTTTGACTCGAGTTAGTAAGTTCTTAGGGGTGTTTTTACACCTAATGCCCTAAAACCATCTGATTTGGGAGTCATTGACTCAACACTCGATACATGGGTCAATTAGAAAGCTTAAGGGAACTAAACATAGCAGAGCCTTATAATAAAAATAAATAAAATAAAATTATGCCATCGTTGTTCATTCTGATGAGAAATTCTGTGAATATTGAGACATGGAGACATTGTACATTGAAGTTATTTGGAAACCTCATCTGTTTATGCTAATTCACTTTACACTGATTCAAGCTTGTGATGTCTTAGCCTGCCTCTTGTAAGTAATTAAGTTTTAAAATTCTTATTCATTGCGAAGATGAGTTATATATATTTTTTTAAGCTTGCTCATGAATGAATATCATGGTTTTGAGTGCTCCTTAAATTTTTGGATACCATGAGTGATGAACTTATCTTGATGTTCTTTGTTTTTCATTTAGTTTTTTTATTTTGTTTTGCTAAAGGACTAGCAAAATATAAGTTTGGGAGTATTTGATGAGTGTCAAATATTGCATATTTTGGCCACTTAATTTACATTTGTTAGCTTAGGAATTTGTTACTTTTCGTTGTTTTACAGGTTTACAAGCTTGGAAAGAAGTTTCACTAAATTGTCAGAATTGCTCGTACAGATCAGCCATTTTTTAGGATTAAACTGTATTGATTCAGGAAGAACCAGGAGATGAGCCATATATGCTTGGAAAGATCCAGATATCTATTTTCTGAGGAATTTTATGGATCAATAAAATGATTTTTCTAGAAAGTTATGACAGCTTTAGTAGACAAAGGTCAGGCTGTGTATGATTTCAGCGTGACAAATCAGCCATTTTTGAGGATTTAACTGTATTGATTCAGGAAGAACCAGGAGATGAGCCATATATGCTTGGAAAGATCCGGATGTCTATTTTCTGAAGAATTTTAGGGATCAATAAAATGATTTTTCTAGAGAAAGTTATGGCAGTTTTAGTAGACAAAGGTCAAAGAGCAAAAGCTAGAATCTGTAGTATCCCACATCGGATTGGAAACACATTGCACTTGTGATGTTTCCCTATATAAGCCCCTCTTCATTTCATATTTAGTGTACAATCCAAGTGCCATTTTGGTGCAATTTGGAGGACTTCTACTAGCATTCTGGTGGATCTCCAAAGGCTTTGCTACCACGAGGGGAAGCGCCGCCCAACAGCGAGTGGAATTTCTCCCCATATATAGTCAGTTTTTAATTTATTGCTTTTGTTAGTTTTAAAGTTTAATGTTTAGCACTGTTATTGTGAACTTTAGTTTCATGATTATGAGTGGCTAAAATCTTCAACTAAGGTTGAAGATGAAGCCTCGCCGTTATTTGGCATAATAGTTTCAAATTTGTTTATACAATTCTGATTTTTTTTTTAGTATAAATGTTCTGTCAATTATTTGAGTAAAATCTTATGATTGATTGCGTTTAAATTGTTCAGTTGGATATTCTGTGTGTTTCATCTGATGGATACATCAAATTGTTTTTTATTAAATTGGATTTCCTTTGTGATTTGTTAAAAGCGGATACATTGGATGCTTTTGGTTTAATTGGGATATTTGTTGTTTTTTGTTTTAAGTTGGATTCATGGAATGTTTTGATAGGCTATTTTTAGAACATGAAGATATATGCTTAACTTTGGTGGGGTGGATTCAGAAACCTTAGTGTCTTTATTATTAGTTTTAAATCAATTTAGTTTAGTTTTTATTTGTTTTGCAACATATAATTCAAAACTCGGAACTAGGTTAAGATAAGTTTAGTTTAGATAAAATTACATTTTCACAACGCAATTTCTTGTGGATTCGACCTCGCACTTGCACAACACTATATTTCAAACGACTCGTGCGCTTGCAAGTAATTTAAAACTCACAACAACCATCATGTGTGCGAAACGCAGTTTTAGGAATGTCATCAGGATTCATCCTTATCTAATGATATCCCGACCTCAAATCCAATTTAGAAAAAATTTTAGCTCCCCCTAGTTCATCAGGTAACTCATCAATGTTAGGAATAGGGTACTTATCTTTTATGGTGTCCTTGTTTAGGGCACGGAAGTCCACACACATCCTCCAGCTCCCATCGGCCTTCCTTACTAGTAACACAGGTGAGGAGTACGAGCTTTGACTATTCCTTATGCTGCCATTCTTGATCAAGTCAGCCACCAACTTCTCGATTTTCTCATTCTGGTAATAGGGATATCTGTAGGGTCTTACACAAGTGGGTTTACAACCATCTTGCAATTTAATTTTGTGATCCACAACTCTGGGAGGTGGCAGCCCTTTTGGTTCAGCAAATACCCCTTTAAAGCTGTCCAGAACCTACTGTACTTCCTGAGAGATACTGGAGATGGTACTCCTTTTGTCTCATTCCATAATTTGTAGCCAAATACCTTTAGCTATCCCCTTTTTCAGATCTTCAATATTGTCTTCCTCTGTTACATTATTAACTGTCTTTTAATTCCCTATAATTCCACCGTTTGATCTTCACATCTCATAGTCAAGTCAGAAAAATTCCATAAAACAGATCCCAAACTTTTCAACCAGTCAATACCCAAAACTAGGTCATAACCCCCAAGTGTCAACACATACAAATTAGTCACACAAGAATAGTCTTGTAACTTTAAAGGAACTGCCTTATAGTAACCAAGACAAAGAAGAGTGGCACCATTAGCCACCTGAACTGTTAAGTGGCTTTCTTCCCTTGACAGGTTAACCTTCCTTGCTACATTTGGATCTACAAAACTATGAGTACTCCTTGTATCAATTAAAACCAAAACTTTCTAGTTATTAATTTCAGCAAACAGTCTCATAGTCTTAAGAGCTAGAGATCCAGCTATAGCATGTAGGGTTATCCCTAACAATTCTCCCATTTCTTCTCCATTTGTCTCTATCACCGCCAAGGCCCCTTCTTCACTCCCCGTTTCCTCATTCTCTTTTTCCTCTCCCTCCATTCCTTCCAAAAGGTAAATTTTTGGTTTGTTACATTTGTGGCCTGGGTGGTATTTCTCATCCCAAAACCAGGATAATCCTTTTTTCCTTTCTTTCATGCATTTGGGTAGGGGAGACTCTTTGGATGGGAAAACTGGTTTTTCTAGGGTTATTGAAATTTTGAGGTCTCGGGTTGGGTTTATTTTGAGGAGCTGGAAGTCTTAGTATAGGGGCTGGTGCAGGCAGTTTGGGTAGGTTATTTGGGTTGGTGTTTTGGTAGGTTTGGAATTTGTTTGGATTTGATCTCATTCGCCTAACCACCTCTTCTTCTTGTAACCTGGCCAAGCCGAAAGCTGCTGAGAGAGTTGATGGTTTAAACATTGTGACAATAATTCTCAAGTCATCCCTTAGCCCACTCAAAAAGGTACTAATTCTAAACTCTTCCGATAAGCCACTTATTTTGTTAGATAGCATTTCAAATTGTGTTTGATATGCCTCAACAGTCCCCGTTTGTTTGAGTTTAGTAAATTCCCCCACTGGATCCTCATAGGCTGAGGGTCCAAATCGCACTTCTAGGGCTGAAACAAAGTCATCCTATGAGTGAACTGGACTTGAATCTTTCAGCCAACTATACCATGAAAGTGCTTTGCCCTCCATGTGAAAAAATGCTATTTGTAATCTTTGGGCATCTGGAGTGTTATAATATTCAAAAAAACTGTTGTGCTATAATATTCAAAAAAACTGTTGTGCTTTTTGAGTCCATTCATCTGGATTAGTACCATCAAATTTAGGAAAATCCAATCTTAAGGATCTAGCTTGAATTCCCCCAGTCCCTTCAAACAAATGATTGTTACTGACCTTAGAATTAGAAGACCCGTCTCTTAAATTCTGATTTGCTGCCAAATGTTCATAGCTAGATGCCAAATTGTTGATTTGTTGAAGAACTGCAGTTAACACGCCCTTTTTACTTTCTTGCTCTTCACGCAAGTTGTTGTTCTCCCCTTTGAGTGCTGCGATAGCTTCAATCAATTGACCATGGCGAGTACCGTCAACCATGGCGCCAGAAACGCGGCTCTGATACCACTGTTGTATGCTATTGATTTATGTAATGAAATTTAGGAAATTTGTATGGTAATTCGAGGTTACCAGGCCTCCACTACGTTTGTGAATTTCTTGAATAACTTCCCCTCCCTTCATTGAATTCAAAGCAGACATAAATAGCCCAGGGACTCTGGACGGTACAGAACATGAGGTACAACCCAACATTTACGCGACTTACTAAACTGACCCAACAACCCACTAAATAACAACTTCCCACAATGAACCACACACGACCAATGATAGACGACTCGGTCACATAAAACAGGAAACAAATCAAAACGATACAACTTAGAGAAATTAAGACATAACATCGGGTTACAAGGACACAGCCAGTTTTCACATAACAGAATCATATATCCTATGGAACTGGCAACTAGCCTGTAGAATCTTAGAATTTAAAACCTCGTCTAATCTAGTCATTCTTACACGCCCAATTCACTTAATACATCAACTTGAATTCTGCCGACTATTTAGAGTTTTTGAGAGAGCATATCATTTTTTCTTTCTTCTCTTGACCAACTGGCAAATGAAATGTCGAAAAGTCTATTTCGAACAATTAGCTGTGTTCCCACAATAGTACATGACTACATTAAACTTTTAGTAGTCAATAATTGGACTGTCCCAGTGCGAGCCTCGTTTATTTGGCCCTACGATGTTGTGTCATTTTAGACCTTGAATGCTTCCAATTTCAATAACATGATATGTTTTCACCATTTGATTTTCACTTTTTTTTTTCTTAAAAAAATAATCTTTTCGTGATCATAATTACTAAAGGGCAATCGCAGAAGTCACGACTATTAAGTTTTAACCGTCAATGTGTCTTGCTGTTTTCATATGCAAAGTTCAACCACATGTAAAACACATGAACTGATGAAAGTCAAGCAGTTATGGTAGCCTAATTTGTCCAAAAAATTGAAAAAGCCCAAAAATCCGATCTGATTTAAAATCTTCTCGTAACAAAATAATACGATTCGAATTCGATCCGTTTTTAATTCAAGTGACTCAAAACTCGAAACGATTCGAATTCAAAATTACTCAAACTCAACTTGACCCAAAACCTGAAATAACTTAAAATTATAACTTTTTATAAAAAAAATAATTTGTTTTATTTAAACTGTGGTAATAATCGACTAATTGTCAAATAAAATAAGTTCTATCATAATTAATTAATTATCAATTTATTTGTGTTGATGTGCATGGTTCAATATTCTATTAATATAAGTAATCTCATTAGCTTTAAATAAAAAAAAATCGAAAAGATTAATAAATTTTGCATTATTCTTCACATCACAATAAAATTTTCTTTAATTATCTTAAAAATATAAAATAGAATGAAATGATTATATGAAACTTAATCTCTAAAATCAAGTATAAGACGTTACCAGTGAAAATAACTTAATGGACCTACAATCTGAGATCAATTAAGAATGTATTTTGAGACTAAAACTCATAATATTGTATTAAAAATTTAAATATATAATTTAAAAAATTAAGTGTCGATTTATTATTAATTAATTTTCATATATTTGAACATTTAACTTGTTTAAACGTATTATATATAGATAATATATTTTTTAATTAAACATAAATATCTATTTTGTTGATCCAACCCGAGAGCCGACTCGATTTGAGATCAAAATAACTCGAACCCGTCTTGACCCGACCCAAGATCCTATATAACCTGAAATCAAAATACCCATCCTGATTGCCACCTCTAAATATCATCAAAAATTAATTTGAGAATGAAACAAAGAAAATCAACAGTAGCATGGAATCGATCATTCAATCATGCTCATCAAATTTGGGGCATTCCCAAAAATTTCAGCAAAAAGTTTGTTTCAGTATAAGCGAACAACAAGAGACAAGCAGTTGGCTTCAGATGACCCGTTTGAGACCTGTTTAGGCTAACAGCATCATTAAAATGACACTGTGCCATGTTGTATTGGCATGATACTTTTTCACGTTAGGAATCAGTCATAATCAACAATAATTTGGATCTCATTGAAAATGAAGTCAAACAAATGGATCAAGTGCGCTAAAAATGAAGCTGGTTTATTGCTAAACTAAAGGCCCCAACTTTTTGAGCCAATATTACAAAATTTTACTCTTCAGTTGATCACACTTAACTGAAATCATAAGAGGAATATAATTCAACTAAGGATTCTGTTCTTTAAATTTACATTAGTTGTTTAGATGAATTAAAGAGCTAATCAGGGAGGAAATGCTGTGTTTTTATTCAATTGTAAAAACCAATTTTATTTACAAATACAAGAAATGGCAAAATCAACATTCTACCTCCAAAAACTAAACATATATGACACTAAAGGAAGCAAGAGAGTGCAATTAGCAAGTTAAAATTGATAATGCGTTAGTCATCCTCCATTAACATTCTGTCACTATCAAAAAGCATATGATATAAAACTGCAAAATGCAAGTGGGGAGCGTCATCGTTAAGTGGGTGAGCTAAACCCTTTAATGTGACTTAAGCAAATATTTTCAAAATACGCTAATGCCCAAACCCACCATCCTCACAAATGTCACTTTAGTTAGAGAAGTGCGTCAACTGAATTTTCTTGACGACTCTAAAAGTAAATGAGTCAAATAAAGAATACCCAAAACATGTCCAATTACATCTTTAAGCAAAGGGCCCTCTCCACATTTTCATTTTTACATTGAACAAATTAAACAGAAGTTGACCTTCAGGCATTACAAGATTATGTAATATGCAGTTCTCAATTCTCCCTGCAGCTTTCACTTTCTAGTTTGTGACTGGATTTGGTACCCAATATTCAAAGTGGGACAACAACCTAGAGTGAGAAAGAAGATAATTTGGGAGATGATGGGTTAGGGAATGCATAAAGGCATAACGGATCAGTTGTTTCACCTTATAGATATCGTTTGACGATGTCAGTATCATTAGTAACAAAAGACAGAAAAACAAATCAGTTCACTTGTGACATTCAGCAAAACAGAAGAAACCACGCATCACAACATGCACTACGAACAAATAAATTGATTAAAACTTTCAGACCTGTGGTGCAAGTGCTTTGGATAAATCTTGTATAGAATAACAGCTGCTTGAATCAACTCCACCTGCATTACAAGGAAAGGCGCTCAAGTTAGGGGTATCAGGAAGAGCTTTAAAACCTAAAGTGCATAAATCAACCACGGAACTTTTCCCCTACAGTCTGCATTTCAGCACAAGGGATAATTCACAAAACTGAGCATAGTTGATTAGGGTTGTTGAAATTAACAATTGAAAAGGAATTTTGTATTATTGATTGATTATTTGAATACAATTCAACAGTCCTATATACAGACTTATGAATATCAAACCTAATAGGACTAAAAGTTATCAACTAAATAAAATATACATAAATTAAGTAAGATTAACAAACCTACTATGACACATAATAGGAAACCTAATTAAGACTCTCAACTTAAACCTAAGATTCTCACCACAGCATATACATGCACCAACTTGTTACAAAGAAACCTATACCAACAACAAACCTCATCCAATCTGAAACAAATAAACCAAAACTCATAAATTACAATAACTCATGATCACACATCGGGGCTCCACACCCACCACAAACAGTTAGGTCACCACGTCAGTATTACCTAACAAGACAAGATCCGAGACAAGGATCAACATGTATGGGTCATCAACACAGATTGGATCGAGTTAACAACGTCAACATGTATGGGTCAACAACATCAACATCAACATCGAGGTGAGAAACTATTCTTCTTTTTCTTCTTCTTGAACTCTTTTTCTTCTTTTTTAAAACTGTTGTTTTTTTTCAATACTAAGACTTTTTTTTACTGCCTTTTTTATGTTCTTTTTTTCGTACGAATCTATTTATCAAACTTTCTCAGCTACCTGTGAAAGGTACTCAAAAATAGTGTCATGAATAGTACCTGTAAACATATCCATAATTTTGTTTTTTGAAAACAACTTGGGGTCGCACCGGAAAAATTGCCCCAAAAAAACAAAACAGAAACTAAAAAGATTCTAAACTATATATATTGTTCGGATGAGCGGCATTAGTCCACTCGTCGCTCGTCGAAATTGCAGAAGCTCAAAAAATAACTCTCAAAACAGAATCAATAGCTCTCATATCATGTTGAAATTAAGAATTGAAAAAGAATTTTGTATTATTAATTGATTGACCTGAATACAATTCAACTATCAAACCTAATAGGACTAGGAGACATAAACTAGATAACATAGACATAAACTAAGTAAGATTAAGAAATCTACTATGACATATAATAAGAAACCTAATTAGGACTCTCAACAGGGTCAATATATTTTAGCATCGATAACTATTGAGAAACAAACCGAGAATTAGTACACAGGATTGCAAGTTCTCCACTCATCCTTATACTTACAAATTATTAAGTGCACAAATTTAATCACTATATGATGAACTGAGACCAAAATATAAATGCAGTCAATTGATCATACAAACTAGATTCATCATGGTGTTCGTTGGGTGGCTATTAATATGAATACCACTTGTATCATCCAAAAAGCAACTGATAAATGATGCAACTTTCTAATCATTATCAGATTCTAGGTTAGCCACCAATATGAACAACTTAATGAAGTTTAAACTGGGTTTTTTGATGTCATATCATGGTCTCTCTGGCGTCAGTTTTGAACTTTTACACACAAACCAAAAAAATTAAATTAAAAATAAAATCCAAAAAGACAGGTAGTTTCAAACCAAGGAACGAGACTGTAAGAGCTTATCAAACATGGAGGTAACAAGATGAAAACCGATTAGATGAATCAATGGAAAAGCAAAAGAGCTAATGTATAAGTTTTTGCTAGGGAATCAAATATTCCTAACTGGTCGCCAAGGGCTCTTATAAGTAGCAAAGATACTAGGGATTTATCATTACCACTCAGCAATTCACAGATAATTGAATGTTCCAACTATAGCACATGCTGCTAATCTGATAAATGTTCTTAAACATCAATTCCTGAAAGCACAAGCACATTCTTAGTCTTTTAACTACTGCTTTTTTCTTTCTCGTGTGAAGTAGGGATCCAGTTGGAAGTTTTATTTGCCGATTTTCTAAATGCATCAGCAGCAAGCAGAGAACAGGCCTAGAAACACAATGGGAAATTCAATTATAGAGCAGTGTTGCACAAGCAGCAAGAAGCATGAATAAACTGAAATTATTATCATTAAAAAAATTTAAAAACTTCATTTAAATTGATTGGTTCTCTTCAATGCCAAAACCTCCACTACTCATGATCAGAACAAATCAAAGACAGGCTTCTAACATTAACTAAGCAATCAAGAGATCACCTCTTCTTCTCCTGTCTTTATTCAAATTAGATTTGGTCTGGGTCCTGCAAAAGTCAAATGTTGGCAGAAATAGTACAAGTTGCTGGCAAGAGGACCTTCATTGGGCTGCTAACCATCTTAAAGGAAAATACTTCCTGTGATTATTCTTTGAATTTGGAATGCTTGTATTTACCATATACGTGGAGAAAGAAACATCAGGCTGCATCAGAACTCATTTCACAGTGCTGATATGGTCCTTCAAAAGATCACTATGAATGTTGGGGATAGGATTCTTAGTAATAGCAGTATATAAACAGTAAGTTTGTTGATAGCATATTAGCTACTAACTGGTATTCGAATGTTTTGGAAGTAGAGAGCTACTTGATTTTGTTTTCTCTTCTTTGTAGCAGACTCTGCTTTGTGTATGGTTCTTTTTGGATGATAATTTTTTTAACTTTATCCCCCCCCAAAAAAAAGCAATGAGTTGGAAAGATACCATGACCAATGTGCTTCCTGAATGATACCAATAAAACCGAAGTTGTATGAGAGGGGATACTTGTGATGAAAAAAATATATCAAGTCTGTGTGAATTCTGCAGAAATCGAACTCCTTTTTCTCTTTTGGTACCAGAAACTGAGCTGAGTCAGGGGGGTAAGATCTTATTGTTGCTTCTGCAATAATTTCAAGCATGTGAAGCATCTGCCAAGCATACTAATGAGTGAGAACTCTGTAAGCGATAAAAGTTTACCCAGCTATAACATTTGTTTCACTATTCAATTCTGCAGACTTTCTAAGGAGGCCTTTTGATAAGACTCCAACACACATGGAAGAGCAAGAAGAAAGGATTCAGCCAACTAAGATAATAACTAAGACATATTCTAGAAGGAACAAGAAGGTTCTTGTGTAAAATAAGAATAACACACGTCATTTCCTAGTTTGTTAGAGACCGTTAATATTATGTTACTATTCTGTTAGGAAGTAGTTGTTTTTGGCTCCTACATAGTTAGTTACAAGTTTGTTGGTTGTATCCACAACACTATAAATATTCTTGTACTAGAATCATTTAATACAAAAAAATCATTTCTTCTCCTAAACCCCTCTTTCTAAATTCTTCTTTCTTCTTTTTTCTCTCTCTTATTCTAAGGAGTCCTATCCATACTCAAAATTGGATACCTATCACCTTTATTCAGAAAATAAGAGGCAGTTAATTCTGCATTCTAAAAAAATCATTCAAAATCATAACGAGTGAAATACAATAATAATAAGCAGATTATCACAATATACTACAAGTCATGAACAAGCATTGGTTCTCAACTTGACTATCCTTTCAATAAAGATTAGATCTCTGAGAATAGGTAAGTCCCACAACTGTAAGTGAAAAACAATGCTTTTAAATGGGGTTCTCAAACATAACGTAAACTTAATCGAGAAGGTAACAACTTAAGACGAACACTAATTGTACTTAAAATGAGCATGCCAGGAAGACAAACTCAGAATCATAATGCCAGACAAGTAGAAATCATAACAACTAGAGTCCATGACCTTCACACAAAAAAAAAATACAGTATATACTCTAAATCAATTGAGTACTAGATGGATGACCATTAGTACCTAATTTTTTGGCCCCAACTAACCAAATTAGGAAGTTACTGAAGGAGGCAGCAATACGCTCTGTGATTAGATTATTCAGCAATATGATTTACTTGGGCATCGTTGATAATTTGATCATCAAGAAAAAAGCACAATCTTGAGCAAATACAAATCAGTATTTTAAGGAATTCAAGGGAATGACTTGCTAGAGCATACACTATATTCTAACCATAACTACACTTCTAGTGAAGAAAATTAGTACATATGTACATATATCCTTTTGTACCACACGCGTAAGTGCACATCTCAGGAATATAAAATAATCAACTGAAAATCCAACCACATGATCCATGCCTCAATCATACATTAGACCAATTAAAACCATGTCCTTTTGGAGCAATTTTATGTTCACCAACTAGCTCATTAACTTTATTTTTATAATGAAACCAAAGCCCAACCAATCAAATCTGCTTCTCCTATGTCTTTTCAGAACTCTTCAGCGCAAAACTTCTAGTATGAGAACTACATCTCCATAAGCATATATATTTTTTTAACCAGTCACAAATGAACAATAATTAATTACTTTCAGATCCACTATAACCTCAAAAGGTTCCAACTAATATTGTTGGTAAAAATATTACCATTATATAAGTTTGCAAAATATATTTGTTAGTGAAATAGTATTACCCTATTATTTTAATATTTTTATCAGATACTTGAATCAAATCTCGTTTTCACCTAAAACAGTGAGAATTATCATTTCTTAACCTAATCATCTAAAAACAATGAATAATCACAATCCCAAACAGTTATTAAAATTAGCTCAGCAACGTGGAGAACAAATATCAAACAAAAATACTACAAACAATAAAAACCTGCAGCTTAGCAAGTTACAAGAAGGAATGTAGCATTCGACGAAAAGTTTAAAGAATACAAAAAAAAAAAAAAAAAAAAAAATAGAAGAGTTCCTAATAGTCCATCGATGAAAATATAGGAAGGAAATTGAAAAATTAATTACTAACCATGCCTGCGAAATTGGAACATCTCTAGCTTCTTCATCAAGCAACTCACCGTGGCTAATAATAAGTCGATGAAAAAAAATCATTTATCCACGAAAAATAATGATAAATCCTTTGAATTTTGGAGGTAATTTCAAAATCTTGAGAACGAATTTGTAGCTTACTACTACAGAATAAGCCTAATTTATGTTCGGTCCTGTAACTTTTGACTCGAGTGTGAACTTGGGTAAATCACACACAAATGTTATTAGTTAACAAATGAAATAATCATATCAACAAGCGCCTGTAGCTCAGTGGATAGAGCGTCTGTTTCCTAAGCAGAAGGTCGAAGGTTCGACCCCTTCCTGGCGCGTTAAAATTTTTCTCCATTTTAGCTTCGACCCCTTCCTGGTTTATCGGAAAGTGATTCAAACTTAAAAATGGAAATTGAAAGAGCTAAAATACACTTACCAAGAAAAAAAAAATAAGAAAAGCTATTGGAATTTGGAACAAGTCATTTATAATTTAAATTTGAAGTTAAAGATTAAAAGCCTTTTTTAGGATCAAAATATCTCAATCATGTTAGCAAAGTCGAGGTATTTTTTAAAATTAAGAAATAAAAAATTAAGTCGACTACTTTTTTCAAAAGCATCCCTAACACACAGACTGATGACACATGGGGGCGTGTGCGGTTTCTAGGTGTCGGATGGCGACATGGTTGGAACGATTGGTTTTCTCTTATCAAAAGTGATAATTGGTATGGTCATTTCTAGAAATCGTCACTAGAAAAGAATAGAATTTGAAAAAAATACTCCCTGAATTCACGATGAGGTGCATGAGGGTGGTCTGTTCAATGGAGAGTGGCGGCAACGGATTCCATTCGGTAGATCTTGATGAGAGTTCTTCAACAGTATAAGAGATATATTTTTTTGACTTCCGATTGACCCGATATCTTTAAAAAAAAAAAAAAAATCTGATAGTTAAAAAAAAGGTTGAATTCATGCCTATATTGAATTATCAAAATACCATTATGTTTTTTTAAGACAATTCGATTTATAAGATTATTTTGACTATTTCACTTTCAATTGACTAAAATAAAAAAACTCTTGAATGGAGAGGATTCAAATGTCTATTTTGACTATTTTTTTAAATTTACATTTTTTAAATTAAAAAATAAAAATTTAAGTCAGGTACTCTTTGCAAAGGCATCCCCAACGTGTAGACCAATGACACGTGAGAGTAAAGGTGGCAAAATCTGACCCAACCTGACTCGACCCGACCTTAACCCAAGTGACCCAAAACCCTAAATGACCCAGATTCAAAATGACCCGAACCAGAACGACTCGAAACCCGAAACAACCCAAAAACCCGAAACTTCCCGAAACCAAAAATGACTTGAAAACATTTTTTTATAAAAAATAATTTGCTTTCTAAAACTGAGATAATAGTTTATTTACTAATTGCTAAATAAAATAAATTATATAAAAATTACTAGTTGCCGCTTGGGGAACAGCAGGGGGCGCGTCCTTTCATCTGACACGAGGATTGACGTTTCTCGTTTCTGCTGCCACAGCCTCTATATAAGTGGGTTCCCCTTTTCTTCAGTCTTCACTTTGCATTTTTGAGAGATCTTGAGAGTATCGGTTTAGCTAGAGAGTCTGAGAGCGCTCGACATTGTTAGGAGTCTTCCACAAAAGCTTTTCTTTCTAGGTGAGTAAAATGTCTGGTGGTAGTGATACTAGTGGAGCTCTATCTAGGGAGTTAGAGGAAGCGATGGGTGTTTCTTCTAGTGATGGAGTCTCCTCTCAGGAGGCGGCTCCTAAGGGAGAAGGCCAGGCCCTCGTGCCATATGAGGGAGACAGAGGAGAAAGCGAGGAGACGGAAACATCAGGAGAGGGGGACGTCCGGGAGTCAATGGTTATTAGAGATGACGCCCTGGACACTGAGATGGAGGAATGGATGTTCAAAGCGAATTCCATTCCGAGCATAGTGGAGGAAGCTAGCCTCGTGAGGACGAGGGTTAAATATAGGATCCCCCTGGATTTTCATATGAGAGCCCCCGAGGGTAGGGAGAGGGCCTGCGATACCCTGTCGAGATGGGTGCCTTATGAGCTATGCGTTTATAAGCATCACCTTAAGGCTGGGCTCAGGCTTCTTCTTCACCCGTTCCTCTACCTGATACTTAGATACTTTGGCATCGCACTAAGCCAGCTGGTGCCTAATTCGATCCGTCTGATCTTGGCATTCATCGCCGTGTGCCAGGAGGTTGGAGGGGTGATGAATATCAATGTGTTTAAGGCCCATTTTCAGCAGCCCGGCTTGGTCATTCGGGATGGGTTATTGTCAGCTCGAGGCGGGGGAAGAGTGTACTGAAGGAGAAGCCTTCCTCCATAAAGAGGTGAAAGGGAGGCTTTTTCTTTGTTCGGAGTGCTGGGAGCTTCGACATCCCTCTCAATTGGAGTCTGGAGCTGGAGCGTGTCAATAAATGCAAAATGCCACACCTCTTGCCTCGTGAGCAAGAGATGTTGAGGGTGATGCTGGTCGCGCCCCTGGATATCGAGGTGCTCGGAGATAACGACGAACTCCACAGGCACGACCTGTGTCATCCCAGCCTTCCCCCGAGCCTTGAGCATGGTAGTCGTTGGTTTACTAGTTCATAAAAATTTTACCTTTTTTCTCCAAGTCTTTAATGCTTCTCTACTCGTGCAGCCATAGAGATGGCAGCGATGGCTAAGTGTCTGGCTCACGAAAAAAAGAGGGCCGCGGAAGCTAGCGGTTCCAGGCAGAAGAAAAAGGCCAAAGTCCCATTCGTGGCTCCAATTCCAGTGGACAATTCCCCAAGGCCTCTGGCTCCTGAAGAACGGGTGGACCCAGTCCCGCCCGCTCCTCCTACAGAGGCATCTTTGCCCCAAGAAGGGTCTAGGATGGCCCCTCTTTTCACTCTATGGTGGGCCTTGAAGATGGACAACTCCGTGTTTGCCCACCCTGAGGGTTATTCGTGAGTATTTGGTGTTGGGGATCCCTCATCGCGATATGGTGGATGCTTCATCGAAGCCCATCGAGTCGTTGTGCTCAGCGATAGAGGTCGCTTTTTCTCAGGTAATGCTTGTTTCGCCTTTTGGTTGGCCCACATATTTCGACTGTTTTTGACGAGACCGCTCTTTTCAGGCTAAGGTTCTTGCCGGGGTGCTCTCTCGGCATACCTTGGATATAGCAGATCGTCTGACCAAGATCCAGCTCAAATTGGAGGAATCCCATAATTTAGCCCATGACTTGTCTCTTTCTCTTGCGACGACGGAGAGAGACAGAGCAGAGGCACTCTTTGAGAGGGATCATTGGCGTCGAGCTGAGGAGGTCCTGAGGGAGGAGCTGGAAGAAGTCCACCGTCGGTCCGCAGAGAAAAAGGCATCCTGGACAAAGGAAAGGGCAATCCAGTACTTTGAAGGTTTCAATGAAGCCAAGAGAAAGGTTGTTCTCCTTTTCCCTAGGGTGAATTTCTCAGGTCTTGACTTTGTAGCCAATTCAGAGGGGTCCGATGCCGCTTCTTCAGGAGGGGGCGCTGAGGAGACAGCTAGTGCCGGCACCCGAGAGGGTCCAGGTTGTGAGACCCAGCCAGCTCTATAGAGCGAAGCCAGGGATGCGGGAGATGGCGAAGGAGGAGCAAAGAGTGATGGTGACGCCCATTAGGTTCCTTAGAATAGGCATATTTTTGTATCCGGGGTCGATAGCGCCCTTCCTTTGTACTCTTTTTTTAACTTAAGAAAATTTATGGAGTTCAACTTTCAACTTTATTGAATTTTTGCTTTTACATTTTACATTTTATTGATAAAACCTACGGAGGTTCTCCGCGTTCCAGGTGCGGGGGATAGGTTTGCCATCCATATCTTCGAGCTCGTAGGTGCCAACTCTACAAACCCTTCGGACCTAATAAAGGTCCTCCCAGTTTGAGACAAGCTTCCCCGTGTGGCGAGGACGGGACACTTCACTCTTCCGGAGGATGAGGTCATGTAGCTTGAAGTATTTGGGCTGAACTTGGGAGTTATAGTATCGAGCAGCCCTCTGCTGGTAAGCAGCTAGGTGAATTTGGGCTTTATCCCGAGCTCCTTCAACCAGATCTGCGTTCATCCTTAACCTTTCCTCGTTGTTGCTTGGTTCGAAGCATTGTACTCGCATTGATGGGACCCCGATTTCAAGAGGGATAATGACCTCTGATCCGTATGCTATGAAGAAGAGAGTTTCTCCTGTTGGTGTTCGTACTGTGGTCCGATAGGCCCAAAGTATATTGGAGAGCTGGTCAGCCCACTACTTATCTGCCTCATCAAGTCTTCTTCTGATTCCTTAGAGAAGTGTCCTGTTGGTTATTTCAGCCTAGCCATTGGCCTGTGGATACTCCACGGACAAGAACTTGTGCTCGATGTGGAGGTCATCACAAAATGTCTTGAACTGGGAACTATCAAACTACTTTCGATTGTCGGTGATCAATACCCGAGGGATTCCGAACCGACATACTATTGATTTCCAAACGAAATTTCAGGTTTGGTGATTCGTGATGCTAGCCAGTGGCTTGGCCTCGACCCACTTGGTGAAGTAATCAATGACCATGATGAGGTGCTTCTTCTGCCCAGTAGCCGTTAGGAACGGGCCAAAGATGTCCATTCCCCACATGGCGAAGGGGAGTGGACTAGTGATGGAGACAAGAGGGTTAGCAGGGCGGTACAATATCTGAGACCACCTCTGGCAATTCTCACATTTCTTGACAAAGTCTGCTGCATCGTCCTTCATTGTGGGCCAGTAGTACCCTTGGCGAAGAACCTTGAAAGCTAAAGCCAAAGCTCCTAGGTGATTCCCGTATATCCCTTCGTGGACCTTTCGGAGAGCATAATCGGCCTCCCTAGGCCCGAGGCATCGCAGGTAAGGCATGGTCAGGGCCCTTTTGTACAATTGCCCTTCCATGAGGGTGTATCACGAGGCACAGGAGATTAGCCTCCTGACTTGATCCTTCTGCTCGGGTACCATGCCGTCTTTTAGATACTAGAGGATTGGATCCATCCATGTGGGTCCCTTCTCTACTGGCAAGACTGGAGCCTCATTTATACTTGGTGCGAAAAGAGTGTCCTGGTAGATAGCTCGGTTGGTCTTTAAGTGTTGGGAGGAGGCCAAGTTGGCCAGGGCATCTACTTTGGAGTTTTCGACTCGAGGGATCTGAGTTATCCGAAATGTCTTGAACTCGACAGCTAATTCCTTCACCTTTTGGAGATATTGGGGGAGCTTCTCCCCCCTAGCCTCAAACTCTCCTTTTACCTGACTCAACACCAACTGAGAGTCGTTGAACGCATCCAGAACCTCGACGGCCAATGCTTTGGCCAACCTCAGACCGACTAGGAGAGCTTCGTACTTTGCTTCATTATTGGAGGTCTTGAATCCGAACCTCAAGGCATACTCGATCGTGAAGCCTTCTAGACTACAGAGGATGAGCCTTGCCCCACTCTCCAGTGAATTTGAGGATCCATCTACATGGAAGGTCCATCCTGGGGAGACTTTATTAGACACGGACACTGTGGATTTGTCCAAGTCCATGGAAAGAGTTATCTCTACAGTGAAGTCAGCCAGAGCCTAGCCCTTGATTGCTTGTAGAGGCTGGTAGCGGATGTCAAACTCTCCCAGTTCCACCGCCCACTTCACCATTCTCCCGGAAACATTGGGATTGTGCAAGACTTGCCTTAAGGGTTGATCTGTCAGGAGGATGATGGTGTGCGCCTGAAAATAAGGTCGGAGCTTCCACGCCGCCACTACCAGGGCATAGGTCATCTTCTCGATAGGAGGGTATCTTGTCTCGGCCTCGTGGAGAATTCTGCTGACATAGTAAATGGGCTTCTAGATGCCAGCTTCTTCTCGCACTAGGACAGAGGCCACGGTGCTTTCTCTGGCTGATAAATAAAGGAAAAACTTCTCACCCGGGAGCGGCTTGGTTAGGAGCGGTGGCGAACTTAAATACTTCTTCAATTCTTCAAAAGCATCCTGGTAACTCTCAGACCAGGAGAAATCTTTCACCTTCTTGATGGCCTTAAAGAAAGGAAGGCACATTTTCGTAGCCTTGGACATTAACCAGTTTAGGGTCGTGACTCTACTAGTGAGCCTCTGGACTTCTTTCACAGATTTGGGAGGGGCCATATCGAGGATGGCCTTTATCTTCTCCATATTGACTTCTATTCCTCTCTGGGTAACCATAAACCCTAGAAACTTGCCTCCGGTTACCCCGAATGCGCATTTGGACAGATTCAGCCTCATGTTATGCTGGTGCAGTACTCCGAACACCTTTTCCAGGTCAGAGCAATGGTTGCGTGCTTCTACACTCTTAACCAGCATATCATCCACGTAAACTTCTATGTTCCGCCCAATCTTTCCCTTAAAGATCTTGTTCACCAGCCTCTGATAGGTTGCCCCAGCGTTCTTGAGTCCGAAGGGCATGACTTTGTAATAATATAGCCCTCGGTCAATGAAGAAGGCAGTCTTGTCTTGGTCTGGCTTATGTATGAAGATCTAATTATAGCCAGAGTATGTATCCATGAAAGAGAAGAGTTCATGCCCGGAGGTGGCGTCTACTATCTAATCAATCTGAGGGAGAGAGAAGCTGTCCTTTCGACAAACCTTGTTTAAATTTGTAAAGTCAATACAAATACGCCATTTGCTGCTGGCTTTCTTGACCATTACCACATTGGATACCCATTCCAGGTACCTAGCCTCTCTGATAAAACCAGCTTCCAGTAGTTTATCCACCTGGTGCTCAGGGGTAAAGGTCATCTTCTTCTGAATGACCGGTTTGTACCTGGGATCCATATTCAGGCGATGCTCGATAGTCTCAGGGCTGATCCCCGACATGTCCGAGGTCGACCAGGCGAACAGGTCTTTGTTCTTTCGGAGCAGGGAGAAGAGCTCATTTATATGCTCTTCGGGGAGGTTTGTGCCTATTTGGAAGGTCCAGGCAGGGTTTCTTCCGAGTGGTATTGAGGTCAACTCCTCGGCGGGTCGCTCCCTAGGTGTCTTCATCTCGTCCCTAAGATCTTCTACCTCAAGGGGCAAGGCCTTTGTCTTCTTCTCTTCTTTGACGGTGTTTAGGTAGCAGGCCCGGGATATTTTTTGATCCCCTCTGATCACTCCTGCACCTTCACTGGTGGAAAATTTGACCTTCAGGTGATAGGTGGAAACAGCGGCCTTCAGTTTGTTAAGTGTGGGTCGGTCGATGATCATATTATAGGAGGAGGGCTGCTTGACTACCAAGAAGGTGGTCTGTACTGTAAAGGTTCTTGGCACTGTTCCTGCGGTCACCGGGAGGACTATGCTCCTCTCAGCGAACATTGGAGAACTGCTGAAACCATAAAGGGGGGCCAGGACCGGCTCCAGATGTCCATCATTCAGCTCCATGCACTGGTAAGCATCATGGAACAATATGTCCGCTGAGCTTCCATTATCAATCAGGACACGTCGCACTTCGCGGTTGGCAACCAAAAGAGAGTCTACCACTGCATCATTGTGAGGAGTCTGTACATCCTCTAAATCATCATCTGTGAAGGAGATCACTGGTTATGTTCTTCTTTTCTTATGGGGGCCGCTGACGGAGGCTACGGCCTTGGCGTACGCTCTACTGCTCTGTCTCGAACTGCCTCCCACGGTCGGGCCCCCGCAAATTGTATTGATAATACGGGTGGTCGTGGCCACCTTTTGCTTCTTCTGACTGGGCCCTTCTGTGGGCGATAGGGACGTCCAACATCTCTTCTCGGCTGCTCAGGCTCGTCCCTTCTTCAGGGCTCGGTAAATTTCTTTAAATACCCCCGGTTGATAAGAGCTTCAATCTGCTCCTTCAGGTCATGACATTCCTCAGTGTCATGACCATAGTTCTGGTGGAAGCGGCACCACCGCCTCTGGTCACCTCCGAGATGCGGCTTCCTAGGTGGCCACTAGAGGACAGACTTATCTTGGAGCTGCATGAGGACGTTTGTCCTGGTGGCATTGAGTGGAGTAAAGCCGTCAGCTCGAGGGTGAGGTCTGTACTTGTTCTCCTAGTGGGGCCTCTTAACTGTCCCCTTCTGGGGGTCGGGATTCTTCCTCTTCTTCTCATCCTCTGCCAACATATATTTTTTGGCTCGGGCTGAAATTTTGTTCATGTCTTTAGGAGGGCACTAAGTCAGTTTAGAGCTAAAGATGCCCGACCTCAATCCATTTTTGAATGTCATCACCTGGATGTTTGGGTCGAGGTCAGGGATCTCCCATGCTGCTGTATTGAACCATGAGATGTAGGCTCGAAGCCTCTCCCCTCGTTGCTGGATGATGTTGAAGAGGCTCTCTGAAGTCTTTTTGGGCCCCTTGCTACTGAGGAAATGGGAGGCGAAGGCGTAGCTGAGTTCTTTGAAATTGCTGATGCTTCTTGGCTTCAGCCTTGAGTACCAGGTACCCGCTGCCTTTTAGAGAGTCAGAGGGAAGGCGCGGCACATGACCGGGTCCGAATGCCGGTGCAGCATCATAGTCGTCTTGTAGTGCTGTAGGTGGTCCATAGGATCCGTGGAGCCATCATACATCCTGACTGAGGGCATCCTGAAGTTGGGCGGAAGCGGGGTCTCGAGGACGTCTTTTGTGAATGGAGGGTCTTGGATGCAGAGCTCATCCATGAGGCTGGGATTTTTGCATCTCAAAGCCGAGTTTATTTTTTCTTCCATTTCCTCAAACTGTCTGTCTAGGCTGAGGTTGCCCTTTGAGGAGGAGCTCTCATTGGATCGGCTGTTACGCGGCGAGGGCTCGGTGTGGGGCTGGTTATAGGTTGGGTCGTCCCTGCCAAATGACTCGGCTTGCCCTGGAGCTTAGTGAGGGGGGAAGAAAGGTTGCTGACCTCCTCCCCATACTTGGGCCACTAAGTTGGTTATCATCCTGGAGAGCTCTTGGAACTGAGCTTGAGTCACCGGAGCCTGGAGGTGGGCAGCCTCTTCCTCGTAATTAGGAGAATCACTTTCGGAAAGGTGAGGGCGTTGCTCTCTGGCAGGGGTGGCGTGCTCAGGGATTGTTGGGAACTTGGGTCTGGCTTGGTGACTACGAGCGTCGCCTTGGGTAGGAGCCGAGCATGTCGCTGGGGCTTCCTTGTCGGTTCTTCTGACACTGTTTCTTGGCGGCATCGTCACAGATGAGTTATTTTTACTTCTTTGCTTTCACTGTAGCGAGAGATTGTGGTTTTCCACGGACGACGCCAATTTGTTGATGCCGCTAACTGTTGGTGCTGACGTGGCCGGGGCGAGGACGTGGCCTAGGTGCTGATATGGTCTGGAAGCTGACGTGGCTTGGGTGTTGATATGACCTGGGCCCTGCACAAGTAACAAAGGGAGACTAAGGTCCCTCGGAAGGAGGGGAGGGGGAGGCCTCCGAGGACGCTCCGATGCTTAAGTTAGCAAGAGTTTAGGGGAGAAGCCGAAGGTTTAAGAGAAATCGAGGGCTTAAGTAAATCAAGTGCGAGTAGAAAAAGACTGAATGTGTATATCGGTGGAGTCCATACCTGGGCTTATTTATAGCCATCCGCCCCTAAGGGGTCAATGATTACAAGCTCGGGGCAGGGCAGACGTAGGGTGACGGGCCGTGGCTGCTGCAGGTCATAGGGTGGCTGTAGTGTAGCTGCAGGGTGGCCGTAGTGTAGCTGTAGGGCTTGTGCGTTGAGGGGGGCCTAGGTCTGGGCCATTCTTCATGGGCCCAAAGGTTTTGCTGGGCCGGGAGACTTACTGGGCTGTTTCTTAGACCGGAGCCTCCATCGGGTCGGAGAGTTAGTTGGGCCGAACTTATTTGGAGTGGACTATTCTGTTGGGCCTGGAGCTCATTTGGGCCGGAGTATTTTGCTAGGTCTGGAGCCTGTTTGGGCCTGAATATTTTGGGCTATATCAAATATATAAAAGGAAATTCATTTAGAAAACATAAATTTTTTTTATTGATTCCCATAAACCTTAATCACTTTATAATTTGTATAGAACATGTTAGTAATCAAGAACATTCAAGGATTATAATTATTATCTTTGATTTGCTATGTTTCTGATTTCTTGATATGATGTAACCGAATTCTCCACTACGTTTGAATCCAAATTCTTTTGTGTTCTTGAATTCATAACAATCACAAATGTATGAGGTCTTTAAGGTTGATCCACACGAAATCGCTCTCCTTTTGAGAAATTTGTGTGGAGATTTTGTGTTAGCAAATTTTTGCATGTTAATAAACTATTTATAGTGTTAGGGTTAAGGACAACTAACTATTAATTATAAACTAAACTCTTATAGTTATTTCTTAATTTCACAATATCCCTTTTGTATGTGACCTCTTAAGTTCAAACTAATATGGTTGTACGCCATAACTTCTATGTAATTTCACTTGTAATCATTTTCAATTAATTAAAACTCATTCTAATTTATTTTGAATAAAAAATTATTTGATTCTCCATTTTGTAAAAATTAATTAATTGTCTATTAAATTAATTCTTAACTTCTACAATCATGATTGACACTTAGCAGCATATCATAACTACTTAGACAATATGAATTTGGTTATGAAACCTTGAACTTTTATATTATGAGTTATCGTTT
Organism: Bretschneidera sinensis; assembly: GCA_023935145.1. Taxonomy (NCBI): domain Eukaryota; kingdom Viridiplantae; phylum Streptophyta; class Magnoliopsida; order Brassicales; family Akaniaceae; genus Bretschneidera; species Bretschneidera sinensis. The sequence continues at coordinate 74,366,447 of CM043703.1, read as the reverse complement.
AATTCAATCATTCAATCATGCAATATCGCGATTAAACTAATTAGGATATAAAATTATTATCAAACCCTTGGCATTAATACTATATGTCTAGATATCAAGAATATAATTCTAATTGTGAAATTAAAAACTCATTTCCGAATCAAATCTTAGTAGATTATATAGAATATTTTCTTTTTCTACTTAAGAGTGATAGATCATTTATTGTATATTCATATATTTCCATATACGGTATAAAATAACAATTGACCGGAGATGAACTTATTTGAAACCCAAATCCTCTGGACAAGGCCCAGAATGCATAAAACCCACCCTCAAATTAGAATCACCTCATCAAGCCCAAAACAGTACCCAAATCTTGCTCCATACGGCCATGCCCATTTTTTTTTTTATTCTAAGCTAATCCTAAACACCGTCCCTAACCTCCCTCTCAATGCCTCAACCCTTAAAAACGCGCAGCTCCCTAATCCTCTGCAATCTATCTTCTTCAAAGCACTAAAACGGACACTTTTTTTTTTTTTTTATCTTTACCCTCTCACTTGTGTTCCATCCTCACTCATTTTTTATCCTCGCAACAATGGTACAAGGTAGTATTATAGAAAGATCAAGAACGATCCAGATCGTGCGAAAAGATAAGGATCCTTGCTGGATATGGGTTGGGGAGAGATGAACGGTACTGGGTTTAGAAGCCCAGTTTATGTACTTATTGACTAAAAGACTGTTTTATTTGAAATGCAGATTCAATTTATATGTGGGCCTATCGGTCTCTCTTATTTGTTTAAAAGAATTATGAATATCAAATTCTCCTTTAGGCCTCTAACTTAAATTTGACTTTCTAATTTAGGATAGGTCTTAAGCAGAGTCTTAGAATATTAAGCCCACTGGAATTTACTCAAATGGAATATGTTTTATCTCATGAATTTATATATCTTTTGTACTCATATTTGTTTCTTCATGGGCCAGAAGACCATTTTGGAACTAATGCTTCTATTTTGGTCTTATTTGCCCTTAGTATTGCCCAACACGGGCCCAATTGGGGCCTGCCAAGATTCACAAATATGGTAGGAAACATGCTTAGAAGGGCTTTATTAAAATCAAATGAAAAGAATTTGGATACAAATATTTCTTGATTAGATAAATGATCATATGTTTAGAAGAAGATAATGCTTGAGCTCATGCTATGGCTGCTTTTTTATTTTTTATTTTTTATACCAAAAATGTAAATAAAATTAAGTAATTAAATTTAACTTTTACTTTTAATAAAATGCAACAATAATCGTCATTGGCGGTGGTTAAGGGATGTTTCTCTTTTCCACACAATATACTTTGCCAGATCCATGAAACTTGATTGATGGATCCATTTGATTGATATTTTGTATTAATTTAAAAAATTAATATTAAATATAATTCGTTAAAGTGTTAAATTTATCAAATTAAATATATTTGTGACGACTCTCAATTTAATCTCAATTGAACTAAGAAGCTTCAACATTCTATACACAAAAATACCTAATAAAGAAATGGACTCAGAACATGGTATGGTTAGTTCTATATTTCTTTACCATTCTACATTCAATATACGTGATAAAAATAATTAATCCGTACGTATTAAATTCTTAACACTCCCACGTTGTTAAAACTTTTTACCACCTATGATGTTTCACCAGGAACAAACTCATTGGGTTAAAGGTTCTATCTTAAATGTTCTACCACAAGAAAAGTGTTGGTATATGGCCTGTAGCAATTGCCACCGAAAAACAAGTGTAAGCTACGGAACAACATTCACATGTGAGAGTTGTCATACGACCAACGCTATTGCACAAATTTAGTGAAAGTACCTATTTGAATATCATTTAACGTAATGATTAGCAAATTGTTTGGAGAAACTTTTTTCATTCTCACTTTCTTGTTGTTAGTAATATACATAATATTTCTAACAATCAATGGAAAATGCTCTCTCTAAAGCAAGATAGACTGCGGACTCAGAGAATTGGACTATTGTTTACAGTTACGAATTTCGCTTAAAAAAAATGTACATTTGATTTCCTCAACGCACTCTTTGGGCTCGAAGTTGTTGCTCAACACAATAAAAACAATTAATTATAAGAGAGAGGTATTAATGAATAAACCAGTTTTTTTTTTCTTCACAGACTCTCTCCTTCCCTTCTTGCCTCTTCCTTTAGGAGTTGTCCACTAGCTAAAATTAGTGGAATACAAGAATCCTAGCACTACTGTTTTAACATTGGTGCTTTCATCAATCTCCCTTACCTTACTAAGTTTATGTTAGAAATTCAACCACCATAGCCGAGGGCACAAGATTCTCGAAGTTGGATAACCAAATCAAGACTCATACGGATCAACTCAAGACTCTACAACAAATCCAAAGAGATTAGTATCAAGAATTTGTTGAATTCAGGAAGGAAACTATTTGTTGGTATTTGTCTAAGGATTAAACAGGTTTGAAAAGCTTCAATATCAGGTCTCCAGGCCGCGGCTCAAGGTGTGCGCGCCTCAGCCTCCAAAAAGTCCAGAAGTTAAGGGAGGAGCTGTGCGCCGCGGCCCAATGTGTGCACGCCGTGGCACAGGCCACCCAAGCCGTGGCCTCCAGAGTGGCAGCATCTCCCCCCCTTCCAAGCCGCAGCATGCCCTGTTTTGAGCCGCGGCTTGAAGGCACACTGAGACTAGTTTGTTTCAGCCTCTTGGATAGTGCGTGAGGTATGATCAAAACGCATAGGATCACTTAGACTTGTTGAAGGGCTATTATTGAGTGGCCCTCAAGATCTAAGGGTGGAGATTGACTTCAAAGATTGGCTCAAGAAGTGGTGCACTATATAAAGGGTCACCTAGCTTCAAAGAGACATAACAAGTGTGAGACAAGTTGTAAACACAAGATCATCATAGAAGAGAGTTCAAGTGCAAGTGTGAGAGTGCAAAGACACAAAAAAAAGGAGAGACACTAGAATAGATCTCAAAGAGAGGCTGGTTGTTTAGTGAGAGAGTAGTATAGATTGAGGAGAAGGGCTTTGTAATAGTTCTTCATCACTTTCTGTTTTCTCTTTTTTCGTTCTTCAAGAACTTGAGATTCTTGAAGAGGTGTTGCTGTATCTGTAAAGAACTCATTGATTTAGTGCAGAGAGTTTAGAGGAACTCACGGGGACGTAGGCTATTGCCGAACCTCGATAACAATTGCTGTGTTCTTTCTTTTCTTTGATTTTTGTTTCTGTTTCTGATCATTACAAGTCATTTTAGACTTGGGTGTTTAGAAGATCACCACCTGGGCATCTTGAGGTGGTTTCCCAACAGTGGTATCAGAGCTTTGGACAGCTGGTACCAGAGCAAGAATGGGAGGTATCGGAGCAAGACTCCAAGAATCAAAGATTAACTTCTTGGGTGATTCAAGAACGGAGTAAAGATCAAGATCTAATCGTGTTCTTGAGATTTAAAAGAAGTTGGAAAGCAATTGTGGGTGTTGTATAAATCTGAGATTTTCTCTGCAAGATGTGTTCAAACTTCACTGTTGATAAGTTTGATGGAAAGGGAGACTTTGCCCTTTGGAAGCGGAAGATCAAGGCTATTCTTATGCAACAAAAGGTGGACTTGGCGATTAGAGAAGATGACACTTTTCCAGCAAGTATCACGGAGGTCCAGCAGATTGAGATGAAGAAGATGGCATACAGCACCATTTTCTTGCACATGTCAGATAGCGTGACAAGGAAGTGCGGAGACTCGGAAGATCCAGTTGTCATATGGAAGAAACTAGATGAGTTGTTCCTTACCAAAACTCTCTCTAATAAGATATATCTTCTTAAAAGAATCTTTGTTTTTAAAATGGATCCTAATAAAGAGTTTCAAGATAATCTTGATGTGTTTAATAAGTTAGTTCAAGATTTGAATAGCTATAGCATAACATTCCCAGATGAATAATTGATTGTTATTTTGTTGAATTCTCTTCCTGATTGTTTTGATAATTTGATCAATTCAATTGAATATGGAAGAGATACATTAAGGAAATCATGATTAATGCTATAAGGGCTCATGATTTCAAGGCCAAGATGAGGGAAGTATCAAGTGGAGAAGGGCTGTTCGTTAGAGGAAGGCCATCAACTCGGTATGGCAGTAGCATCCATGGAAACTACCAGGAGAAATCAAAGGGTAGAGGGCAGAGCCATGGGAGATCGCATTCCAAACTGAAGTTTGGAGGGAAGCGATGCTTCTACTGCAACAAGGAGGATCATTTCAAGAAAGATTGCAAGAAGAAGATATGGGATGAGAAAGGAAGAAGCCATACCAACAATGGAGAGGCTTCGGTTGCCAAATGAGAATAGCAAGATGATGTTCTTGTTGTGTGCTCAAATGTGAGCAGGAGGCAAGGTAGCGAGAAATGGATCTTGAAATCCGGGTGCACTTATCACATGTGCCCTCACCAGAATTGGTTCAAGAATTTCCAGGAAACCAATGATGGAAAGGTTTTCTTGGGGAATGATACTTCTTGTCAAGTGAGGGGGATAGGAGACATCCAGTTGAGGATGTTTGATGGAGTCACAAGACTGCTGCAGAATGTGAGGTATCTTCCGGATTTGAGAAGAAACTTGATCTCATTAGGGCAGCTTGATTCCATGAGGTACACATACAAAGTAGAGGGAGGGAAGATCAAGGTAACCAAAGGATCTTTGATAGTGATTAAAGCAGCAATAAAATATGGTCTCTATGAGATGATCGAAGAGACAGAAATCAAGGATCAAGCAGCAAGTTTGATGGCTGAGATGGATAGGGCAGCTCTTTGGCACACTCACTTGGGACATATAAGCGAAAATGGCCTTCAAGTTCTCAGCAAGGATGGTCTACTCAATGGTGACAAAGTAGAGAAACATGATTTCTGCGAGTGTTGCATTCTTAGGAAGCAACACCGGGTCAGCTTCAACTTCGGAGTGCACAAGTCTAAGGGAATTCTTGACTACATTCCTTCGGACCTTTGGGGACCAGCAAGAACACCAACACAGGGAGGTAATTGTTACTTTCTTTATTTAATTGATGATTATTCAAGAAAGGTTTGGGTTTATTTGCTTAAAAATAAATCAGATGCTTTGAATAAATTTATGGTGTGGAAAAAGTTGTTGGAGACTCAAACGGGTAAGGTAGTTAAGGCTTTACGAACCGATAATGCCTTAGAATTTTGCAATCAAGATTTTGATAAATTATGTGAGTTAAATGGGATTCTTAGACATAGAATGGTTGTAAAAACACCTCAGCAAAATGAAGTTGCTGAGAGGATGAATAGGACCCTTATGGAAAAGGTTAGGTGGATGTTGATTGGGTCTGGTTTACCAAAATATTTTTGGGGGAAAGCTGTGTCTACCGCTGCATATTTGGTTAATAGATCATCCTCTAGAGCTTTAGAGCTTAAGACTCCCGAAGTGATGTGGAGTAGGAAACCCCCTGAGTTGAACAACCTTAGAACTTTTGGATGTGCTGCATTTGCACATAAAAATGATGATAAACTTAGCCCAAGGTCTAGAAAATGTGTATTTCTAGGGTATGGTGATGGGGTTAAGGGGTATAGGTTGTGGTCCTTTGAACAAAAAGGAATGAAACTCATAATAAGTAGGGATGTCATTTTCAATGAATTGTTATTTCCCTATTTGGGGAAAACTAACCCTGCAGGGGCTAGTGAGCAAACCAGTCCGGTATTTGTGGAGCATAATATCAAGGAAAATTTAGTTCAGGTAGAGCAAGGAAGGCAAGAGGGTTCGGACCAGGTAGAGCCCATTGATGAAGGCCAAGCTCAGGACACTCAAGAGGAGGCTGAACTAGAAGGGGTTAATGCAGCAAGTTAGAATGACTACCAGCTTACAAGGGACCGGGAAAGGAGGGTGGTCAGACCACCTTTGAGATATGGGTTTGCAGATGCTAATGTAGCAGCTCCTTGTTTAGAAGGAGGGATGGTTGAACCAGAAACTTACATGGATGCTATGGAATATAAGGATTCGTCAAAGTGATAACTAGCTATGGAAGAAGAAATAGATTCTTTGAGGAAGAACAACTCTTGGGAATTGGTGCCCAAACCAGAAAAACAGAGAGTTGTGGATTGTAAATGGGTTTACAAGATCAAAGAAAGGAACTCTCCAAGGGATGAAGTCTGGTATAAAGCTAGGCTGGTGGCGAAGGGGTTCACACAAAGAGAAGGCATAGATTTCACCAAAATATTCTCACCAGTTGTGAAGTACAAGACGATACGGATAATATTGGCAATGGTGGTCCAATTTGATTAGAAGATCGAGCAAATGGATGTGAAGACAACATTCTTGCATGGAGAGCTTGATGAGACCATCTACATGAGGCAACTTAAAGGCTATAAGGAAAGAAGGCAGGGAGAGTTGGTGTGCCAATTGAAGAAATCTCTCTATGGCCTGAAGCAATCACCTCAGTAATGGAATAAGAGGTTCGATTCCTTTGTAACTAGCTTGGGTTTCATGAGGAGCTACTATGATTCGTGCTCGTACTACAAGGGGCGCAAGGTGGAGGAAGTGGTGATCATCCTCATCTATATTGATGATATGCTACTGGTTGGGAGCAACATGGAGAGGATAGAAAAATTGAAGTCTCAACTCAGTGAGGAGTCTGAGATGAAGGATCTTGGCCATGCACAGAAGATCCTTGGGATGAGTATAATCTGGGAAAGGGAGAGAAACAGATTAAAGATTTCTCAGACTTCCTATATAGAGAAGATGATATCTAAGTTCTTTATGGAAGATGCTGGTCATTTCAAGTTCTCCCGTGATCAATGTCCGAAATCAGAGGCGAAGAAGAAGGAAATGGAGAAGGTCCCTTACTCTAGTGCGGTTGGATCAGTTATGTTCACCATGGTAAGCACTAGACCCGACATTGCTCATGCAATTTGTGTTCTCAGCAGATTTATGAGTAATCCCGAAAATGAGCATTAACTTGGGATGAAGTGGTTGCTGAGGTACTTGAAGGGAAGCCCAGATGTGTGGCTGGTCTATGAGAAGAGGGGTAAGTCCATCTGTCTTGAGTGTTATGCTGATTCAGACTATGGAGCAGAGCGGGATAAAAGAAGATTGATTACCTCCTACTTCTTCAACTTAAACAGATGTTGTATAAGTTGGAAGGCTCAGTTGTAGCCAGTAGTAGCACTCTCAACAACCGAGGCTGAGTACATAGCGGCTACGAAAGCCATAAAAGAGGCTATGTGGTGCAAAGGGTTGTTGGAAGAGTTGAAGGTCCTAAAAGAGCAGGTGGTGCTGTATTGGGATAGCTAAAGTGCATTGCACTTGTGTAAGAATTCGGTGTTCCATGAGAGGACAAAGCATATGGATGTTCAGTATCATTTCATTCGGGAAAATATTACGAAATGATGCATTCATGTGGGCAAGGTAGCCACGGAGGAAAATTCTGCAGATTTAGGCACCAAGGTTCTACCTCTAAGCAAGTTCAATCATTGTCTTTAACTTCTTAGGATTGGAGTCGGTTTATATGGTGACTCAAGATGAGTTTGGATCCTGAGTTCTCTGCACAATGGGTTCGGGTTTAATCGCTTAGACAAAGGTAGAGATTGTTGGTATTTGTCTAAGGATTAAACAGGTTTGAAAAGCTTCAACATTAGGTCTCCAGGCCGTGGCTCAATGTGTGCGCGCCTCAGCCTCCAGAAAGTCCAGAAGTTGAGGGAGGAGTTGTTTGCCGCGGCCCAAGGTGTGTGCGCCGCGGGACAAGCCACCTAAGCTACGACCTCCAGAATGACAGCATCTCCCCCCCTTCCAAGTCGCGGCATGTCCTGTTCTGAGCTGCGGCTTGAAGGCACACTGAGACTAGTTTGTTTTAACCTCTTGGATAGTGCATGAGGTATGATTAAAATGCTCAGGATCACTTAGACTTATTGAAAGGCTATGATTAATTGGTCCTCAAGATCTAAGGGTGGAGATTGACTTCAAAGATTGGCTCAAGAAGTGGTGCACTCACCTAGCTTCAAAGAGACATAACAAGTGTGAGACAGGTTGTAAACACAAGATCATTATACAAGAGAGTTTAAGTGCAAGTGTGAGATTGCAAATACATAAAAACACAGGAGAGGCACTAGAATAGATCTCAAAGAGAGGTTGATTTTTTAAAGAGAGAGTAGTATAGATTGAGGAGAAGGGCTTTGTAATAGTTGCTTATCACTTTCTGTTTTCTCTTCTTTCGTTCTTCAAGAACTTGAGATTCTTGAAGAGGTGTTGCTGTATCCTTAAAGAACTCATTGATTTAGTGCAAAGAGTTCAGAGGAACTCACGGGACGCAGGCTATTGCCGAACCTCGATAACAATTGCTGTGTTTTTTCTTTTATTTGATTTCTGTTTCTGTTTCTGTTTCTGATAATTACAAGTCATTCTAGACTTGGGTGTTTGGAAGATCACCACCTGGGAGTCTTGAGGTGGTTTCCCAACACTATAGAATTTCACAAGCAAACAAATCAGAAGATAGATTAAATAAAGATCACAATGCAGCAATTCATGCATTCAATCGATTCCAAGTTTGAGATACTACAACAACAAGGTAATCATCACTTCAGAAATTTTGAAGCTTAACTAGATCAGGATCGAGAGGTAACAGTCACTCCTTTAATCTCACAACAATTTAAAACTATGAGATTAGATGTTCCAAGATGATGGCTCGGACCCTTCAGGATAGATCTTTAAAGCTGAGCAATTCTTTGATTATCATCACACTTCAGATGATCAAAGACTTGTGACAACTTCATTTCACATGGAAGGAATCGCTCTCTCCTGGTATCAATGGATGCATAACAACAAATTCATTAATACCTGGAAACAGTTCTTAAGGGCATTACAATTGAGGTTCGGACCATCAATGTTTGAGGATTATACTGGGGCCTTGTCAAAATTGACTCAAGAATCTATAGTAGCTGAGTATCAAGCTAAATTCAAGACTTGATCAATTTCTTCATAACAAGTCTTAAACCTAAATTAAAGGGAGAACTATAGGTGGCATAACCCACTTCATTGATTTAAGCCATGGTATTAGCTAGACTGCAGGAAGATAAATATAAACAAATGAGGCAGTTATTCAAGAATCAATGGCCAAAACACTCATTGGTTCCAGGAATTTTGATGACACCAATTGGGGAACAAAACAAGTTACCCTTTCCTCTAAACACTACTATTAGAAGATTGAGTCTTGCTGAAATAGAACTTAGAAGAGAAAAAGGGTTATGCTATAATTGTGATGATAAGTATTCTAAGAATCACAAATGTAAAAGACAAATTTTCTTAATGGTAGGAGATGGGGAGGAGGAAAAAGATCAGTTTATATCCAATCAAGAAAACCAAGAATCAGATGAAGAGACAAGATTTCCTGAAATCAGTATGCATTCTTTAGCAAGGCAGCTAAATCCAAGAATGATCAAAATTACTGGAATTCATGGGGAACATAAGCTCTAAGTTCTCATTGACAGTGGTAGCATACATAACTTCATACAAGAAAAAATAGCTTTACAGTTAGCCTTACAAATTTATCTAGTTAAACTATTCAAAGTCTATAAGGGCAATGAAGACTACTTGAGCTGTACTATGCAATGTATTGCAGTTGCACTTAATCTTTAAGGCCAGGTCTTCATAGTAGACCTCTTTATTTTTCCTATATAAGGTGCAAGAGTTGTTCTTGGCATCCACTGGTTAGAGGTATTGGGACATGTACTTACAGATTATAAGCTTATAACTATGAACTTTCAATGGCAAGGCAAAAATGTTCAACTAAAAAGAGAATCTCATCTAGTTCATTGTCCCTTACACATGAAACACTTGAGGAAGTTAGCTAATGGAGTTCCCAAAGCTACTTTACCTAAAGTTGTCCAATCCTTATTGCAAGAATTTGGGTCCATCTGTAAAGAATCCACTCAGTTACCAACTTCAAGACCATTTAATCATCAAATTCATCTACTTCTAGGCTATTCTTATGTAAATATCAGACCATACATATATCCCCACTTTCTAAAAATAGAAATTAAGAAACTTGTTTATGAAATTCTTTAAACTAGTATGTAGACTGAGGTTTCAATCCAAGAGGGGGGTGAATTGGGTTTTTAAAACTTTTGCTAATTAAACATAAGTTTATAAAAACAAATAACAGATAACACCACAAGCATATAAACAAGTAATATGTGCTGTAAATAAAGAGTTTAAGGAATAGAGGATGCAAACTCAGTTTATAGTGGTTCGGTAATATCGGATTCGTTCCGACCCTCCGTCCACTCTCTTCATGGAACCTCCTTGAAGTAATCCACTAAGAAACTTAGTCGTGCAACTTCACGGGTGTTGCACAAACCTTACAATCCCTTCCTCTCGAAAGCAAACCCCTTCCTCTTAGAAGTAAACGCCTTCCTCTTGGAAGTAAATCCCTTTACAATAAATGCTGCAAAGTAAGTGGTAAAGAGACAATAATGAAATCTTACACAACTGAATAATATATCTCTTTCAAGGTAAAGCTTGAAGAATGGCTCAACGTAGATATTTCAAAGTTTTTGTGCATCAAAGAGTAAAAACTTAATTGTATGTGTATTTTCTTGTTTTGAAATGCTCAATAGTGTGGGTAAAATTTGTGCTAAAATCTTGCGTCTCAACGGTCATATTTTTTGATCTACCAGTCGACTGGGTTTTAGTACCAGTCGACTGGGTCTACTTTAAAAATCACATCTTTAAGGCTGTTGAAGGTACCAGTCGACTGGGTATGACTTACCAGTCGACTAGGAACCATCTACCCAAAGTATCAGTGGACTGGGTTGTTCTTACAAATCGACTGGAGACTTTCTGTCCAAAACACCAGTCGACTGGTATGAAGCATCCAGTCGACTGTGAACATACTATCCCATATACCAGTCTTTTGGTATATATACCCAGTCGACTGGGTTGCTTAACAACCCAGTTTTCATGTTTTGAAGAGATTTTAACTTTAAAACATTTGATTAAAAGGTTATGTTAAAATACTTTTCAAAAAGAGCCATTGGACAAGCTAATTACCTGAACAAGTGAGACGTACAACTTGTTTTAATACCTTAGGCCTATACTAGTTCTTCTGTCTTCACTTGATGTTTGATTCGGGTTGAGTTCTTGCACCTTGATCCTTGGTTGAATGCTCTTATAGCTTAATACACTTAGATAGCATCGTTAGTATAATAAGAGTTGTATTTTGTCATCATTAAAATATAGATGAGGGTCAATAATCTCCCTCTTTTTGATGATGACAAAACTTATGAGAAAAAAACAGTTTTTAAAGAACTAAGTGTTGGGTTTTTTGAAAAATTGGGCAGAGTCTCCTCTGTTTTTTGAATAAAACCAACCTGTAAAAGGTAAAGAACAATTTATATACATCCCAACCAATCAACTTAACATATATAAGCACATATCAAGATCTTTGGAGCAATGCTCCCCCTAAATCTATGCATTAGCTTGAGTTTACACTTAGTTTTCACATTTTCTCATTTTTCTCCCTCATTTTGACAATAGCAGAAAAGGGAGTAGAAAACAAAAAAATAAGCTATATAGCTACTACAGTCATCAAGAGCATATATAAACAAACTTGTACGCAAAAATGTGGCATCATTCGGAGTTTAGAAGCCTTCCCGAAATGAACCGAAAGTTTCCATACAAGCAGAAGCAGTTTTTAAATCATATATGTGAATTTAAAGAGATATAAAGCATGCAGACATATGTAAAACAAGTACATGAAATGGATTAAAGCCGAAACAGAAGTCATAGTCATATATAACAAAATTCTATACAATGTAGGCTTCATAGAGCCGAAACAGAAGTACAAACAAAGAAACTACATCAACATGAAGATATGTCTGTGCTAAGAACAATGAAAAGTCTACATCAAAATGTACATCGAGGAAGGAAGATAGTAAAGTGATTCATGGAGTGGGAGAGTCTGAGCCTTCACGAATGAGATCCCTAATCTCAGCCAGGGAACTCTCGGTGTGCTCTCAGTGCAGCTTGAAGTCATCCCGAAGGGTCTTAATGGAAGAGCTCAAAGTCTAGAATCTGGACTGCATAGTCAGCTAGAGGCTCATGATAGCCTGAATTAGATCACCGTACCTAGCTTGACCAGCACTCGAGTCACCCATGGGAGGTGCTCGGGTATTTGTATCCATATCAGCAGCAGCATCACCCTTGTCCTCATCATCATTGCTGTCGTCCTCTCTAATCCGAATGTGCTTCCTGGCCTTAGAGTAGATGAAGCCATCGTGGACCGTGCATACCATCTTCTTCAGTGATGAGACATTGATGATGTCCTTGAGGCTGATATCCAGAGCCACAGAGGGTGGGAGAGGTACCTGAAAGTGCTAGAGTATGAGAGTAATGAGCATCCCGTAGGGAAGGCATTCAAAGTCGCTCGTTTTGCCATTAATCATGTTGGTGAGCAGCAAGAGGTATATATTGAAGTGGTGCCCCATTTTAAGGCACCAAATCAATACTGTATCTATCTTAGATAGATACCCCCGACTCTCTAGTCTCAGGTGGATGGTCTAACTCACAATAAGGTTAAATAATTTCGAGTCTAGGGGTATGTCACTACATGTGTGAAATGTAGTGGGTCGAAACATATAGTTAGGGTCGCCCTTAACTATCTGACATGCCTCCTCAACCTCGAAATTGTCTGGCCATCCATCCAGATTCCAATGAATCCCTCCCATAGGGATCCTCAAAATGCTCATCAAGAGGTCAGTATTGACCTCAAACTCCATACCCATGACACTGGTTCTGAATCTCAGAGCTAGTGGATTGGGTTTCACCAAGTTCGCATAGAACTGGTGAATCAGTCTAGGGTAGTACTTCTCATGTATCTTGACCAGTAGGGTTAAGTTTATTGCCTCGAAGGCAAGTAGAATATCAAAATTACCATGACGAATAGAGTCGAAATCGACAACTCTGCTCGTCATGATTTTCTTTTTCCTTATTATAGAGGTATACCTGTCCTTCGCTGCCGGGCTAGTGAATAGAGAATCATCAAGCTCTGTTCTGGGCTTCTTACTAGATGAGCCTGCTACGCCCTTCCCCTTTGAATCTAATATCATGGATTTGGTGGACCTTGGCCTTGTAAGCGCATTTGGTCCCCTAGTGGTGTATTTTACTCGGATTTCATCGAACATTTTTGAAAAAATAGAGTTTTTGGGTAAAAAGGGTTTTAGGTGGAAATGGTGGATTTCAACCGCAGAAAGTTAAAATAGATGTTGGGGATGAGTGATTCGATGCGTTTTGGTAGTGATTTGATGGTTTTTGGATCAAAATGGTGAGATTTTGTAGAGAGAGAAAGCTAAGGTTTTTGAAAAGGGCGTGAAAATCTAAAAAAAATGAACAGCTTATTTATAGAATCGGGATACCAGTCGACTGGGAATGGGATACCAGTCGACTGGAAGAACTGACAGACAGATACCAATCGACTGGGTAGTTTATACCAGTTGACTGTGGACATAACTGAATTTAAAAAATTGGCTCCAAACAATGTCTAGATGAACTAGTCGACTGGTATTAACTTACCAGTCGATTGGGAAATTAGGAAGAGACTTACCAGTTGACTGGGATAGACTTACCAGTCTACTGGACCCTTAAGAAAATTTCCAGTCTTTGAGTCTTAGCACGAAATTTGTTTATCTATGCCATCTTGAGTGAGGGAGATATTAAACAAGGATTAATACTCGTTCACTAGATGTCAAGTATGTATAATGATGAATGATAAAGCATTTAAATATTCAGTTTATCATAATCTAACAATCCCATTAGCATTCTAATCTTGCAAAAACTAGCTTCACTTAGAGGTTTTGTAAGAATGTCAGCTATTTGATCTTCTGAAGGTATGAATTCTAGTCTTATATCACCTTTTTGAGCATGGTCTCTTAAGAAATGATGTCTAATTTCTATGTGTTTAGTTCTAGAGTGCTGAATAGGGTTCTTGGTTAGGTTGATAGAATTAGTATTATCACAATGTATTGGGATACTTTTAAAGTTCATGCCATAGTCTTTTAGTTGTTGTTTCATCCATAACACTTGGGCACAACAACTTCCAGCTGCTACATATTCCGCCTCGGCGGTTGATAGTGCAATTGAGTTTTGTTTCTTGGAAAACCAAGAGGTTAACATTTCACCTAAGAATTGGCATGTTCCACTTGTGCTTTTTCTATCTAACCTATATTCAGCTAAATCAGCATCTGAATATCCTACAAGCTCAAAAGATGAATCTATAGAGTACCATAATCCTAGGGTTTGAGTTCCTTGTAAATATCTAAGGATCCTTTTTACTGTAACTACATGAGATTCCTTAGGATTAGCCTAAAATCTAGCACACATGCATACACTGAACATAATATCAGGTCTACTTGCAGCCAAATAAAGTAAAGCTCCTATCATGCTTCTATAGTATTTAGTATCTACACACTTACCTCCTTTATCAAGATCAAGTTTTGTAGATGTGCTCATAGGTGTACCAAGTGGCTTTGAGCTTTCCATCCCGAACTTTTTTAGTAGGTTCTTAGCGTATTTTGATTGATTGATGAAGATGTCTCCTTTCAATTGTTTGATTTGAAGTCCAAGGAAGTAGGTAAGCTCTCCTATCATGCTCATTTCAAATTCATCTTGCATGCACTTAGCAAACTCTTGACACATAGATTCATTAGTACCACCAAATATAGTATCATCAACATATATTTGAACTAGTAAAGTGTCATTTTTGTGAAGAGGGTTGTGTCTATCTTACCTCTTACAAAGTTATTGTCAATAAAAAATTTACTTAGTCTTTCATACCATGCTCTTGGAGCTTGATTTAACCCATATAGAGCTTTAGAAAGCTTGTAGACATGATTTGGAAGACTAGGATTCTCAAATCCAAGAGGTTGCTCAACATAAACCTCTTCTTCTATAAAGTCATTTAAAAATGCACTTTTTACATCCATTTGAAATAACTTAAACTTATTAAAGCATGCAAAGGCTAATAACATTCGAATAACTTCTAATCTTGCTACGGGAGCATAGGTCTCATCAAAGTCTATTCCCTCTTCTTGATTATATCCCTTAGCAACTAATCTAGCCTTATTTCTAGTCACTATTCCATTTTCATCCATCCTATTTCTAAATACCCAATTAGTTCCAATTATTGTATGATTCTTAGGTCTGGGAACTAGATTCCATACATTGTTTCTTTCAAATTGATTTATCTCTTCTTGCATGGCAATTATCCAATCATTATCCTTTTCAGCTTCTATAAATGTCTTACTTTCTACTTGAGACAAATAAGCTACATAATTGCAAATATTTCTAATAGAGGAATGAGTTCTTACCCCTTGTGAAGGATCACCAATTACTTGATCAATCGGGTGATAATTTACATACCTCCAATCTTTGGGAAGACTGTCCTCTTGTCAGCTTGTAGATGGTTAGTACAATTTGAGAGTTTCCATCTCTTCATTTGTTTGAGGTGGATTCTCCTTTGGGTCAACAATGAGAGTAGGTGTTTCTGTTCTTGGAATAAAATTTGCATCATCATTGAAAGAAACTTCTCTACTACTAATTGGGTTAGACTCATTAAGAGTTACATGTACGGATTCTTCTAACACTAAAGTTCTCTTGTTGAAGACTCTATAAGCCTTACTAGAGGTTGAATATCCTAAAAATATCCCTTCATTGGTTTTAGAGTCAAATTTACCCAAGTTAGTTTTATTGTTGTTTAGGATGAAGCATTTACAACCAGAAGTACGAAAATAGGAGATATTAGGCTTTCTAACTTTCTATAATTCATACAGAGTTTTGTCAAGCATAGGCCTAATTAAAATTCTATTTAAGATATAGCAAGAAGTGTTTACTGCTTCAGCCCAAAAGCATTTTGGTAAACTATTTTCACAAAGCATTGTTCTAGCAAATTCTTCTAGAACTCTATTTTTCCTCTCAACAACTCCATTTTGTTGAGGAGTTCTAGGAGCTGAAAAGTTGTGATTAATTTCATTTTCATCACAAAATCTTGAAAGGCTTTGGTTTTAAAATTCTTTTCCATGATCACTTCTAATGCTTGAAATACAAATTCCTTTTTCATTTTGAACCATTTTGCAAAAGGTTTCAAATCCTTTGAAAGCTTTATCCTTGTAAGCAATAAAAATAACAAAGGTATATCTTGAATAGTCATCAACAATAACAAGAGCATACTGATGGCCACCTAGACTAATGGTACTTATTGGATCAAATAAGTCTATATGCAAAAGTTCCAATGGTCTAGTAGTTGAGACTACATTCTTTGATTTAAAAGAAATCCTAGTTTGTTTTCCCATTTGACAAGCATCACATACTTTATCTTTTTCAAAATTGATTTTGGGAAGTCCAATGACTAAATCTTTTCTTGAAATGATTTTTAGAAAGTTCATGTTCACATGACCAAGCATTCTATGCCATAGCCATGGATTATCACTAATGGCAGGAAAACATTTTTCATTTTCGGAATGCAAGGATTTTAAATCAACTATATAGACATGTTCATGTCTATGGCCAAAAAATTTGATCTTGTTACTCTTGATGTCTATAACTAGACAATGAGAGGTCTCAAATGCTACTTTGTTGCCTTAGTCAAAAAGTTGACTAATGCTTAGTAAATTTGGCTTAAGGCCTTGTACTAGCAATACATTATCTATGGTTAAGAAATCATTACCAACTTTTCCATGCTCGATGATCTTTATTTTTGTGTTGTCTGTAATGGTGACAAGTCCACCATCTCTTAAAGTTAGCTTATTGAATACACTTTTATCACCAGTCATGTGTTTTGAGCATTCACTATCAAGGTACCAACAGTTACCTTTTTCCTTGGTGTGGAGACATATTTACATCACACAAGGACACACAATGGCATTTTTAGGTACCCAAAATTTCTTGGGTCCTTTAGGGTTAGTCTTTGAAAATACGGTTCCTTTTGGAACCCATACTTTCTTAACAGCATATGGTGATCTATAGACATGTTGATAATGCAAAATTCTAGGATGATAGTTATTGAATTTTCTAGGAGTCTTTAGTTGTGCATGCCTATAATGCTTAGGATATGAGTTCCTAGGATACATGTTTCTATTGTGAGGAATATGAATTTACATGTCATTTCCAGAAAATGTATGATGATGATTTCTAGGATACATGCTTGCATTATCATGAGTATGCATATTACTTCTAGAATAACTATGATTGTAATTCCTAGGATATACTTGTGCGGTGTGCAAGTCTTGAGTATACAAATTGTTCCTAGGATGCACATGATGATTATTCTTAGCATTAGCATTTGCATAAGCATTCCTTGAATGAGCATACATATAAGCACGAGTATTTATAGGATTCTTCAATCTTATATAAGCATTAGAATTAGTATTTCTAGACATGCTATCATTCAATGTGGGTGTGATTTTAACCTTTGAAGTAGAGGCTTCATTCACACATGAAGCTTTCATGAATAAGCCCTCTTTTGATTTTTGCTTGCCTAATAGAGAGTATCCTAAACCAGATTTTCCTCCACTTAATCTTTGGCAAGAAAACACTTTATCAAGCTTTTCTTTTTCCAAGCATGAGTCTAGATATAGTACCATTCAATTCTAATATCTTCTTCTTTAAATTCTTATTTTCGTCTTTGAGGAAATCTTGAGAAGCATCATAAAGCAATGAAGATAGTTTTTCTTTCTCCTCTCTTAGACTTATCATATCTTTAGAAAGGGATGACACCTCTTTCTTAAGAGTAGAGTTCCTAGAATCGAATTTCTTCAATTAATCATGCATTTCATTTATGACTTCTAACAATTCTTCACTACTACTCATAATGTTAATTTTAGAAGAGGGAGACGATAATACCTCATTTTCATCATCAATTGCCATAAGGCATAGGTTTATCCGAGGATTCTTCTTTTTCTTCGTCATCACTCCAAGTGGTTGCAATCATAGCCTTCTTCTTGAAGCTCTTGTATGGTTTGCTTGTGGCCATACAATCAGCCTTGATGTGACTGAGCTTCTTGCATCCATAGCACACAAGTGGTTCCCTTTTTGAGATGGAATCCTTTGCGTATGGTTTCTTGGTTTTCTTCAAGAATCTATGAAATTGTTTGGTGATTAAGGCCATTTCTCCATCCTCTTCATTGCTGTCCACTTCTTCTTTCGATTCCTCTTCTTTGTTGCATGTAGAGGCTTTGAGAGTAATTACTTTTTTCTTCTTCTCATCATCATTGACAATGGGATTCATTTCTTCCATCTCATATGTCAATAATGACCCAAGAAGTGTCTCAACATCAAGTTTGTCGAGATCTTTAGCCTCCGTGATGGTCGTATTCTTTGCTTTCCAAGTGGGTGGCAAAGATCTTAATATTTTTATGGTTAGTTTAAACTCCTCAATGTTCCTACCAAGAAGCTTCAAACCATTAACAATAGTTGTGAAACGTGAGTGCATTTGAGAAATTGTTTCGTTAGGAGACATTCTAAAAGATTCATATTCAGAAACTAGCATATAGATTTTTGATTTTTTAACCTCACTAGTTCCTTCATATATAACTTGCAATTTATCCCATATCTCCTTAGCCGAAACACATGTAGAGATTTTATTGTATTCAGATATATATAAAGCACAATGTAAAATGCTTGTGGCTCTACTATTGAGAGACATCATTCTACGATCTTCATCATTATACTCAGTTTTGAGTTTAGGCATTGTATGATTGATTTCTCCAATAGTTATTTCCTTTGATGGAATTCTAGGTCATTCTTCAATGACTCTCTATAGATTATAATCTTGTTATTCGATAGAGATTTTCATCATATTTTTTCTATGGTTATAGTTGGAGCCATTGAACAAAGGAGGCTTAGTGTATGAGTGTCCCTCAGAATAGCTATTTGCTGCCATCGGATCAACTCAAGGATATTAAGCCTAAAATTGAGAACGAGGCTCTGATACCAATTGTAGACCGAGGTTTCAACCCAAGAGGGGGGTGAATTGGGTTTTTAAAATTTTTGTTAATTAAACATAAGTTTATAAAAACAGATAACAGATAACACCACAAGTTTATAAACAAGTAATATGTGTTGTAAATAAAGAGTTTAAGGAATAGAGGATGCAAACTCAGTTTATAGTGGTTTGGCAATATCAGATTCGTTCCGACCTTACATTCACTCTCTTCAAGGAACCTCCTTGAAGTAATCCACTTAGAAACTTAGTCGTGCAACTTCACGGGTGTTGCACAAACCTTACAATCCCTTCCTCTCGGAAGCAAACCCCTTTCTCTCGGAAGTAAACCCTTCCTATCTGAAGTAAACACTTCCTCTCGGAAGTAAACCCCTTCCTCTCAGAAGCAAATCTCTTTACAATAAATGCTACAAAGTAAGTGGTAGAGAGACAATAATGAAATCTTACACAACTGAATAATATCTCTCTTTCAAGGTAAAACTTGAAGAATAGTGATGAGTCTAAAATATTGCATATTTTAGACCCTTAACTTACATTTGTTATGCTCTTAGTTAGTAGTATTTTATTTTATTTTACGTTTTTCTTGTGTTTTGTGTGTTTTTACAGCTTTGTGGAGAAAATGAAGCATTTCAGGAGATTTGAAGCTTCTGGAGACATTGTGATCGATCGCACGAGATATGCGATCGAGCGCACCTACGCTCAAGCGCACCTGCCTATGATCGAGCGCACCTGCCTATGATCGAGCGCAAGGTCATCAATCCCACATCGAAATGTTTGCAGTACATCGCACCAGCGCGATCGAGCGCACCAGACACGCGATCGAGCGCGTCTGCGATCGATCGCAACATACTGCGATCGAGCGCACTCGGGCCAGTTTCCCACATCGTTTTTACAAGCCACATTAGTCCGGGTCTCCCCCTATATAAACACCACCTGACTTCATAATTCAGAGTACAATTCCTGAGCCACTTTGGTGTTTACCAGTGGACTTCTGCCAGCATTTTGGTGGATCTCGAAGGCATTGCTACCACTAGGGGAAGCGCCGCCCGTCAGCGAGTGGAATTTCTCCCATGTAAAGTTTTTTATTTATTTTTTTATATTCAATTGTTTTAGTTTAAATGTTTAGCACTTTTTATTATAGCTTTATAGATATGAGTGGCTAGACTCTTCAGCTAAGGTTGAAGATAAAGCCCCGCCGTTGTTTGGCGTAGTAGTTCAGAGTTGCTTGTACAAATCTGACAATTTTTTAGTATAAATGTTCTGTCAATTATTTGAGTTAATCTTATAATTGATTGAGTTTAAATTGTCTGTTGGATTTTCTTTGTGTTTCATCTGATGGATACATCGAATGCTTTTCGATTAAATTGGATTCCCTTTGTGATTTGTTAATAGCGGATACATCGGGTGCTTTTGGTTTAGTTGGGATATTCTTTGTTTTTTGTCTTATAGTTGGATTCATTGAATGTTTTGATAGGCTATATTTTTAGAACATGTATGCTTAACTTCGGTGGGGTGGATTCGGAAACCTTAGTGCTTTTAATTATTAGTTTTTAAATCAACTTAGTTTAGTTTTAATTTGTTTTCTAAAATATCATTCACAATTCGGAACTAGGTTAAAATAGAGTTAGTTTAGATTAAATTATATTTTCACAACGCAATTCCCTGTGGATTCGACCTCGCACTTGCACAACGCTATACTGCAAACGACTCGTGCGCTTGCGAGTAATTTAAAACTCACAACAAGTTTTTGGCGCCGTTGCCGGGGAATTGTTTTGTTTGTGAAAATTTTTGGTCTGAATTGATTTTATTTTTCTACTAGTTAATTTAATTTAAATTTTTTTTTGAGTTTTGTGTTTGCTTTATTCTGTTGCTTCTGCTGGTTAATATCTCATTATTTTTCTGTTAGTGTATGCTTGGTCGGAGATCCTTGAACTTAGATTTGACACATTTAGATCCCGACTTAGAAAGAACTCTTAGGAGGCAGAAAAGAGCACTAGTTGAGAGAGAGACTGTTGAGATGGGAGAAAATTTTAATCATCCTGAACATGTAGAGCAACATAGAGCTTGGAACGTGGACTCCACTACATCCCTTAGGGATTTGTTCGCACCCGTTGCGACTAACTCATCTTCCTGCATAGTGTTGACACCAACCAATGCCACACACTTTGATTTGAAGCCACATGTTATCCAACTCCTACCCTCATTCCATGGCTTAGATCTTGAAAATCCCTATAGTCATGTGAAGAAGTTCAAAGACATTTGTGCTACATTCAAATTCCATAACTTCTCTGAGGAGTCAGTCCATCTTCGACTCTTCCCTTTCTCTCTTCACGATAGAGCTAGGGCGTGGTTGGACTCCAACACGTCCGGGTCTATTACATCTTGGGAAAACCTGCTTAGCAAATTTTATCATAAGTTTTTCCCAATGTCTTGAGTGAATGAGTGCCGAAAGGAGATTAGCTCTTTCACTCAGGACGAGGATGAGAATTTCTCTGAAAGCTGGGAGCGCTTTAAAGAGTTACTGATCAGATGCCCTCCACATGGATATGAGAAGTGGAGACTTGTTCAATTCTTCTACCAAGGGTTGACTCAACCCAACCGTAGTATGATCGAGTCTATGAATAGGGGGGCATTCTTGAGTCTAACAGGAGACGAAGCATATATGGCGTTGGACAAGTTGTCCGACAACTCACAGCAGTGGGATTTTTCAAGCTGTCGAGATAAGTCCATTCGTGCTCCTAAGAGGGGAGGCATCTATGAGGTCAGAGAGGACGCTGATTTGAGGATAAAGTTAGATGCCCTCACCAAGAAGATTGATGCTCTCACTGTGAGCCAATCCATCAATGCTGCCAACACATTCAATGTTGAAAGCTGTTCCATCTGTGCTGGTCCCATGCATCTAGCACAGAATTTCCCATCAATGTCGGCTTGTGCCGAGTATCCTATGGAACAAGTAAACGCTTTTAATGACTTTCGAAGGCAGTCAAATGGATCGTACTCCGAGACGTACAATCCAGGGTGGCGGAACCACCCAAATTTTTCATGGAGGCAGAACCAACCAATGAATTAGGGAGGATCCTCTCATCATGCTCAAAATCAATATCCTCCCGGATTTGCCCCACAAATTCCTAATCATGGTCGTTCTGCCCATCCAGCACCTTCACCTGCTTACCATGCACCCACTCAAACACCAGCGCCAGTTTCGCAGTCGCTAGAGGACACCCTTAAGGAATTCATGAAAGTAACTAGCCAAAATATGAGCGATGTGAGGAGTGCAACAATGGTAAACACCCAAGCAATTGCCAAGCTGGAGAGTCAAATAGGGCAAATTGCAAGTCACTTGGGTGAGAGAGAGAAAGGAAAGTTCCCCAGTTAGCTCGTGCAAAACCCAAAAGGACAATTTATGGTTGAGAGTTCATCAACTCCTACGCACGGGGAGGAATAAGTACAGTCGATTGTCACACTGAGGTCTGGGAGACAAGTGGACAATCAAGTGGAAGAGAGCCCTGCTATGCAGCAAGGGCCAGGGAGTGGCAACACAGAGAAGAGAGATGCTGAGCCATCTACAGCCACACCTACTGAGAAAGACCCTCCTAGGTCGTTTGTACCTAGAGCGCCCTACCCCGAGAGATTACAGGCGCCCAAGAAAGGAGGGAAGTATGAGGAAATTCTGGAGGTATTCAAGCAAGTCCAAATCAATATCCCATTTTTGAATGCCATCCATCAAGTGCCATCATATGCCAAGTTTTTAAAGGACTTGGTCACTATCAAGAGGAGGAAGAATGTCCCAAAGAAGGCATTTTTGACCGAGCAGGTCAGTTCAATCCTTCAGTGCAAGCTACCCATCAAGTATAAGGACCCGGGGTGTCCTACCATCTCTTGCACGATAGGAGTCAGCCATATTGAGAGGGCCCTTTTGGATCTAGGGGCGAGTGTGAATCTTCTACCCTACTCAGTCTATATGCAGTTGGGGTTAGGAGAATTGAAGCCCACATCCACGACGCTTCAATTGGCTGACAGGTCAGTGAAAAGACCACGGGGGATAGTTGAGGACGTTTTAATAAAAGTGGATAAGTTCTATTTTCCCGTGGATTTTATTGTGCTTGACACAGAGCCGGTTCAGAATGTAGGGATTCAAATACCGGTGATTCTAGGGCGACCATTCTTAGCCACGGCTAACGCCCTAATCAATTGTAGGACAGGGGTGATGAAGATCTCCTTCGGAAATATGATAGTGGAGTTGAACATTTTTGATATCACTAGGCAACCACTGGAATATGATGAAATGAGAGATGTGTGCTTGATAGAGGAGATTCTTGAGGATATTGTGGATGAATCAAGCATTGAGGATCCCATGGAGGCATGCTTTGCTCACTTTGGAGAGGACTTGGGTTTAGATAAGTTACTCGAGGAAGTAAATGCCATTTTGGAGTCTGATCCTCAAGAAAGCATAGAGGAGGAGGAGAAGGTGTCACCAGAACCTCAAAAGAAGGAACTTAAGCCTTTACCGGATAATCTTAAGTATAAGTTCCTGGGTCCAGCATACTATTTGCCTGTGATAATAACTTCAGATTTGGGAGAGGCTCAAGAGGAGAAATTATTAGATGTTTTAAGAGAGCACAAGGAAGCTATCGGCTGGACCATTGAAGATATTAAGGGAATCAGCCCCTCGGTGGCGATGCACATGATACACTTGGAGGAAGATGCTAAGCCATCGAGGGAGCCGCAAAGAAGGCTCAACCCATGCTATGCAAGAGGTTGTGAGAGCAGAGGTTATTAAGCCGTTAGATGCAGGGATCATTTATCCCATCTCTGATAGCAAGTGGGTGAGCCCCATTCATGTCGTGCCCAAGCGAGCTGGGTTAACGGTAGTGAAGAATAAGGACGACGAGTTGGTGCCAACTCGTGTGCAGTCTGGGTGGAGAGTGTGTATAGACTACCGTAAGCTGAACAGTGCCACAAGGAAGGATTATTTTCCACTTCCATTTATTGATCAGATGGTGGAGCGTTTGGCTGGGCACGAGTATTATTGCTTTTTGGATGGTTATTCTGGATATAACCAGGTCCCCATGGACCCCGAAGATCAGGAGAAGACGATATTTACCTGTCCTTTTGGGACCTTCGCCTACCGTCGCATGCCCTTTGGGTTATGCAATGCACCCACCACTTTTCAGCAGTGCATGGTCAGTATATTCTCTGACATGGTAGAGCGGTTCTTGGAGATTTTCATGGATGACTTCTCCATCTTCGGTTCAACATTTGAGGAGTGCCTGCACCGTCTCTCTCTGGTTTTGGTACGGTGCAAGGAGAAGAACCTGGTGCTTAATTGGGAGAAGTGCCATTTTATGTCAAGCAAGGAATTGTACTGGGGCATATCGTATCTCATCGAGGGATTGAGGTCGATAAAGCGAAGTTGGATTTGATTTCCAGCCTTCCACCCCCACGTACGGTGAAAGAGGTTCGATCTTTTCTGGGCCATGCAGGTTTCTATAGGCGATTTATCCAGAATTTCAGCAAGATCGCCAGGCCCTTGTGCAAGTTGTTGCAAAAAGATGCCCCATTTCTATTTGATGAGGATTGTAAGAAAGCATTTGGGGATCTGAAGAAAATTCTGACGTCCACACCCATTATTCAGCCACCTAACTGGGATATGCCTTTTGAGATTATGTGCGACGCATCAGACTATACTGTTGGAGCTGTTTTGGGGCAGCGTGTTGATAAACTTCCCCATGCTATCTATTATGCATGTCGAACTCTAAACGACGCACAACTCAATTACTCTACCACTGAGAAGGAATTGCTTGTAGTCGTTTTTGCATTAGACAAGTTCAGATCCTACTTGTTAGGATCTAAAGTCATTATCTACTCGGACCATGCTGCATTGAAGTATCTTTTCTCTAAAAAAGATGCTAAATCTCGTCTTATCCGATGGATCTTGCTACTTCAAGAGTTCGACATTGAGATTCGGGATAAGAAAGGTTCGGAAAATGTGGTGGCGGACCATTTGTCTAGATTGATTGTGGAATTCAGTGAGGCTGCCACTCCCATTTCTGAGACCTTTCCTGATGAGCAATTGATGCACATTGCTCACAGTCCCGCACCATGGTTTGCTGACATAGTGAATTATCTTGTCACCGGACACATGCCCTTGCATTGGGGGAGACAAGATAAATCAAAATTTTTGGCCATGGTAAAACACTTTTTCTGGGACGATCCTTACCTGTTCAAGTATTGTCCTGATCAGATCATTAGACGATGTATTCCTGAGCATGACCAATCTAATGTCATCGCCTTTTGTCATGATCATGCATCTGGAGGCCATTTTAGTGCTAAAAAGACCGCTGCAAAGATTTTGCAGTGTGGATTTTATTGGCCTACCCTGTTCCGGGACTCTCACACCTACTGTATATCTTGTGAGCGTTGCCAAAAGCTAGGGAGTATTTCTAGAAGAAATATGATGCCCCTCAACCCTATTCTGATTGTTGAGATTTTTGATGTGTGGGGCATTGATTTCATGGGACCATTCCCAAACTCCTTTGGCTACCTATACATTCTAGTTGCTGTGGACTATCTGTCCAAGTGGGTGGAGGCTGTTGTGTGCAAGACCAATGACCACAGAGTTGTGGTCCAGTTCTTGAAAGATACTATTTTTGCTCGTTTTGGTATGCCTCGAGCAATCATAAGTGATGGAGGTAAGCACTTTTGCAACAAGATCTTTGAGCAGTTGATGAAGAAATATTGTATCACGCACAAAGTTGCCACCCCATATCACCCACAGACGAGTGGTCAAGTGGAAATTTCAAATCGCGAGATCAAACATATTTTGGAAAAGACTGTGAACCCTACTAGAAAGGATTGGTCTCTGCGATTGACGGATGCACTGTGGGCATATCGGACAGCCTTCAAGACGCCAATTGGCATGTCTCCCTATCGCATTGTATACAGAAAGGCATGTCACCTTTCGGTTGAATTAGAACATCGTGCGTATTGGGCTATCAAGCAACTAAATTTTAATCTTTCCAAGGCTGGCTCACAATGAAAGCTCCAACTCAATGAATTGGAGGAGCTGCGGAATGATGCATATGAGTGTGCCCGATCATACACAGCACAAATGAAGAAGACTCATGACCAAAATATTTTGAGACGAGCTTTTGAGCCGGGTCAGAGAGTTCTTCTTTATAATTCGCGCCTGCATCTTTTTCCAGGCAAGCTCAAATCCCGATGGTCAGGCCCATTCATTATTCGATCGGTTTTTCCTCATGGGGCCATCGAGATTGAGGATCCTAAGAATGGTAATACTTTCAAGGTAAATGGACAGAGGCTAAAACCATTCTTAGAGTTGAGGAGTCCGGACATTGAGACGATACTGTTGGAGGATCCTAGTTACTCAGATTGAGTGTAGTATTCTAGGGAGAGTCTGGCTGAAGACGTAAAACTTAGCACTCATGGGAGGCACCCCACAGCTTATCTTTTCTTTTGTTTATTTATTATTTCACATTTTTATGATTAATGTTTGTTTCCAGTATTTTTTGTTTTCCAGTTTTTATTTTTCAGGGACAAAGTGTACTTCAGTTCAAGTTTGGGGGTATGCTATGAGCCATACCAGTCCAGATAGTTTTCCATATCTCAGGTCAGCTCTTTCCATATTAGTCACACATTGGGGTCAACGTGTAATTTAAGTTTGGGGGTATGGGAGACACATCACACACTTTGTCCTAATTTGTTGTCTTTTCGTCATAGAGATAAATGCATGCTCATGTTATCGTGAAATTTTGGTTGATCTAAACATTTTCTATGATGTGATGTCATTGGTGAGCTTAACATTTTGAACACATGATCTGGTGATAAATTTTTAAAATTTAGTTACTTACTTTAGGCATTTTGAGAATTCACATGTTTGATTTAATCTAACACGAGCACATTAGCACAAATTATGTGAGGTATGACACGTGATTTTAATGTGTATTTTTCCATATCTTAACTGAAACTGGATGACTTTTTGGATGAACTCTTGGGCATAGGAAAATATATAAAAAAAATTATTAATAAACTTTTCACTGAGTAACTGGACCTCTTGCCTCAGTAAGCAGTGAGTGTTCATGTCTAAAGGTGGAATTTTGCTTGGTAATATTAAGGTCGGTTTAATTTCGTAGCCTTTTTGACTCGAGTTAGTAAGTCCTTAGGGGTGTCTTTACACCTAATGCCCTAAAACCAACTGGTTTGGGAGTCATTGACTCAACACTCGCTACATGGGTCAATTAGAAAGCTTAAGGGAACTAAACATAGCCGTGCCTTAATAATAATAAAAAAAAGAATAAAATAAAAACTATGCCTTTTCGTTCATTTTTGATGGGAAATTCGGTGAATCTTGAGACATGGAGACCTTACACATTAGAGTTACTTGGAAGCTTCATTTTTATATGCTAATTCACCTTACACAGTGTCAGACTTGTGATGCCTTATCCTGCCTTTTGTAAGTAATTAGATTTTAACATTTCTATTCATTGCGATGATGGGTTTATCTTTTTAAGCTTGCCTATGAATGAATATCATGGTGATGTGTGCTCCTTAAATTTTTGGATACCATGAGTGATGACTTTATCTTTATGTTCTTTGTTTTTCATTGAGTCTTTTATTTTGTTTTGCTAAGGGACTAGCAAAATATAAGTTTGGGGGTATTTGATGAGTCTTAAATATTGCATATTTTAGACCCTTAACTTACATTTGTTATGCTCTTAGTTAGTAGTATTTTACTTTATTTTACGTTTTTCTTGTGTTTTGTGTGTTTTTACAGCTTTGTGGAGAAAATGAAGCATTTCAGGAGATTTGAAGCTTCTGGAGACATTGTGATCGATCGCACGAGATATGCGATCGAGCGCACCTACGCTCGAGCGCACCTGCCTATGATCGAGCGCACCTGCCTATGATCGAGTGCAAGGTCATCAATCCCACATCGAAATGTTTGCAGTACATCGCACCATTTTTTTTTTTTTATATATTTTCCTATGCCCAAGAGTTCATCCAACAAGTCATCCAGTTTCAGTTAAGATATGGAAAAATACACATTAAAATCACGTGTCATACCTCACATAATTTGTGCTAATGTGCTCGTGTTAGATTAGATCAAACATGTGAATTCTCAAAATGCCTAAAGTAAGTAACTAAATTTTAAAAATTTATCACCAGATCATGTGTTCAAAATGTTAAGCTCACCAATGACATCACATCATAGAAAATGTTTAGATCAACCAAAATTTCACGATAACATGAGCATGCATTTATCTCTATGACGAAAAGACAACAAATTAGGACAAAGTGTGTGATGTGTCTCCTATACCCCCAAACTTAAATTACACGTTGACCCCAATGTGTGACTAATATGGAAAGAGCTGACCTGAGATATGGAGAACTATATGGACTGGTATGGCTCATAGCATACCCCCAAACTTGAACTGAAGTACACTTTGTCCCTGAAAAATAAAAACTGGAAAAAAAAATACTGGAAACAAACATTAATCATAAAAATGTGAAATAATAAATAAACAAAAGAAAAGATAAGCTGTGGGGTGCCTCCCATAAGCGCTAAGTTTTACGTCTTCAGCCAGACTCTCCCTAGAATACTACACTCAATCTGAGTAACTAGGATCCTCCAACAGTATCGTCTCAATGTCCGGACTCCTCAACTCTAAGAATGGTTTTAGCCTCTGTCCATTTACCTTGAAAGTATTACCATTCTTAGGATCCTCAATCTCGATGGCCCCATGAGGAAAAATCGATCGAATAATGAATGGGCCTGACCATCGGGATTTGAGCTTGCCTGGAAAAAGATGCAGGCGCGAATTATAAAGAAGAACTCTCTGACCCGGCTCAAAAGCTCGTCTCAAAATATTTTGGTCATGAGTCTTCTTCATTTGTGCTTTGTATGATCGGGCACACTCATATGCATCATTCCGCAGCTCCTCCAATTCATTGAGTTGGAGCTTTTGTTGTGAGCCAGCCTTGGAAAGATTAAAATTTAGTTGCTTGACAGCCCAATACGCACGGTGCTCTAATTCAACCGGAAGGTGACATGCCTTTTCGTATACAATGCGATAGGGAGACATGCCAATTGGCATCTTGAAGGCTGTCCGATATGCCCACAGTGCATCCGTCAATCGCAGAGACCAATCCTGTCTAGTAGGGTTCACAGTCTTTTTCAAAATATGTTTGATCTCGCGATTTGAAATTTCCACTTGACCACTCGTCTGTGGGTGATATGGGGTGGCAACTTTGTGCGTGATACAATATTTCTTCATCAACTGCTCAAAGATCTTGTTGCAAAAGTGCTTACCTCCATCACTTATGATTGCTCGAGGCGTACCAAAATGAGCAAAAATAGTATCTTTCAAGAACTGGACCACAACTCTGTGGTCATTGGTCTTGCACGCAACAGCCTCCACCCACTTGGACAGATAGTCCACAGCAACTAGAATGTATAGGTAGCCAAAGGAGTTTGGGAATGGTCCCATGAAATCAATGCCCCACACATCAAAAATCTCAACAATCAGAATAGGGTTGAGGGGCATCATATTTCTCCTAGAAAGACTCCCTAGCTTTTGGCAACGCTCACAAGATATACAGTAGGTGTGAGAGTCCCGGAACAGGGTAGGCCAATAAAATCCACACTGCAAAATCTTTGCAGCGGTCTTTTTAGCACTAAAATGGCCTCCACATGCATGATCATGACAAAAGGCGATGACATTAGATTGGTCATGCTCAGGAATACATCGTCTAATGATCTGATCAGGACAATACTTGAACAGGTAAGGATCGTCCCAGAAAAAGTGTTTACCATGGCCAAAAATTTTGATTTATCTTGTCTCCCCCAATGCAAGGGCATGTGTCCGGTGACAAGATAGTTCACTATGCCAGCAAACCATGGTGCGGGACTGTGAGCAATGTGCATCAATTGCTCATCAGGAAAGGTCTCAGAAATGGGAGTGGCAGCCTCACTGAATTCCACAATCAATCTAGAAAAATGGTCCGCCACCACATTTTCCGAACCTTTCTTATCCCGAATCTCAATGTCGAACTCTTGAAGTAGCAAGATCCATCGGATAAGACGAGATTTAGCATCTTTTTTAGAGAAAAGATACTTCAATGCAGCATGGTCTGAGTAGATAATGACTTTAGATCCTAACAAGTAGGATCTGAACTTGTCTAATGCAAAAACGACTGCAAGAAACTCCTTCTCAGTGGTAGAGTAATTGAGTTGTGCGTCGTTTAGAGTTCGACTTGCATAATAGATAGCATGGGGAAGTTTATCAACACGCTGCCCCAAAACAGCTCCAACAGCATAGTCTAATGCGTCACACATAATCTCAAAAGGCACATCCCAGTTAGGTGGCTGAATAATGGGTGTGGACGTTAGAATTTTCTTCAGATCCCCAAATGCTTTCTTACAATCCTCATCAAATAGAAATGGGGCATCTTTTTGCAACAACTTGCACAAGGGCCTGGCGATCTTGCTGAAATTCTGGATAAATCGCCTATAGAAACCTGCATGGCCCAGAAAAGATCGAACCTCTTTCACCGTACGTGGGGGTGGAAGGCTGGAAATCAAATCCACCTTCGCTTTATCGACCTCAATCCCTCGATGAGATACGATATGCCCTAGTACAATTCCTTGCTTGACCATAAAATGGCATTTCTCCCAATTAAGCACCAGGTTCTTCTCCTTGCACCGTACCAAAACCAAAGAGAGACGGTGCAGGCACTCCTCAAATGTTGAACCGAAGATGGAGAAGTCATCCATGAAAATCTCCAAGAACCGCTCTACCATGTCAGAGAATATACTGACCATTCACCGCTGAAAAGTGGCGGGTGCATTGCATAACCCAAAGGGCATGCGACGGTAGGCGAAGGTCCCAAAAGGACAAGTAAATGTCGTCTTCTCCTGATCTTTAGGGTCCACGGGGACCTGGTTATATCCAGAATAACCATCCAAAAAGCAATAATACTCATGCCCAGCCAAACACTCCACCATCTGATCAATAAATGGAAGTGGAAAATGATCCTTCCTTGTGGCACTGTTTAGCTTACGGTAGTCTATACACACTCTCCACCCAGACTGCACACGAGTTGGCACCAACTCGTCGTCCTTATTCTTTACTACCGTTAACCCAGCTCGCTTGGGCACGACATGAATGGGGCTCAGGTCCAGCCGATAGCTTCCTTGTGCTCTCTTAAAACATCTAATAATTTCTCCTCTTGAGCCTCTCCCAAATCTGAAGCTATTATCACAGGCAAACAGTATGCTGGACCTAGGAACTTATACTTAAGATTATCCGGTAAAGGCTTAAGTTCCTTCTTTTGAGGTTTTGGTGACACCTTCTCCTCCTCCTCTATGCTTTCTTGAGGATCAGACTCCAAAATGGCATTTACTTCCTCGAGTAACTTATCTAAACCCAAGTCCTCTCCAAAGTGAGCAAATCATGCCTCCATGGGATCCTCAATGCTTGATTCATCCACAGTATCCTCAAGAATCTCCTCTATCAAGCACACATCTCTCATTTCATCATATTCCAGTGGTTGCCTAGTGATATAAAAAATGTTCAACTCCACTGTCATATTTTCGAAGGAGATCTTCATCACCCCTGTCCTACAATTGATTAGGGCGTTAGCCGTGGCTAAGAATGGTCGCCCTAGAATCACCGGTATTTGAATCCCTATATTCTGAACCGGCTCTGTGTCAAGCACAATAAAATCCACGGGAAAATAGAACTTATCCACTTTTATTAAGACGTCCTCAACTATCCCCCGTGGTCTTTTCACTGACCTGTCAGCCAATTGAAGCGTCGTGGATGTGGGCTTCAATTCTCCTAACCCCAACTGCATATAGACTGAGTAGGGTAGAAGATTCACACTCGCCCCTAGATCCAAAAGGGCCCTCTCAATATGGCTGACTCCTATCGTGCAAGAGATGGTAGGACACCCCGGGTCCTTATACTTGATGGGTAGCTTGCACTGAAGGATTGAACTGACCTGCTCGGTCAAAAATGCCTTCTTTGGGACATTCTTCCTCCTCTTGATAGTGACCAAGTCCTTTAAAAACTTGGCATATGATGGCACTTGATGGATGGCATCCAAAAATGGGATATTGATTTGGACTTGCTTGAATACCTTCAGAATTTCCTCATACTTCCCTTCTTTCTTGGGTGCCTGTAATCTCTCGGGGTAGGGCGCTCTAGGTACAAACGACCTAGGAGGGTCTTTCTCAGTAGGTGTGGCTGTAGATGGCTCAGCATCTCTCTTCTCTGTGTTGCCACTCCCTGGCCCTTGCTACATAGCAGGGCTCTCTTCCACTTGATTGTCCACTTGTCTCCCAGACCTCAGTGTGACAATCGACTGTACTTGTTCCTCCCCGTGCGTAGGAGTTGATGAACTCTCAACCATAAATTGTCCTTTTGGGTTTTGCACGGGCTGACTGGGGAACTTTCCTTTCTCTCTCTCACCCAAGTGACTTGCAATTTGCCCTATTTGACTCTCCAGCTTGGCAATTGCTTGCGTGTTTACCATTGTTGCACTCCTCACATCGCTCATATTTTGGCTAGTCGCTTTCATGAATTCCTTAAAGGTGTCCTCTAGCGACTATGAAACTGGTGCTGGTGTTTGAGCGGGTGCATGGTAAGCAGGTGAAGGTGCTGGATGGACAGAACGACCATGATTAGGAATTTGTGGGGCAAATCCAGGAGGATATTGATTTTGAGCATGATGAGAGGATCCTCCCTGATTCATTGGTTGGTTCTGCCTCCATGAACAATTTGGGTGGTTCCGCCACCCTGGATTGTACGTCTCGGAGTACGATCCATTTGACTGCCTTCGAAAGTCATTAAAAGCGTTTACTTGTTCCATAGGATACTCGGCACAAGCCGGCATTGATGGACAATTCTGTGCTAGATACATGGGACTAGCACAGATGGAACAACTTTCAACATTGAATGTGTTGGCAGCATTGATGGATTGGCTCACAGTGAGAGCGTCAATCTTCTTGGTGAGGGCATCTAACTTTATCCTCAAATCAACGTCCTCTCTGACCTCATAGATGCCTCCCCTCTTAGGAGCACGAATGGACTTATCTCGACAGCTTGAAAAATCCCACTGCTGTGAGTTGTCGGACAACTTGTCCAACGCCATATATGCTTCGTCTCCTGTTAGACTCAAGAATGCCCCCCATTCATAGACTCGATCATACTACGGTTGGGTTGAGTCAACCCTTGGTAGAAGAATTGAACAAGTCTCTACTTCTCATATCCATGTGGAGGGCATCTGATCAGTAACTCTTTAAAGCGCTCCCAGCTTTCAGAGAACTTCTCATCCTCGTCCTGAGTGAAAGAGCTAATCTCCTTTCGGCACTCATTCACTCTAGACATTGGGAAAAACTTATGATAAAATTTGCTAAGCAGGTTTTCCCAAGATGTAATAGACCCGGACGTGTTGGAGTCTAACCACGCCCTAGCTCTATCGTGAAGGGAGAAAGGGAAGAGTCGAAGATGGACTGACTCCTCAGAGAAGTTCTGGAATTTGAATGTAGCACAAATGTCTTTGAACTTCTTCACATGACTATAGGGATTTTCAAGATCTAAGCCATGGAATGAGGGTAGGAGTTGGATAACATGTGGCTTCAAATCAAAGTGTGTGGCATTGGTTGGTGGCAACACTATGCAGGAAGATGAGTTAGTCGCAACGGGTGCGAACAAATCCCTAAGGGATGTAGTGGAGTCCACGTTCCAAGCTCTAGGTTGCTCTACATGTTCAGGATGATTAAAATTTTCTCCCATCTCAACAGTCTCTTTCTCAACTAGTGCTCTTTTCTGCCTCCTAAGATTTCTTTCTAAGTCGGGATCTAAATGTGTCAAATCTAAGTTCAAGGATCTCCGACCAAGCATACACTAACAGAAAAATAATGAGATACTAACCAGCAGAAGCAACAGAATAAAGCAAACACAAAACTCAAAAAAAAAAAAATTTTTTTTTAAAATTAAATTAACTAGTAGAAAAATAAAATCAATTCAGACCAAAAATTTTCACAAACAAAACAGTTCCCCGGCAACGGCGCCAAAAACTTGTTGTGAGTTTTAAATTACTCGCAAGCGCACGAGTCGAATCCACAGGGAATTGCGTTGTGAAAATATAATTTAATCTAAACTAACTCTATTTTAACCTAGTTCCGAATTGTGAATGATATTTTAGAAAACAAATTAAAACTAAACTAAGTTGATTTAAAAACTAATAATTAAAAGCACTAAGGTTTCCGAATCCACTCCACCGAAGTTAAGCATACATGCTCTAAAAATATAGCCTATCAAAACATTCAATGAATCCAACTATAAGACAAAAAACAAAGAATATCCCAACTAAACCAAAAGCACCCGATGTATCCGCTCTTAACAAATCACAAAGGGAATCCAATTTAATCGAAAAGAATTCAATGTATCCATCAGATGAAACACAAAGAAAATCCAACAGACAATTTAAACTCAATCAATTATAAGATTAACTCAAATAATTGACAGAACATTTATACTAAAATTTTTTCAGATTTATACAAGCAAATCTGAACTACTACGCCAAACAACGGCGGGGCTTCATCTTCAACC
This sequence comes from Bretschneidera sinensis, assembly GCA_023935145.1. Taxonomy (NCBI): domain Eukaryota; kingdom Viridiplantae; phylum Streptophyta; class Magnoliopsida; order Brassicales; family Akaniaceae; genus Bretschneidera; species Bretschneidera sinensis. Next base: position 74,331,843 of record CM043703.1, on the reverse strand, counting down.
TTAGCTGAAGAGTTTAGCCACTCATATCTATAAAGCTATAATAAAAAGTGCTAAACATTTAAACTAAAACAATTGAATATAAAAAAATAAATAAAAAACTTTACATGGGAGAAATTCCACTCGCTGACGGGCGGCGCTTCCCCTAGTGGTAGCAATGCCTTCGGGATCCACCAAAATGCTGGCAGAAGTCCACCGGTAAACACCAAAGTGGCTCAGGAATTGTACTCTGAATTATGAAGTCAGGTGGTGTTTATATAGGGGGAGACCCGGACTAATGTGGCTTGCAAAAACGATGTGGGATACTGGCCCGAGTGCTCTCGATCGCAGTATGTTGCGATCGATCGCAGATGCACTCGATCGCATGTCTGGTGCGCTCGATCTCAGGTGCGTTCGATCGCGTGTCTGGTGCGCTCGATCGCGCTGGTGCAATGTACTGCAAACATTTCGATATGGGATTGATGACCTTGCGCTCGATCATAGGCAGGTGCACTCGATCATAGGCAGATGCGCTCGAGCGCAGGTGCACTCGATCGCATATCTCGTGTGATCGATCGCAATGTCTCCAGAAGCTTCAAATCTCCTGAAATGCTTCATTTTCTCCACAAAGCTGTAAAAACACACAAAACACAAGAAAAACGTAAAATAAAGTAAAATACTACTAACTAAGAGCATAACAAATGTAAGTTAAGGGTCTAAAATATGCAATATTTAAGACTCATCAAATAACTCAACTTAGATATTTCAAAGATTTTTGTGCATGAAAGAGTAAAAAATTGATTGTATGTGTATTCTCTTGTTTTGAAATTTGAAATGCTCAATAGTGTGGGTTTAAATAGCCTTGATGTAATATGCCCGTTTTGAATTGATTTAGTACGTTTTGGTACAATTTGTGCTGAAATCTCGCGTCTCAACGGTCATATTTTTTGAACTACCAGTCGACTGGGTCTTAGTACCAGTCGACTGGGTCCACTTTAAAAATCACATATTTAAGGCTATTGAAGGTACCAATCGACTAGGAACCATTTGCCTAAAGTACCAGTCGACTGTGGACATACTGTCCCATATACCAGTCTTCTTGTATATGTACCTAGTCGACTGGGTTAACAACTCAGTTTTCATGTTTTGAAGAGATTTTAACTTTAAAACATTTGATTAAAAGGTTATATTAAAATGATTTTCAAAATGAGCCATTGGACAAGCTAATTACCTGAACAAGTGAGACTTACAACTTGTTTTAATACCATAGACCTATACTAGTTCTTCTGTCTTCACTTGATGTTTGATTCGGGTTGAGTTCTTGCACCTTGATCCTTGGTTGAATGCTCTTATAGCTTAATACACTTAGATAGCATTGTTAGTATAATAAGAGTTGTGTTTTGTCATCATTAAAATATAGGTGAGGGTCAACATAGTATCATTAGACCCAACCATAATTTCTTTTCATCTTCTATCCTGTTAGTAAAAAATAAAGATGGTTCTTGGAGGTTATGTATAGATTATAGAGCTCTAAATGCCATTACAGTCAAGGAAAGTTTTCTCATTACAACTATTGAGGAACTACTAGATGAACTACATGGAGAAAAATTGTTTTCCAAGTTGGATTTAAGGGCTGGATATCATCAAATTAGAGTGGAGCCTGTTGACATTCACAAAACAACATTCAAAACACATAAAGGCCATTATGAGTTCTTAGTAATGCCTTTTGGAGTCACCAATGCACCTTTTACCTTTCACTCCACTATGAAATAGGTTTTTCAACCCTACTTGAGAAAGTTTGTTACTGTTTTCTATGATGATATACTCGTTTATAGTTCTTCTTTCCATGATCATTTACAACACTTGAGAATTGTCCTAAAACGCTTAATCTCTCATCAACTATATGCAAAACTTAGTAAATACTTATTTTGCCAATCCTCAATAGAATATCTAGGTCATTATTCCTATTAAAAGAGTAAGACCAAATATTTCTAAAGTTATAGCTATGCTTGAATGGCTAGTGCTCCAAAATGTGAAACAATTGAGAGGATTTTTAGGCCTTACAGGGTACTATAGGAAGTTTGTCCAAGGATATGCCACTATGGTTGTCTCATTGATTGATCTTTTGAAGAAAGAAGCTTTCCATTGGACTATAGAAGCTATGAGTTCTTTTATTCACTTGAAGCAAGCTATGACAGAAGTTCCAGTGTTAGCCTTACCAAATTTTACAAAGCCTTTTGAGGTGGAGATCGATGCTTCCAATGTAGGAATTGGTGCTGTCTTACAATAACAAGGACATCCCATTGCTTTTTATAGTAAGAAGTTCAGTACCAGAATGGTTACAACATCCACTTGTGTCAAAGAATTGTTTGCCATTACCCAAGTTGTTCTTAAGTGGAGAGAATATTTGTTGGGCAGAGAGTTCATCATTAGAACTGACCATAGAAGTTTAAAAAATTTGATGGATGAGGTTATTTAGATTTTAGAGTAGCATCATATCTCAGCAAATTACTAGGATATCACTACACTATTATGTACAAATTTGGAAAAGAGAATGCAGCAACAGATGCCTTATCCAAATTACCTAATAGTACTCCTAACAATGCTTCCAGTTCTAGCATATCAGATATCCAACTGATGACTGTAGTAACCATCCCTACATTTGAATTCTTGATATAATTACAACAAGATAATTTAGCTCATCCTGAATTGGTGGCACTACATCAAGGCTTACAAAATGGTACTTAAATGATCAAGCTTATCCAGTAAAGAAGGGGTTACTGTACTACAACGGCAGGTTAATGCTTGCTTGTACTTCCTTCTTTAAACCTTTTATTTTGGAAGAATTTCATGTAACACCTACTAGAGGAAATGTTGGCATACTCAAAACCTTTTTGAGGATCTCAGCAGGCTTTTACTGGCCTAGGCTAAGATATGATGTTAAACAGTTTATCACCAAGTGTGTCATCTATCAATAGACTAAGTACCTCACTACAATACTAGCTATTCTTTTACAACCATTGCCAATACTAGAACAAATTTGGGAAGAAATTACTGTGGATTTCATCACTAGTTTATCTAGTTCTCAAAGTCATACAGTGATCATGGTGGTAGTTGACACACTATCTAAGGGTGCTCAATTTGGTGCATTGCCTACTAATTTCACTGCTAAAAAAGTTATTAAATTATTTGCTGAAATGGTGGTCAAATTATGTGGAATCCCTAGATCTATTATTTTTGATAGAGACTCAGTCTTCTTGAGTAACTTATGATAATATCTCTTCCATTTTAGTGGTACAAGACTAGATATGAGCTCTACCTATCACCCTCAAATAGATGGACAATATGAGGTTCTCAATAAGTTTTTGGAGCAATACCTGAGACCATTTGCTCATGATCAACCTACTATATGGTCCCAGTTTTTATTGTGGGCAAAATATTGGTATAGAAGCTCCTATCATACTACTATAAAAATGACCTCTTTCCAAGCTATTTATGGTAGACAAACCGCTGTAATCATACATTACATCAGAGGTTCCTCTCATATTGAAGCTTTGGATCAGAACTTATCTACTACGGACACAATTCTTACAAAACTTCAGCAGAATTTACAAGTTGCTCAGGCTAGAATGAAGTATTTTGCAGATCACAACAGAACTAATAGTTATTTTGCTGTAAGAGATTGGGTTCTTGTCAAACTCCAACCATATAGACAGTAATTTGTGGCTGTAAGACTCAATCACAAGCTCAGTAAAAGATTTTATGGGCCTTCTGAAGTTCTGCAGATGGTGGGAGTTGTAGCTTACAAGTTGGCTTTATCTGTCTATAGCAAAATTCACCATGTCTTTCATGTGTCTCTTTTGAAGAAATTTCATGGTGATCCTAACCAAGCCCTGTCTCCCTTACCTCCTCTAGCAGTGGGAAACAAACCTGTTATTATGCCTATGGAAATATTGGGTCATAGAACTATTATTCTTAACCAACAACAAGTCCAATAAGTTCTAGTGTAGTGGCAAGGTTTAGCACTTGAAGACACTTCTTGGGAAAATTTATATAACTTATCTCAACTTTATCCTTAAGAACAAGGTTGTATTTGATGAGGGTGGCAATTATATAATCAAAGAAATGGAACCTGTAGCACTGGATCGGGATCAAATGGTAGTAGATACACAACAATTTCTACCAACAGAGGAAGAAAATAGTACAAAGCTAGATATTCAAAACCAACCAAGAAGGACTAAGAAGGTTCCTAACTGGACAAAAAAGTTAGTCACTCAGAAACAAAATGGAGAAAATAAATGTTTGTTAATGGAATATAAAATATTAGAAAAGCAAACTCGATGTCACTTTATACTGTTAAAAATGTTGTTTGTTGTAGGTATCGCTCCATTCTGTCGTACCTATGACTTCGAGCTTAATACTCAAGGTAATTCCTTTTGAAGAAGATTAATAAGAGAGGGTGCAGATCAAAGTGTGATGGTATATAGAAGGATTACAACCTACTAGATCCAACACACCCTTTTATGAGCAGTAAAGAGGCTCCAAATAGGATGCACTTTTAAGTGTTAGACTTTTTATGTTCGACATCTCACTATATGTGGCGTTAGGCCTTATCGAGAGACATATTTCGAGGGACGAGTCATCTAACCACAAAGCAGAGACAACATGTAATTTGGAGTCACTATTTGACTTTAAAGAGGGCCAAAATCCCATATCATTGGCCTATAAGAGATTCGGGGCAAGAGATTGAGGTACGAAAGAAGAAGGATTAAGGTTTCCCCTCTTGTTTAAATCGAAACCTATCACTCGCATTCTTGAAAAAATATTTAACAATTAAATTAAACTATGTTTTTTACACACTAAACATGCATGCATACTCAATTGCAATTATATCAAACAACAATTATATCAACTAACCCAAAAATATCAATCATGCATAGGAGAAATTTAAACATCCAAAATATATAATCGAGGAGCATAGAATATTATAATTCACTTAAAATAGGAGAAAATATATTAGTGCATAAGGGGATAAGTATCAATAACAAAAAATGAGTTGAAAATCGCGAAATTGAAAAGTTCCAATCAGGTTAGCCGTTTGGTCTAGGAGAGACCCGACCCTAAGTCCTATAGGGCTGACCAACCCTAAGGAGGAGTTGGTTGGCTCCTTTGGTGTTTTTTGGTAATTTCAGGCTTTTATACTTTTTTATGTTTTTGGAAAGTTTTAATCTAATTTGAGAAAAACAAAATTATGTTAAATTCTAATCTAAATGACATGTGAATATGCAAACAATCCTAAAAAAAATATTGTTTTTATATGACAAGCGATTTTAATTAATTATATCTAAGATGCAAAACCAATCTACATGATATATGATTTTTGGATGCAAACCTAGAATATGTTTCTACGTGATGTATAAAGACAAATTGAAATTCTAAAACATAAATTTAATTAAATATTAATCTAAGGAGATTGATGTGCAAATTTTAAATGCTCGCAAGTGCACGAATCACAAATAGTATTGCGATGAGTTTACTCTCGAGGTCAATCTCTCAAGGAATTGCACTGGTTTAAATCCTAAATTACTTTCTTAAAATTACTAAAACAAACTCTGAAATTAAATCCTAAACACTCTAATTAAAATATTGGTGAAGAGAAAATTGAAAAAAAAAACAATTAAGTAAATTAAACAAAACGAATTATTAAGAGATAAGTATAATCAATGAGAACAATTGGGAGTTTAGCTTCCTATCCAATCATGAATTAGAACATTTGGTGAATATAAAGAATTAATCAACTTCCAAGATTATTGGTATTTCTGCTAAGACTAGAGAATGCCATTGATTGTGTTTATTCTCAATTTACAACTAATTAATTAGATCCCATGGATCGTGTTCATCAATTAATTAGTTAAATTAAGTATAAAGAAAATGTAACCACATAAATCACAATTTGATTTGAATCCCATATTTAAATTCCTATTCAAGAAAGCTTAATTAGGTATAGATGATTTGTCCTCAACCTAAACTTGAATGTTAACCTTGACTATCAATAATAGATGGCCAATCAACAAGCAATAATGAAAGGTATGAAGGATATTGAATAAGAAATAATATGGAAAATTTCATAAAACTAAATCCACCAAAATATCCAAAACAATCAAGGCAGCTCAACCAAACACCCAACAATGCATTCAGCTGCTCATGTTTAAATCCCAATCATAGAATTCAAATACTAGGGTTACAAGCATATTGAAGGACAAAAGGAGAAAAGATAGAATTTCTTCCCTGATTACAAGATGAATCCTCAAAGTCTTGAAGCGATTGATTGTCATCTTCAATCTCTTGATAACCCGTCTTGATGAAAGAAACCATCTCCTCCTTCAGATCTCCCAAAACTGCCCTTGATAATATCTCTCCAAGAACTGCAATCATCTGCCCCCTTCTCTGAGTCTAAAATTCCTATATATAGCTGTAAGGAGACGGTTTTGTAGACAGAAAAGTCGCCCTTGGGTTTCTGTTCAAGCCGCGTGCTTCTACCGTTGTCTAGGCTCGGTTCTGCTGTTGTCCAGGCCATGTGTTTGTTGTTGTCTAGGCTAAGTTTCTGTTGTCCAGAACTGGTCCGGTTGTGCTGCTATCCAGCTCGTTCAAATCCCAAAAAAATCAGAAATTAAAAGCTCATTCACTTCTGCCATGCTGAAATCATGCACAGCCTGACCTTTGTTTACTAAAATTGCCATAACTTTCTCTAAAAAAATCACATTTACGAGTTGTTAAATTCTACAGAAAATAGACATTTGGATCTTTCCAAGCATATATGGCTCATCTCTTGGTTCTTCCTGAATCAATATAGTTTAATCCATAAAAATGACTGATCTGTACGGGCAATTATGGCAATTTAGTGAAACTCCTTTCCAAGTGCTTGTAAACCTATAAAATAATGAAAAATAACTCAAAGTAACAAATTCTTAAGCTAAACATATAAATAAATATTTGAAAAACATACAAAATTCTAGGACAAATATTCGTTCATCAAATAACCCCAAACCTAGATTTTACTAGTCCTCAAGCAAAACTAAAAGAAAACATAAACAAAACAAACCTAAAAACTTAAATCAACAAAACCCTCATTCCTTAATTCTTATTATGATTATATCTAGATATCTTATGCACAATTATGTTCGCAGTCTCAACACTTCACAATTCATTGCTCAAATCAAGTACACATTGCACATCCATATTCCAATGCTCAAAACACCTCACGTCAATTAACCCCAAACTTAACGTCAAGAATCCAAATTCGCTTCGACTCTAGGCCTTATAGGATTCACTCATTAAGCACAACTCATCAAGCATATGAGAATAGAAGTTATGTAAACAAGATATTTCAAATATAAATTCGCATATGAATATGGATATCATCAAAGAACGCTCATATGTTCGTAAAATAGATCTCATGAAAGGAATAAAATGTTAGGATTGCAAAGCTATCACATCGCCTATATCATATCCTAGTCAAACACCTCAAGCAAAACTTATTGAGTATGAACCTATGCATAAATGGCCGTGGTTGGCCGAACCTGATTTACACCAAAGCTCTTTCTTTTCAACTCTTTATAAGAGCGACTTCAATACCCTTGAAGTATCTCAGGTCCTCTTTCTTGTCTAACCAAATCCATTTTTGACATGTTTCTCATATATATAGGAATTTGGATCTTTCTCTAGAGACAGTGGCAACTAGGGCGTATAACGATAGGCACATACTCAAACTTCTTACTCAAGTCATTCAACTAAAATAATGAGAATACACAAAATGATACTTTAAGTGAGTTATATAATCGTAGCATTCAATGCAAAACCTATAGAGATCATCTAACAATTAAGGTCATAACGAAGAGTGTTTAAGAGTACCAAGAAACTAACTCTCAGAATAAAATGCTTATGGCTCAAATAACTCACTAGGTAGTCTCCACTATTTGATTCTCAATCATTAGATCTAGGTTCATCTCAGTATCAACATCAAGAGCACAGTCTATGGAATATGAATATGCATCAATCCTCACAACAACTTATCAGTGTTAAAGAAACTAAACTCAACATGCATAAAAGACTTGATTACTAAATATAAAACAAATCGTAGCATGAAAATTTTGTCTCAGCAAGTTCTAATTGTACCCCTAAACCTAAACTAAACATTTTCCTCAATGCATGAAATCAAACACGCATTTAGAAAAACATTTAGAAGAGAACAACGAAAATGAAAGAATAGAAAACATGCTCTATCGAATGGGTGGGTTACCTCCCACCAAGCGCTTTCTTTAACGTCTTAGTAAGACGTTGGTTAAACTTATTTAGGATAGTGCCCTTCAATGCACTCAACAACCCCCTTGTCATGGACACCTTCCAAGTAAGGCTTCACACGATGCCCGTTGACCTTGAATGTCACTTAAGTCTTCGGGTTTAGCAACTCTATCGCTCCATGAGAAAAAATGTTGAATACCGAAAATGGTCCGCACCATCTTGACTTCAATTTTCCTGGAAATAATTTGAAATGAGTGTTAAACAAAAGAACTTTCATTCCAAGATAAAGAGACTTACGGATAAGGCCTTGGTCATGGTAACACTTAGTGTGTTCTTTGTATATCTTTGCATTCTCATAGGCTTCATCACGAATCTCTTCTAACTCATTGAGTTGTAGTAACCGCTTCTCTCCTGCCATTTCCATGTCCATGTTCAACTCCTTGATTGCCCAATACATCCGATGCTCAAGCTCAACCAGTTAGTTGCATGCCTTTCTAAAAACCAATCGATAGGGGCTCATCCCAATTGGTGTCTTGTACACCGTGTGGTATGCCCACAATGCGTCATTAAGCTTGGTTGCCTAGTCCTTCCGTGATGGTCGCACCATCTTTTCCAGAATGCCCTTGATTTGTCGATTGCTTACCTCAACTTGACCCAAAGTTTGTGGGTGATATGAAGTCCCCACCTTGTGTGTGATGCTATACTTCTTCAACAACCAGTCACAGAGTTTATTGCAAAAGTGGGTTCCCCCATCATTGATTATGGCCTTCAATGTCCCAAACTTGCTAAATATCATATCCTTCAAAAATTTCACAACACAGTTAGCATCATTGGTTCGGGTTGGTATAGCCTTAACCCATTTGGACACATAATCAACCATAACTAATATATATTCATATCCATGTGAAGGCGAAAAAGGACCCATGAAATCAATTCCCCGGACATCAAATAATTCAATGACAAGATTGTTAGTTAGAGGCATCTCATTTCTCTTTCCAATACTACCAGTCCTCTAACATTTATCACAACACATGAAAAACTTATGAGCATATTTAGAGAGAGTTGGCCAATAAAATCCAGATTACAATACCTTGAGAGCCGTTTTCTTACCTCCAAAGTGACCCCCGCAATGAAGTTCGTGGCAAAAAGAAAGAATGATCTCATACTCAGCCTCAGGTACATATCTCTGAATGATTTGATCTTGACCAAATTTGAACAAATAAGGCTCATCCCAAATGTAACTCCTGCAAGAAGACAAGAATCTCTTCTTTTCTTGAAAAGAGAGGTTAGGTTGCAAGACACCACAAGGAAGATAATTTACAATATCAGCATACCATGGCTCTTGACTTATAGCAAATAATTTTTCATCGAGAAAAGTGTCAACAATTTTCTTATCTTCTTTTGCTTATGTGAATCAAAGTCCGAAATTAACCTAGAAAGGTGATCTGCAACAACATTCTCACTACGATTTTTATCCCTTATTTCTAGGTCAAATTCTTGCAAAAGCAAGACCCACCGAATTAGTCTTGGCTTAGCATTTGGCTTAGTTAATAAGTGTCTCAATGCCGCATGATCAGAATGCACAATGACTTTAGATCCTACCAAGTAAGGCCTGAACTTGTCTAATGCAAACACGACAGTCAAAAACTCTTTTTCCGTGGTGGAATAGTTGAGTTGGGCATCATTAAGTGTTCTACAAGCATAATAGATCATATGTGAACGCTTATCCACTCATTGCCCCAAAACAACCCCTATAGCATAATCAGATGCATCACACATAATCTCAAAAGGAACTGACCAGTTAGGGGCCATGATAATAGGCGCCGATGTCAACTTTTCTTTCAAAGCATTAAAGGCGATAAGACAATCATCATCAAAAGTAAAAGGAACATCTTTAGACAAAAAATTACATAATAGACGACTTATCTTAGAAAAATCTTTAATAAATCTCCTATAGAAACTTGCATGTCCTAAGAAACTCCTAATCCCCTTAACCGAAGTCAGGGGCATCAATTTAGCAATCACGTCAATTTTAGCCTTATCTACTTCAATACCTTTACTAGAAATCACATGCCCTAATACAATGCCTTGTTGTACCATAAAATGACTCTTCTCCCAACTGAGTGTTAAATTACACTCAATGCATCTTTCAAGTACCAAAGTCAAATTATGCAAACAATTATCAAATGAGGTCCAAAAACTAAAATTTTTTCCATAAATAGCTTAATGAATTTCTCCACCATATTCGAGAATATTGACATTATGCATCTTTAGAATTTGGCTGGAGCATTGCATAGGCCAAACAACATCCTTCTAAAGGAAAATGTCCTAAATGGGCATGTGAATGTTGTATTCTCTTGATCCTCTGGCGCAATCGACACTTGATAATAACCTGAAAGACAATCAAGAAAACAATAAAAATCATGCCATGCTAGTCTTTCCAACATCTGATCAGTAAAAGGAAGTGGAAAACGATCTTTTTTAGTAGCTGAGTTCAGTTTCTTGTAATCAATGCACATTCTCTATCCTGCAGTCATCCTAGTGGGAACTAGCTCATTCTTCTTGTTTTGCACCACTGTAATCCCAGACTTCTTAGGCACAACATGATCTGGACTAATCCATCTACTATCTAAAATAGGGTAGATAACTCATGCATCTAGGAGTTTTAAAATTTCTTTCTTCACTACCTCTTGTAGGTTAAGGTTTAGTCTCCTTTGAACTTCCCTCACAAGTTTGGCACCGACCTCTAAAATGATCTTATACATCACGTAGCAGGACAAATACCCCTGATGTCATTTATACTCCATCCTTTTGCTCTCTTAAGTCTGTTAAGCTCCTTCACAACTCTCTCCTCTTGGGTTTAGGTCAAAGTAGATGAAATAATTACAGGATATGTGTCTCCCTCTCCTAGAAATACGTACTTAAGGTGCTTAGGTAACTCTTTAAGTTCAAGCTTAGGTGGAGTAGTATCTTCCCTAGGTAGGGAACTTGGCAATTCTAAAGGTTTGCTAGACTCTTCTTGGGGTGACATTGGTATTGCACTATCTAACATCTCATGATACCCTTTAGTCTCCTCTTCTAGTGTTTCCTCTACTCTCTCAGTTGTAAGAGAAACTTTAAACTTATCCTCTATTTCTGTCCGTAAATAAGTGTCATAAACAAGTGAGTCCACACAATCAATAAAAGAACACTCATCGTTAGTAGAAATAGAAGAAATAGTAGTTAGAGAATCAAGCATTTTAAATTGTATAGTCTCTCCCAAGACTGTCATCGTTAACCTCCCATTATGGACATCAATAATAGTCTTGGTTGTGGCCATAAATAGTCTACCAAGAAGAATTGTGTGCTCTTTGTCCTTAGATGGGGTTCCTTCCATCTCCAATACCACAAAATCCACAGGTACAATCACTTTGTCTACCTGCACCAATATATCCTCAACTATTCCCTTAGGATATTTAACTGACCTGTCAGTGAGTTGAAAGGACATAGTTGTTGACTTAATCTCCCCCAAACTTAGTTTCAAGTATATCGAATATAGCATGAGATTTATACTTGCTCTTAAGTCTAGCATTGCTTTGGCAACCTTCTTGTTTCCTATTGTGATGTTGATGATGAATTCAGGATCTTTCAGCTTAGGTGGAAAGCTTTATTAGAGCACCGCACTAGCAACTTCTAACACCATCACTTTCTCGTTCTTCTTGTATTTCCTCTTTTTGGTGTTAAGTTCCTTAAAGAATTTCGCATATGATGGCACATTCCTGATAAGTCCAAAAGAGGCAAATCAATATTCACTTTAGAAAGCATGTCAAAAAATCAGAAAATTTCTTATCCTGTTTAATATCCTTCAGATGGCTTGGATAAGGAATAGGAGGCCTGTAAGGCTCGGTCGCCTTATGCAGTGTCATGAAGAAAGATGACTCCTTCTCCTTGCTCTCTTCAGATGTTTGAGAAGATTATGGATCTTCAACTGAATTTTCTTTAGGAGCATCATGCTCCTTTTGCTTCTCAATTGATTTTCCTGCATCATGTGGCAAGTCATAAGAAATTTTATCTTCAGAATTGTTGTTAAGAATTTTACCACTTCGCAGCACTGTAATAGCCTTTGCTTGCTCAGGTTAGCTAAGCAACTTCCCTTTTTGATGTACTTGCAATTGTTTCACAAGTTTCCCAACTTGTACTTCCACCCTCTTCATTGATGCCTCTAAGGAATCCAACCTTTGGCTATGTCTCTCATTGTTCTCTTTGCTAAATTGAACAAAAGCATTCAAGTTCTCCTCCAAAGTTGGATTTCTAGGCTGATTGGGTGGTGCAACATGGTTTTGATATTGAACTGGTCTTGAAATTTGAGCATAAGCCGGAGTGTTGTTAGTCTTCCAGGAGAAAATGGGATGATTTCTCCACCCAGGGTTGTAGGTGTTAGAATATGGATCATTCCTCGGCCTAGGTTGGTAAGACTCTATTGCATTAACTTGTTCTTATTCATTTCCTGTATGAGATTCAGAAGAAAACGAACAAGTGTTAGCACTGTGACCAAAAACCCCACAAACTCCACATACCTCATAATTGGGCGTGTTTGTGGTAGTGAGAAGTGTGACTTGTTTGGTCAACTCTGCAAGTTGCATTGCCATATTGTTGTTGGAGCTCAATTTATTAACCTTAACTCTCATTCCTCTTATACTCTTTTGTTGGGAATTAGCACCCAACATCTCATATAACTCGCATGTCTCCTCCGTAGTCTTTTCTCCCATGGTTCCACCGGCAGCGTTATCAATCGTATATTGACACTGTTGTGTCAATCCATCATAGAAGAATTGACTTTGTAGCTGCAATAGGTAATGATAGTGGGGACACTAGATTAGAAGCATCTTGAACCTGTACCATGCTTCATGGAAGGGTTCTCCCTCCATTTGTGAGAATGTGGCAATCTTAATTCTCAACTTAGTGGTCTTCTGATGGGAGTAGAATTTGTTCATGAACCGATTGTAGATTGCTTCCCATGTAGTCAAAGAACCGGGTGGAAGGGTCATCAACCATGCTTTTGCTCTATCTTTTAATGTGTAGGGGAAACATCTTATCCTGAGTTGATCCTCATTCAGCCCCTGTAGAGGAAAAGTCTTTACTATTGCATAGAAATCCCTTATGAAGGTTAATGGGTCTTCATTTGGAATTCCATAGAATGAAGGAAGCATGCTAAAGCGGATATTTTTTATCTCATAATTCTGTGTAGCTTCCCCCAATTGGATGCAAGATGTGGAAGTGATGATGATCAGCCTTGCATACTCCTTCATCATAATTTGTCTTTCAGCTCCTTCCATTCTTTTAAGCTCCTCTTTTTCAATTCCCTCAACATTTTCTTTTTCTTCCGTAGGCTGTAACGTCTCCCTTAGCCTATGGATGTTGTCTATTGCTGGCACTAGATTTATCCTTTGGGATCTTCTAGCGTGCATGTACCTGAAGAAAACAAAATAAAAATTAAGCTACCAGGAATCAAGAGAGCGAAAATCAAGAAACAAATTAATGCTAATTTAAATCAAGAAGCAAATAAAGAAAATTTGACGAAATAAAAGAAATAAAAAATACACCTAAAAGAAAGAAATGAAATAAAATAAAAATAAAAATAAAAACAAAGAAAATAACTAAAGAATTAAACGCCAATTCCTCGACAATGGCGCCAAAAACTTGATGTGCAAATTTTAAATGCTCGCAAGTGCACGAATCACAAATAGTATTGCGATGAGTTTACTCTCGAGGTCGATCTCTCAAGGTATTGCAGTGGTTTGAATCCTAAATTACTTTCTTAAATTTACTAAAACAAACTTTGAAATTAAATCTTAAACACTCTAATTAAAAGATTGGTGAAGAGAAAATTGAAATAAAAACAATTAAACAAAACGAATTATGAAGAGATGAGTATAATCAATTAAAACAATTGGGAGTTTAGCTTGCTATCCAATCATGAATTGGAACATTTGGTGAATATAAAGAATTAATCATCGCAATTAAACTCCCAATTGTATCTTTTTCCACCTCTCCTTGATGCTTCTTCTAGTGTCTTTTGGCCTTATTTCTGCAAGGTGCGCCTCAACTAATCCAAGGTGCAGCGCGCACACTGCCCTTGTTCTCCGAGTTAGACCCTAATTAGGTCTTTAATGATTTTTTCAAACCCTAAAACACCCTTAGGCCTTGTACACTATAAATAGACCACTTAAGGTTTGTAATTAGACATTCAAAAACCTAGAAAACTCAAGGGAGGCTGCCACACTCTCCCCCATGGCTAACTAATCTCCAAGCAAGGCGAAGGGATGAATCCCTAGGTGTAGTTGTTTCTAGTTCCCTTACTTGATTTAGTTGTAATAGAGCTTTAACGTTCAAACATTGTTATAATTTACTTTTTAATCTAATTAGTAGATTTCTTATTAGTCCAGTGATTGCATGCTTCTTTTCCATATAAGTCTAGTCATGCTCTTCTTATGTGTATTTGTTTGGGTGTGATTGAGTCCGATAGATCTCTTTTATAGATTTATCCATTGCTGCGGTATTTCCATTTAGATATATCATCGTCTCTTGATAATTTATAAGTTAGGTCATGTGTGCTTGAAAGTAAAGAATAATTCATATCAATTACATTAGGGTTTATACATGCACTTTAATTGAATATTTGCCGATTGCCTGTTTGGGATGTGAAACTTGCAATCGAGATAAAAACAAATGAATCAAGTTAGGATTAGGGAAATGAACCTAATGAGGATTCCAGATCCTTATTGTTCCTCCATTATATTTCACAATGTATTTTACACAATTGTTTCACTATCAATTTCAGATTCTCTTACTCATTTGGATTTATCGTTTTGGATTAAAGTTTACCCCTTCCTTTATAGTTAACTTGTTTCCCTGTGGAATCGACACCCCAAAGCTATGCTACAACAACCGCGTTAATCTTTGGGTGTAATCAAATTTTGGAGAGCCATAAAATGCATCGTAATCATACTTATTGTTAGCACTTTAGGGTTGATTTAGGTTTTCATTCCATTTTTATTTGTTAACAACTCTAAAGTGGTATTCTTGGAGCATTAACTTATTTCGGTGCATTTTCAGGTATCTTGAGTTAAAAGAGATGGAAAAGCGATCATCATTTTAAATACGAAGCTTCAATGAATACTCAAGTGAGAGAGTGGTCGCGGAAGAGCCAAGATGAAGAGAAACTAAGAAAGGAGTTTTCACTAAGTCGTTAGAATTTCCATACAAATCAATCATCTTTGCAAATTAAAATATATTGATGTAGGAAGAACCAGGAGATGATCCGTATACGATTAGAAAGATCTGGAAGTCTAGTTTCTGGAGGATTTTACTGTTCATCAAAAGGATTTTTCAAGAGAAAGTTATGGCGGTTTTAGCGGACAGAGGTAAGATCTCCCGAATCAGCATCAGGGAGAGGCGCACCTTGGATCAGTTGAGGCGCACCTTGCAGAAAGAAGGCCAAAAGACGCTGGAAGAAGCATCAGGGAGAGGCACACCCTGGATTATTTGAGGCGCACCTCACAGCAACACACAAGAAGCTTTACAAAGCCAAGGTGCAGCGCAAGAAATCCAAGCTGCAGCGCGCACACTGCCCCTGTTCTCCGAGTTAGACCCTAATTAGGTCTTTAATGATTTGTTCAAACCCTAAAACACCTTTAGGCCTTGTACACTATAAATAGACCACTTAGGGTTTGTAATTAGACATTCAAAAACCTAGAAAACTCAAGGGAGGCTGCCACACTCTCCCCCATGGCTAACTAATCTCCAAGCAAGGCGAAGGGATGAATCCCTAGGTGTAGTTGTTTCTATTTCCCTTGATTCAGTTGTAATAGAGCTTTAATGTTCAAACATTGTTATGATTTACTTTTTTATCTAATTAGTAGATTTCTTATTAGTCAAGTGATTGCATGCTTCTTTTCCATATAAGTCTAGTCATGCTCTTTTTATGTGTATTTGTTTGGGTGTGATTGAGTCCGATAGATCTCTTTTATAGATTTATCCATTGATGCAGTATTATCATTTAGATATATCGTCGTCTCTTGATAATTTATAAGTTAGGTCATGTGTGCTTGAAAGTAAAGAATAATTCATATCAATTACATTAGGGTTTATACATGCACTTTAATTGAATATTTGCCGATTGCCTGTTTGGGATGTGAAACTTGCAATCGAGATAAAAACAAATGAATCAAGTTAGGATTAGGGCAATGAATCTATGGAGGATTCCCAGATCCTTGTTGTTCCCCCATTATATTTCACAATCTATTTTACACAATTGTTTCACTATCAATTTCAGATTCTCTTACTCATTTGGATTTATCGTTTTGGATTAAAGTTTACATCTTTTTTTATAGTTAATTTGTCTCCCTGTGGAATCGACACCCCAAAGCTATACTACAACACCGCGTTATGTTTTAGGCATAATCAATTTTTGGCGCTGTTGCTGGGGAAATGCACTTACTTACAAAGAAGTTTGTCAACTCTAAGACAAGACGGTACTATCGTTACTTTCTATTGGTTTTGATTTTCTGATTTTTTTTTTGTTCTGTTTTACTTATCACTTTTAAAAATAAAAAATAAAAAACTCAGTTGGTGTATGCTTAGACCGAGAGATTCACGAGGGAGATTCATTAAGGGACTTGAATTAGAAATACCTTTCCCTTCCACATCCGTTAGTGAGACCTCACCTAGATCAAACCCTAGTGTACACCCAACAGAAAATATAGAAAATTTTGTTAACATGGCTGAAAACCCTAATGAGATTGTTGCTAGGACACTTAAAGATTATTTACATCCTAGCCGAATAGCCACCCCATCTTGTATCATATTCCCCCCTAATTTTCAACAACTTGATTTTAAGCCGAGCATGATCCAATTGCTACCAACCTTCCATGGGTTTGAGAATGAAAACCCCTATATCCACATTAGGGAATTTGAGGAAGTAGTAGCAACCTTTCAAGGTAGGGCGGAAATGGTAGATGCCGTCAAACTTCGGTCTTTTCCCTTTTCACTTAAGGAAAAAGCCAAGGCTTGGTTGTACTCATTAAGGCCTAGGTCCATAGGTAGTTGGGATGAGATGACATGAGTTTTCTTCCAAAAACACTTCCCAACCCATAAGACCAATAACCTCAAGAGACAAATCTCAAACTTTGCACAAAAGGAGAGCGAAACCTTATATCAAGTTTGGGAACGTTTCAAGGACCTTTTGAATTCTTGTCCACACTATGGGTATGAGAGTTGGCGGGTGGTTAGCTACTTCTATGATGGAATTCTAAGTAGGGAGAGGTAGTTCATAGAAATGATGTGCAATGGGGATTTTCTTCAAAAAGATCCTAACCAAGCCATAGATTTCCTAGATGACCTATCAGAAAAATCCTACACTTGGACAAGACCAAATGCTATGGAAAGCACTAGGAGAAATCAACCCACTGGGATTTATCAACTTAAGGAAGAGGATAACCTTAAAGCCCGTTTAGAGGCCCTAACTAAGGAAATTGAAGCCTTAAAAACCATAAATGCTAGGACTCCTGAATCAGTTGCTAGGGTAGAGTCCTATGAGCCTTGTTTCATGTGTAATGGGGTAGATCATTTACCTAAGGATTGTCCAGTTTATTTTGAGATGAAAGAACAGTGTAATGCTGTGGGTTTACCCTTTGGGAAATCACACTCACCCTACTCTAACACCTATAATCCCAGTTGGAAAAATCACCCTAATTTTAGTTGGAAATTCGACATGCAACCCCCTGCCCACTCTAGTACCTAATGGCAACCGGAAGCAACTTCATATAATGCACCTCAACAATCTTTACCTTTGGAAGATATGTTTAAGTCATTTATGCAGGTACATGCCAAGAATGTGGAAGATCAAGGTAAAATAAATCAACAACTGTTAGAGGAGCAACAAGGGATCAAAGCGGAACAAAAGGAGATAAAGAGCCAACTCACTAAGTTGACTAGTTTCTTGGCGATTAAAGAGCAAGGATGATTTCCTTCGCAGCCACAAAAAAAATCCAAGGGGACAACATATGGCACAAACCTCTAATCCTGGAAATCAAAATGTTAAAGAGGTTAATGCCATAGTCACCCGTAGTGGTAAGAAAATTGATGGTCCCATTCTACCATCAAAATTGAGCAACAAGGATGAAACTCCCAAGGAACAAGAGGCCCATGATGATTATTCTCCACCGGTGCCTTTCCCTCAAGCACTCCTTAAACCTAAGGAGATAAATACAGCATTAAAAGGTGAGATTCTTGGACAATATCAGCATGTTAAAATTAATCTTCCTCTTCTTCATGTCATAAAACAGATTCCCAACTATGCTAAAGTCATCAAGGATCTATGCACACTCAAGAGGAAGCACAATGTGAAGCAGACAACATTCTTAATGGAGCAAGCAAGTGCTGTAATTAACAGCAAGACACAGCCTAAATATAAAGATCCGGGCTGTCCAACAGTGGCTTGTCAAATTGGAAACAAATCTTGTGGCCAAGCATTGCTAGATTTAGGTGCTAGTGTGAACCTCATGCCATACTCCATGTACTTGCAGCTAGATCTAGGTGAGATCAAACCAACCTCCGTGGTACTTCAATTAGCGGATAGATCGATAAGAAAACCAAGAGGTATCGTAGAAGATGTTTTGTTGCAAATTGATAATTTCTACTATCCTGTTGATTTTTTGGTTTTAGATACTGTTTCTACTATAAACACAGAGTCCAAAATTCCTTTGATACTTGGAAGACCATTCCTTGCCACTGCCAATGCCCTCATTAATTGTAAGAATGGCCTAATGACATTATCATTTGGAAATAGAACTTTAGAGGTAAATGTTTTTCGAGTCTCAAAACAGCCACATGAAGAGGATGAGTGCTTCGATACTTACATGGTTGATAAGCTCAATTTGGAGGATGAGCACACTAAAGATAATTCTAACTCTTTGGAATTCCTTCCTAATAATTTTAAGTTCGATAATTCTTTAATTTATTATGATGCTGTTAATGTTGTTGATATTTTTGATAAGTCACAGGAATTTATTAAGAAATCATGGCAACCATGCTTTGAGAAGTCACTTGAGAGAAGTCACATGGATGTGAAAATCAAATACCCTACTACTGATAATGAGTTGGCAACACCAAGAACACTTGAGCCATATGCGGTGGACTTTAAGTATTCCTTGCCAAAAGATTAGCATTAAGGCCATTAAAATGGAGCCTCATCTTCAGCACTACAATGAGGCCAGCAGTGAGAGTGGTGCAGCGTCTGGCTGAAGACATAAAACTTAGCACTCATGGGAGGCAACCCACAACATATCATTTTATTTTTTTTTGTTGTTTTTCATATTTCTTTTTGTTGTTTATTTTGTTGTTTTCCAGTTTTACTTTCGTATTTCTTTTTTAGGGATAAATATACGAAGTAGTTCAAATGGTGGTGCACAATTTTCAACTTCTGTGCACTTTTGGCTACAAAGGGAGTTTCCTTAACTTTTGCTTTCACATTGAGGACAATGCTTATTTTAAGTTGGGTGTGGAGGAAACATATTCCTGTTTTTCATGTTCTTCATTGAACTGCTTGGTGTCATTTTCTTTTTTTTGTTTGTTTTTAGCATGCTTTGTGTTTTCCTTGGATGTAATTCACATGTCAATGATATAAGCTTAATTGAGATAACATACAGCATTTAGAAGGAGTTAAATTTTGTTTCGGTTTGAAATTAATTTAAGTATCAATCTTAATTTGGTTAGAGACTCTAGTTTGTGGTAAGATTGTATGATTAGTCTTAAACATTTAAAGAAGTTTTATGTGGGATTGTTTGTGAATACTTTTGCGGTCTCAACAAGCTCTAGAACTTATTTGATAATCATTTGAGGCAAATTCCTAGAATGCACACTACTTTGGATATGATATAGGCCATTTTTGAACCGTCTGAGCCTTTCAAACGTACCTTTGCAATATATATCACTAGTCACCTATTTGAGCCTTTTTCTTGAAAAAGAATTTGAGCCTTGTTTCTTTCAAAAACTCATTTACTTATCCTTATGAACCTAAAAATATTTTATCCTTATCTTTTTTTATTCTTTTAAAAGAACTTAGTTGTACACATTGTTGAGAAGCACTTAAGAGGAGTAAGGATGGAAATATGAAAAAACCATAACCCAAGTACATTAAAGAAGATAAGTTGGGGGTTGTGGAAAAGAAAAGAAAAAAAAAAGAGAAAGAAAAGAGGTGAATGAGTATTTGCCAAAAACAGAAAAGAAAACAGAAAAAGAAGAGAAGTATGGCAAAGAAAGAAGGAAAAGAAAAGAACAGTGGTGACTTATCAAGAGATCTGCTCTTATAAAAAAAAAATGGTTGAAAGAGTTGAGCATTGAAGTAAAGTTATCTAGTGCTTAAAAGTGGTTGTATTTAAAGCTAAGAGATTAAGTTCTTTTACGTGCAAATCCTTCCCGTTCTTCCTTAACCTTTACCCTGGCCTAACATTACAAGCTTATTAAAGATCTATTGATCCAATGAAGTGTGATTTTTCTACAATAGTGGAGAATGATTTGAAAAATAAGCATATGGAGCTTGTTTATGTGATTGATGTCACACAATTTGTTATGTTTTTAGAGGCCAAGACTTGTATTCATGAATGTTGTGCATAAAATCATCTGAGTGTTTGGACTAATAGATTATGGTAAGTTGGATGTTAAGCGTCAATAACGATTTTAAGATTGATGTTTGGATTACTTTTGGACTTAAGTAAAATTTAATGATTCTATGTGCCATTTGTTATGTGAAATTTTTGAGACAAAATGTGAATTACTCTTGGTTAACACTAATATTGCTTTTCATTGACTTTGATTCCCACCATAGAATTCATCTCTTATTTTCGCTTGAATTGCTAGGGACTAGTAATGAGCTAGTTGGGGGTTGTGATGAGAGCCATAAAATGCATCGTAATCGTACTTATTTGTTAGCACTTTAGGGTTGATTTAGGTTTTAATTGCATTTTTATTTGTTAACAACTCTAAAGTGGTATTCTTGGAGCATTAACTTATTTCGGTGCATTTTCAGGTATCTTGAGTTAAAAGAGATGGAAAAGTGATCATCATTTTAAATATGAAGCTTCAATGAATACTCAAGTGAGAGAGTGGTCGTGGAAGAGCCAAGATGAAGAGAAACTAAGAAAGGAGTTTTCACTAAGTCATTAAAATTGCCATACAAATCAATCATCTTTGCAAATTAAATTGTATTTATGTAGGAAGAACCAGGAGATGAGCCATATATTATTAGAAAGATCTGGAAGTCTAGTTTCTGCAGGATTTTACGGTTCATCAAAATGATTTTTCTAGAAAAATTTATGGCAGTTTTAGCGGACAGAGGTAAGATCTCCTGAATCAGCATCAGGGAGAGGCGCACCTTGGATCAGTTGAGGCGCACCTTGCAGAAAGAAGGCCAAAAGACGCTGGAAGAAGCATCAGGGAGAGGTGCACCCTGGATTATTTGAGGCACACCTCAGAGCAACACACAAAAAGCTTTACAAAGCCAAGGTGCAGCGCAAGAAATCCAAGGTGCAGTGCGCACACTGCCCCTGTTCTTCGAGTTAGACCCTAATTAGGTCTTTAATGATTTGTTCAAACACAAAAACACCCTTAGGCCTTGTACACTATAAATAGACCACTTAGGGTTTGTAATTAGACATTCAAAAACCTATAAAACTCAAGGGAGGCTGCCACACTCTCCCCCATGGCTAACTAATCTCCAAGCAAGGCGAATGGATGAATCCCTAGGTGTAGTTGTTTCTATTTCCCTTACTTGATTCAGTTGTAATAGAGCTTTAATGTTCAAACATTGTTATGATTTAATTTTTAATCTAATTAGTAGATTTCTTATTAGTCCAGTGATTGCATGCTTATTTTCCATATAAGTTTAGTCATGCTCTTCTTATGTGTATTTGTTTGGGTGTGATTGAGTCCGGTAGATCTCTTTTATAGATTTATCCATTGCTGCAGTATTGTCATTTAGATATATCGTCGTCTCTTGATAATTTATAAGTTAGGTCATGTGTGCTTGAAAGTAAAGAATAATTCATATCAATTACATTAGGGTTTATACATGCACTTTAATTGAATATTTGCCGATTGTCTGTTTGGGATGTGAAACTTGCAATCGAGATAAAAGCAACTGAATCAAGTTAGGATTAGGGTAACGAACCTAGGGAGGATTCCCAGATCCTTGTTGTTCCCCCATTATATTTCACAATCTATTTTACACAATTGTTTCACTATCAATTTCAGATTCTCTTATTCATTTGGATTTATTGTTTTGGATTAAAGTTTACATCTTTCTTTATAGTTAATTTGTCTCCCTGTGGAATCGACACGCCAAAGCTATACTACAACACCGCGTTATGTTTTGGGCGTAATAAGGTGAATATAAAGAATTAATCAACATCCAAGATTATTTGTATTTCCGCTAAGCCTAGAGAATGCCATTGATCGTGTTTATTCTCAATTTATAACTAGTTAATTAAATCCCATGGCTCGTGTTCATCAATCAATTAGTTAAATTAAGTATAAGGAAAACACAACCACCTAAATCACAATTCGATTTGAATCCCGATTTAAATTCCTATCAAGAAAGCTTAAAGGTCTAGATGATTTGTCCTCAACCTAATCTTGAATGTTAACCTTGACTATCAATAATAGATGGCCAATCCACAAGCAATAATGAAAGGTATGAAGGATATTGAATAAGAAATAATTTGGAAAATTTCATAAAACTAAATCCACCAAAATAATCAAGGCAGCTAAGCCAAACGCCCAACAATGCGTTCAGCCACTTATGTTTAAATCTCAATCATAGAATTCAAATACTGTGGTTACAAGCATAATGAAGGACAAAATGAGCAAATATAGAATTTCTTCCCTAATTACAAGATGAATTCTCAAAGTCTTGAAGCGATTGATCATCGTCTTTAATCTCTTGATAAGCCATCTTTTGAGCTGCGACATGCCCTGTTCTGAGCCACAGCATGAAGGCACACCTGACACCAATTAAATTGGCACTTTGAGATAGTGCGTGGGACTTGGTTAAAATGCACAAGATTACTTAGACTCTTAGAGAGCTATGGGTCTTTGGTTCTTGAGATCTAAGGTTTGAGATTGATCTTAAAGATTGGATGAGGAAGTCATTGCTATATATAAAGGGTCTTCTAACAACAAGTGAAGACATCATCTCAACACAAGGGTGAGACATCATATGAGAGATCAAGTGTAAGAGTGCAAAAACACAAAACACAAGAGAGATTCATTGAAGAGAGGTTGGTTGTTTAGAGAGAGAGAGTAGTGTAGATTGGGGATTGAAGGGCTTTGTAATTGGAATTTTCTTGGGGAAAATTCTAGGGAAACACTTAATTCTTATCACTTTCTTTTTCCCTTCTTTCATTCTTTAAGAACAAGAGGGTTCTTGAAGAGTTGTTGCTGTAATTGAAAGAACTCCATTGATTTAGTGTAGAGAGCTCGGAGGAGCTCATGGGGGACGTAGACACATTGTCGAACCTTGATAACAAATTGCTTGTGTTCTCTTTTATGCTTTGATTCTTGTTTCTGTTCATTGTACAATTCATTCTAGACTTGGGTGTTTGGAAAGTTCACAACCTTGGCATAAAGTGTGATTTTCCAACAGTGGTATCAGAGCACAGTTCCAAGAATCAAAGGATTCTTTGGGGGTGATACAGTGGGCATCTGAGCAAGAATCAAAGGAAACTTCTTGGGAGATTCAAGAACGGTGTTGAGATCAAGAGTTGATCGTGTTCTTAAGGTTCAAGAATGGTGTTGAGATCAAGATTTGATCGTGTTCTTGAAGTTTAGAAGTTAGAAAGCAATTGTGGGTGCTGTATAAATCTTAGGATTTTCTCTGCAAGATGGGTTCGAACTTCATTGTTGAGAAGTTTGATGGAAAGGGAGACTTTGCCCTTTAGAAGTGGAAAATCAAAGCGGTTCTTATGCAACAAAAGGTGGACTTGGCTATTAGAGAAGATGATGCTTTTCCAGCAAGTATCACGAAGGTCCAGTGGAATGAGATGAAAAAGATGGCATACAACACAATCTTTCTGCACATATCAGATAGTGTCACAAGGGAGTGCGGAGACTCGGAAGATCCAGCTGCCATTTGGAAGAAACTAGATGATTTATTTCTTAACAAAACTCTCCCTAATAAGATATATCTTCTGAAATGAATGTTTGCTTTTAAAATGGATCCTAATAAAGAGTTGCAAGATAATCATGATGTGTTTAATAAACTAGTTCAAGATTTAGATAGTTGTAGTATAACATTCCTGGACGAACAATTGGCTGTTATGTTACTGAATTCTCTTCCTGATTATTTTGAAAGTTTGATTAATTCTATTGAATATGAAAGATATACACTAACCAAAGAAATTGTGATCAATGCTATAAGGGCTCATGATTTCAAAGCCAAGATGAGGGAAGCATCAAGTGGGGAAGGACTGTTCACTAGAGGAAGGCCAGTAACTCGGTATAGTAGCAACATCCATGGCTACAACCATGACAAACCAAAGGGTAGAGGACAAAGCCATAGGAGAGCGCACTCTAAACCGAGATTTGGAGGAAAGAGATGTTATTACTGCCATAAGGAGGGTCATTTTAAGAAAGATTGCAAGAAAATGATGAGGGATGAGAAAGGAAGAGGCCATACCAATAATGGAGAGGCTTCGATTGCTAAGGGAGAACAACAAGGTGATGTTCTTGTTGTGTGCTCAAATGTGAGCAAGTGGCAGGGCAGCGAGAGATGGATCTTGGATTCCGGGTGCACTTATCACATGTGTCCTCACCGGGATTGGTTCAAAAATTTTAAGGAAACCAATGATGGAAAGGTTTTCTTGGGGAATGATACTTCTTACCAAGTGAGGGGTATAGGAGAAATCCAGTTGATGATGTTTGATGGAGTTACAAGGCTACTGCGGAATGTGAGATATCTTTCAGATTTGAGAAGAAATTTGATCTCATTGGGTCAGCTAGATTCCATGGGGTACACATACAAAGCAGAGGGAGGAAAGATCAAGGTAACCAAGGGATCTTTGATAGTGATCAAAGCAGCAATAAAGGATGGTCTCTATGAGATGATCGGAGACATGGACATCAAGGATCAAGCAGCAAGCTTGATGGCTGAGATGGATAAGGCAGCTCTTTGGCATAATCGCTTGGGATACATGAGCGAAAAGGGCCTGTAAGTTCTCAGCAAGAATGGTTTACTTGATCAGAAACTTGATTTTTGCTAGAGTTGTGTTCTTAGGAAGCAATATCGAGTCAGCTTCAACACCGGAGTGCACAAGTCTAAGGGCTTTCTTGACTACATTCATGCGGATCTTTGGGGACCAGCAAGAACACCAACACAGGGAGGTAATCTTTACTTTCTGTTTTTAATTGATGGTTATTCAAGAAATGTTTGGATTTATATGCTTAAAAATAAATAAGATGTTTTGAATAAATTTGTGGTGTTGAAAAAGTTGCTAGAGACTCAAACGGGTAAGGTAGTTAAGGTTTTACGAACCGATAATGGCTTAGAATTTTTTAATGAAGATTTTGATAAATTTTGTGAGTTAAATGGGATTCTAAGACATAGAACGGTTATGAAAACCCCTCAGCAAAATGGAGTTGCTAAGAGGATGAATAGGACCCTAATGGAAAAGGTTAGGTGCATGTTAATTGGTTCCGGACTACCCAAATGTTTTTGGGGAGAAGCGGTGTCTACTGCTGCATATTTGGTTAATAGATCACCCTCTAGGGCTATGGACCTTAAGACTTTTAAGGAGATGTGGAGTGGAAATTCTTCTGAGTTGAACAACCTTAGGACTTTTGGATGTGCTGCGTTTGCACATCAAGGATGATAAACTTAGCCCAAGGTCTAGAAAATGTGTGTTTCTAGGATATGGTGAAATGGTTAAGGGGTATAGGTTGTGGTCCTTAGAACCAAAAGGAATGAAACTCATAATAAGTAGGGATGTCATTTTTAATGAGTATTTATTTCCTTATTTGGAGAAAACTAACCCTGCAGGGGATAATGGGCAAACCAGCCCGGTATTTGTGGAGCATAACATCAAGAAAAATTCAGTTCAGGTAGAGCAAGGAAGGCAAGAGAGTTCAGACCAGGTAGAGCCCATTGATGAAGGCCAAGCTCAGGACACTTAAGAGGAGGCTAAACTAGAAGGGGATGATGCAGGGAATCGAAATGATTATCAGTTCACAAGGGACCGGGAAAGAAGGCTGGTCAGACCACCTTTGAGATATGGTTTTGCGGCTATAAATGCAGCAGCTCCTTGGACAAAAGGAGGGATAAGTGAGCCAGAAACTTACATGGATGCCATGGAATGTAAGGATTCGTCAAGATGAAAGCTAGCTATGGAGGAGGAAATTGATTCTTTGAGGAAGAACAACTCTTGGGAATTGGTGCTCAAACTAGAAAAACAGAGAGTTGTGGACTGTAAGTGGATTTACAAGATCAAAGAAAGGAACACTCCAGGGGATGAAGTCCGGTATAAGGCTACGCTGGTGGCAAAGGAGTTCACGCAAAGAGAAGGCATAGATTTCACCAAAATATTCTAACCAGTTGTGAAATTCAAGACGATAAGGATAGTGTTTGCTATGGTGGTCTAATTTAATTGGGAAATCAAGCAAATTGATGTGAAGACAGTGTTATTACATGGAGAGCTTGTTGAGACCATGTACACGAGGCAACCCAAAGGCTATGAGGATGGAAGGCAGGGAGATTTGGTGTGCCAATTGAAGAAATCTCTCTATGGCCTGAAGCAATCACCTCGACAATGGAATAAGAGGTTCGATTCCTTTGTGACTAGCTTGGGTTTCATAAGGAGCTACTATGATTCGTGCTTGTACTACAAAGATCACAAGGTGGGGGAAATGGTGATTATCCTCATCTATGTCGATGATATGCTGTTGGTTGGGAACAGTAGGGAGAGGATAGAAAGGTTGAAGTCTCAACTCAGTTCGGAGTTTGAGATGAAGGATCTTGGCCATGCATAGAAGATCCTTGGGATGAGTATAATCTAGGAAAGGGAGAGAAACAGATTAAATATTTCTCAGACTTCCTACATAGAAAAGATGATATCTAAGTTTTCTATAGAAGATAGCAAACCAGTGAAGGTTCCCCTTGCTGGTCATTTCAAGTTCTCCAGCGATCAATATCCGAGATCAAATGAGGAGAAGAAGGAAATGGAAAAGGTCCCTTACTCTAGTGTGGTTGGATCAGTCATGTTCATGATTGTAAGCACTAGACCTAACCTTTCTCATGCAATGAGTGTTCTCAGCAGGTTTATGAGTAATCTCGGAAAGGAGCGTTGGCTTGGGATGAAGTGGTTGCTGAGATACTTAAAGGGAAGCTGATGAGAGCCATAAAATGCATCTTAATCGTACTTATTTGTTAGCATTTTAGGGTTGATTTAGGTTTTAATTGCATTTTTATTCGTTAACAACTCTAAAGTGGTATTCTTGGAACATTAAATTATTTCTTGCATTTTCAGGTATCTTGAGTTAAAAAAAGATGGAAAAAGCATTCGGTGCTTGAAGTAAGATGATTCGATGCATACCAAAGTGGAGCCATGGTTGCAGAAAGATAAAACAAAGTAGATCTCTAAAAATCAGGTTAAGGTGCACCCTGGATGGAGCTGGGGTGCACCCTTCAGAAAGAAGCCCAAAAGAAGCCTCAAAGATCCAACAGGTCAAGGTGCACCTTGGATCAAGCTGAGGTGCACCTTGAAGGGCTGAGGTGCACCTTGGATCAAGCTGAGGTGCACTTTGAAGGGCTGAGGCACACCCTAGAGAAGCTGAGGCGCACCCAACCGCACACACAAGAAACTTGACAAAAGCCAAGGTGCAGCGCGACTAAGTCCAAGGTGCTGCGCACGCACAGACTCTGTTCTCCGAGTTAGACCCTAATTAGGTCTTTAATGATTTGTTCAAACCCTAAAGCATCCTTCAGCCTTGTACACTATAAATAGGCCACTTAGGGTTTGTAATTAGACATTCATAAAATAGATAGAAGGCCGAAAAACTCAAGGGAGGCTGCCACACTCTCCCCCATGGCCGACTAATCTCCAAGCAAG
Source organism: Bretschneidera sinensis (assembly GCA_023935145.1). NCBI lineage: Eukaryota > Viridiplantae > Streptophyta > Magnoliopsida > Brassicales > Akaniaceae > Bretschneidera > Bretschneidera sinensis. The sequence continues at coordinate 74,303,431 of CM043703.1, read as the reverse complement.
GCGAAGGGATGAATCCCTAGGTTTTGTTGTTCATTAATTCCTTTATTAGTTCAGTTGTAATATGGATTTATCGTTAAACATTATTATGATTTACTTTTCAATTTAATTAGAAGATTTCCCCTTAATCCGGTGATTGCATCTTTCTCCCCCATATAAGTCTAGTCATGCTCTTCTTATGTGATGTTGTTGAGGTGTGATTGAGTCCGGTAGATTTCTCTTATAGATTTGTCCATTACTGCAGTATTGTCATCATGATATATTGTCGTTTCTTGATAATCTATAAGTTAGGTCATGTGTGCTTGAAAGTAAAAAGTATTTCATAACAAATACATTAGGGTTTATATATGTGCTTAATTGAATATTTGCCGATTGCTTGTTTCGGATGTGAAACTTGCAATCGAGATAAAGAAAGCTGAATTGAGATTGGAATAAGGCAACAAACCTAGGGAGGATTCCTGGACCTTTGTTGCCTCCATTATATTATCTACAAAATTTTCACACAATACTTTATTCTCTCACTTGATCTTTATCGTCTGTGTTAAGGTTCATACCTTCTTTTGTAGTTAACTTGTTTCCCTGTGGAATCAACACCCCAAAGCTGTGCTACAACTACCGCATTATAATTTGGGTGTAATCAAATTTTGGTGCCATTGCTGGGGAGATGCGCTTAAGTACAAAGAAGATTGTCAACTTTGAGACATAATGGTAGAAGAGTTGTAAATAGTTTTTTTTTTTTCAGCAGCTGTAAAGGTGGTAACTTCGTTCCTTCTTTTAGCTTGCTGTATTATTTTTTTTATTTTCCTTTTTTCTTTTTATAGTATTTTTTTATTGTTATTTTTTCTAAGTTTTGATTTTCTGATTTTATTTATTTATTATTATTATGTTTTATTTATTTCCTCTTTGATTCATTTGGTGCATGCTTAGACCGAGAGATTTGCGAGGTAGATTCATTAGAGGACCTGAACTAGAATTACCCTCTCATTCTGAGTCTGATAGTGAAACTTGGCCTAGATCAACCATTTGTGGAAACCTAAGGGAGAATTTAGAGAATTTTGTTAACATGGCCGATAACCATAATGAGAATGTTGCTAGGACACTTTAGGATTACCTCCACCCTACACGCACAGCCACACCATCATGCATTATATTTCCAGCCAATACTCACCAATTAGAGTTTAAAACAGGGATGATACAATTACTCCCTACATTTCATGGCTTGGATAATGAAAATCCATATGTGCACATTAGAGAGTTTGAGGAAGTAGTCGCGACTTTTCATAGTCAAGATGAAACCAATGACATTGTGAAGCTTAAGTTCTTTCCTTTCGCTTTGAAGTATAGAGCTAAGAGTTGGCTATACTCACTAAGACCACGATCTATTGGGTCATGGATTAAGATGACTCAAATTTTCTTTAATAAATACTTTCCCCAACATAAGACCAATGTTTTAAAAAGATAAATCTCCACCTTTGCACAAAAGGACAGCAAGACTTTGTATCAGTCTTGGGAGAGATTTAAGGAGTTGTTGAGTATGTGTCCTCACCATGGGTATGAGAATTGGCACTTAATGAGCTATTTTTATGAGGGACTTACATATAGAGAGTGCTAATTTGTAGAGATGATGTGTAATGGTGAATTTTTGGAGAAAGATCCTGATGAGACCATAGAGTACCTCAATGAGCTTGCTGAAAAAGCTCACACTTGGACTGGACCTAGTGCTACTGAAAGCACAAATAGGTCATGACCTATAGGGAACCCAAATGGTGGTGGAATTTACCATCTTAGGGAAGAGAATAACCTTAAGGTCAAGGTTGAGATGCTCACTAGGGAACTAGAGGTATTAAAGACTAAGAGCTTAAAGCCAACACACGTGGTTAATCATGCAAAACCTTTAGAACCATGTTTTGTGTGTGGTGGGGTTGATTATCCTGCCCAAGATTGCCCCACATTTGTTGACATGAGAGGGCTGTACAAGGAACAATGTAATGCCTTAGGCATATACAAGAAGTCTTTGGCACCCTTCTCTGATACTTATAATCCGGGATGGCAAAATCACCCCAATTTTAGCTGAAAGTCTGAAAACCAGCAGCTTGCACAACCCCTTGAACCATATCATGCACCCGTGTCTTCTAGGAGTTCTTTAGAAGACACTTTACATGCTTTTATTGAAGCACAAGGGAAGACTAATCAAATGCTTGAATCTTTAATTGTGTAGGTTGTTGAAGAACATAAAGAGATAAAGAGCCAAGTGTCCAAGTTAATGAGCTACTTGAGTGTGATTGAGCGAGGTAAGTTCCCTTCTCAAGCTCAGTCCACATCTCATGGTCAGCACCTGGTGCAACAGAATGTGAAGGAGGTGAATGCCATTGAGACAATAAGTGGTCAGTTATTACACATCCCAACAACGAAAAAATCAGAGGATGTGGACGAAAGTCACTAAGCATACATGATGGACTCATTCATGGAAAAGGTCTAGCACCTTAATCCATTGGAGTCCACCCTCACTCATGGCTTCACAAGAGCATATATCGAGCCAGAATTTGCGGGTGTTACTGATGACATCCTTGAGGCCTCTCAAAAACATACAAGCACCAAATTTAGCAATGAAGTAGTGGCTGGTGCATTTAACCTATGTTTTTCTAGGAGGGAATAAGAGTGTCTGGCTGGAGACATAAAACTTAGCGCTCATGGGAGGCAACCCACAACATATCCTTTTATTTTTACTATTTTTCATATTTCTTTTTCTTATTTATTATCATCATTTTGCTGTTTTTCAGTTTTACTTTCGTATTTCTTTTTCAGGGACAAATATACGAAGCAGTTCAAATAGTGGAGCACAATTTTTAGCTTCTATGCACCTTTGGCTACAAAAAGAGTTTCCTTTACTTTTTCTTTTACATTGAGGTCAATACAATTTTTAAGTTGGGGGGTGGAGGAAACACATCTCTTTGTTTCCATACATTTTTTTTTTATTTTTCCATTGAACTGCTTGGTGTCATTTTATCTTTTTATTTGTTTTTAGCATGCTTTGTGTTTGCCTTGGATGTAATTCACATGTCAATGATATAAGCTTAATTTAGATAACATACAACATTTAGAAGAAGTTAAATTTTACTTCAGTATGAAATTAATTTAAGTATCATTCTTCACTTAGTTTGAGACTCTAGTTTGTGGTAAGAATGTATGATTAGTCTAAAACATTTAGAAAAGTTTTATGTGAGATTATTTTGTGAATATTTTTGTAGTTTCGACAAGCTCTAGAACTTAATTGATAACCACTTGAGGCGAATTCCTAGAATGCACATTACTTAGGATATGATATAGGCCATTTTTGAACCGTTTGAGCCTTTCAAACCTACCATTGCTATATTTATCACTAGTTTCCTAGAGCATTTTTCTTGAAAAAAGAATTTGAGCCTTGTTTCTTTCAATAGTCCATTTATTCATCTTTATGAGCCTAAAAATATTTTATCCTTACCTTTAAAGAACTTAGCTATACACATTTGTTGAGAAGCACTTAAAAGGAGTTAGGATGGGAATATGAGAAAATATCACTACCATAACCCAAGTACATTAAAGGAGATAAGTTGGGGGTTATGGAAAAGAAAAGAAAAATGAAAAGTAGGTGAATGGTCTTGTGCCAAAATACAAAATAAAAATGAATTATGGCAAAGAAAGAAGAAGAGAAAGGAAAAGTGGTGACTTATTGAAGATATGCTCTTATAAAAAAAATAGTGATTTGTTGAAAGAAATGCTCGAAAAATGGTTAGAAGAGTTGGGTATTGAAGTAAGGTTATCCAGTGCTTAAAGAGTTGTGTTCCAAACTAAGAGATTAAGTTCTTTTACTTGTTGAATCCTTCCCGTTCTTTCTTAACATTTACCTAATGTTAAAAGCTTAGTAAAGACCTATTGATCCAATGTAGTGTGCTTTTTTCTACAATAGTGGAGAATGATTTGAAAAGTGAGCCTATGGAGCTTGTTTTTGTGATTGAGGTCATGAAATTTATCATGTTTTAGAGGCCAAGACTTGTATTCATGAATGTTATGCATAAAATCATCCGGGTGTTTGGATTAATGGTTTGAGGTAAGATGGATGTTAAGAGTCAATAACGATTTTAAGATTGATGCTTGGATTACTTTTGTATTTGGGTGAAATTTAATGATTCTTTGTGCCGTGTGTTATGTGCAATTTTTGAGACAAAATATGAATTACTCTTGGTTAACACTAATATTGCTTTTCATTTACTTTGATTCCCACCGTAGAATTCATCTCTTGTTTTCGCTTGAATTGCTAGGGACTAGCAATAAGCTAGTTTGGGGTTGTGATGAGAGCTATAAAATGCATCTTAATCATACTTATTTGTTAGCACTTTAAGGTTGATTTAGGTTTTAATTGCATTTTTATTCGCTAACAACTCTAAAGTGGTATTCTTGGAACATTAACTTATTTCTTGCATTTTCAGGTATCTTGAGTTAAAAAAGATGGAAAAAGTATTCGATGCTTGAAGCAAGATGATTTGATGCATACCAAAGTGGAGCTATAGTTGTGAAAAGATAAAACAAAAAAGATCTCTACAAATCAGGTTAAGGAGCACCTTGGATAGAGCTGGGGCGCACCCTTCAGAAGGAAGCCCAAAAGAAGCCTCAAAGATCCAACAGGTCAAGGTGCACCTTAGATCAAGCTGAGGTGCACCTTGAAGGGCTAAGGTGCACCTTGGATTAAGCTGAGGTGCACCTTAAAGGGCTGAGGAGCACCCTGGAGAAGCTGATGAGTACCCCACCGCACACACAAGAAACTTGACAAAAGCCAAGGTGCAGCACGCGCACAGACCCTGTTCTCCGAGTTAGACCCTAATTAGGTCTTTAATGATTTGTTCAAACCTTAAAACACCCTTAGGCCTTGTACACTATAAATAAACCACTTAGGGTTTGTAATTAGACATTCATAAAATAGATAGAAGGCCAAAAAACTCAAGGGAGGCTGCCACACTCTCCCCCATGGCTGACTAATCTCCAAGCAAGGTGAAGGGATGAATCCCTAGGTTTTGTTGTTCCTTAATTCCTTTGTTAGTTTAGTTGTAATATGGATTTATCATTAAACAATATTATGATTTACTTTTCAATTTAATTAGAAGATTTTCCCTCAATCTGGTGATTGCATCTTTCTACCCTATATAAGTCTAGTCATGCTCTTCTTATGTGATGTTGTTGAGGTGTGATTGAGTCCGGTAGATTTCTATTATAGATTTGTCCATTACTGTAGTATTGTCATCATGATATATTTTCATTTCTTGATAATCTATAAGTTAGGTCATGTGCCCTTGAAAGTGAAAAGTATTTCATAACAAATACATTAGGGTTTATATATGTGCTTAATTGAATATTTGCCGATTGCTTATTTGGGATGTGAAACTTGCAATCGAGATAAAAACAACTGAATTGAGACTGGAATAAGGCAACAAACCTAGGGAGGATTCCCAGACCCTTGTTGCCTCCATTATATTATCTACATAATTTTCACACAATACTTTATTCTCTCACTTAATCTTTATCTTTTGTGTTAAGGTTCACACCTTCTTTTGTAGTTAACTTGTTTCCCTGTGGAATCGACACCCCAAAGCTGTGCTACAACTACCGTGTTATACTTTGGGCGTAATCAGAAGCCTAGATATGGGGCTTGTTTACAAGAAGAGAGGTAAGTCCATCTGTCTTGAAGGTTATGCAGATTCGGACTATGGAGCAGACCGGGATAAAAGAAGATCGATTACTTCCTACTTCTTCAACTTAAACGGATGCTGTATAAGTTGGAAGGCTCAGTTGCAACCGGTGGTAGCACTCTTAACAACTGAGGCTAAGTACATAGCAACAACGGAAGCCATCAAGGAGGCTTTGTGGTGCAAAGGGTTGTTGGAAGAGTTGAAGGTCCTGAAAGAGCAGGTGGTGGTGTATTCGGATAGCCAAAGTGCGTTGCACTTGTGTAAGAATCCGGTGTTCCATGAGATGACTAAGCATATAGATGTTTGGTATCATTTCATTCGAGAAAATGTTACGGAAGGATGCATTCATGTGGACAAAGTCGCAACAGAAGAAAATCTTGCAGATTTAGGCATTAAAGTTCTACCTCTAAGAAAGTTCAATCATTGCCTTGGACTTCTTAAGATTGGAGTCGGTTGATATGGTGACTCAAGTTGAGTTTGGATCTTGAGTTCTCTGTATAATGGGTTCGAGTTTAATTTCTTAGACAAAGGTAAAGATTGTTGGGATTTGTCAAAGAATTAAACAGATGAAGAAGTTCAGCATCAGGTCTGGTTGTGTGCTGTGGCCCAGCCTTGGGTGTCGTGGCCTCCAGCATGTCCCAGAAGATCAGCACCACCATGTGCACCACTGCTCAAGGTATACACACCGTGGCACGGTCCTGTGCGCCGTTGCATAGCCCACCCAAGCCACGACCTCTAGCAAGGCAGTATGTTTCCCCCATTCTGTGATAGGTGCTTAAATATTCATATTTAAGTCCCCTTATTTACATTTGTTAAGTCTTTCATTTTGTTAATTTAGTCCATTTTACTTTATTTTTGTGTTTCACATGTTTTTATAGAGTCTTGGAGAAGAAGAAGCATTTTTGGCACCTAAAGGAAGAAATCTGAAAATCTTGGAGCAGCTACTGGCAAAAGTGCGATCGAGCGCACTATTGGGTGTGATCGAGCGCATAAGCGCTCGTACGCACACAAGAAGGATCGAGTGCAGCCTTGTGATCGAGTGCACAATGCATGCGATCAAGTGCACATGTACGGGCGTAAACAGTAAAACAACAGAACCAGTTTTGGAAATAGAGGAGGTTTTACGTTTTAGGAAGTTTAGGGTTTCCTGAGTCTTCTAGGGTTATTCAAACCCTATAAATACACCTGTAAACACACGCAAAGAACATCCTTTCTTTTATCTTTTGCTTAACTCAGAGTTGTAGGCTTTGGAGAGGATTGACAACCCATCTCCACAGTATTCTTTGGGTTTTATATTTTATGTTTAGTTTATGTTATAATGCTTATCTTAGACAGCATGTGTAACTAACTCTTTATAGGGCTCGATTGAAGCCCTAGTTATGCTTTCCCATATATACATTCATTGATTATCTTTGCAATAGCCTTGATTATGATTCTTAACTTGATTAATGCTTGTGTTTATTTAAATTCCTCATATGTATATGTCTGATCAATATGTGCATGTGGTATGAACTTGTTAGTTAGACCAATTTAGATGATCGAGTTCTGGGTCTGACATTAGTAACAAAAGATATCCACACCGGATTCTTGGGTTAATCAACATGGGAAACCGGGAGTAGATACCATACCCTAGGTCCTGTATGGTTGTCGATTTCCATAGTACCTATACTCTGTTAAGGAATAACTCAGTAGATACCATGCTGAATCCCTTAAGACAGAAAAGAGTTAGAGTAGATACCATGCCTAACTCGTTGCTTAGGGAAATCAATAGCTTAAGGAGTAGATACCATGCCCTTAGGTTGACAACCATTAGGTATTGATAGTAGGGCTATAACATTGGCATATTACTCATTGGGAAAGTATGATTAGTGGTGGATATCAAAGCCCTATGTCTCATTATTATTAATTCACATTCAACAATTATTTTGATCTTCTTTTATTAAGAAACTGATTCTAAAAACGAAATTCACCAATCCCTGTGGAAATGATCTCGCACTTGCACACTATGCTACCATTGACCTTGTGCACTTGCAAGTAAAACTATACGGTTATTTACTTATTTATTTAGGTAGATAATTGCACAACAAGTTTTTGGTGCCGTTGCCGAGGATTGCACTAAATTTCTTTTTAGAATTACTTTCGTTTAGTTTAATCATCGTTATTCTTATTTTATTTTACTTAAGTTTCTGTTTATCATCTTTATTTTTATTTTCATCAAACCTTAATCGATTTCTTTTCTATTTCAGGGCATCAGCAGAACTTTCTATGATACTTGCGATCGAGCGCACCCTCTTGTGCGATCGAGCGCAATTAGGGCAGAGAGTTACCCAAGCAGTAGAGTTAAACTGCTGCACTGAAGCTGGTTAACTTGATTTATGCATGGACTTCGATCCCGACATCCATCATTCTTTCCCCTTGATCCCAAGCTTAAATGGACCATCCGACAAAGGCTCAGGAACAACTTCGAGGAGAACGAAGAAGAATTCGAGAAACGAAGCACCAATGGCAGAACAACTCAAAAACCAGCAACCACCTACACGAGTACTAATGAAGCAATCCTTCAACCCACAGAACCTTGATCAGCCATCATGTATTGCATATCAACCTGAGGTGAAAGGCAACTACTACATATCTCCGCAAATATTGAGTGCCTTGACTCACTTTAGGGGTACACCAAATGAGGATCCACACTTGCACCTTCGAGAGTTCTTTGATCTTCGCAAGTTCCAGCACATCCGAGGCTTAGACCAAGAAGGAATAAGGTTAATTCTGTTCCCTTTTTCCTTAAAAGATAATGCTAAACTGTGGTACAATTCTTTGCCTACAGTTTCTATCCACACGTGGGAGGAGTTAGCTAGAAAATTCCTAAGGAAGTTTTTCCCAGCCCAAAAGATGAGGCAAATGAGGAAGGAGATTCAGTCATTCCAACAAAAGGATATGGACCTCTTCTTCGAAGCATGGGGACACTTCAGCGAGCTGCTACTCAAATGCCCACATCACAACCTACCTCAAGATGAATTGGTACAAGCTTTTTATGAAGGTTTGAGTGATACTAACAAAAGTATTGTTGATTTAGGTTGTGGAGGAGTGCTGATGGAGAAAAGCAGCGAAGAAGCTATGGAGCTCTTCAAAACCTTAAGCGAACACACTTAATAGTTCTCCTCTCGAGGTAAACATATAAAGAGTAAGGGTATGTATGAGGTAAATTTAAATGGAGGATCTTCTCCTCAAATAGCTGCTGTAAAGAGAAAACTAGACCTATTAGTTAAAGCCATGGCTGCTCAGAATGGCTCATCTAGCCTACCAGCGATATGTTCCCAATTTGATCATAATACTGATACGTGTCCTTTGTATTCATCTGCAGATCCAGAACAAGCAAATTATGTGGGACCTAACAACTATCCACCAAAGAACAATCCCTATGCAAACACTTACAACCCTGGATGGCGAAATCATCCCAATTTCTCTTGGAACAACAATTAGAACAGTCAAGGGCAGCAAAGGAACTCCCAACTAGCAGCCCACTCAGTTCTCGAATCAAAGGAAAGTAACCTAGAAAGTCTTGTGAGGCAATTGGAAACTCAACAACAATAGCTAATAACCTCACAAGAACAGTTCATGACAGAGGAAAGGCACTTTTGGACCGAGATAAGACAAACCACTGCAAAACATGAACAAGCTATTCAAAGACTAGAGGTTCAAATGGGGTAACTGGCTAAGGAACTGAGTGGAAGAAAGCAAGGTGAGCTTCCAGCCTAACCAATACCTAATCCAAGAGGACATCAGCAACTGAATGTCATGACAACTCTAAGAAATGGTAAGATTATTGGAGCTGATGAGACTCCAAAAACATCTCCAGATAAAGCATCCACACCCAAGGTAAGTACAATGGAGAAGTGGAATGCACCACCTTTTCCTCTAAGGTTAGTAAAGCCAAAGCAAGAAAATAAATTGCTTGATATTTTTGAAACTTTGAGAAATGTAGAGATTAATATTCTTTTGTTAGATGCCACTAAACAAAATCATGCATATGCTAAATTTCTGAAAGATTATTGCACTAACAAAAGGAAGTTCCAGGAACATGAGATCGTGGCTTTGGCAGACGGGGTAAGTGCAGTATTATTAAGAAAACTACCACCAAAGCTAACAGATCCGGGTAGTTTTACCATTCCCTACAGGATAGGTGACCAGCTATTTGAGCATGCATTATTGGATCTAGGGGCGAGTGTCAATCTGATGCCTTACACTATATTCGAGACACTAGGTTTGGGGGAGCTTCAACCAACCTCCATCACCATGCAACTGGCTAACAGAAGCATCAAAAGACCAAGAGGTATTCTTGAGGATGTCTTGGTAAGGGTAGGTAAATTTATTTTACCTGCTAATTTTATTATACTAGATATAGAAGAATGTCCTTTTCCATTACCTCTGCCTGTAATTTTAGGAAGACCTTTTATGATAACTACTGATACGAATTTTTGTGTAAAAAAGGGTATTGTTACTATGAAGGTAAATGGTGAGGAGATAGCATTTAAAATATTTAGCATATTAAATTCACCCAAAGATGATATGGACTGTTCTAATGTGTGCTCAATGCAATGTGTTTCTAAGCAAGTTTTTCAGGCCCAGCACATTAATCCATTGGAGACTACCATAACCCAGCCTTTCAAAAGATCATATATTGAGCCTCCATCCGAAACCGTTCCTGATGACATCTTTGAAGCTGTGCACCTCCCTAACATCTATCCTATGTATACAAGACCGGGTGATGCAAAGAAGTTGCAGGTCCATGAGCTAATCAAATTGAGGCATGATAGCTATGCAGCAGCACTGAGAGTACTTAAGCCACATGTAGTATATATATATATATATAATGTTATCTTGTGTATGATTGGGTGCTATTATGTTTGCAGGAGGTTAGGAACACACTCAGATCCACAAAACTATAGCTTGGCCTTCTGTTGCCCACAAGTTGTTCGAGAAAAAGTCTGATCGTGTGCGATCGAGCGCACTACATTTGTGATCGAGCGTAAGGTCCAGTGTGTGATCGAGCGCACATATTCGAGATCGATCACAATATTGACAGAAACTAGGCTCCATATGTCAAAACAATCTGCTTCCACCTTCCGTGCCTCGAGCAGCCGTGCCCAGTCATCCCGGCCAAGCTTCGAGCAGAGAGAACTCTTATTCGAAACCACTTTCACCATTGATGAAGTCTTCAAGCAAATGGATGCTACTCAATGGGTGGTCCAAGCTTTTAAACACCGAGGGTTGAAGAGGCTTTTTAAACCAGTCTGCTCGACTGCTTACACCCAGTTGGTAGTCCAATTCTATGAGAGCATGTCTTTTTACTGCAGCAGACCGGGAGTATTGACTTTATCAGTCCAGGGCACATCCATCTAGGTGACTAGTGTGGACATAGCCGTTGCTCTTCATTTCTATGATGAGTCCCCTCCGGAGGACACTGATATCGAGGAGTAGCCAGACTCTTTTGATCTATCCACAATTATTGAGGACATATGTACTGGCCAGTAAGCCGATAGACACAACAACACAGCGAGCCAGTCAAAGTTTCCTCCACGGCTTTGGCTTGTGGACATCATCCTCTAGCACAATGTGTGTCCATTGGGGCACAAGACACAGAGGAGAGACCAATTTCTACAGACATTGTATGCCTTCCATAGAAGCCACTGGTACTCTCTTCCCGCTGTTATGTGGAGCCAGCTGCATAAATTATGGGATCATGTCCATGGTCGTTAGACCACCACGGCTAATGCATGGGGGCTCCCTTTCCCATTCCTTCTCTCGTACATCTTCAAGAAGAAAGGGTTGGAGACCACCAGCGACGGACCAGTACGAGAGCATCCCTTGTTCAGGAAGGCTCAGTGGACGCATAGCCTCTCGCACATGCCTCAAGGACTCCCAGCCCCTGCACCTGCAGCTGAGAGGGTTGAGGAGGATTATATGGAGACAGAGACCCCTGCAGTTAGCCCATTACGGGAGGAGGACCATCCAGACATGGGACCCACAGAGTCCCAGCACTTTCTCACTGAGTTGTCCTCCTTCCGAGGTGAGGTATTTGCAGCCACATCACTAGTGCACCAGCGCATAGATGGTTTGGAGGCATAGTTTGCACGACAGGAGGCAATGCTATAGGCCATCCTTGACCGCTTACCTCCGGCACCCGGTACCTCTTCGACTGCACCACTCGATGATCAGCAGTGAGAGGATACCCCGTCTGGCTGAAGACGTTAAACTTAGCGCTCATGGGAGGCACCCCAAAGCATATTCTTTTTTGTATTTTATTTTCTTGTTAGTATTTAATTTTAGATGTGGAGGTTCATTTACCTTTTCTATCTCACTTACCTTAGATGTGGAGGCTTGGTTTGGAGATGCTCATGTAGGCTCATTGGTGTCGATGATCTTACCACTACTTAAGGTTGTTACAGCATTCAGTTGCTGATGTCCACTTGGATTAGGTAGTGGCTGGGCTGGAACCTCTCCTTGCTTTCTGGTACTCAGTTCCTTGGCCAATTACCCCATTTGTATCTCTAGTCCTTGGATGACTTGATCATGTTTTGCAGTGATTTGCCTCATTTCAGTCCGAAATTGCCTCATTTCTTCCATGAATTATTCATGTGTATTCAGGAGTTGTTGTTGTTGAGACGCTAATTGCCTCACAAGACTTTTGAGGTTGTTCTTCTTTGGTTCGGGAACAGATTGGGCTACTGGTTGGAAGTTTCTTTGCTGCCCTTTACTATTTTGATTGTTGCTCCATGAGAAATTTGGGTGATTCCGCCACCCAGGGTTGTATATGTTTGCGTAACGGTTGTTCTTCGGCAGATAATTGTTTGGTCCTACAAAGTTAGCTTGCTCATGATCTGCAGATGAATATAATGGACACGTATCAGTATTATGATCAAAGTGGGAGCAAATAGCACATACCTGGAGTGGTGTAGCTGGTGGGTTAGAGGAGGTGTTTTGGGCAGCCATAGCTTTAACCAATAGGTCTAGCTTCCTCTCCACAGCAACTATTTGAGGTGATGATCCTCCATTTAAGCTTACCTCATACATACCCTTACTCTTGGTTATATGTCTACCTCGAGAGGAGAACTGCTGCGTGTATTCACTTAGGGTTTCGAAGAGTTCCATCACTTCTTCGCTGCTTTTCTCCATCAGTACTCCTCCACAACTTGAATCCACAATATTTTTGCTAGTGTCACTTAAACCTTCATAGAAAGCCTATACCAGTTCGTCTTGGGGTAGGAGTTGGTGTGGGCACTTGAGTAGAAGCTCGTTGAAGTGTCGCCAGGCCTCAAAGAATAGATCTCTATCCTTTTGTTGGAAGGATTGAATTTCCTTCCTCATTTGCCTCGTCTTTTGGGCTGGGAAGAACTTCCTTAGAAATTTGCTAGCCAACTCCTCCCAAGTGTGGATAAAAACTGTAGGCAAAGAATTATACCATAATTTAGAATTATCTTTCAAGGAAAAAAGGAAAAGAATTAACCTTATTCCTTCTTAGTCTAAGCCTCGGATGTGCTGGAATTTGCAGAGGTCGAAAAACTCTCGAAGGTGCAAATGTGGATCCTCACTAGGTGTACCCCTAAAGTGAGTCAGTGCACTGAGTATCTACGGAGATATGTAGTAGTTTCCTTCCACCTCAGGTTGATATGCAATGTACGATGGTTGATCGAGGTTCTGTGGGATGAAGGATTGCTTCATCGGCCTCCACTCAGGTGGTTATTGCTCCAATATCTATTCTGCTTAAGCTCGGTATCAAGGGGAAAGAATGCTGGATGCTTGGATCGACGTCCGTGCATGAATCGGTGGCAGTTACATAAGTGCAGCAGTCAAACACTGCTGCTCGGGTAACTTTCTGCCTCAATTACGCTCGATCGCACAGGAGGGTGCGCTCGATCGCAAGTGGCACAGAAAGCTCTCCTGGAGTACCTGAAACAGATAAGAAATAAATTGATTAGGGTTTTAATGAAACAAAGAATAAGATAGAAACAGAAACTTAAAAATTTCTTTAAATAGGAATAGAATAGAATAAAAAGAAATAACAATAATTAAACTAAACAAAAAAATTAATTCTAAAAGAAATTTAGCGCAATCCCCGGCAACAGCGCCAAAAACTTGTTAGGACGATTATCTACCTAAATAAATATGCAAATAACCATACTAGTTTTACTTGCAAGTGCACAAGGTCAATGGTAGCATAGTGTGCAAGTGCAAGATCATTTCCACAAGGATTGGTGAATTTCAATTTAGAATTAGTTTCTCTCAAAGTAAAAAGAGAAATAGCTGTAGAGTGTGAGATAATAATAATGAGAACATAGGACTACGATATCCACCACTAATTATACTTTCCCACTAAGTAAGCTGCCAATGCTCTAGCCTTATCATGAATATTTAATGGTTGCAAAACTAAGGGCTTGGCCCACACCTTAGGCTATTGATCTCCCTATGCAACAAGTTAGGCATGGTGTATACTTTAACTCTTTTCTCTCTTAAGTGATTCAGCATGGGTGTATACTGAGTTGTTCCTTAAGAGAGCATGAGGGCTGTGGAGATCAAAAACCACATGGGACCTAGGGCTTGGTCCGCTCGATCGTGTGTCTGGTGCGCTCGATCGCAGGTGCACTGTACTGCAAATATTTCGATGTGGGATTGTTGACTATGCTCTCGATCGCAGCATAGTACGATCGATTGCTATTGCTCCTGAAGCTTCACATCTCCTGAAATGCTTCATTTTCTCCACAAACCTACAAAAATACACAAAACACAAAAAAAAGACATAAAATAAAGTTAAATACTACTAACTAAGAGCATAACAAATATAAGTTAAGGGTCTTAAATATGCAATATTTAAGACTCATAAAATACCCCCAAACTTATATTTTGCTAGTCCCTTAGCAAAACAAAATAAAAAACTAAATGAACAACAAGGATTATAAAGATAAGTTCAGTATTCATGGTATCCAAAAATTTAAGGAGCATACAAAATCATGAGATTCATTCATGAGCAAGCTTAAATAAGTCGAACCCATCTTCACAATGAATAAGAATTTAAAACCTAATTACTTACAAGAGGCATGGTAACACATCATAAGCTTGAATAAGTGTAAAGTGAATTAGCATATACAGATGAGGTTTCCAAATAACTTCAATGTACAAGGTAATTCAAGTCTCAAGATCCACAGAATTTCTCATCGGAAAGAATAACAATGGTATAGTTTTTATTTATTTTTTATTATTATTAATTTTTTTATATATAAGGCTTTGCTATGTTTAGTTCCCTTAAGCTTTCTAATTAACCCATGTAACGAGTATTGAGTCAATGACTCCCAAACTAGATGGTTTTAGGGCATTAGGTGTAAAGGCACCCCTAAGGACTTACTAACTCAAGTAAAAAAGGCTACGAAATTAAACTGGCCTTTATACTACCAAGCAAAGTTTCCACCTTTTGATGTGAACACTCACTGCTTACTGAGGCAAGAGGTCCAGTTACTCAACGAAAAGTTTCGCAATGATCATTATGAATAAAATTCCCACATTTTGACATGAACACTCACTACTTACTGAGGCAAGAGGTCTAGTTACTCAGTGGAAAGTTTATTGATGATGATCATTATAAATATTAGTAGTTTTTTTTTTTTTTTATATGCCCAAGTGTTTATCCAACAAGTCATCCGATTTCAGTTAAGACAAGGAAACGTATACATTCAACTCACATGTCATACCTCACACAACTATGTGCTAATGTGCTTGTGTGAGATTAGATCAAACATGTGAATTCTCGAAAATGCCTAAAGTAAGTAACTAAAGTTTAAACTCTATCATCAGATCATGTGTTCAAAGTTTTAAACTCACCAATGAAATCACATCACAATTTTTCAGATCAACCAAAAATTTTAGACGAACATGAACATGCATTTATCTTTACAACGAAAAGACAACAAATTAAGACAAAGTGTGTGATGTGTCTCCCATACCTCCAAACTTAAATTACACATTGACCCCAATGTGTGACTAATATGGAAAGAGTTGACCTGAGATATGGAAAACTATCTGGACTGGTATGGCTCATAGCATACCCCTAAACTCGAACTGAAGTACGCATTGTCCCTGAAAAATAAAAACTGGATAACAAAAAATACTGGAAACAAACATTAATCATAGAAATTAAGAAATATACAGAAAAGATAAGCTGTGGGGTGCCTCCCATGAGTGCTAAGTTTAAAGTCTTCAGCCAGACTCCCCTTAGTAGACAACACTCAATCAGAGTAACTAGGATCCTCCAATAATATCATCTCTATGTCCGGACTCCTCAACTCCAAGAATGGTTTTAGCCTTTGTCCATTTACCTTAAAAGTGTTACCATTCTTGGGATCCTCAATTGATGGCCCCATGAGGAAAAACTGACCGAATAATAAATGGACCTATCCAACGAGATTTGAGCTTGCCTGGAAAAAGATACAAGCGTGAATTGTAAAGAAGAACTTTTTGACCCGACTTAAAAGCTCGTCTCAAAATGTGTTGGTCATGAGTCTTCTTCATTTGTGCCTTATAAGACCGTGCACAATCGTATGTATCATTCTGTGGCTCCTCTAATTCATTGAGTTGGAGCTTCCTTTGTGTGCCAGCCTTTGAAAGATTGAAGTTCAACTGCTTGATAGCCCAATAGGCTCTATGCTCTAATTCAACCGGAAGGTGACATGCCTTTCCGTACACAATACGATAAGGAGACATGCCAATTGGCATCTTGAAGGCTGTCCGATATGCCCACAGTGCATCAGTCAATCGCAGAGACCAATCCTTTCTACTAGGGTTCACAATTTTCTCTAAAATGTGTTTGATCTCGCGATTAGAAATTTCCATTTGTCCACTCGTCTGCGGGTGATATGGGGTGGCAACCTTGTGTGTGATGAAATACTTCTTCATCAACTGCTCAAAAATCCAGTTGCAAAAGTGCTTACCTCCATCACTTATGATTGCTCGAGGTGTACCAAATCGAGCAAAAATAGTTTCCTTCAAAAACTGGACCACAACTCTATGGTCATTGGTCTTGCACGCAACGGCCTCCACCCACTTGGACAAATAGTCCACAGCAACTAGAATGTACAAGTTGCCAAAGGAGTTTGGGAACGGTCCCATAAAATCAATGCCCCACACGTCAAAAATCTCAACAATTAGAATAGAGTTTAAGGGCATCATATTCCTCCTAGAAAGACTCCCTAGCTTTTGGCAACACTCACAAGATACACAGTAGGTGTGGGAGTCTCAGAACATGGTAGGCCAATAAAATCCACACTGCAAAATCTTTGCAGTGGTCTTTTTAGCACTGAAATGGCCTCCACAAGTATGATCATGACAAAAGGCGATGATGTTAGATTAGTCATGCTCAAGAATACACCGTATGATGATCTAATTGGGACAATACTTAAACAGATAAGGATCATTCCAGAAAAAATGTTTTACCATGGCTAAAAACTTTGATTTATCTTGTCGCCCCCAATGCAAAGACATGTGTCCGGTGACAAGATAATTCACTATATCAGCAAACCATGGAGCAGGATTTTGAGCAATGAGCATTAATTGCTCATCAGGAAAGGTTTCAGAAATGAGAATGGTGGCCTCAGTGAAATCCACAATCAATCTAGATAAATGGTCCGCCACCACATTTTCAGAACCTTTCTTACCCCGAATCTTGATGTCGAACTCTTGAAGTAGCAAGATCCATCAGATAAGACAAGATTTAGCATCTTTTTTTAGAGAAAAGATACTTCAAGGCTGCATGATCCAAGTAGATAATGACCTTAGATCCTAACAAGTAGGATCTGAACTTGTCTAATGCAAAAACGACTGCTAACAACTCCTTCTCAATGGTAGAGTAATTAAGTTGTGCATCGTTTAGAGTTCGACTTGCATAATAGATAACATGGGAAATTTTATCAACACGCTACCCCAAAACAACTCTAACAGCATAATCTGATGCGTCACACATAATCTCAAAAGGCACACCCCAGTTGGATGGCTGAATAATGGGTGTGGACGTCAGAATCTTCTTCAGATCCCCAAATGCTTTCTTACAGTCCTCATCAAATATAAATGGGGCATCCTTTTGTAATAACTGGCACAAAGGCCTGGCGATTTTGCTGAAATTCTGGATAAATTGCCTGTAGAAACCTGCATAGCCCAGAAAAGATCGAACCTCCTTCACTGTACGTGGGGGTGAAAGGTTGGAAATCAGGTCCACCTTCGCTTTGTCGACCTCAATCCCCTGATAAGGTACGACATGCCCTAGTACAATGCCTTGCTTAACCATAAAACGAAACTTCTCCCAATTAAGCACAAGGTTCTTCTCCTTGCACCGCACTAAAACCAAAGCGAGACGGTGCAGGCACTCTTCCAAGGTTGAACCGAAGATGGAGAAGTCGTCAATGAAAATCTCTAAGAACCGCTCTACCATGTCAGAGAATATACTGACCATGCATCGCTGAAAAGTAGCGGGTGCATTGCATAACCCAAAGGGCATGTGACGGTAGGCGAATGTCCCAAAAGGACAGGTAAATGTCGTCTTCTCCTGATCTTCGGGGTCCACGGGGACCTGGTTATATCCAAAATAACCATCCAAAAAACAATAATACTCGTGCCCAGCCAAACGCTCCAGTGGAAAATGATCATTCCTTATGGCAACGTTCAGCTTACGGTAGTCTATACACACTCTCCACCCTGACTGAACATGAGTTGGCACCAACTCGTCGTCCTTATTCTTTACTACCGTCAATCCCGCTCGCTTGGGCACGATATGAATTGGGCTCACCCACTTGCTATCAGAGATGGGATAAATGATCCCTGCATCTAACAGCTTAATTATTTCTACCTTCACAACCTCTTGCATAGCTGGGTTAAGCCTTCTTTGTGGCTCCCTCGATGGCTTGGCATTCTCCTCCAAATGTATCTTGTGCATTACCACCGAGGGGCTGATTCTCCTGATATCCTCAATAGTCCAACCGATAGCTTCTTTGTGCTCTCTTAGCACATCTAATAATTTCTCCTCTTGAGCCTCACCCAAATCAGAAGCTATAATCACAGGCAAATAATCGGTGGACCTAGGAACTTATACTTAAAATTATTCGGTAAAGGCTTAAGTTCCTTCTTGGGGGGTTCAAGTGCTGCAGTTTCCTCTGTCTCATTGTTTTCTTGAGGATCAGACTCCAAAATGGCATTCACTTCCTCGAGTAGCTTATCTAAGCCCAAGTCCTTTCCAAAGTGAGCAGAACACGCCTCCAAGGGATCCTCAATGCTTGATTCATCCACAATCTCCTCAAGAATCTCCTCTATCAAGCATACATTTCTCACTTCATCATATTCTAATGGTTGCCTAGTGATATCAAAGATGTTCAACTCCACTATCATATTTCCGAAGGAGATCTTCATCACCTCCGTCCTACAATTGATTAGGGTGTTAGCCGTGGCTAAGAATGGTCACCCTAGAATCACCGATATTTGAATCCCTACATTCTGGACCACCTCTGTGTCAAGCACAATAAAATCCACTGGGAAATAGAATTTATCCACTTTTATCAAGATGTTCTCAACTATTCCTCGTGGTCTTTTCACTGACCTGTCAGCCAATTGAAGCATCGTGGATGTGGACTTCAATTCTCCTAACCCCAACTACAAATAGACTGAGTAGGGTCGAAGATTCACAGTCGCCTCTAGATCCAAAATAGCCTTCTCAATATGGCTGACTCCTATCGTACAAGAGATGGTAGGACACCCCGGGTCCTTATACTTGATGGGTAGCTTGCACTGAAGGATTGAGCTAACCTTCTCGGTCAAAAATTCCTTCTTTGGGACATTTGTCCTCCTCTTGATAGTGACAAAGTCCTTTCAAAACTTGGCATATGATGGCACTTGATGGATGGCATCCAAAAATGGGATATTGATTTGGACCTGTTTGAATACCTCCATAATTTCCTCATACTTCCCTCATTTCTTGGGCGCCTGTAGTCTGTCGGGGTGAGGCGCTCTAGGTACAAACGACCTAGGAGGGTCTTTCTCAGTAGGTGTGGCTATAGATGGCTCAGCATCTCTCTTCTCCTTGTTGCCACTCCCTTGCCCTTGCTGCATAGTAGGGCTCTCTTCTACTTGGTTGTCCACTTGTCTCCAAGACCTCAGTGTGATAATCGACTGTACTTGTTCCTCCCTGTGCGTAGGAGTTGATGAACTCCCAACCATAAATTGTCCTTTTGGGTTGGGCACGGGCTGACTGGGGAACTTCCCCTTCTCTCTCTCACCCAGGTGACTTGCAATTTTCCCTATTTGACTGTCTAGCTTTGCAATTTCTTGGGTGTTTACCATTGTTGCACTCCTTACGTCGCTCATGGATTGGCTATTCATTTTCATGTATTCCTTAATGGTGTCCTCTAGTGACTGTGAAACTAGCGCTGGTGTTTGAGTGGGAGCTTGGTAAGTAGGTAATGGTGCTGGATGGGCAGAACCACCATGACCAGGAATTTGTTGGGCAAATCCATGAGGATATTGATTTTGAGCATTATGAGGGGCTCCTCCTTGATTCATTGGTTGGTTCTGCCTCCATGAAAAATTTGGGTGGTTCCGCCACCCTGGATTGTACGTCTCAGAGTACGATCCATTTGACTGCCTTCGATAATCATTGAAAGCATTTACTTGTTCCATAGGATACTCGGCACAAGCTGGAATTGATGGGCAATTCTATGCTAGATGCATGGGACTAGCACAGATGGAACAGCTTTCAACATTGAATGTGTTGGCAGCATTGATGGATTGGCTCACAGTGAGAGTGTCAATCTTTTTAGTGAGGGCATCTAACTTTATCCTCAAATTAGTGTCCTCCCTGACCTCATAGATGCCTCCCCTCTTAGGAGCACGAATGGACTTATCTCGACAGCTTGAAAAATCCCACTGCTACGAGTTGTCGGACAACTTGTCCAACGCCATATATGCTTCATCTCCTGTCAGACTCAAGAATACCCCCCCATTCATAGACTCGATCATACTACGGTTGGGTTGAGTCAACTCTTGGTAGAAGAACTGAACAAGTCTCCACTTCTCATATCCATGTGGAGGGCATCGGATTAGTAGCTCTTTGAAGCGCTCCCAACTCTCAAAAAAATTTTCATCCTCTTCCTGAGTGAAAGAGCTAATCTCCTCTCGGCACTCATTCGCTCTAGACATTGGGAAAAACTTATGATAAAATTTGCTAAGTAGGTTTTCCCAAGATGTAATAGACCCGGGCGTGTTGGAATCCAGCCACGCCCTAGCTCTATCGTGAAGAGAAAAAGGGAAGACTCAAAGATGGACTGACTCCTCAGAGAAGTTCTGGAATTTAAATGTGGCACAAATGTCTTTGAACTTCTTCACATGACTATAAGGATTTTCAAGATCTAAGCTATGGAATGAGGGTAAGAGTTGGATAACATGTGGCTTTAAGTCAAAGTGGGTGGTATTGGTAGGTGGCAACACTATGCAAGAGGATTAGTTAGTCGCAATGGGTGCTAACAAATCCCTAAGGGATGTAGTGGAGTCCACGTTCCAAGCTCTAGGTTGCTCTACATGTTCAGGATGATGTGCATCCCTAAAATTCTCTCCTATCTCAACAGTCTCTCTCTCAACTAGTGCACTTCTCTGTCTCCTAAGAGTTCTTTCTAAGTCAGGATCTAAATGTATCAAATCTAAGTTCAATGATCTCCGACCAAGCATACACCAACAGAAAACAATGAGGTACTAACCAGCAGAAACAACAGAATAAAGCAAAAATAGCAAACACACTACTCACAAAAATTAACAGTATCCTTTTTTTTATAAAAAAAAATTGATAACTAACTAGTAGAAAAATAAAATCAATTCAGACCAAAAATTTTTACAAACCAAACAATTCCCCGGCAACGGCGCCAAAAACTTCTTGTGAGTTTTAAATTACTCGCAAGCGCACGAGTTGTTTGCAATATAGTGTTGTGCAAGTGCGAGGTCGAATCCACAGGGAATTACGTTGTGAAAATATAAATTTATCTAAACTAATCTTATCTTAACCTAGTTCCGAGTTTTGTATTATATGTTACAAAATAAATAAAAGCTAAACTAAATTGATTTTAAAAACTAATAAAAAGACTAAGGTTTCTGAATCCACCCCGCCAAAGTTAAGCATATATCTCAATGTTCTAAAGATAGCCTATCGAAAAATTCCATGAATCCAACTTAAAACAAAAAATAAAGAATATCCCAATTAAACCAAAAGCATCCAATGTATCCGCTCTTAACAAATCACAAAGGAAATCCAATTTAATTGAAAACAATTTGATATATCCATCAGATGAAATACAAGGAATATCCAACAGAACAATTTAAACTCAATCAATCACAAGATTAACTCAAATAATTGACAGAACATTTATACTAAAAAAATATCAGATTTGTACAAGCAAATCTGAACTACTATGCCAAAGAACGGCAAGGCTTCATCTTCAACCTTAGCTGAAGATTCTAGCCACTCATAACTATGAAACTACAATTCATAATAAAAGTGCTAAACATTAAACTAAAACAAATAAATAAAAAGAAATAAATAACTTTACATGGGAGAAATTCCACTCACTGATGGGCGGCGCTTCCCCTCGTGGTAGCAAAGCCTTCGGGATCCACCAGAATGCTAGCAGACATCCACCGATTAACACCAAAGTGGCCCAGGAATTGTACCAAATGGCACAAAGAATTGCACACTGAATGATGAAGTCAGATGGTGTTTATATAGGGGGATTCTTGGAGCACTATAGGTTTCAGATTCGATGTGGGATACTGCCCGAGTGCGCTCGATCGCAGAATGATGCAATCGATCGTAAGTGCAATCAATCGTATGTCTCGTGCGCACGATCGCATGTGCACTCGATCGCGTGTCTAGTGTGATTGATCGTAGGTGCACTGTACTGCAAACATTTCGATGTGGGATTGTTGACTGTGCGCTCGATCACTGCATAGTGCGATCGATCGCTATTGCTCCTGAAGCTTCACATCTCTTGAAATGCTTCATTTTCTCCACAAACCTATAAAAATACACAAAACACAAAAAAAAGACATAAAATAAAGTGAAATACTACTAACTAAGAGCATAAAAAATATAAGTTAAGGGTCTTAAATATGCAATATTTAAGACTCATCAATTACCTTTCTTAATCATTACTTATACAGTCTTCAATATGTTAACATGCTCTGGAAGCATAGCTTTTATCTTGTTTATGTTTATAGTTCATAAAAAACTATGAGAATGAGTCTAGAAGGGACTCCTAGATTAAGTTATTACTTTATTTTGTACTCATACTAACATCAAGTCAATCTAACTTCCCAATATAATTGATTATTTTCAATCCACACTCATGGACTGATGATCCTTTGGGCATGTTAGCTTTAAAGAGATCCCTTGAGATCTAGAATCCTATAGTGCGACTATGCTCACCGTACAACTCTTGCAAGTGAAGCAACTTTGCATAAGCACTTTCTATATTCTCATGTTGCTTCTGAAACTCATTAGACATTGGTGTTAGAATGTAACACCTAGCCTTCAGGTCATCCTCTTGCCACTTATCAAAAGTAGCGATATCTTATTGCATAGCATTCTCAGCAACACTTGATGGAAGTATTTGATCAATAACATAATCAATTTTCTCGAAATTAAGAACAATTCTCAAATTCCTCAGCTAATCTAGGAAATTGAGTCTAGTGAGTCTGTTGGTATCGAGAATTCGGTTGAGGTTGGTCATTATGATCTACAAGTCAACAACAAGAGAAAATTAGCATCTATTCAATTGTATTATCCACTAATAGATTTGATCTTTAACCATATTGGTACCTTCCACTATTCTTTTCAAAATTCATAATCCCACGGTAGGAAATTCAGGAGACCTCGTTGGAAGGTCCACTAGTGAGGATTGGGATCCCATTACTCGTTTAAAATAGCTTCATATAATAGTTTCTTAGCTATATTAAACCTTTAACATGTAGATAACACTTATCAATTACATATCATGTTATTCCCAATCATTCCTTCGGCCTTTAAAATATATCATCCTCACATGATAGTTTCTTGAACAATACATTCTAATTAAGTTAGACTCACCATTTTCACAAGTGTAGGTGATTAAACCAGTGAGCCATCACATGATAGTTTCTTGGACCCACTAGTTTTCTACCTCTTTATATCATATATTTAATAGGGCATCATGAATCTCCCATAATGTAAATCCCACATGTTTGTTGTAAAACTTACTTAGAATAATAGATCCCGTATATCTTTACAATGGTGGAAGGCCAGAATAAGGCATTCACAATTTCTCTTCGTTACAACTTGATAGAAATTACTTTCATGAGAGAGTTTAATTGGTCTTTAGTCTCATCATTTAATTTAAACATGCATCGTATACATACCATACATCATATAATATCAAATAAATAGGACTATGGACTTTTGTGCATAATTCACTTGAGCCACTAAGTGAATCATTGGTCTTAATTTAGGGTTCTATTAAATTTTCACCAACTCCTACATAGTGGGCCTTGTAATCTTTAAACGAGTCTCCATTGTGATAAGTGCTTAAATATTTGTATTTAAGTCCCTTAATTTACCTTTGTTAAGTTCCTAGTTGTGTTATTTCATGCTATTTTATGTTTTTTTTCCTGTGGTTTTGTGTTTTACTAGGTTTTTAAAGAAAAGGGAGCATTATCTAGTTTGGAGAACAAAAACTTGAAGAACTGGAAACTGTACATAGTGCGATCGAGCACAGAAGTGTGCGATCGAGCGCACCAGCACTCGTGCGCATAAGAAGAAGGCTCGAGCGCACCTTGTGATCGAGCGCACACGTGTAGTAAAACGATAGAACCTATTTTGGAAAGTAGGGTTAGGGTTTTGTTTTACAAGCTAGGATTTCCAAAGGTCTCTAAACCTTATAAATAGGCATGTAAACACAGAAAGAAGGGGGGAGAGCTTCCCGGAGAGAAATCTTGGAGATGAATTGACGAGTCTTCTCCTTAGTATTTTCGAGTTTCTTTTTCCTTTATTTTATTTTATGAAGATGTTTAGCATGAAAACCATATGTAACTAACTTTATTAAGGGCTTGATTAAAACCCTAATTATGTTTACTCAATAATTCAGTATTGGTGCCTTTGCGATATTTATATTGTGATGCTTAACTTGATTAATGCTTGTTTTTCTTTAAATTCCTCATATGTGTTTGCCTGATCGACATATGCATGTGGTATGAATTAGTTAGTTGAATCAATTTGAATGACCAAGTCTTGGGTTTAACAATAGTAACAAAAGAAATCCACGCCGGGTTCTTGGGTTAATCAACATGGGAAACTATATACCATGCCCTAGGTCTCATATGGTTGTCGATTTGCACAGATCTTATGCTCTCTTAAGGAACAACTTAGTATACACCATGTTGAATCTCTTAAGAAAGAAAGAGTTAGAGTATACACCATGCCTAACTCATTGCTTAGGGAAATCAATAGCTTAAGGAGTATACACAATGCCCTTAGGTTGACAAACATTAGGTATTCATGACATAAGTAAAGCATTGGCATATTGTTTGTGGTAGCATGATTAGTGGTGGATATCAAGTCCCTACGCCTTTATAATTATTTATTCAAACTCAATATTTATTTCTATCGTTTTATATTGCAAAACTAATTCTAAAGTGAAATTCACCAATCCCTGTGGAAATGATCTCGAATTTGCACACTATACTACTTTGTTGACCTTGTGCACTTGCAAGTAAAACCGTTCAATTATTTGCTTATTAATTTAGGTAGATTTTTGCACGACAAGTTTTTAGCGTCATTTCCGGGGATTGCGTAAATTTCTGTTTAGAATTATTTTTTGTTCGATTTTATTTTTTTTATTTTATTTTATTTTGTTTCATCAAATACCTAATTTAATTCTTCTTTATGTTTTCTGTTTTTTTTTTCTATTTCAGGATTGCAGCAGAGTAATTTCTGGAAGTGCGATCAAGCGTAGTACTTGGTGCGATCGAGTGCAATTGGTCCAGAAACTACTCGAGCAGCAGTACTGAAACTGCTGCACTAAAGCATTTCAGCTAATTCATGCAAGGGCTTCGATCTAGGAATCCAACCTTCTTTCCACTCGATACAAAGCTTGAAAGGACCATTCGACAAAGGCTTAGAGACAATGTTGAAGAGGTAGAAGAAGAATTCGAAGGAGAAGCACCAATGGCGGAATAACTTGACAACCAACTGCCATTAGGGCGAAGACCCATGAAGCAATCCTTCATTCCACAGAACCTCGACCAACCCTCATGCATTGCTTATCAACCTGAGGTGGAAGGCAATTATTACATATCCCCACAGATACTCAGTGCTTTGACTCATTTTAGGGGTACACCTGCTGAGGAGCCACATTTGCATCTTCGGGAATTCTTTGATCTCTGCAAGTTCCAGCATATCCGAGGCCTAGATCAAGAGGGAATCAGGTTAATTCTATTCCTTTTTTCATTAAAAGATAATGCTAAGTTATGGTATAATTCATTGCCTGCAGTGTCCATCCATACCTAGGAAGAACTATTCAATAAGTTCCTAAGAAAGTTTTTCCCAGCACAAAAGACAAGGCAGATGAGGAAGGAGATTCGATCTTTACAATAAAAGGATGGAGACCTTTTCTTTGAAGCATAGGGACACTTCAATGAGCTGCAACTCAAATTCCCACATCATAATCTACCTTAAGATGAACTGGTACAAGCTTTCTATGAATGTCTGAGTGACTTAAATAAAGGTATTGTGGATTCAGGTTGTGGAGGTGTGCTGATGGAAAAGAGCGGTGAAGAAGCCATGGAGCTGTTTGAGACATTAAGTGAGCACACCCAGCAATTATCCTCTAAAGGTAGACAAAGAGTTAAGAGCAAAGGTATGTATGAGGTAACTTTAAATGGTAGTTCCTCGAATCAGATGGCTTTTGTGGAAAGGAAGCTAGATCTACTTGTAAAAGCCATGACTGCTCAGAACACTTCATCGAGTCCATAAGCTACATCACTCCAGGTATGTGCTATATGTTCTCATTTTGATCACACTACTGAAACTTGCCCTGTATATTCATTTGCAGATCCAGAGCAAGCAAACTATGTGAGACCAACCAACTATCTGCCCAAGAAAAATCCATATGCAAATACTTAAAATCTTGGATGGCGAAACCACCCTAACTTCTCATGGAGCAACAATCAAAATGCCTTAAACCTTCAAGGGTAGCAAAGGAACTCCCAACAAGCAACCCAGCCAGTTTCAGAATCTAAGAAGAGTGACATTGAGAGTCTTGTAAGGCAATTAGCCACTCAACAATAGTAACTGATGACTTCACAAGATAGGTTTATGGTAGAGGAAAGACAATTTCAGACTGAGCAAAGATAAACAAATGCAAAGCATGAGCAAGCCATTCAAAGACTAGAGGTACAAGTGGGGTAATTGGCTAAAGAGCTGAGTGGAAGAAAGCAAGGTGAATTTCCAGCCCAAACACTACCTAATCTAAGAGGACACCAGAAATTAAAGGTCGTGACAACTCTCAGAAATGGAAAGATCATAGAAACTGATGAGCCTGCTCAAGCATCTTCAATTAAAACATCCACATCAAAGGTAAGTGAAATGGAGAAGGTGAATGCACCACCCTTCCCTCAAAGGTTAGTAAAGCCAAAGAAAGAAAGTAAATAGCTTGATATCTATTGGGAAACCACCTCAATGATGCCCAGGTGATGATCTTCCAAACACCCAAGTCTAGAATGACTTGTAAAGAAAAGATACAGCAACCAAAGCAAGAAAAAAGACACAGCAATTGTTATCGAGGTTCAACAATAGCCTACGTCCCTGTGAGTTCCTCCGAACTCTCTATACTAAATCAATGAGTTCTTATAAGTTACAACAACACCCCTTTCAAGAATCCTCTAGTTCTTGAAGAATGAAAGAAGAGAAAAGAAAGTGATAAGGTCTTGAGTTCCTTGAAACTTTCCCCCTTGGAAATTCCACTTACAAGTCCCTTGAATCCCCTCTCTATGCTATTCTCTCTTTCTAAACCTCCAGCCTCTCTATAATGAGTCCTTCTTATGTTTTGTGTTTTTACACTCTCACACAATTCTCTCATTCAAATGTTCTATCACACACAAACTTGTGTCTTGTTGTTGTGTGTTCTCTTGTTGTTGAGATTGAATCGATGTGACCCTTTATATAGTGAACCACTTCTTGAACCTATCTTGAAGTCAATCTCCACCCTTAGATCTTGAGGACTAATCAACCATAGCCTTTGATCAAGTCTAAGTGATCCTGTGCATTTTGATCATGCATCTACACACCTTACAAAGGCTGAACCAATGTGCATCAGTGTGCCTTTAGGCCGCGACCTAGAATAGGGTAAGCCACGGCTTAGAGCAGAGCTGAATCTCCTCTACTCCTCACCTTTCTGGACACCGCGGGCTGGGGGGGGCTGAGCTGCAGTGCACACCTCCTCTAAGCATCCTTCATGCTGGGCACCATGGCCTGGGAAGAGTTGGGCGTCGTGGCCTGGGAAGAGCTGGGACGCGACGCACACTGGTGTGCACTCCTTTAACATGCTGAACTTCATTTTTCCATCTCCCGTTTAATTCTTTGACAAACTTCAACAATCTTTACCTTTATCTAAGCTATTAAACCCGAACCTATTGTGCAAAGAACTCAGTATCCAAACTCATCTTGAGTCATCATTCAACCGACTCCAATCCTAAGAAGTCTAAGGCAATGATTAAACCTTCTTAGAGGTAGAATTTTAGTACCTAAATCTGCAGGACTTTCCTCCGTGGCTACCTTGTCTACATGAATGCATCCTTGATGGCTTCCGTAGCCGCTATGTACTCAACCTTGGTTATTAAGAGTGCTACCACTGGCTACCACTGAGCCTTCACGTACCTCAGCAACCACTTCATCCCAAGCCAAAGCTTCTTTCCGGGATTACTCACAAATCTGCTGAGAACATCCATTGCCTAAGAAATGTCGGGTCAAGTGCTCACCATCATGGACATGACTGATCTACCTGCACTAAAGTAACGGACCTTTTCTGTTTCCTTCTTCTCCTCATCCATTCCAGGACATTGTTCGCTGGAGAACTTGAAATGACCAGCAAGGGGAATCTTCACTAGTTTACCATCTTCTATAGAAAACTTGTACAACACCTTTTCTATGAAGGAGGACCGAGAAACTTTCAACTCGTTTCTCTCGCTTTCCTGAATTCTTCTCATTTCAAGGATCTTTTGTGCAAGGCTAAGATCCTTCCTCTCGAACTCCTCACTGAGTTGAGATGTAAACCTTTCCATCCTCTCTCTGCTGTTCCGAACCAATAGCATATCCATGACATAGATGAAGATACTCACCATTTTCTCGACCTCGTGTCCAGGTGAGAAAGTTTCTGTGAAATCTATGCCTTTTCTTTGCATGAACCTCTTCGCCACCAGCCTAGCCTTATTCCAGACTTCATCTCCTGGAGGGTACCCTTCTTTGACCTTGTAAGTCCACTTACAATCCATAACTCTTTATTTTCCTAGAATGTGCATCAATTCCCTGAAGTTGTTCTCCCTCAAAGAATCCATTTCTTCCTCCATAGCTAGCTTCCATCTTGGCGAATCCTTACATCCCATGGCATCAATGTAAGTCTCTTGTTCACTCATCTCTCCTTCTATCTAAGGAGTTACTACATTTGCAGCATCCATAAACCCATATCTTGAAGGTGGTCTGACCACCTTCCTTTCCCAATTCCTTGTGATCTGATAGTCATTTTGACTTGCTGCATCATCCCCTTCTAGTTCAGTCTCCTCTCGAGTGTCCTGAACTTGGCATTCATCAATGGGCTCTACCTGGTCTGAACCTTTTTTCCTTCCTTAATCTACCTGAATTGAATTCTCCTTGATGCTATGCTCCACAAATACCGAACTGGTTTGCTCACTAGCCCCTGCAGGATTAGTTTTCTCCAAATAGGGAAATAACAATTCATTAAAAATAACATCCCTATTTATTATGAGTCTTAATTCTTCTTACTCTAAGGACCACAACCTATACCCCTTAGCCCCTTCTCCATATCCTAGAAGCACACACATTCTAGACACTGGGTTAAGCTTATCATCCTTTTGATGTGCAAACGTAGCACACCCAAAAGTCCTAAGGTTGTTCAACTCAGGGGGTTTTCCACTCCACATCTCCTTGGGAGTCTTGAGCTCTAAAGCTCTAGAGGGCGATCTATTAACCAAATATGCAACAGTAGACACCACTTCCCCCCAAAAACATTTGGGTAATCCGGATCCATTTAACATGCACCTAACCTTTTCCATAAGGGTCTTATTCATCCTCTCAACAACTCTAATTTGTTGAGGGGTTTTCACAACCGTTCTATGTCTTAGAATTTCATTTAACCTATAGAATTGATCAAGTTCCTTGTTAAAAATTTCTAAGCTATAATCAATTTTTAATACCTTAACTACCCTACTCATTTGAGTCTCTACCAGCTTTTTCCACACCACTAATTTATTCAAAGCATCTGATTTATCTTTAAGCAAATAAACCCAAACCTTTCCTGAATAATCATCAATTAAAGGCAGAAAGTAAAAGTTACCTCCCTGTGTTGGTGTCCTTGCTGGTCCCCAAAGGTCCGCATGAATGTAGTTAAGAATGCCCTTAGATTTGTGCACTCCGGTGTTGAAACTAACCCGATTTTGCTTCCCAAGAATGCGACACTCGCAGAAATCAAGTTTCTTTACTTTGTCACCACCAAGTAGGCCATCCTTGCTGAGAACTTGCAGGCCCTCTTCGCTCATATGTCCCAAGCGAGTGTGCCAAAGGGCTGTCTTATTCATCTCAGCCATCAAGCTTGCTACTTGATCCTTGATCTTCCTGTCTCTGATCATCTCATAGAGTCCATCCTTCATTGCTGCCTCGATCACTACCAAAGATCTTTTGGTCACCTTAATCTTTCCTCCCTCTGCTTTGTATGTGTATCCCATGGAATCTGGCTACCCTAATGAGATCAAATTCCTCTTCACATCTGAAAGATACCTCACATTCCGCAGCAGCCTTGTCATTCCATCAAACATCCTCAATTGGATGTCTCCTATGCCCCTCACTTGGTAAGAAGTTTCATTCCCCAAGAAAACCTTTCCATCATCGATTTCTTTGAAATTCTTGAACCAATCCCGGTGAGGTAACATGTGATGGGTGCACCCGGTATCCAAGATCCATTTTCTACTGCCTTCTTGCCCTTTGCTCACACTTGAACACACAATAAGAACATCATCATCTTGTTGTTCTTCCTTCACAACCGAAGCCTCTCCATCTTTGGTATAGCTTCTTCCCTCATCCCTCATCCCTTATCTTCTCCTTGCAATCTTTCTTGAAATGACCCTCTTTATGGCAGTAGAAGCATCTCCCATGGCTTTCTCCTCTACCTCTATCCTAGTTGTAGCTATGTATGCTGCTGTGCACTCTCCCATGGCTTTCTCCACTACCTTTATCCCGGTAGTAGCCATGTATGTTGTTATGCGCTCTCCCATGGCTTTCTCCTCTACCTCCATCCTGGTAGTAGCCATGTATGTTGCTGTGCACTCTCCTATGGCTTTCTCCTCTATCTCTGTCCTGGTAATAGCCATGTATATTGCTGTTCACTCTCCCATGGCTTTCTCCTCTAACTTTGACCTAGTTGTAGCCATGTATGTTACTGCTATACTAAGTTGTTGGCCTTCCTTTAACGAACAACCCTTCTCTACTTGATGTACTCCTCATCTTGGCATCAAGATTATCTTGTAACTCTTTATTAGGATCTAATTTAAAAGCAAAGATTCATTTATGAAGATACCTCTTATTAGGGAGAGTCTTGGCAAGAAACAACTCATCTAGTTTCTTCCAAATGATAGCTGGATCTTCCGAGTCTCCGTATTCCCTTGTGACATTATCCGACATGTGCAAGAAAATGGTGTTGTATGCCATCTTCTTCATCTCAATCCGTTGGACCTCCATTATACTTACTGGAAAGCGTCATCTTCTCCAAGAGCCAAGTCCACCTTTTGTTGCACAAGAACCGCCTTGATCTTCCGCTTCCAAATGGCAAAGTCTCCCTTTTCATCAAACTTCTCAACCATGAAGTTTGAACTAATCTTGCGGAGAAGATCCCAGATTTATGCAGCACCCATAAATGCTTTCCAAATTTTTCTAAACCTCAAGAACACAATCGAAGATGGATCTCAATACTGTTCTTGAATCACCCTCAAGAACACGATCTAATCTTGATCTTCACTCCGTTCTTAAATCACCTAAGAAGTTGATATTTGATTCTTGGAGTCTTGCTCCAATCCCCTCTTATTCTTGCTCCGGTACCAGCTATCCAAAGCTCTGATACCACTGTTGGGAAACCACCTAAATGATGCCCATGTGATGGTCTTCCAAACATCCAAGTCTAGAATGACTTGTAAAGAAAAGATACAGTAACCAAAGCAAGAAAGAAAGAAACAACAATTGTTATTGAGGTTCAGCAATAGCCTACGTCCCAGTGAGTTCCTTCGAACTTTCTGCACTAAACCAATGAGTTCTTACAAGTTACAGCAACACCCCTTCAAGAATTCTCTAGTTCTTGAAGAATGAAAGAAGAGAAAAGAAAGTGATAAGGTCTTGAGTTCCTTGGAACTTTCCCCCTTGGAAATTCCACTAACAAGTCCCTTGAATCCCCTCTCTATGCTACTCTCTCTTTCTAAACCTCCAACCTCTCTACAATGAGTCCCTCTTGTGTTTTGTGTCTTTGTACTCTCACACAATTCTCTCATTCACATGTTCTGTCACACACACACTTGTGTCTTGTTATTTTGTGTTCTCTTGTTGTTAAGATTGAATCTAGGTGACCCTTTATATAGTGCACCACTTCTTGAACATATCTTGAAGTCAATCTCCACCCTTAGATCTTGAGGACTAATCAACCATAGCCTTTGATCAAGTCTAAGTGATTCTGTGCATTTTAATCATGCATCTACGCACTTTACAAAGGTTGAACCAATGTGCATTAGTGTGCCTTCAGGCCGCGGCCTAGAACAAGGCAAGCTGCGGCCTGGAGTAGGGCTGAATCTCATCTACTCCTCATCTTTCTGGGCGCCGCGGCTTGGGGGAGGCTGAGATGTGGCGCACACCTCCTCCAGGCATCCTCTATGCTGGGCGCCATGGTGTGCACTCTTTTAACATGCTGAACTTCATTCTTCCATTTCCCGTTTAATCCTTTGACAAACTCCAACAATATTTTTGAAACTTTGAGAAAAGTAGCAATTAATATTCCTTTTATTTGATGCAATTCAACAAATTCCTGCATATACTAAATTTTTTAAAGATTGTTGCACTAGTAAAAGGAAGTTTCAGGAGCATGAAACAATGACTTTAACTAAAGAGGCAAGTGCGGTATTGCTAAGGAAACTACCACCAAAATTGAAATATCCAAGTAGTTTTACCATTCCTTGTAGAATAGGTGACCAGCCTTTTGAGTGTGCATTACTGGATTTAGGAGCGGGTGTCAATTTACTGCCATGCATGGTATTTGAAACACTAGGATTGGGGGAGCTTCAACTGACTTCCATAACCTTGCAATTGGCAAATAGAAGCATCAAAAGACCAAGAAGTATTCTTGAGGATGTTTTGGTGAAGGTAGGTGAGTTTATTTTTCCTACTAATTTTATTGTATTAGATATGGAAGAATGCCCTATACCATTACCTCTGCCCATCATTTTAGGAAGACCCTTTATGAGAACTACAGATACAAAAATTTGTGTGGAAAAAGGGTATCGTAAGT
Source organism: Bretschneidera sinensis (assembly GCA_023935145.1). Taxonomy (NCBI): domain Eukaryota; kingdom Viridiplantae; phylum Streptophyta; class Magnoliopsida; order Brassicales; family Akaniaceae; genus Bretschneidera; species Bretschneidera sinensis. The sequence continues at coordinate 74,269,839 of CM043703.1, read as the reverse complement.
ATAAAGGTAAATAGTGAGAAAATAGAATTCAAAATATTTGATGCATTAAAATTACTCCAAGATGATATGGAATGTTTTAATGTATGCATGATGCAAGGTATTGTTGAGCAAGTTTTTCAGGTCTAGCACATTAATCCGTTGGAGACCACCTAGCCCAGAGTTTTAAAAGATCGGATATTGAGCCTGCATTTGAAGATGTTATTGATGACATCTTTGAAGCTGTGCACCTCCCTGAGGCCTCTCCAATGCATCCAAGATCGGGTGATAAGAGGAAGTTGCATTTGAATTAGCTGGGAGAATTGAGGCATGATGAATATGCAGCAACACCAAGAGCACTTAGGCCACATGTAGTGGACTTTAAGTACTCTTTGCCAAAAGACTAGTACTAAAGCTACTGTAGAGGGCGTTTGAGAAGTTCAGACTTTGATAAATGTGTAAGATCAAGCGCCTCTATTGAGGTCAATGGTACTGAGGCCACTGAGTACATTACATTTTTATTTGTGTTTATTGTTCTTCATTATTTTTGACTTTTTTCGTCCTTACTTTAGTTAGCTTAGTAGTACAGTGCATTATGTCCTTGCAATCGAGTGCATTTTCTAGTGCGCTCGAGCGCAATCTCGCTATACGTCCAATAGTGTGCAAGCGTATCCACATGCACACATCTGCACATAAGTGCGATCGAGCGCACTTTACAGTGCAATCAAGTGCACTCGGGACAGAGAGGCACGTGCTTATTTTAAATCATTTTGTTCTATACACATTTTTCACTCTCACTCTCGCACTCTCTGGCTGCTCTCAAACCCACTAACCACTGCACTCTCACTCACCGCCACTCATTACCACCGCACCCCACCATTCAACAACCCACACCACCGTCCCCACCCCCTCTCCTCCATCAGGTAATCCCTTAACCCCTTCCACGCCATACACAGTCACTCCAATTATCCTACCATTTTCGGTAGCTTTTGAATTTGTTGTTGTTTTTTAAGAATTACATTAATATCTACTACTTGTTCTTGTGTTATTTGGTTGTTTTTTAGGTGCTTTGCAGGAGGTTAGAACACTTTAGGTAGTGTTGAGCTCAACTTGGTTTACAGGTCGTACACCACTTGTTTGATAAAACTTCTGACCGTGTGCTATCAAGCACAGGGAGTACTATGATCGACTGCAGGGGTAGAGTGCGATCAAACGCACTATACCGAGATCGAGCGCACCTCTACTGCAGAATTTTGTCCAGGGTGCCAAAGCACACCGACTCCACATCCCATGCTTCGGGAAGCTGGGCACAGTCATCCTGGCCTACTTTTGAACAACGGGAGATCTTATTCGAAACCACATTCAACATAGATGACGATTTCAAAAACTTTGAAGCCACCCAATGGGTCGTGCAAGAGTTTAAGCGCCATGGTTTGAAGAGGTTGTTCAAGCCTTTCTACTCTACTACCTACACCGACTTCGTGGTTCAGTTCTATGAGAACCTCTCCTTCGACTGCAGCAGGCCGGGTGTCTTGTCCTTATCTGTTCAGGGCAAGTACATTGACGTGACATCTTCAGATATAGCTGCTGCCCTCCATTGTCAGTGAGAGTGGTGCACCGTCTGGCTGAAGACGTAAAACTTAGCGCTCATGGGAGGCACCCCATAGCATATCCTTTTGTTTTTATTATTTTTCACATTTCTTGTTAGTGTTTATTTTTATGTTGAACTTTTGTTTTTCTCATTACTATTTAGTTTTAGTATCTTTTGTTTTCCAGTATTACTATTATTTTTTTTTTCAGGGACAATGTGTGCATCAGTTCAAGTTTGGGGGTGTGCTATGAGCCATGCCAGCCAGCTAGTTCTCCATCTCCTAGGTTAGATCTTTCCATGTTATTCACACATTGGGGACAATATGTAGTTTAAGTTTGGGGGTATGGGAGACACATTCACACACACTCTATCCCAGTTTTTTTTATTATTATTGAAAAGATAAATGCATGTTCATATTGTTTTGAAAATTTTGGTTGATCTAAACGAATATTGTGATAAGATTTCATCAGTAAGCTTAAAATCTTGAACACATGATCTACTAATAGAGTTTTAAAAGTTTAGTTACTTTAAGGCATTTAAGAATTCACAAGTTTGATCTAATCTGACATGAGCACATTAGCACATAATTGAGTGGGGTATGACATGTAATTTTAATATATATGTTTCCATGGCTTAACTGTAACTGGATGACTTGTTAGATGAACACTTTGGCATAGAAGAAAAAATTTATTGCACAAAAAGAGAAAAAATACTCCTAATGATCATTAAATAAACTTTCCACTAAGTAACTGATAAGTGCTTAAATATTCATATTTAAGCCCCTTAATTTACATTTATTAAGCTCTTAGTTTGCATATTTTATTCTATTTTACTTCCTTTTTGTGTTTTCTGTGTTTTTATAGGTTCTTGGAGAAAAGGAAGCATTTTAGAACTCAGAGAGAAAATATGGAAAAACTAGTGTCTGCCTAGTGCGATCGAGTGCACCAAGCACTACGATCGAGTGAAACAGCGCTCAAGCACCCATGCCAGGATTGAGCGCACCAATATGAGATCGAGTGCACACGTACGATAGTAAATAGTAAAATAGTAGTTCCTAATTTCGAAATAATTGCAGGGTTTGGTTTTTCGAGTTTTACAGTTTCTAGATGTTCCAAAGCCTTATAAATAGACCTGTAAAAACACAGAAAGGGGGCCTACCTTTTAGTTTTAGTTTTAGGTTAGGAGGCCGGAAGCTAGAGGGGATTCTACAGAAGAATTGATGACTCTTCAATGGAGCTCTTTCGGGTTTCCTCTTTCCTTTATTTTATTATGTGTAACTAACTCTTAGTAAGGGCTTGATTGAAACCCTAATTATGTTTACTCAATAATTCAGTGTTGACGCCTTTGCGATATTTATGTTGTGATGCTTAACTTGATTAATGCTTGTTTTTATTTAAATTCCTCATATGTGTTTGTCTGATCAATGTATGCATGTGGTATGGATTAGTTAGTTGAATCAATTTGGATGATTGAGTCCTAGGTTTAACAATAGTAACAAAAGAAATCCACACTAGGTTCTTGGGTTAACCAACATGGGAAACCAAGAGTATACTCCATGCCTTAGCTTTCTTGTGGTTATCGATTTCCACAGATCTTATGCTCTCTTAAGGAACAACTCAGTATACACCATGCTGAATCCCTTAAGAAAGAAAATAGTTAGAGTATGCACCATGCCTAACTCGTTGCTTAGGGAAATCAGTAGCTTAAGGAGCAGACCAAGCCCTTAGCTTGACAAACATTAGGTATTCATGACATATTTAAAGCATTAGCATATTGTTTTATTGTGGTAGCATGATTGGTGGTGGATATCAAGTCCCTGCGTTTTTATCATAATTAATTCAAACCCAATATTTATTTCTACTGTTTTATATTGCGAAACTAATTCTAAAGCGAAATTCACCAATCCCTGTGGAGATGATCTCGCATTTTCACACTATTCTACTCTGTTGACCTTGTGCACTTGGAAGTAAAACTGTTCAAATATTTGCTTATTAATTTAGGTAGATTTTTGCATAACAAGTTTCCGGCGCCGTTGCCGGGGATTGCACTAAATTTCTTTTTAGGATTATTTGTCATTCATTTTTATTTTTTCTATTCTGTTTTATTCTATTTCATTATAAACCTAATTTGTTTTTGTTTTTGTGCTATTTCAGGTACTGCAGTTGTTTCATCTGTGGCACTGCGATTGAGCGCACTCCTTGGTGTGATCGAGCATATTTGAGGCAGAAGCTACCTGAGCAACAGTATTGAAACTGTTGCACTAAAGTGTTTTAATTGATTCATGCAAGGACTTCGATCCAGGAATCCAACTTTCTTTCCCTTCCATACAGAACTTGAGCGGACCATTCGATAAAGGCTTAGAGACAACTCTGAGGAGGTAGAAGAATTCAAGGAAGAAGTATCAATGGCAGAACAGCTAAAAAACCAACAAACACCTAAGTGAAGGCCTATGAAGCAATCTTTCATCCCACGGAACCTCGACCAGCCATCATGCATTGCTTATCAACTAGAGGCGGAAGGCTATTATTACATATCTCCGCAGATACTCAGTGCATTGACTCACTTTAGGGGTACACCTACTGAAGATCCGCACTTGCACCTTCTTGAATTCTTTGATCTTTGCAAGTTCCAGTATATCCGAGGCCTAGACCAAGAGGGAATCAGGTTAATTCTTTTCCTTTTTTCATTAAAAGATAATACTAAACTATGGTACAATTCATTGCCTGCAGTTTCTATCCACACTTGGGAAAAGTTGGCCAGTAAGTTCCTAAGGAAGTTTTTCCCTGCTCAAAAGACAAGACAAATGAGGAAGGAGATTCAATCTTTCCAACAGAAGGATGGAGACTTGTTCTTTGAGGCATAGGGACATTTCAACGAGCTGCTACTCAAATGCCCACATTACAATCTACCTCAGGTTAAACTGGTACAAGCTTTCTATGAAGGTTTGAGTGATACTAATAAAAGTATTGTGGATTCAGGTTGTGGAGGTGTGCTGATGGAGAAGAGCAGTGAAGAAGCCATGGAGTTGTTTGAGACATTAAGTGAGCAAACCCAGCAATTCTCCTTTAGAGGTAGACAAGGAGTTAAGAGCAAATGTATGTATGAGGTGACTCTAAATGGTGGATCCTCTAATCAGATAGCTGCTATGGAGAGGAAACTAGATCTGCTTGTTAAAGACATGATTGCTCAGAATGCCTCAACTAGTCCACTAGCAACACCACTCCAGGTATGAGCTATATGTTCTCATTTTGATCATAATACTAAGACATGTCCTTTATATTCATCTGTAGATCCAGAGCAAGCGAATTATGTAGGACCAAACAACTATCCACTAAAGAACGATCCATATGCAAATACCTACAGTCCTGGATGGCGAAACCACCCCAACTTCGCATGGAACAATGATCAGAATGCCCTGAATCTTCAAGGGCATTAAAGGAACTCCCAACCAAAGAGTTTTGGAATTAAAGAAGAGTGACCTAAAGAGTCTTGTAATGCAATTGGTAACTCAAAAACAATAGCTAATGGCTTCACAAGAACAGTTCGTAGAAGAAATAAGACAATTCTGGATTGAGCAAAGGCAAACCACTACAAAGCATGAGCAAGCCATTCAAAGACTAGAGGCACAAGTGGGTTAATTAGCTAAGGAGCTGAGTGGAAGAAAGCAAGGTGAATTTCCAGCCCAAACACTACCTAATCCAAGAGGACATCAACAACTACAGGCTGTTACAACTCTCAGAAATGGTAAAATCATAGGAGCTGATGAGCCTGCACAATCATCCACATCAAAGGTAAATGCAATGGAGAAGGTGAATGCACCACCCTTCCCTCAAAGGTTAGTAAAGCCAAAGAAAGAAAGTAAAATGCATGATATCTTTGAAACTTTGAGAAAAGTAGCAATTAATATTCCGTTATTAGATGCAATTAAACAAATTCCTGCATATGCTAAATTTTTAAAAGATAGTTGCACTAATAAAAGGAAGTTTTAGGAGCATTAAACAATGGCTTTAACACGAAGAGGTAAGTGCGGTATTGTTAAGGAAACCTCCACCAAAGCTAAAAGACCCAAGTAGTTTTACCATTCTTTGAAGGATAGGTAACCAACTGTTCGAATGTGCATTACTAGATCTGAGGGCAAGTGTCAATTTGTTGCCATACATGGTATCTGAGACACTAGGTTTGGGGGAGCTTCAACCAACTTCCATCACCTTGCAACTAGCAGACAGAAGCATCAAATAACCAAGAGGTATTCTTGAGGATGCCTTGGTAAAGGTAGGTGAATTTATTCTACCTACTGATTTTATTGTATTAGATATGGAAGAATATCATATGCCATTACCTCTGCCCATCATCTTAGGAAGACCCTTTATGAGAACTGCTAATACAAAAATTTGTGTAAAAAAGGGTATTGTAAGTATGAAGGTAAATGGTGAGAAGCTTGAATTCAAAATATTTGATGCATTAAAATTACCCCAAGATGATATGAAATGTTTAATGTGTGCATAATGCAAAGTGTTGTTGAGGAAGTTTTTCAGGTCCATCACCTTAATCTGTTGGAGTTCACCCTCACCCATGGTTTCACAAAAGTAGATATTGAGCCAGAATCTACAGATGTTACTAATAATATTATTGAAGCTGTGCACACCCTTGAGGCCTCTCCAAAGCATCCAAGCACCAAATTGGACATTGAAGCAGTTGCAGATGCACTCAACTTATGTTTTTCTTGGGAGGGAATAAGATTGTTTGGCTGAAGATATAAAACTTAGCGCTTATGGGTGGTAACCCACAACATATCCTTTTATTTTTATATTTCTCATTACTATTTATTTTTAATTTCTTTTTGTTTTCTGCTATTACTTTAGTTTTTGTATTTCAGGGACAATGTGTGCATCAGTTCAAGTTTGAGGGTGTGCTATGAGCCATGCTAGTCCAGTTAGTTCTCTATCTCCCAGGTCAGCTCTTTCCTTTATTTTATTATATGTAACTAACTCTTAGTAAGGGCTTGATTGAAGCCCTAATTATGTTTACTCAATAATTCAGTATTGGTGCCTTTGCGATATTTATGTTGTGATGCTTAACTTGATTAATGCCTGTTTTTATTTAAATTCCTTATATGTGTTTGTCTGATCAACGTATGCATGTGGTATGGATTAGTTAGTTGAATCAATTTGGATGACCGAGTCCTAGGTTTAACAATAGTAACAAAAGAAATCCACACCGGGTTCTTGGGTTAATCAACATGGGAAACCGGGAGTATATGAGTATACACCATGCCTAACTCGTTGCTTAGGGAAATCAATAGCTTAAGGAACGGACCAAGCCCTTAGGTTGACAAACATTAGGTATTCATAACATATTCAAAGCATTAGCATACTGTTTTATTGTGGTAGCATGATTGGTGGTGGATGTCAAGTCCCTACATTTTTATCATTGTTAATTCAAACCTAATATTTATTTCTATTGTTTTATGTTGCGAAACTAATTCTAAAGCGAAATTCATCAATCCCTATGGAGATGATCTCGCATTTGCACACTGCACTACTCTGTTGACCTTGTTCTCTTGCAAGTAAAACTGTTCGAATATTTGCTTATTAATTTAGGTAGATTTTTCCACAATAAGTTTTTGTGTAATAAGTGCTTAAATATTCATATTTAAGCCCCTTAATTTACAATTGTTTAGCCCTTAGTGTGCGTATTTTATTCTATTTTACTTCCTTTCTGTGTTTTATGGGTTTTTATAGGTTCTTGGAGAAAATGAAGCATTTTGGAGCTTAAAGAGCAAAGCTGCAAAAACTGACAGCTGCTTATTGCGATCGAGCACAAGAGACCTGCGATCGAACGCACCAATGCTTAAACACTCAAGCCATGATCAAGCGTAACCTGCGCTCGCGTGCAAGAAGAAGGCTCTAGTGCACCGTAAAAAAGTTGTTGTGCAAAAATCTACCTAAATTATTAAGCAAATAATTGAACAGTTTTACTTGCAAGTGCACAAGGTCAATAGTAACATAGTGTGCAAATGCGAGATCATCTCCACAGGGATTGGTGAATTTCATTTTAGAATCAGTTTCACATTATAAAATGATAGAAATAAATATTGAGTTGAGATTGATAATGACAAGAACATAGGGCTTTGATATCCATATACATACATTGATCAGACAAACACATATGGGGAATTCAATAAAACAGGCATTAATCAATTAAAGCATCATAACACAGCTATTTGCAAAGGAACAATACTCATATATGGAAAAGCATAATTAGGGCTTCAATCGAGCCCTATTAAGAAGTTAGTTACACATGCATGTGATGCTAAACATCTTCATAATATAAAATAAAAAAAAAAGAATAAACCCAAAAAATACTGTGGAGAAGAGTCGTCAATTCGTCTCTAAAGCTTATAACTAAAAGGAAGATAGAAAGGTCTGTGTTTCTGTGTTTTATAGGCCTATTTATAAAGTTCTAAAGACATCCCGAAACCCTAATTTCCAAAACAATACCTGAGTTATCCTTTCTAAAACTGGCTCTGCCTTTTTACTGCATGTGTGCGCTCTATCCCATGCTTTTGCGCTCAAGCACAGGGTTGCACTCGAGCCTTTTATGTGTGCGCATAAGTGCTTGGGCGATAATGGTATAGTTTTATTTCTTTCTTTTTTCTTTTATTATGAGATTTTTTCCATGTTAAGTTCCCTTAAGCTTTCTAATTGACCCATGCAGCGAGTGTTTAGCAAACGACTCCCAAACTAGATGGTTTTAGGGCATTAGGTGTAAAGACACCCCTAAGGACTTACTAACTCGAGTAAAAAATGCTACGAAACTAACTGGTCTTAATGCTGCCGAGCAAAATTCCCACCTTTTGACATGAACACTCACTGTTTACTAAGGCAAGAGGTTCAGTTACTTAGTGGAAACTTTATTTAATGATCATTATAAGCACAACTCCCACCTTTTGACATGAACACTCACTGCTTACTGAGGCAAGAGGTCCAGTTACTCAGTGGAAAGTTTATTTAATGATCATTAGGAGCATTTTACTTTTTCTTTTTGTTCAAATTTTTTTTTCTATTTTTCTATGCCAAGGTGTTCTTCTAACAAGTTATCCGACTATAGTTAGACCATGGAAACATACTCATAAAAATTATATGTCATACCCCAAAAAATTATGTGCTAATGCGCTCGTGTCAAATTTAGATCAAACTTGTGAGTTCTTTATTGCTTTGAAGGAAGTAAATAAACTTTTGAAACTTTATTATTAGACCACGTGTTCTAGATTTTAAGCTTTTTAATGAAACCTTATCATAATATTTGTTTAAATCATCCAAAATTTTCGAACACAATAAACATGCATTTATCTTTTCAATAATAACAAAAACTGGGACAGAGTTTGTGAATGTGTCTCCCATACCCCCAAACCTAATTTACACATTGTCCCCAATGTGTGAGTGACTTGGAAAGATCTGACCTGGGAGATGAAGAACTAGTTGGCTGGCATGGCTCGTAGCACACCCCCAAACTTGAACTGATGCACACATATTGTCCCTGAAAAAAGAAAAACAAATGTAATACCAGAAAATAAGAGATACTAATAATAAACAGTTACAAAAGTAAATACTAATAATAAATGTGAAAAATACTAAAAAAGTTAAAAGGATATGCTGTGGGGTGCCTCCCATGAGCGCTAAGTTTTATTTTTCAGCCAGACAGCGCATCTCTCTCACTACTGGTCTCTAGATGGTGAAGTCGATGAGGTGCCAGGGGCGGGAGGTAGTCGATCAAGAATGGCCTGTAGTATCGCTTCCTGCCTCGCAAAGTAGGCCTCTAAGCCATCGATGAGCTGATGCACTAGTAATGTCGCCTCCCTATCCTCCCGGCGAATGTCAGAGAGCTCACATTGTAAAAAAGACAGCTCCTCAAGAAGGTGCTGGTACTCAATGGATCCCATATCCAGCTGGTCCTCCTCCTAAGTATGGCTCGCTGTAGGGTGCTCAGTGTCCATGGAATCATCCTCCACCCTCTCAGTAGTAGGTGCAGGCTCTCAGGGTCCTCTAAGCATATGGGACTGGCTTAGGGCCCAAAGAATGGGTTCTTCCGTACTAGTCCATCAATGGAAGAGCCCTTAATCCTTTTCTTGTTGAAAAGGTAGCTCGGGAGGAATAGGAATGGGAGCCCCCATGCATTCACCGTGGTGACTTGGCGTGCATGGACATGTCCCAAAACTTATGCAACTGACTCCAGATGACAGGCAGAATGGAGTACCAATGGCCTCTGTGGAAGGCATATAAGGCTTGTAAGAACTGGTCCCTCATCTGTGTCTTGTGCCCCAACAGGCACACATTCCACTGGAGAATGGAATCCATGAGCCAGAGTCGTGGAAGCAATTTGGATCAGTTCCCCGTGTTGTTGTGTCGATTAGCATACTGCCCAGCACACATATCCTCAATGATGGAGGACAAAAGAAAAGGCTCCGGTTGCTCCTCCATCTGGGTATCCTCAGGAGGGCACTCATCACAACAGTGAAGAGCAGCAGCTATATCAGCAGTGGTCACATCTATATACTTGCCCTGGACCGACGAGAATAATATATCTGGCCTGCTGCAGTCGAACGACAGGTTCTCATAAAACTAGGCGATGAACCGAGTGTAGGCAGTAGAGCATACAGGCTTGAACAGCCTCTTCAATCCCCAGTGCTTGAACTCTTAGACTGCCAATTGAGTGGCTTCTAAGTTCTTGAAGTCAGCTTCAATGTTGAATGTAGTTTCGAACAAGATCTCTCGATGTTCGAAACTGGGCCGAGATAACTAGGCACGGCTGCCTGAGGCACGGGAGGTGGAGGCAACTTGTTTTGGCATCATGGGCAAGTTTTTGTCCAATTTGAGCTCGATCACACTCTCCTGCGCTTGATCGCACTTGGCTTATGCGCTCGATCGCACTTAGTGAAGTATAACTGAGGACTTTGATCAAACAGGTTGTGTGCTGGTGTAGACCAAGTTAGGGCCTTTTCACTGCAAAAATTGCTCAACCTCCTGCAAAAGAACTAAATACACCCCAATAGCATAAGAGAGAAGATATATATGAATTCAATTTGTTAAAAACAATAAGTAAAGCAAAAAGATAACCGAAAATGGGGGATAAGAGAAATTAAGGGTAAAATGGGTATGAGTAAATACTTGGTATGCAGTGGTGTAGGGGGTCTGGACAGTGGTGTGGAGGTGATGTGGTGGGGAGAGATAAGATGGTTAAGGTTAGAGTGCGAGAGAGAGTGAGAGTGCTATGGGTGAGTGAGAGTGCGAGAGAGAGAGAGAAAGAGCGAGATTTAGCGTGGATGTGAGGGAGAGGCAATCTGACTTAAAATATGCACGTGAGTTCTGCCTCGAGTGTGCTCGATCGCACTTATACGCAAGTGTGTGCGTTAGTGTGGTGCGCTTGCGTGCCATGGAGCGCAGGGCAAGAGTGCACTCGAGCACACTATGTAGTGCGCTATATCATAAGGGCAGAAAGTGCTAACAACTAAATAAACTATTAAAAGGACTACAAAACGAAAAATAGTGAAAACAATTAGCAAAAATAAAACTGTACCGTATCTCAGTGGCCTCAGTACCACTGACCTCAATAGAGGTGCTTGAGCTATAAGTTTATCAAAGTATGAACTGCTCAAACGCTCTCTATAGTTGCTGCAGTGTTAGTCTTTTGGCAAGAAGTACTTAAAGTCCACTATATGTGGCTCAAGTGATCTTGGTGTTGCTGCATAGTCATCATGCTTCAATATGCCCAGCTCATGCAAATGTAACTGCCACTTATCACCTGATCTTGGATGCATGGGAGAGACTTCAAGGAGGTGTACAGCTTCAAAGATGTCATCAGTAATATCGTCAGCCAAAGCAACTGTCTGATGACTGTCTTATGTTCCTAAAACTTCCTCTTCAGCCAAAGCCACTGTCTTATGTTCCTAAAACTTCCTCTTATGAGTGCAACAATCTTTCAAAAATTTAGCATATGCAGGTATTTGTTGAATTGCATGTAATAAAGGAATATTAATTGCTACTTTTCTCAAAGTTTCAAAGATATCAAGCATTTTATTGTCTTTATTTGGCTTTACTAACCTTTGAGGGAAGGGTGGTGCACTCACCTTCTCCATCTCACTTACCTTTGGTGTGGACGCTTTATTTGGAGATGCTTGTGCAGGCTCATCAGTGCCTATGATCTTACCATTTCTGAGAGTTCTCATGATATTTAGTAGTTGATGTCCTCTTGGATTAGGTAGTGTTTGAGCTAGAAGCTTACCTTGCTTTCTGTCACTTAGTTCCTTAGCTAATTGCCCCATTTGTACCTCTAGTCTTTGAATGGCTTGTTCATGTTTTGCAGTGGTTTGTCTTAGCTTAGTCTAAAATTGCCTTCCATCTGCCATGAACTAATCTTGTGCGGTCATAAACTATTGTTGCTGAGTTGCAAATTGCCTCACAAGACTTTCTAAGTCACTTTTCTTTGATTCGGGAACTGATTGAGCTGCTCATTGGGAGTTCCTTTGCTACCCTTGAAGGTGCAAGGCATTCTGATTATTGCTCCAAGAAAAGTTGGGGTGGTTTCGCCATCCACGATTGTAAGTGTTTGCATATGGGTTATTCTTTGGTGGATAGTTGTTTGGTCCCACATAATTCGCTTGCTCTGGATCTGCAGATGAATATAAAGGACATATCTCAGTATTATGATCAGAATGAGAACATATAGCACATACCTGGAGTGGTGTAGCTGGTGGATTAGGTGAAGCGTTTTGAGCAGTCATAGCTTTAATAAGCAGATCTAGTTTCCTCTCCACAGCAGCTATTTGGGTAGAAGATCCACCATATAGAGTCACCTCATACATACCTTTTCTCTTAGATCCTTGTCTACCTCTAGAGGAGAATTGCTGGGTGTGCTCACTTAATGTCTCGAATAGCTCCATGGCTTCTTCGCTGCTCTTCTCCATCAGCACACCTCCACAACCTGAATCCATAATACTTTTATTAGTATCATTCAAACCTTCATAGAAAGCCTGTACCAGTTCATCTTGAGGTAGACTGTGATGTGGGCATTTGAGTAGCAGCTCGTTGAAATGTCCCCATGCCTCAAAGAACAGGTCTCCTTCCTTTTGTTGGAAATATTGAATTTTCTTCCTCATTTGTCTTGTCTTTTGAGTTGGGAAAAACGTCCTTAGGAACCTGCTGGCCAACTCTTCCCAAATGTGGATAGAAACTATAGGCAATGAATTGTACCACAGTTTAGTATTATCTTTTAATGAAAAAGGAAAAGAATTAACCTGATTCTCTCTTGATCTAGGCCTCGGATATGCTGAAACTTACAAAGATCAAAGAATTCCCGAAGGTGCAACTGTGGATCTTCAGCAGGTGTACCCCTAAAGTATGTCAATGCACTGAGTATCTACGGAGATATGTAATAATTACCTTCCACCTCTGGTTGATAAGCAATGCATGATGGCTGGTCGAGGTTTCATGGGATGAAGGATTGCTTCATAGGTCTTCGCTCAGGTGGTTGTTGAATTTCTAGCTATTCTGCCATTGATGCTTTTTCCTCGAAATCTTCTTCTACCTCCTCAACACTGTCTCTAAGCCTTTGTCTAATGGTCCGCTCAAACTTTGTATCAAGGGGAAAGAAAGTGGGATTCCTGGATCGAAGCCCTTACATGAATCAACAAAACCGCTTCAGTGCAACAGTTTCTATGCTGCTGCTTGGTAGCCTCTGCCTCAAATGTGCTCGATCACACCAAAGAGTGTGCTCAATCACAATACCTCGGAGAACTTCTGCTGCAGTACCTAAATCAGAAAAGAAAACAAAAAGAAAATAATTGATTAGGTTTTGATGAAACAGAATGAAATAAAACAGAAAAATAAACTGAATGAAAAATAATTCTAAAAAGAAATTTAGTACAATCCCCAGTAGGGTGTGCCGGGGATTAGGCTTTGATAAACAGAATAAAATAAAATAGGAAAATAAATTGAACGAAAAATAATTCTAAAAAGAAATTTAGCACAGTCCCGACAACGACGCCAAAAACTTTTTGTGCAAAAATCTACCTAAATTAATAAGCAAATATTTGAACAGTTTTACTTGCAAGTGCACAAGGTCAACAGAGTAGTATAGTGTGCAAATATGAGATCATCTCCACAGGGATTGGTGAATTTCGCTTTAGAATTAGTTTCGTAATATAAAACAATAGAAATAAATATTGGGTTTGAATTAATAATGATAAAAACGTAGGGACTTGACATCCACCACCAATCATGCTACCACAATAAAACAATATGCCAATGCTTTAAATATGTCATGAATACCTAATGTTTGTCAACCTAAGGGCTTGGTCTGCTCCTTAAGCTATTGATTTCCCTAAGCAACAAGTTAGGCATGGTGTATACTCTAACTCTTTTCTTTCTTAAGGGATTCAACATAGTGTATATTGAGTTGTTCCTTAAGAGAGCATAAGATCTGTGGAAATCGACAACCACACGAGACCTAAGGCATGGTATATACTCCTGGTTTCCCATGTTGATTAACCCAAGAACCCCGTGTGGATTTCTTTTGTTACTATTGTTAAACCCAGGACTCGGTCATCCAAATTGATTCAACTAACTAATCCAGACCACATGCATACGTTGATCAGACAAACACATATGAGGAATTTAAATAAAAACAGGAATTAATCAAGTTAAGCATCACAACATAAATATTGCAAAGGTGCCAATACTGAATTATTGAGTAAACATAATTAAGACTTCAATCAAGCCCTTACTAAGAGTTAGTTACACATAATAAAATAAAGGAAAGAGCTGACCTGGGAGATGGAGAACTAGTTGGACTGGCTTGGCTCATAGCATACCCCCAAACTTGAACTGCTGCACACATTGTCCATGGAAAACAAAAATTAAAGTAATACCAGAAAACAAAAAGAAATTAAAAATAAACAGTAATGAGAAATATAAAAATAAAAGTATATGTTGTGGGTTGCCTCCCATAAGCGCTAAGTTTTACGTCTTCAGCCAGACCGTCTTATTCCCTCCTAAAAAAACATAAGTTGAGTGCATCTGCAACTGCTTCAATGCACAATTTGGTGCTTGGATGCTTTGGAGAGGCATCAAGGGTGTGCACAGCTTCAATGATGTTATCAGTAACATCTCCAGATTCTGGCTCAATATATGCTTTTGTGAAACCATGGGTGAGGGTGGACTCTAATGGATTAAGGTGATAGACCTGAAAAACTTCCTCAACAACACTTTGCGTTATGCACACATTAAAACATTTCATATCATCTTGGGGTAATTTTAATGCATCAAATATTTTGAATTCAATGTTCTCACCATTTACCTTCATATTTACAATACCTTTTTTTACACAAATTTTTGTATCAGTGGTTCTCATAAAGGGTCTTCCTAAGATGATGGGCAGAGGTAATGGCATATGACATTCTTCCATATCTAATACAATAAAATCAGTAGGTAGAATAAATTCACCTACCTTTACCAAGACATCCTCAAGAATACCTCTTGATCATTTGATGCTTCTATCTACTAGTTGCAAGGTGATGGAAGTTGGTTGAAGCTGCCCTAAACCTAGTGTCTCAAATACCATGTATGGCAGCAAATTGACACTCGCCCCCAAATCTAGTAATTCACGTTCGAATAGCTGGTTAATTATCCTGCAAGGAATGGTAAAACTACCTGGGTCTTTTAGCTTTGGTGGAAGTTTACTTAACAATACCGCACTCACCTCTTCAATTAAAGCCACTGTTTCATGCTCCTGAAACTTCCTTTTATTAGTGCAACTATCTTTTAAAATTTTAGCATATGCAGGAATTTGTTTAATTGTATTTAATAACGGAATATTAATTGCTACTTTTCTCAATGTTTCAAAGATATCATGCATTTTACTTTCTTTCTGTGGATTTACTAACCTTTGAGGGAAGGGTGATGCATTCACCTTCTCCATTTCACTTACCTTTGATGTGGATGATTGTGCAGGCTCATCAGCTCCTATGATCTTACCATTTCTGAGAGTTGTAACAACCTGTAGTTGCTGATGCTTTCAACTTATGCTTTTCTATGAGGGAATAAGAGCGTCTGGTTGAAGATGTAAAACTTAGCGCTAATGGGAGGTACCCTACAGCTTATCTTTTAATTTTTTTTATTGTTTTTCATACTTATTTTTACTGTCTATTTTTAGTATTTTTTTGTTTTCTCGTATTACTTTAGTTTTTCTTTTTCAAGGACAATTTGTGCATTAGTTCAAGTTTGTGGGGGTGCTATGAGCCATGCCTACCCAGCTAGTTCTCCATCTCCCAAGTCAGATCTTTCCATGTCACTCACACTTTGGGGACAATGCGTAATTTAAGTTTGGGGGTATGGGAGACACATTCGCACACTTTGTCCAATTTTATTTATTTATTTAGTATTGTTTAAAGAAAAGATAAATGCATGTTCATGTTGTTTTAAAATTTTGGTTGATCTAAACAAATATTGGGATGTGATTTCATTGGTAAGCTTAAAATTTTGAACACGTGATCTGATAATAGAGTTTTAAAATTTAGTTACTCACTTTAGGCATTTAAGAATTCACAAGTTCGATCTAATCTGACACGAGCACATTAGCACATAATTGTGTGGGGCATAACATGTAATTTTAAATATGTATGTTTTCGTGGCTTAACTGTAACTGGATGACTTGTTAGATGAACACTTTGGCATAGAAAAGTAAAAAAAAAAAAATTATTGCACAAAAAGAGAAAAAAAGTGCTCATAATAATCATTAAATAAACTTTCCACGGAGTAACTAGACCTCTTGCCTCAGTAAGCAGTGAGTGTTCACGTCAAAAGGTGGTAATTTTGCTTGGTAGTATTAAGACTAGTTAGTTTTGTAGCCTTTTTTACTCGAGTTAGTAAGTCCTTAGGGGTGTCTGTACACTTAATGCCCTAAAACCATCTGGTTTGGGAATCATTTACTAAACACTCGCTACATGGGTCAATTAGAAAGCTTAAGGGAACTAAACATGGCAAAAATCTCATAGTCAAAGAAAAGAAGGAAATAAAACTATGCCATTTTTGTTCATCCTGATAGGAAATCTTGAGACACCAAAACACTACACATTGGAATTATTTGGAAGCTTCATCTTTTATATGCTAGTTCACCATACACTGATTTGGACTTGTGATGCCTTAGCCTGCCTCTTGTAAGTAATTAGAATTTAAAACTCCTATTCATTGCGAAGATGGGTTTGTACTTTAAGCTTGCTCATGAATAAATATCAGGGTTTTGTATGTGACCTAAATTTTTGGATACCATGAATGATGGATTTATCTTTGCGTCTTTGTTTTTCATTTAGTTTTTAGTTTCGTATTGCTAAGGAACTAGCAATATGTAAGTTTGGGGTGTGATAAGTGCTTAAATATTCATATTTAAGCCCCTTAATTTACATTTGTTAAGCTTTTAGTTTGCATATTTTATTCTATTTTACTTCATTTATGTGTTTTCTGTGTTTTGATAGGTTCTTGGAGAAAATGAAGCATTTTGGAACTCAGAGAGCAAATCTGGAAAAACTAGTGTCTGCCTAGTAAGATTGAGCGCACCAAACACTGCGATTGAGTGCAACAGCGCTCAAGCACCCATGCCAGGATCGAGTGCACAAATACGAGATTGAGCGCACACGTACGATAGTAAACAGTAAAACGACAATTCCTATTTTAGAAATAATTGTAGGGTTTTGTTTTTCGAGTTTCAGGGTTTCTAGACATTCCAAAGCCTTATAAATAGACCTGTAAAAACACAGAAAGGGAGGCTACCTTTTAGTTTTAGTTTTATGTCAGGAGGCGAGAAGCCAGAGGGGATTCTACAGAAGAATTAACGACTCTTCAATGGAGCTCTCTCGGGTTTCCTCTTTCCTTTATTTTATTATGTGTAACTAACTCTTAGTAAGGGCTTGATTGAAGCCCTAATTATATTTACTCAATAATTCAGTATTGGCACCTTTGCGATATTTATGTTGTGATGCTTAACTTGATTAATACTGGTTTTTATTTAAATTCCTCATATGTGTTTGTCTGATCAACGTATGTATGTGGTATGGATTAGTTAGTTGAATCAATTTGGATAACCAAGTCCTGGGTTTAACAATAGTAGCAAAAAAAATCCACACCGGGTTCTTGAGTTAATCAACATGGGAAACTGGGAGGATACACCATGCCCTAGGTCTCGTGTGGCTGTCAATTTCCACAGATCTTTTGCTCTCTTAAGGAACAACTCAGTATACACCATGCTGAATCCCTTAAGAAATAAAAAAGTTAGAGTATACACCATGCCTAACTCGTTGCTTAGGGAAATCAATAGCTTAAGGAGTGGACCAAGCCCTTAGGTTGACAAACATTAGGTATTCATGACATATTTAAAGCATTGGCATATTGTTTTATTGTGGTAGCATGATTGGTGGTGGATGTCAAGTCCCTATGTTTTTATCATTATTAATTCAAACCCAATATTTATTTCTATTGTTTTATATTGCGAAACTAATTCTAAAGCGAAATTCACTAATCCCTGTGGAGGTGATATCGTATTTGCACACTAAACTACTATGTTGACCTTGTGCACTTACAAGTAAAACTATTCAAATATTTGCTTATTAATTTAGGTAGATTTTTGCACAACAGTAACTAGACCTCTTGCCTCAGTAAGCAGTGAGTGTTCACGTCAAAAGTTGGGAATTTTGCTTGGCAGCATTAAGACCAGTTAGTTTCGTAGCCTATTTTACTCGAGTTAGTAAGTCCTTAGCGGTGTCTTTACACCTAATGTCCTAAAACCATCTGGTTTGGAAGTCATTGAATAAACATTCACTACATGGGTCAATTAGAAAGCTTAAGGCAACTAAACATGGAAAAAATCTCATAATAAAAGAAAATAGTAAAATAAAACTATGCCAATTTTGTTCATCCTGAAAGGAAATTCGGTGAATCTTAATACACCGAAACACTACACATTGGAGTTATTTGGAAGCTTCATCTTTTATGTGCTAGTTCACCATACACTAAGTCAGACTTGTGATGCCTTAGCTAACCTCATGCAAGTAATTAAATTTTAAAACTCTTATTCATTGGGAAGATGGGTTTGTATTTTAAGCTTGTTCATTAAATGAATATCATGGTTTTGTGTACAACATAAATTTTTGGATACCATGAATGATGGATTTTTCTTTGTGTTATTTGTTTTTCAGTGAGTTTTTAGTTTTGTATTGCTAAGGGACTAGCAATATGTAAGTTTGGGGGCATGATAGGTGCTTAAATATTCGTATTTAAGTCCCTTAATTTACCTTTGTTAAGTCCCTAGTTGTGTTATTTCATGCTATTTTATGTTTTTTATGTGTTTTCTGTGTTTTATTAGGTTATTGAAGAAAAGGGAGCATTATCTAGTTTGGAGAACAAAAACTGGAAGAAGTGGAAACTGCACATAGTGCGATCGAGCACAGAAGTGTGCGATTGAGTGCACCAGCACTCATGCGCATAAGAAGAAGGCTCGAGCGCACCTTGCGATCGAGCGCACCAATGTGTGATCGAGCGCATACGTGCAGTAAAACGACAGAACCTATTTTGGAAAGTAGGGTTAGGTTTCCATTTTACAAGCTAGGGTTTCCAAAGGTCTCTAAACCTTATAAATAGGCCTGTAAACATAGAAAGAAGGGGGGGGGGAGAGCTTCCCGGAGAGAGATCTTGGAGATGAATTGACGACTCTTCTCCTTAGTATTTTTGGGTTTCTTCTTCCTTTATTTTATTTTATGAACACATTTAGCATGAAAACCATGTGTAAGTAACTTCTTAGTAAGGGATTGATTGAAGCCCTAATTATGTTTACTCAATAATTCAGTATTGGTGCCTTTGCAATATTTATGTTGTGATGCTTAACTTGATTAATGCCTGTTTTTCTTTAAATTCCTCATATGTGTTTGCCTTATTGACACATGCATGTGGTATGGATTAGTTAGTTGAATCAATTTGGATGTCTGAGTCCTGGGTTTAACAATAGTAACAAAAGAAATCCACGCCGAGTTCTTGGGTTAATCAACATGGGAAACCGGGAGTATATACCATGCCCTAGGTCTCATGTGGTTGTCAATTTCCACAAATCTTATGCTCTCTTAAGAAACAATTTAGTATATACCATGCTGAATCCCTTAAGAAAGAAAAGAGTTAGAGTATACACCATGCCTAACTCGTTGCTTAGGGAAATCAATAGCTTAAGGAGTATACACCATGCCCTTAGGTTGACAAACATTAGGTATTCATGACATGAGTAAAACATTGGCATATTGTTTTAGTGTGGTAGCATGATTAGTGGTGGATATCAAGTCCCTACGCTTTTATCATTATCGATTCAAACTCAATATTTATTTCTATCATTTTATATTGTGAAACTAATTCTAAATTGAAATTCACCAATCCCTGTGGAAATGATCTCGCATTTGTACACTATACTACTCTGTTGACCTTGTGCACTTGTAAGTAAAACCGTTCAATTATTTGCTTATTAATTTAGGTAGATTTTTGCACAACACATTGCTTCCTTGCTCACTCAATCATCCTCCAGCTTTACATGAAAAATTCCTATCTACTCCTATCAAAATAATTTAACTGATTACATTACATAATCAATAAGAAACATTGATTCAAAATTAATGAGAGTTACAATAAGAGGGAGATAGAATTTTTCAACCAAAGACAAAAGAGAGGTGAGGTATGCAAACTGCATTTAAAATTACATATCTAAAAAATAGAGAATAAGTATTACAACCCATAAAATTACGACTACACATTCAATCACAAGGAATAATGACTAATTACATAGCTCAATTATTTGGTCTTAAGTCCATAATCACACATCTTTAAATACACAGACAATCACATTGTATATATAAAATTTAAATGTAATTTATTTTAGTTATGGATTTAATTATAAGATTGCTTATCCTAATCAAATTAGATTTCCAATACTTTTCTAACCGATTCCAAATAGGATTTAACTTTATTATTCACTAGAATTTATAATTCTAATGCAATAAGGATTTTTAAGTTTCATTCCCAATCAAACTCCAATTTCTTAAAACTTTGATCCAAAATTAAGAATAATTTTTAATTAAAAAAATATAATTTTAAAAATAAAAAATCATTTATTTAATTAAACAAAAATTAGATTTCAAATTCCAAGTCAAAACAAATTTGTAATCTAAAAAATGAGTAAAACAATGAATTTCATAAAAAACTATTTTTGCTAATTTGAACACTGTTTGGTTTTTTAATTATAGCAGAAAAAATAATTGTAATTTTGAAGTATGGTTAGTGTCGTATGAAACTAGACTTTTACATCTTTCCAACTCTTCTAAAAACGATGAAGTCTGATTTAAATCGAGAAAATTATGTTTTTTGAAGTTAGACTAGAAAATTTGTTTTGCTTCAAGTTTTTTTATGTGATTTTCACGATTTTTCATCCCAAAACAATTTTTCTTTGATGCAAAATCATATTTTCATCATAAAAAAATATTTTCAATCAATCTCCATTGATTTAAAATGTTTCAAAAACAATCCACAACAATTTTATCATCATCACATGATGATAATCAATTCAATAACACATTCTTGAATTTTCTTGATCATTATTTATGTTTCATAAACCCTAATATAGCTTTTAGATTATCAATTTGCAATATTTAAAATTTAAAGATTAAATCTTTTACAGCCATAACAATAAATTATCATATCCTACATAAATCATAAGGATGGCTTTGATACCACTTGAAGGAAATCAATGTAGAAAACACAACGGAAATTTAAATTTTTTCATTAATTTCTATAAAACTCTTAATCACCTTATGATTTATGTACAACGTCAAAAACAATCAATGATAGAAATATTACCTTTGATTTGTTATGCTCTTGACATCCTAAATTTGTTATCTTAAATTCTATAATATGGTTGAAATCTCCAAGATGTTTGAATCCAAATTCTCGCATTCTAGAATCCAGAACAATCACAAAAGTATGTGATCTCTAAAGAAAGTCTACACATGGTAAATCTTGAATTGGGATTTCACTCTATGATTTTTCTCTCTTTGGGAATAAAAGAGTCTAGAATATCTCATGAGAAACTTATGTGTATAATGATGTGCTAGCAAAAATCTGCACACTAATAAACTATTTATAGTGTTAAGATTAGGTATAACAAACCATTAATTGCAAACTAAACCCTTGCAATTATTTCATAATTACACATTGCCTCTTTTGTGTCCGACCTTTTAGGTTCAAACTAATCTAGTTGTAGGCCATAACTTCTATTTAATTATAATTAGAACCCTTTCTAATTAAGTAGAACTCCTTCTAATTTATTTTAAATCAAAACTCCTTTTGATTCTCCCATTTGTAAAAATTAATTAATTGTCAATTAAATTAATTCCTGAGGCTTCTAAAATCATGAGTGACACCTAGTAACATATCATGACCACCCAGATAGTAAGAATTTTTATTGAAACCTTGAACCTTTCTATTATAAGTTACCATGCAATTCAATCCTTCCATCATACAATATCCCAATTAAGCTAATTTGGGTATGAAATTTCTGTCAAACCCTTAGAATTAATATTATATGTTTAGGCCTCAAGAATATAATTCTTATGGTGAAATTAGAAAATTCCTTCTAATTCTCACCCTGTCTTGGCCAAGAAACTTCTCGAATTATATCTTAGTAGATTACATAGGACATTCTCTCTTTTTACTTAGAAGTGCTATATCCATTACTGTACAGTCACATATCTCTATATAAAACTCATTATACCCAATTATTGCCAATTGATGATTCATGAATAGAACCATATTAAATAGCATCAAAGTATAATAAGTCGTACACAAGATAACCATGGTGCCTCAGGTCTAAGGATCACATGCACAATTGTAACATAAGAACTACTTATCAATATGCAAGTAAAACTCATTAGGTGTTCTTAAGTCGAGTCATGTTCAATGAACTCAATTTGAAATGAGTACCTACATACTTGTTTTAGTGTATACCACATAAGTGACATTGAGATCAGTCGCCCTCCCAATTGAGAAAACATAGTATGTACAAGTCAAACCTGATTACTAAAGTCTTTTTAGCATCATACGACCAGGAAAATTTAAGAGAGACAACTAGGTCTCAAAATTATGATCTCATCATAATCTTATCTCCATTGCTCTTACTTTATGGATTTAATCATGACATTGTAATTAAACAAATATTCATGATAAATAAACTTACCATTAATTATGATATTAATTTGAATTAGATAAGATTGTTTTACAAATAATATGCCTAGACATTATCATAATTTCAGTAGCTTGTAGGATATACTATTAACAATTATTTATATAGGTGTTCTTAAGTTGGGTCATGTTCAATGAACTTATTCTCCAATGAGCACTTACATACTTGTTTTAGTATCTACCTCACAAGTTATAAATGAGATCAACCACCCTCCTAATTGAGCAAACATAGTATGTACCAGTCTAACCGAATTACTAACATCTAATTAGTATCCTACGACCATGAACTTTTAAGAGAAAAGCTTTCGAGAAGACTAGGTCTCAAAATTATGATCTCATCATAATCAAATCTCAATTGCTATTACTTTATGGACTTAATCATGATAATGTAATTAAGTAGATATTCATGATAATTAAAACTTGCATTAATTATGATAATAATTTGAATAAGATTGTTTTAAAAATAATATCTAGACATCAAATGTCAAGCTTATAGGGCATACTACTAACAATGTGTTGGAGGAATTATTGATGATTTTTTGCTAGAATGTGAGGAGAGCTATAATATTATATTAGCTCAGCTTGAAGATGGCATATTGTTGGAACAACCTAAGCTACCTATGAAAACTTTCCCTTGTAATATGATGGTGATGCTACCCAAAGAGTTTAAGGAAAAATCTGATAAACGACCTTCTTCCAAAGAAAGTGTGCTAGAAGAAAAGACTGTTGTTGTTTCTTTCACCTCACAAAGCAAGAAGGGGAAGGAAAAAGAAAATTCTACCAAATGTATAATTATTCTAATAGAAGAAGAGCCATAGATCGTCTTTCAAAATCAATCATCAACCATGGTGCATCATTTTAAGCCACTCTACATCAAAGTTCATATAGATGGCTACCCCGTGAAGCGATTTTTCATCAATAACAAAGTCACAGTAGAAATTCTTCTATGAAAGACCATAATCAAGTTGGGAAAGAAGGATGACAAGCTCATTCCAACAGATGTCACAGTTTCTTACATTGCTACAAAGATATTAGTAACTAGAGGAATTCTGCCAATGGAGATGTTGGTGGGAACAAAGCAAACATTGTCTGCTTTCTTTGTGTTAGATACATCTGCCAGCTAAAACTTACTCTTGGGCAAAGATTGGATTCTTAGTAAATGGTGTGTATCTTTTTTCTTTCATCAATTCTTAATTCCATGGAATCATGGAGGTTTTGGGGTAGTAATGGCAGATGGCCAACCTTTTGTTTTGGAATCTAATATGGTAGAAGCTTAGTTTTATTACTGAAAATAGGCTAAGTGAAGTTTTTCTGGCAAAAAAGTGATGGAAGACCAAAAAGGGCCCTAATGATAATAGAGGATGAAACTCTACCAGAAGACAAGAACAGACCTAATGCAATTATCTCATTTAGGCCTACAAGTTCCTCCACTCTAATAATAATATTATGATGCTGCCAACAAGGATATAGCTGCCCATAATGAACTTATGTCATTCATAGATATGGACATTATAACTATAACCAGATCTATATAGCCAAAGAGGATGAGTTTAAAACCACAGTTCATTTTCCAGGCCCAATAGGGATGTTTTGTTGGAAGATGATGCCCTTTGGCTTGAAAAACACTGGTGCCACTTATCAAAGGGCATTAATGTTATATTTCATGATATGATAGGGAAAATAACATAAGTCTATATAAATTACATGGTTATGAAATATAAATCTTCTAGCACTCATCTAGATGACTTGAAGGCGTCTCTAAAAAGAATGAGAGAATACAATAAAAAAATGAACCCTATAAAATGTGGCTTTGGAGTTACGACTAGAAATTCTTTGGGCTTTTTAGTTTACTAAAGAGGAATCAAGTTGGATCAAAATAAAGCTAAAGAAATTTTGCAGGCCGAACTCCTTACAAATAAAAAATAATTATAAAGATTTATGGAGAAAATTAATTTTCCGAGGTCCTTTATTTCTAATTTGGTTGGAAAAACTAATGTATTGTCTTCTTTTCTAAAACTTTATGCAGAGTCAGAATATCAATAAGAGGCTAAACAACAACATACCTTTGAGGGCATTAAAAATTATTTGGCTAATCCACCTGTGATGGCTTCCCCAATTCAAGGAAAATTGCTTTGATTATATTTGGCTGCAACTAAAGGTTTATTGGTGTAATGTTGGCATAAGAAAATAGTGATGGAAAAGAGTAAAATTTGAGCAGGCTTCTAGTTGATACTGGAAAAAGATTCTTAAATAGAAAAACTTTGTTTATATTTATTCTTTGCTGTAACAAAGTTAAGACATTATTGTTTTCCAATTGACACACACATAATTTTCGTCATTGATGTAATAAAATACATGCTTTCATGGACTTCAATCAAAGGACAAATATGAAAATGGTCTTTATCTCTTACTGAGTTTAGCTTGTATAGCAACCCCTCAAAGTCGTTAAAGGTCAAGTAGTGGTTAATCATCCAAGCTCTTTACATTCTAACTAGAACATTCAGTTAAAAGTTTCCATGGTTGAAATAACGCACTGGGAATTATACTTTGATGGATCTAGGACCAAGAAAGGATCTGGGGTAGGAATTGTGATAAAAAGTCCTCAAGGGGATATGATGAAATTAGCTTTTCAGCTATAAAGAGATCTAACGAATAATTAGGTTAAATACAAAGCCTTGATCATTGGGCTAGAAGTTGTAACGGATTTAGGAGCAGACATGGTGCATGTATACGAAGATTCAAATCTAATAATTAACTTGTTAGCTAGAAGATACAGGTGTGTGAGTTAGACTATGGCTCCTTATTACGCCTTGGCTAACCAAATAATGGTTAGGTTTGATGAAGTAATCATTTGTCATAGACCAGGAAAGAAAAACACTAAGGATAACAATCTGGACCAGATAGTCTCTAGTTTAAGATTGACAGAAGATGAGACTCAAAGAACTTTAATAGTCCAAAAAAAATAGATTAATTCTAGTAGAAGGAAGGTTACATATGTCACATGAAGTTTAATTGATAGAAATCAAGGATAATTGGAGAACAGCAATCATTAATTACTTGAAGAAACTAAATGGAAGATTAGATAAGACAACAAGGAAAAGAACATTGAAATATGTTTTCCTTGAGAATGAGTTCATTAGAAAAGCAGAATGACGCATACTAATAAAGTGCCTTAGAGAAGATGAGAGCCTAAAAGCAATGGCTAAAATCTATGAAGACATATATGGAGCTCACCAGTGAGGTGCTAAAATGAGATGGTTTCTTAGGAGGCATGGATACTTATGGCCTTCTATCACAAAAGATTGCACTGATTATAGTAAAGGTTGTCAAGCCTGTCAAAGGCATGGTGCCCTTCAACATATTCTAGTAAATGAATTCCACCTAATTACTAAGCCTTTGCCATTTCGAGGATGGGCCATGGATTTTATAGGAAAAAAAATCATCTTATGTCTTCTTAAAGGCATTGTTTTATAATTGCAGCAATATACTACATCACAAAATTGAAAGAAGTCATTCCAAAGAAAAAAGTGGAACAAAAATATGTGATCAAATTCATAAATGAAAACATCATGCACGGGTATGGTATCCTAGAAATAATTACAACATATACTGGTATCGTGTTTACTAGGGATTTCCTCCCAATTCTTGATCAATTCTAGCTAGGCTATTCTCTCCCTTTGAGTATGCTGGAATGTTAGAAGGTTTTCTATCAAACCACTTCAAAAGGAGATATGCCAATAAAAGAATGAAAATTAATGTTGTAGTTAAATTCTGCCCAACATGAGACCTTAGGCCATCTCCCAAGGCTATCACTCACAAAACGCCTTAAAAACTACTCTAGTGATATGTTAACTACCTTATTTTATCCATCAGTCTAAGGATGGTATGCACTACGCATATTCACAACAGTGCCTTACAGCCTAAACAGCTCGGTTCAGAAGGAACTGATGAACACTGAATCCGTATCTAAGAAAATTGTCTTGGAAAAACCATGTAGTTTACATACCATGTTCACAAAGAGATTTTTCACCTTAGCAGCATTATAATGTTTTGGAAGATACCCAAAATGAGTAAATTTTGATAGTTTATCAACAACTACCAAAATTATTGTGAATCCACAGGCAAGAGGTAAATGTGTGATGAAGTCCATTATGATGTCGTCCCATATTTTTTTAGGAATGGGAAAAGGTTGTAAAAGACCATAAGGATCATGATTAATAGGCTTAGTCTGTTGGCAAATCAAGCATTGCTAGACAAAGTTCGATACTTTTTTCCTCATGTGTTTCCAATAGAAACTTGTAGATAATCTAGCATAGGTTCTTTGAATGCCAACATGTCTTCCTACAGGGGAGAAATGATATTCCTATAACAACTTGTTCTTAATTGCACATTGAGGGCTTAGATACAACTTTCATCTCCAATAAATCAGTCCATTTCTTACTACTCATTCAGGGTATTCTGTAGGCTTATTTGAAATAGTATCTGCTAAATCCACTAACTCAGAAACTTGAGAGTTCTCTAGTTTTAATGTTTAAAAAAAAAATCATAGGAAAGTAATGATATAGCAAGATAAGATACCTTGTCCTTGTTGTCCTGGTGCATCCTTGATAAGCCATCAGCAACTACATTATCTTTGCCTAGTTTGTAAACAATTTGGAATCTGAATCCTAATAGCTTCCTTAAAAACACTTGTTGTTTTGATGTTTGAATTATCTAATCCATGAGTCCCCTTAGGCTTCTTTGATTTGTATGAATAAGAAACCCATACCTAAGTAAGTATTGTATCCGATGTTGCACAACTGTAGTAATGGCAAGCATTTCTCTAATGTAAATGGAGGTTGATTGTAATGAAGGGCATAACTTCTTACTAAAGAATGCTAGAGGATGGCCTTATTGTAGAAGTATAGCTCCAATAACATATCCAGATGCATTAGTTTCTAGAACAAAAGTTTTAGTGAAATCTGGTAAGGCTAGGACTAGAGTTGTAGTCATTGCAATCTTCAAGTTCTAAAATGCTTCAGTTACACATTCACTCCATTGAAAACTATCATTCTTGAGAAGATCAGTTAATGGTGAGGCAATGGAAGCATAAACTCTAACAAACTTCCTGTAATATCCAGTGAGACCTAGAAAGCCCCTCAACTGTTTCACAGTAGTTGGTATAGTCCAGTCTAACATAGTAGTGAACTTTAGAGGATCTGGTGTCATACTATCCATAGAGATTATTGTTGTGAGTTTTAAATTACTCGCAAGCGCACGAGTCGTTTGCAATATAGTGTTGTGCAAGTGCGAGGTCGAATCCATAGGGAATTGCGTTGTGAAAATATAAATTTATCTAAACTAATCTTATCTTAACCTAGTTCCGAGTTTTGTATTATATGTTGCAAAATAAAAGCTAAACTAAATTGATTTTAAAAACTAATTAATAAAGACACTAACGTTTCTGAATCCACCTCGCCAAAGTTAAGCATATATCTCAGTGTTCTAAAGATAGCCTATCAAAAAATTCCATGAATCCAACTATAAGACAAAAAACAAAGAATATCCCAATTAAACCAAAAGCATCCAATGTATCCGCTTTTAACAAATCGCAAAGGAAATCCAATTTAATCGAAAACAATTCGATGTATCCATCAGACGAAACACAAAGAATATCCAACAGAACAATTTAAACGCAATCAATCATAAGATTTTACTCAAATAATTGATAGAACGTTTATACTAAAAAAATGTCAGATTTGTATAAGCAAATCTGAACTACTATGCCAAATAACGGCGAGGCTTCATCTTCAACCTTAGCTGAAGATTCTAGCCACTCATAACTATGAAACTAAAATTCATAATAAAAGTGCTAAACATTAAATTAAAACAACTAAATAAAAAGAAATAAATAACTTTACATGGGAGAAATTCCACTCGCCGATGGGTGACGCTTCCCCTTGTGGTAGCAAAGCCTTCGGGATCCACCAGAATGCTAGCAGACGTCCACCGATTATCACCAAAGTGGCCCAGGAATTGTACACTGAATGATGGAGTCAGATGGTGTTTATATAGGCAAATACCACGAGTGCAATGTGTTTCCAATCTGATGTGGGATGTGGGATATAGAAATGTGTTTCCAACCGATGTGGGATTTGAGATTTAAGCCTTCACCTGCCCTTCAAAACTTCTACTCACGCTGAAATCCCGCACAGCCTGACCTTTGTCTACTAAAACTGCCATAACTTTCTCTAGAAAATTCCTTTTTACAAGCTGTAATATTCTCCAGAAAATAGACTTCCGGATCTTTCTAAGCATATATGGCTCATCTCCTGGTTCTTCTTTCATCAATACAGTTTAATTTTCAAAGATGGCTAATCTGTATGAGCAATTCTGGCAATTTAGTGAAACTCCTTTCCAAGCTTATAAACCTGTAAAACAACGAAAAACAACTCAAAGTAACGAATTCTTAAGCTAACAAATGTAAATTAAGAGGCCAAAATATGCAATATTTTTCACTCATCAAATACCCCCAAACTTACATTTTGCTAGTCCCTTAGCAAAACAAAATAAATAAATAAATAAAAAATAAAAAAATAAAACAAAATAAAAAATAAAAATAACTAAATGAAAAACAAAGAACATAAAGATAAGTTCATTACTCATGGTATCCAAAAATTTAAAGAGCACTCAAAATCATGAAATTCATTCATGGGCAAGCTTAAAAAATCTAACTCATCTTCACAATGAATAAGAATTTAAAACCTAATTACTTACAAGAGGCATGCTAAGACATCACAAGCTTGAATCAGTGTAAAGTGAATTAGCATATACTGATGAGGTTTCCAAATAAGTTCAATGTACAATGTTTCCACATCTCAAGATTCATAGAATTTCTCATCAGAATGAACAACGATGGCATACTTTTATTTTATTTGTTCTTTTTTTTTTCTCTCTTTTATAAGGCTCTGCTATGTTTAGTTCCCTTAAGCTTTCTAATTGACCCATGTAACGAGTATTGAGTCAATGACTCCCAAACTAGATGGTTTTAGGGCATTAGGTGTAAAGGCACCCCTAAGGACTTACTAACTCGAGTCAAAAAGGCTACGAAATTAAACTGGCCTTAATACTACCCAGCAAAATTTTCACCTTTTGACATGAACACTCACTGCTTACTGAGGCAAGAGGTCCAGTTACTCAGCGGAAAGTTTTTCAATGATCATTATGAATAAAATTCTCACCTTTTGACGTGAACACTAACTACTTACTGAGGCAAGAGGTCTAGTTACTCAGTGGAAAATTTATTGATGATGATCATTAGTAGTATTTTTTTTTATGCTTTTCTATGCCCAAATGTTTATCCAACAAGTCATCCCGTTTCAGTTAAGATAAGAAACATACACATTAACATCACATGTCATACCTCACACAAATATATGCTAATGTGCACGTGTTAGATTAAATCAAACATGTGAATTCTCGAATGCCTAAAGTAAGTAGCTAAAGTTTAAACTCTATCATCAGATCATGTGTTCAAAGTTTTAAACTCACCAATAAAATCACATCAAAAAAATTTCAGAACAACCAAAATTTTTAGACGAACATGAACATGCATTTATCTTTAGGACAAAAAGATAACAAATTTGGACAAAGTGTGTGATGTGTCTCCCATACCCCAAACTTAAATTACACATTGACCCCAATATGTGACTAATATGGAAAGAGCTGACCTGAGATATGGAGAACTATCTGGACTTGGTATGGCTCATAGCATACCCCCAAACTTGAACTAAAGTACGCATTGTCCCTGAAAAATAAAAAAACTGGAAAACAAAAAAATACTGGAAACAAACATTAATCATAAAAATGCGAAATAATAAATAAACAGAAAAGATAAGCTGTGGAGTGCCTCCCATGAGCGCTAAGTTTAACGTCTTTAGCCAGACCCAACATTAGTAAATATGCCCAACTAAGCGCTTTACCATCTGATCAATAAATAGGAACGGAAAATGATCAGGCCTAGTGGCAGCATTCAACTTACGGTAGTCTATACTCACTCTCCCTCCTGACTAAACACGAGTTGGCACCAACTGGTCGTCCTCATTCTTCACTGCCGTTAATTCAGCATGTTTGGGCACGACTTGAATCAGGCTCACCCACTTGCTATCAGAGATGGGATAAATGATCCCTGCCTCTAACAACTTAATATCTTCTGCCCTCACAACCTCTTGCATAGCAAGGTTGAGCCTTCTTTGTGGCTCCCTCGATGGCTTGGCATTCTCCTCCAACTGTATCGTGTGTATTACCAACGAGGGGTTGATTCCCTTGACATCCTCAATGGTCCAGCCTATAGCTTCCTTATGCTCTCTTAAGACGTCTAATAATTTCTCCTCTGGAGCATCACTCAAATCTAAAGCTATAATTATAGGCAAAGAATCTACTGGACCTAGGAACTTATACTTAAGATTGTCCAATAAAGGCTTAAGTTCCTTCTTGAGGGGTTCAGGTGTTGTGGTTTCCTCCGTCTCATTGCTTTCTCGAGGATCAGACTCCAAAATGGCATTCACTTCCTCGAGTAACTTATCTAAGCCCAAGTCATCTCCAAAGTGAGCAAAGCATGCCTCTAGGGGGTCCTCAATGCGGGATTCATCCATAGTCTCCTCTGTCTTACTACTCTCCTGAGGAGCAGACTCCAAGATAGTATTTGCTTGCTCAAGTAACTTATCTAAGTCTAAATCCTCTTCAAACTGAGCAAAGCCTGCCTCCATAATGTCCTCAGACTTCCCTTTTTTCTTGGGCGCTTGTAGTCTCTCAAGGTAAGGCGCTTTAAGTAAAAACGACCTAGAGAGATCCTTAATAATAGGTGTGGCTGTAGATGGCTCAGCATCTCTCTTTTCTTTGTTGCCACTTTCTTGCCCTTGTTGCATAGCAGGGTTCTCCTCCACTTGATTGTCCACTTGTCTCCCAGACAAGTATGGGACAGTTGATTGCACTTGTTCCTGCCAATGCATAGGAGTTGATGAATTTTCCACCGCAAACTGTTCCTTTGGGTTAGGCTCAGGTTGACTGGGGAACTCTCATTCCTCTCCTTCACCCACGTAACTTGCGATTTGATCAATTTGACTCTCTAGCTTGGCAATCGCTTGGGTGTTTTCTATTGTTGCACTCATCACTTCGCTCATGGATTGGCTAGTCATTTTCATGTACTCCTTAAGAGTGTCCTCAAGTGGCAGTGAAACTGGCGCTGGTGTTTGAATGGGAGCTTGGTAAGCAGGTAATGGTGCTGGATAGGCTGAGTGACTATAACTTGGAATTGGCGGAGGAAATTCGGGAGGGTATTGATTGTGAGCTAAATAAGAGGCTCCTCCCTGATTCCTCAGTCGGTTCTGTGTCCATGAAAAATTAGAGTGGTCCCACCACCCTGGATTGTATGTTTCGGAGTAAGATCCATTTGATTGCCAACAACAGTTATTGAAAGCATTCATTTGTTCCATGGGATACTCGGCACAAGCCGGCATTGATGGACAATTCTGTGCTAGATGCATAGGACTAGCACAGATAGAATAGCTACCAACATTGAATGTGCTGGCAGCATTGATGGACGGGCCGGTCATTTTCATGTACTCCTTAATGGTGTCCTCTAAAGACTGTGAAACCGGTGCTGGATTCATCCACATATATTTTTTTTTGGATAACTAACTAGTAGAAAAATAAAATCAATTCATACCAAAAATTTTCATAAACCAAACAATTCCCCGGCAACGGCGCCAAAAACTTGTTGTGAGTTTTAAATTACTCGCAAGCGCACGTGTCGTTTGCAATATAGTGTTGTGCAAGTGCGAGGTCGAATCCACAGGGAATTGCGTTGTGAAAATATAAATTTATCTAAACTAATCTTATCTTAACCTAGTTCTGAGTTTTGTATTATATGTTGCAAAATAAAAGCTAAACTAAATTGATTTTAAAAACTAATTAAAAAAGACACTAAGGTTTATGAATCCACCTCGCCAAAGTTAAGCATATATCTCAATGTTCTAAAGATAGCCAATCAAAAAATTCCATGAATCCAACTATAAGACAAAAAACAAAGAATATCCCAATTAAACCAAAAGCATCCAATGTATCCGCTTTTAAGAAATCACAAAAGAAATCCAATTTAATCGAAAACAATTCGATGTATCCATCAGATGAAACACAAAGAATATCCAACAGAACAATTTAAACGCAATCAATCATAAGATTTTACTCAAATAATTGACAGAACATTTATACTAAAAAAATGTCAAATTTGTACAAGCAAATCTGAACTACTATGCCAAACAACAGTGAGGCTTCATCTTCAACCTTAGCTAAAGATTCTAGCCACTCATAACTATGAAACTAAAATTCATAATAAAAGTGCTAAACATTAAATTAAAAAAACTAAATAAAAATAAATAAATAACTTTACATGGGAGAAATTCCACTCGCTGATGGGCGGCGCTTCCCCTTGTGGTAGCAAAGCCTTCGGGATCCACTAGAATGCTAGCAGACGTCCACCGGTTAACACTAAAGTGGCCCAGGAATTGTACACTGAATGATGGAGTCAGATGGTGTTTATATAGGCAAATACCACGAGTGCAATGTGTTTCCAATCCGATGTGGGATGTGGGATATAGAAATATGTTTCCAACCGATGTGGGATTTGAGATTTAAGCCTTCACCTGCCCTTCAAAACTTCTGCTCAGGTTGAAATCCCGCACAGCCCATACAGCCTAACCTTTGTCTACAAAAACTGCCATAAC
Organism: Bretschneidera sinensis; assembly: GCA_023935145.1. NCBI lineage: Eukaryota > Viridiplantae > Streptophyta > Magnoliopsida > Brassicales > Akaniaceae > Bretschneidera > Bretschneidera sinensis. Next base: position 74,236,195 of record CM043703.1, on the reverse strand, counting down.
TTTCTCTAGAAAAATCCTTTTTACGAGTCGTAAAATTCTCCAGAAAATAGACTTCCGAATCTTTCTAAGCATATATGGCTCATCTCCTGGTTCTTCTTGCATCAATACAGTTTAATTTTCAAAGATGGCTGATCTATACGAGCAATTCTGGCAATTTAGTACTCTTTTCCAAGCTTATAAACCTGTAAAACAACGAAAAACAACTCAAAGTAACGAATTCTTAAGCTAATAAATGTAAATTAAGGGGCCAGAATATGCAATATTTTTCACTCATCAAGAGATTATGCGGCCAAGGTAATCAATGGAAGATGATCCAAAGTTGTACTTGGACAATTTAGCATACATAGAAGCTTCCTACAAATAGATCAACATAAGTTTCAACTGTTCCAGATGTGCCTATATGGACTAATATACTAAAATGTCATCAAAGAAGATCATGGAAATTTTTCTTAGATAAGCTTCAAAGACTTGGTTTATTACAGCTTGGAAAGTAGTTGGAACATGTGTTGAACCAAAAGGCATTAATAAAAACTTATAATGTCCATGATGAGTTCTAAATGTTTTTTTTTTTCAATGTCATTAGGATGCATTCTAATTTGATGATATCCACCTCTCAAATCCAGCTTTGAGAAGACCTTAGCACCATGTAACTCATCAATTAGTTCATCCACAGTAAGAATAGGAAAATTGTTCTTAATAGTAACTGCATTTAAACCTTTATAATCCACACAAAACCTCCAAATTCCATATTTCTTTTTTACTAACAACATTGGTGAGCTATATGGGCTTCTGTTGTGTTTAATGACTCCTACCTATAATATATCTTTGAGTGATTTTTCTATTCTATTTTTTTTTTTGAAAATAGGGGTACCTATAAAGATTTACATTGATAGGAGATGAGTCAGGTAACAACTGGATCCTATGATCTATTCTTCTTGTTGGAGGTAAGCCAGTAGGTTCATTAAAGACTATCTTAAAACTTTGTAGTATTTCTTGAATTTGAGGATCAATGATTGTTTTGAAATCAATAGACCCTTTTCCTAGTTCTTGATGGTCAGGCATAGTCATTAACATGAAGCAAAAAGATAAAGAATTAGTAATTACCATCTTCTTAAGCTTGTTATACCCCCACCATATTACATCCTGGTCTTTGTTGGCCTTGCAACAACACTGGTTCTCCCTCCCATACAAATTCCATGGTTAAAGTCTTGTAATCAATAGTAATAGTACCTAAATCTTGTAACCATTGGACTCCTAACACAACATTTGCTCATTGTGCAAGTATGATAAAGAAATCAATACTAAACTTATGGTCTTGCAGTCATATTTCTACTACAATACAAATACCAATACAAGACAAGTACTCTCCATTGCCTACTTGTACATTGAAATGAGTGGCGGGGGTAATAGTTAATCTTAAGAAATGTGAAATCCTTTCTTGGATAAAATTGAGTGTACTACCTCCATCAATTAGTACTTGTAATATTTAGCCCCTACCTTTCCTTGTAATATCAATGTTTGATGAGATATATGGCCCATTAATGCATGAAAACTAATAGCAAGAATATGATCATTACCAATAATCCAATCTTCTGAGTTACTAAATTCCTCCAGTATGGTGTCTTCTTCTATCTCCACTCCGTCAAAGAGTAGTAGTGTGCCTTTATTCTTGCATCTGTGTTCAGGACTATATTTCTCATCACAATTGAAACATAGTCCTTTCTCCCTCTTGAGTTGTTGTTCTTGTGGAGTAAGCCTTAGTCTTTTAACAAGTGCTATTGTTCCTGGCAATGATGTAATAAGCTGCTACACTGGTTTAGGTCCTAGGAGAAAAGAATTATTGGGTGGTTTAGAGCCCCAAATCCTATTGTAAGAGTATCTTTCTGCCACTTCTGCCTCTACTATTCTTGCTATGCTAATAGCTTCATTCAAACTCTGAGGTCTTTGCATCAAGACTTCCTTTTTTATTGAGCGTTTCAATCCTAAAACGAAACAACTTTTCAAGAACTATTCTACCAGATCCAGAACCTTACAGGATAGTGTTTCAAACCTATCTTTATAATCTTGAATAGAAGTTTGTTACTTGAGCTTAGTTAGATTGCCTTGTGGATCATCAAAGAAAGATGGCCCAAATATTTCTTTTAAAGAATTAACAAATTCTTTCCATCCCCATAACCGATTACTTTGGTACATCAATTGATACCAACTGGGTGTTGGACCATCTAAGTCAAAGAAAATTATAATATGTTTATGAAATTCAGGAGTTTGATGATACAAAAATGAATTGATCCACTTTGAATAACCAATCTAATAGATATCCAAAACTGGATATTGGAAAATCAAGTTTAGCCTGTTTGAATGGTGTTGCATTGTAGGCTGCACCATAGCCTTCTTCTTGATTGTCATGAGATGTAGGTGCATGAAAATCATGTTTACTAGTACTGATATTTAATTCTTCTACATCAGAGGTGATTTTGGCCATTTTTTGCCCTTGTTTCTGAAGATCTTGCTGCAATGGTTGAATTGCAGACATGAAATCTTCCTTCATTTGTCTTTGCAGTTGAAGAATTTTGTCTTATGTAATTTCTGCGTTTCTTGATTTCGTTCCTTCAGCTATGGCAAGTGATTTGAAAAGAGAATGAGAAATAGATGATTAAGTCAATGAAAGCACCAATGATGCCTTCCTTAACTCAAAAATTGGATTGATTTGAGTACAAGCTTAGACTCTAAGAATGTTACAAGAATTGTAACCAAAAGGAAAATGAGAATTTTTGGATTTATGATTGAATGAATATGTTCTCTCAATACAAGTCCAATTTTTATACTAGTTATGGACTACTTATCTAGTCAATTTGAAATTTACACAAGTCGTTACAATCTATTTCGACACTTAATAGCTTCGAACAGCTTTGTAACTTTGACTTCTCTGAAGTCCTTCATTTATCTAATCTGTCCAGCTATTGTGGCAGTAGTCATTGAAGCCTAAGTGATCTTCTAGGCTTGATAATAGATGTTTCTACATCATTCTCTACTCTTGTTGCCTTACTTCCTTATGCTTTATCCTCTAAGTCTTGAAGGTACTTTCTAGTTACTTTGTTTACAGCTACATCACAAACATGTTTAGGAAAAAAAAATTCCACACCAGGTCGGGGATTCTATGGGGTCCACCCAAGAGGTCACCAAAGTGCAAGTCTCAACAAATCAAGTAGGTGCTCCAGATAGTATCCCTCATCTTTTGTTTCTCTTTGCTAAGATCCTCTAAAACATCTCATCTATGTACTATTCTGGCCTAACATATATATCATTAAAGTGGTAGAAGGAAGTATTGCCTTTTGAGGCTAGACTAAAAAGAAATGTATGCATTGGATAAAGGAAACCTTTTTTGGTTTGGCAAGAACCCATTTAGCACATGTCAAGGGTAAAGCCCTCACATGGAGTAGTTAGAACACAAAAATCCTCTTAAAAGTATTCATATACACACATTTGAAATAGCCCAAATAAACCAGTTAGAGTTTCAACATTTACATTTCTAAAACAGTTATACAAGTGGGCTAAAACATAAAGGGCCAAGGCAAAATTTCTGCCAAAGGCTAGTACAATTACAAATTTGACATAACTCTTCATTATTTGGGCAGTAGTCACACAAAAAAAATTACATAGCCACATTAAAAGAAAATTATTGTATTCTTAAAAAGTAATAGAAGTACCTATCTTCATCTTCCACTCCAAAAATTGGTCGTAAGTAGAATTTGTGTTGATAAGATTAAAAGCCTTCAACTCATTCGGGGTTAGCTTGATGTCAGCATGAACAACCTTAAGAACGATAGGAAGATAAGTGATAGCCATCACATCTAGAATAGAGACCAATATTAGGCCATACGGAAGGTAGAGGAAACTGGTAGAATGGCTCCAGAAAGATATCGTCACTGCCAAAAGATTGTGATTCATGGGAATGTCACAGTGAGAAAACTGAATAGCATCGTAGATCCCCTGGAGTCTCCATTTGGCCAAGAATTTTTCTTCCATTCTGACCACCCATTCTCCCCAATGACTATTAGAACTAACGAGAGGCCTAGTCTTGATGGACTGTTTATTGAGCCAAAAATCCTAATTCAAGGAGGGAGCATATATGAGCAAGTTGTCTTCATATCAGGTTTCAGAAAATGGTCAGCCATATCAAAGTCAATCAAGGTGGCCTGAGAAGTAAAACCTAGGCCAACGGTTAGAGAATCTGATGGAGAATTCAGCTGGATAAGGGTTTTCTCATCAACGAGATGGCTTTTTTTAGGTTCACAGGAAGAAGCCATGGTTGGATGATCAAAGAAAGAATAGGGATACAAAGAGCTTGTGCGTAAGAGAAAACCCTAAAAGATGAAGATTTAGGGGCAAAAGAAAAGTAAGTGCTTAGTTAAAGCTTCAACACTTATATACTCTTTGCAATAAAGAAGAAAAATAGTTGAAAATTAAATAAGTTATTAAACTCAAAAGACGATGCATTCACATAAAAGTCAATCATGGCTACTATTCGAATTTTAAAAAGGATTCCACCTAATAGGCATATATATATATATACACACAGATCAGCCATAATGAGTTATCAAGTTTTAAGAATAAATTTGAATTCCACTAACCATGATTAGATACAAGTCCTGAAGAGATAGTCCAAACGCTAGAAATAATTAAATAGGTTCTTGGGCCATTTAATTAATTATTAAAAGGATTAATGGATTATGGGCTAAATACAAAGTCAAATAAAGCCATAAACCATTTATTGTTATAAACCTCATTGGATTAAAAACATGGGTTGGTCACACATGGATTCAAGTGAGGTGGGTTAAATCATCGTAAAAAGATAAAATTAAAGGCCATTTATGGTGGACCCAAATTTAGTCCATGTAGGAGCTGACTAAGATGCCATATAGATCAAGATATTTATCTAATTTGAATTTAAATACAAATATATCTCTTAACTACCGGTTTAGTATAGATAAATTAAGTATAACAACCTCCTAATACTTAGGAATGGTGAGTGGATTGGATGACTAGGTGGAAAAATACCATTGGCCAATTGGAATAACTTCCTAATGCTTAGAATTTATGGTTCATTTGGATGATCAGGTGGTAGAATATCATTGATGAGCCATTTAAATGAGAAAAACAATAGGAAACATGGAAATTTTGATGCAACTATAAACCTGGAAATTCTCATCAATGAAGAAGCAATTGGAGTGCAGCTCAAACAAATGAGGTATTGACTGATCATGGCAAAAAATGTGGGACACATGGCATAACTGAAGTTGTTGCCAAAATATTGGTAGATAATGGAGAATTACACCCTAAGAAAATGAGAAAATTGTTCACACATGATCACGAAGCTATGAAAATCAAAGAAGTGGAGAAGTGGTTCTTGTAGGCCAACTCTTGAAGGGCTATAAAAACCAAGGTACATGCACACTTCCAAACCCTTTCAAATCAACCAAACAAAATGTCAAATTAAATCAAATCAGCTCAAAGAGAACTAGTAAAAGTAGAAGTTTTCTTAAAGTATTAGCTTAAGGAGCACATAGTAATAGAAAGATCCTCATCAAAGCTTAAGGAGCTAATACTTCATTCATTCAATAACATATAAATTGTTCTCTATTATTAATGCAGAGTTACTACTTTTGCTTCAACAACAAAATAACCAAATTTGAACTTCTTAATGAAGTATCTTTAATCTTCAATAAAGTTCTATATGCTATAGGAAGGTATTGTACCCAAAGAGGAACCAACAAACTCAATCATATGAAATCCTATCACAAACTCTTAATGCAAGATGAATTCTTTATATTGGTCATATTCGTGAAAAAAATTATAAATAGAATGCCAACATCTTAATCAAGAATTCTTCCATTCGAAGAGATTATATAGGTATGTCCCGATGAACAAAATTGTAGCTCTCTTATCCTAGTGAATACTAGATCAGAACTATGGTGGGTTAGAATGTCCTCTTCCTTTAACTGCATCGTCAATCATGAATATTTTGTATTTTCATCCTAAATGCACCAACTCATTGTACATGAAAAGTTAAGAAAGATAGTGAACAAGCTTTTGATAATGGATATCTTTTTGGACAACGTACATCCTTTTTTTTTGGAAAAGAGGGACTTAACCACTACCAATTGAAAAAACAAATAGATACTGTTGATACCAAAAAAGATGACGGGAGTTCACCTGCCTTCATTGGCCCTCAATGAGGTATTTGATTGAAATCGCCCATGTAAAAAATGGGGGATATGGAATATCTCATTTGTATTTGGAGTGAGTGGGTACCTACAAAAAAAAGTCTCCCAGAGCATTATGCTTCGGGGAGAACCCTCCGATGGTTAAGTCAGTGTGTGTTGAGTATATTGATAAAAAAGAAAAAACTATCTAGGGTGAAGGGGTATTTAGGAAGATGAGAAAATTTTAATAGTTATCTTTGTTCCTTGTATGTTTTTTCCTTGTACTTAGAGTTCTTTTTTTTTTTTCTTTTTTGGTTGTTTGTCTCTTTATCGATGGTGGATATATCTTTTTATAGTTGTTGGTGCATTCTTTTCCTGGCTCTCCAAAGTACAACACTATTGGGATGTGTCCTTTAGACCTCGAGCCTCATAGGGGAGGGAAACTCTATACATCAAGATTCATAGAGGATGGTCTTTCATCAGTAAGGAATGGCCTCTACTTGAGTCATCACATCAAAGTGTCGGGAGTGGGTGGCGTACTTTGTACCGTAGCTAGGTAAAGTTACTTCACTGCTTATAGGTGGTTGGCTATGTGTGCAATTCTCATTGGTCCATATTATTTGAGTCTCATTAGATGTCCCACACTCCCTAAGGGATTCGGTGAGATTCCTTTAGGGAGTAGTTCTTTTTCAGCGTCTATAAGAGAATTGTGGTTAGGACCTTGACTCTGTAATGGATCATATGATCAAGCCTTTAACTTTTTTAATAGCAAGGACTGTGGCCTTGATTCTTAGTCTTTGAGAATTTGGTTCTCGGTCTTTAGTCTTGCATTGGGAGGGATTTTGATGATTGTAGCTAGCTTTTTTATTAGAAGTAACCTGACTAGAGTAGTTATCTCCTCTTCCTCGAGAGGACCGAGGGAACATTTGCTTGGTTGAAGTCATAACTCATGTTTGATTTGAGGGTCATACGGTTGTAAGAGCCTTTGTGGCTAGGACCCAGTCATCTTATCTGATTGGTATTATGTCTTTAACAGAAACAGTTTTCTTGAAGCTCTATTTGATGTTAATTCCAATCTTTTCTGAAGATTTTTATCAGTCTAAGACCTAGATTCCATCTTAGTGAAAGTTTGAATGAAACTATAGTTCTTTTTTTTACTCGAGTGAACTATGAGGCTTAAAGGCCATAGTTCTACTTTGGCGAGAACTGTAGGGTTGAAGTCACTGCTCAACATATGGTAAGGATCATAGGGCTCGAACCTTAGTATTTTCACAAGATGGATTAAGATTATTTTTGTTGTATCTTCTTCTTTAGGGGTTTGTTTGGTTGGAACTTTGATCCTGTATGGGTGGAGATGCAACTGGAGTCATAATCCCTTTTTTGCTCTTGTGAACTATAAGACTGAACGACCATAGTTCTACTTCGATAGGAATTGTATGGCTAAAGTCACTGTTCCATTGTGGTAGGAATCATAGAACATGAACTTTCAAATCCTTTTGTAACAATTCCAACTGGTCGAGGTGAAACTTTATGGCATTTGGAGCACTTAGTTTTACTTCAGAAAGAATTGTTGACCGTAATCAACTCTGGAAGATGAGTGAAGGTGACTGAAGTCATTATTCCTTTTGGATAAAGTGGAACATTATGGCTTTTGAAGCTCTTATTTCAACTTCAGGAGGAATTATTGACTATAGTCAACTTCTAAAGAGGAATAAAGGTGACTGAAGTCATGATTCTTTTTGGCCAGAGTAGAACTTTATGGCTTTCGAAGCTATTAGTTCAACTTCGGAAGGAATTACTAACTATAGTTAACTTCTGAAGAAGAGCGAAGATGACTAAAGTCATGATTCTTTCTAACCGGAGTGGAACTTTATGGCTTTTGAAGCTCTTAGTTCAAGTTCGTGAGGAATTATTGACTATAGTTAACTCTTGAATAGGAGTGAAGCTTCGTTGGATGAGTTCTGGTATGATTGGGCTATGATGATTTATTGACTTTGCATATATTCAAACCGGGCTTCATATGTGTGTCTTCATTTTTGGGCTTGTTAGGCCTATAAAGTGGGTTTGGCCTGTCATTCTACATACTTATACCTTTGTAGTGGGACGTTCCGTTCTTCGAGGGGTCTCTACAAGTTGTCATATTAAATGATTAAGTAAATGCTTCAATTGCCTGAAGCATTTTTTGTTAGCCAGAAGGGCGCATTAACCATGCATTACAATAATGGTTATCTTACTAAAAACTATTTAAAGGATTTCTTTGCCCCTGATTACTATTTCCTTCCCTTTGATTGCTTTTTCAACTTTTTCTCTACCAAATCTCACGTATCTTCTTGTCTTCTTTACGAGTCTTCTTCTTATTTTTAGGTTTTTTCTCTGGTAAACTTCTTTCCTTTTCACTTTCGTTTTTTTTTATCATCATACCATGTCTGTTTCTAGAGCTGACAGATCTAAAAAGGTGAGGATCGAGAGAAAGGAGGTCAGTTTTGAGAGTTAGGAGGTGGTAGTCCTTGTGAGTCAGGTTCTTTAAGCTAGAGGAATTGCTAGTCAGATTACCAAGAGTGATTTATAATTCGTACCCATTAGGTTTCTCTTCCCTCCTGAGTTGAGAGTTAGGCATCTTAGTCCTGATGAGAGGGCTTGAGCCACTTTCAAGGATGAGGTGTTTTACTCTCTTTGTTGTTACCTCGACCATCTGAAGGCGGGGTTGAGGTTTCTCATTGATTCAAATGTTAGAGAGATCATAAATCATTATGGTATTTTCCCTACTCAATTGTCCCCAAATGGGATAAGGTTTATTATGGGGTTTTTACTGGCATTGTGGAGGTATGCTAGGTACAACAGGGGAGACGAAAAGTTGAAGGTGCAAATGTTCGGATGGGTTTATATCTTAAAGAAACGTATTGACAATGGGTGATTTAATTTGTACTCAAGGTGTTGGGAAACCACCTTGAAGATCCCCAGGTGGTGAACTTCCAAACACCCATGTCTAGAATGACTTGTAAAGATGAATCGAAAACAGAAACAGAAATCAAAGAAAGGAAAGGACACAGCAAATGTTATCGAGGTTCGACAATAGCTTACATCCCTGTGAGTTCCTCTGAACTCTCTGCACTAAATCAATGGGTCTTTACAAATACAACAACCCTCTCCAAGAAACTCAAGTTCTTGAAGAACCAAAGAAGAGAAGAAAGAAAGTGATAAGAACTATTACAAAGCCCTCTACCCAATCTATGCTACTCTCTCTTTACAACCAGCCTCTCTTTTGAGATCTATTCTAGTGCCTCTCCTGTGTTTTGTGTCTTTACACTCTCACACTTGCACTTGAATTCTCTTGTATGATGATTACTTGTATGTTTTGTCTCACAATTGTATTGAGATTGAAGCTAGGTGACCCTTTATATAGTGCACCACTTCTTGACCAATCTTGAAGGTCAATATCCACCCTTAGATCTTGAGGACCAATCAATCATATCCCTTCATCAATTCTTAGTGATCCTGTGCATTTTGAACATGCATCCATGCACCTCTCAAAAGGCTGAAGAAACTAGTCTCAGTATGCCTGGCGCCGCGGCCCAGAACAGGGTAGGCCGCGGCTCAAGCCAGAGCACATATGCATCACTCTCTGGGCGCCGTAGCCTAGGGAAGGCTGAGCCGTGGTGCACACCTCCTTCAAGCTTCCTCCATGCTGAGTGCCTTGGCCTGGGAAGGCTGGGCCGCTGCTTGACCTGATGCTGCACTCTTCTTGACTTACAGTGCACACTTTGTGTGCTGAGATCCCAAGGTCTTATGAAGAACCTTTTCAAACCATGTTTAAACCTTAGAAAAACACCAACAATCTCTACCATTGTCTAAGCGATTAAACCCGAATCCATTGTGCAGAGAACTCAGGATCCAAACTCATCTTGAGTCATCATATCAATTGACTCCAATCCTATGTAGTCCAAGGCAATGATTGAACTTACTTAGAGGTAGAACCTTGGTGCCTAAATCTGCAGGATTTTCCTCCGTGGCTACCTTGTCCACATGAATGCATCATTCCGTAACATTTTCCCGAATGAAATGATACCGAACATCCATGTGCTTTTTCTTCTCATGGAACACCAGATTCTTACACAAGTGCAACACACTTTGGCTATTTGGATACACCACCACCTCCTCTTTCAGGACCTTCAACTCTTCCAACAACCCTTTGCAACACATAGCCTCCTTAATGGCTTCCATAGCCGCTATGTACTCAGCCTCGGTTGTTGAGAGTGCTACCACCGACTGCAACTGAGCCTTCCAACTTACACAACATCTGTTTAAGTTAAAGAAGTAAGAGGTAATCGATCTTTTTTTATCCCGGTCTGCCCCATAGTCCGAATCCGCATAACCCTTGAGACAGATGGACTTACCCTTCTTCTCATAAACTAGCCCCACATCTGGGCTTTCCTTCAAGTACCTCAGCAACCACTTCATCCCAAGCCAATGCTCATTTCTAGGATTACTCATAAACCTGCTAAGAACACTTATTATATGAGCGATATCTGGTCTAGTGCTTACCATGGTGAACATAACTGAACCAACCGCACTGGAGTAAGGGACCTTTTACATTTCCTTCTTCTCCGCCTCTGATCTCGGACATTGATCGCTGGAGAACTTGAAATGACCAGCAAGGAGAACCTTTACTGGTTTACTATCTTCCATAGAGAACTTAGATATCATATTCTCTATATAAGAAGTCTGAGAAATCTTCAATCTGTCTCTCTCCCTTTCCCGGATGACACACATCCCAAGGATCTTCTGTGCATGGCTAAAATCCTTCATCTCGAACTCCTCACTGAGTTGAGACTTTAATTCTTTTATCCTCTCCATGCTGCTCCCAACCAGTAACATATCATCAACATAGATGAGGATGATCACCATTTCCTCCACCTTGTGCCCCTTATAGTACAAGCATGAATCATAGTAGCTCCTCATAAAACCCAAGCTAGTTACAAAGGAATCAGACCTCTTATTCCATTGCCGAGGTGATTGCTTCAGGCCATAGAGAGATTTCTTCAATTGGCACACTAACTCTCCCTGCCTTCCTTCCTCATAGCCTTCGGGTTGCCTCATGTAGATGGTCTTATCAAGCTCTCCATGCAAGAATGATGTCTTCACATCCATTTGCTTGATCTCCTAATCAAACTGGACCACCATAGCCAATACTATCCGTATTGTCTTGTACTTCAAAATCGGTGAGAATATTTCGGTGAAATCTATGCCTTCTCTTTGTGTGAACCGCTTCGCCACCAGTCTAGCTTTATACTGGACTTCATCCCCTGGAGGATTCCCTTATTTGATCTTGTAGATCCACCTACAATCCATAACTCTCTGTTTTTCTGGTTTGGGCACCAATTCCAAAGAGTTGTTCTTCCTCAAAGAATCCATTTCTTCCTCAAAGAATCCATTTCTTCCTCCATAGCTAGCTGCCACTTTGATGACTCCTTACATTCCATGGCATTCATGTAAGTTTCTGGTTCAAACTCTCATTTTGTCTAGGGAGTTGCTACATTAGCATCCGCAAAACCATGTATCAAAGGTGGTCTAACCACCCTCCTTTCCCGGTCCCTTGTGAGCTGGTAATCATTCTGACTTGCTACATCATCCCCTTTTAGTTCAGCCTCCTCTTAAGTGTACTGAGCTTGGCCTTCATTAATGGGCTCTACCTGGTCCGAACCCTCTTGCCTTCCTTGCTCTACCTGAACTGAATTTTCCTTGATGCGATGCTCCACAAATTTCGGGCTGGTTTGCTCACTAGCCCCTGCAGGGTTAGTTTTCTCCAAATAGGGAAATAACAATTCATTAAAAATAACATCCTTACTTATTATGAGTTTCATTCCTTTTGGTTCTAAGGACCACAACCTATACCCCTTTACCCCATCACCATACCCTAGAAATACACATTTTCTAGACCTTGGGTTAAGTTTGTCATCCTTTTGATGTGCAAACGTAGCACACCCAAAAGTCCTAAGGTTGCTCAACTCAGGGGGTTTCCCACTCCACATTTCCATGAGAGTCTTAAGCTCTAAAACTCTAGAGGGTGATCTATTTACCAAGTATGCAGCAGTAGACACGGCTTCTCCCAAAAAATATTTTGGTAATCTGGACCTAATTAACATGCACTTAACCTTTTCCATAAGGGTCCTATTCATCATCTCAGCAACTCCATTTTACTGAGGTCTTTTTACAACCGTTCTATGTCTTAGAATGCCATTTAACTCACAAAATTTGTCAAAATCCTTATTGCAAAATTCTAAGCCATTATCGGTTCGTAAAGCCTTAACTACCCTACCCGTTTGAGTCTCCAGCAACTTTTTCCACACCACAAATTTATTCAAAGCATATGATTTATCTTTAAGCAAATAAACCCAAACTTTTCTTGAATAATCATCAATTAAAGACAGAAAGTAAAAGTTACCTCCCTGTGCTAGTGTTCTTGCTGGTCCCCAAAGGTCCGAATGAATGTAGTCAAGAATCCCCTTAGACTTGTGCACTCCAGTGTTGAAGCTGACCCAGTGTTGCTTCCCAAGAACGCAACACTCACAGAAATCCAATTTTTCTACTTTGTCACCACCAAGTATACCATCTTTGCTGAGAACTTGCAGGCCCTTTTCGCTCATATATCCCAAGCGAGTGTGCCAAAGGGCTGCTTTATCCATCTCAACCATCAAGCTTACTGCTTGATCCTTGATTTCTGTCTCTCCGATCATCTCATAGAGTCCATCTTTTATTGCTTATTTGATCACTATCAAACATCCCTTAGTCACCTTGATCTTTCCTCTCTCTGCTTTATATGTATACCCCATGGAATCTAGCTGCCTCAATGAGATCAAATTCCTTTTCAAATCTGGAAGATACCTCACATTCCGCAGCAGCCTTGCGATTCCATTAGACATCCTCAATTGAATGTCTCCTATCCCCCTCACTTGGCAAGAAGTGTCATTCCCCAAGAAAACCTTTCCATCATTGCTTTCCTGGGAATTCTTGAACCAATTCCGATGAGGGCACATGTGATAAGTGCACCCGGAATCTAGGATCCATTTCTCGCTGCCTTGCCTCCTACTCACATTTGAGCACACAACAAGAACATCATCTTGTTGTTCCCTTTTGGCAACCGAAGCCTCTTCATTGTTGGTATGGCTTCTTCCTCTCTTATCCCACATCTTCTTGTTGTAATCTTTCCTGAAATGGCCCTCCTTGTTGCAGTAAAAGCATCTCTTTCCTCCAAATCTCGGTTTGGAATGAGATCTCTCATGGCTCTACCCTCTACCTCTTGATTTCTCCCAGTAGTTGCCATGAATGCTACTACCATTCCGAGTTGCTAGCCTTCCTCTAACGAACAGCCCTTCTCCACTTGATGCTTCCCTCATCTTGGCTTTGAAATCATGAGCCCTTATAGCATTAATCATGATTTCCTTGGTTAGTATATCTCTTCCATATTGAAAAGCATTAATCAAATTATCAAAACAATCAGGAAGAGAATTCAACAAAATAACAGCCAATTGTTCATCCGGGAATATTATGCTATCACTATTCAAATCTTGAATTAGCTTATTAAACACATCAAGATTATCTTGCAACTCTTTATTAGGATCCATTTTAAAAGAAAAGATTCTTTTAAGAAGATAAATCTTATTAGGGAAAGTCTTGGTAAGAAACAACTCATCTAGTTTCTTCCATATGACAGCTGGATCTTCCAAGTTTCCGCACTCCCTTGTCACGCCATCTGACATGTGCAAGAAAATGGTGTTGTATGCCATCTTCTTCATCTCAATCCACTGGTCCTCTGTGATACTTGTTGGAAAAGCGTTGATTACGCCTAAACTATAACGCGATAGTTGTAGCACAGCTTTGGGGTGTCGATTCCATAGAGAAAAGCGATCTATAAAAGAAAAGTGCAACCCTTAACACAAACGATAATAATCAAGTGAGTAGATATCAATGATAAAGTAGTTGTGTAAATAGATTGAAAACTATGATAAAAAAACAACAAGGTTCCGAGAATCCTCCTTAGGTTCATTGCCTTATTCCAATCTTTAATTCAGTTGTTTTTATCTCGATTGCAAGTTTCACATCCCAAACAGGCAATCGGTAAATATTCAATCAAGTGCATATATAAACCCTAATGTAATTGATATGAATTACTCTTTCGAATTAAGTATACATAACCTATCCTATAGATTTATCAAGAAACAACAATATATCATTAATGACAATATTACAGTAATGGACAAACTTAAAAGATAAATCTATCGGACTCAATCATGCCTAATAATCTTGACATAAGAAGAGTATGACTAGACTTATATCAAACATAAATATACAATCACCGGATTAAGAAAAAATCCTTTAACTAGATTAAAAAAGTAACACATAACAGTGTTTTGACAATGAAGCCCAACTACAACTGAATCAAGAAAGGAAAATAAGAACAACTACACCTAGGGATTCCTCCCTTCGCCTTGCTGGGAGATTAGTTCGTCATAAAGTTCATGATTGAACTCTTTGATGGAGGAGAATGTGGTAGCCTTCTTGAGTTTTTCAGACTTTCCAAGATATCTTTTCTAAAACCCTAAGTGATCTATTTATAGTACAAGAGGTCTAAGGATATTCTAGGGTTTAAACAATCATTAAAGTCCTAATTAGGTCATAACTCGGAGAGGAGGACTGTGTGCACACCGTGGCTCTCACTTATGGGTGCCGCAGCCCTTGCCTTAGCTTTGATTTTCCCCTTTCTGGAGGCCGCGGCCCTGCCGAGTCTAGGCCACGGCTTCCACTAAAGCTTCTTTCTTGCTCTTTTGGCTGGGTTCTGGAGGCCGAGGCTTAGATATTTTCAGGCCGCAGCACACACAATCAAGACTTGATTTTTCTTCATTTGTTCTTCCACAACCATGCCTTCACTCCAGTATGCCTCGAGTCTTTGTGCTTCAAGCAATTAGGACTTTTCCTCCTCTTTTAGCTTAAAGTACCTGAAAATGCACCGAAATATATCAATGATCCAAGAATGAAACTTTAGAATTGTTAACGTATAAAAGTGTAATTAAAACCTAGATCAACCCTAAAAATGCTAACAATTAAGTACTGTTAAGATGCATTTTATGATTCTCATCAAATTGATTATGCCCAAAGTATAACGCGGTAGTTGTAGCACAACTTTGGGGTGTCGATTCCACAGAGAAAAGCGATCTATAAAGGAAAAGTGCAAACCTTTACACGAACAATAATAATCAAGTGAGAAGATATCAATGATGAAGTAATTGTGTAAATAGATTGAAAACTATGATAAAGAAACAACAAGGTTTCGGGAATCCTCCCTAGGTTCGTTGCCTTATTCCAATCTTTAATTCAGTTGTTTTTATCTCGATTGCAAGTTTCACATCCCAAACAGGCAATCGAAAAATATTTAATCAAGTGCATATATAAACCCTAATGTAATTGATATGAATTACTCTTTCGAATTAAGCATACATAACCTATCCTATAGATTTATCAAGAAACGAAAATATATCATTAATGATAATATTGCAGTAATGGACAAACCTAAAAGATAAATCTACCGGACTCAGTCATACCTAATAATCTTGACATAAGAAGAGCATGACTAGACTTATATCAAACATAAAGATACAATCATCAGATTAAGAGAAAATCCTTTAACTAGATTAAAAAAGTAACACATAACAATGTTTTGACAATGAAGCCCAACTACAACTGAATCAAGAATGGAAAATAAGAACAACTACACCTAGGGATTCCTCCCTTTGCCTTGCTTGGAGATTAGTTCGCCATGAAGTTCCTGATTGAACTCTTTGATGGAGGAGAGTGTGGTAGCCTTCTTGAGTTTTTCAAACTTTCCAATATATCTTTTCTAAAACCCTAAGTGATCTATTTATAGTATAAGAGATCCAAGGATATTGTAGGGTTTAAACAATCATTAAAGTCCTAATTAGGTCATAACTCGGAGAGAAGGACCGTGTGCGCGTCGCGGCTCTCACTTATAAGTGCCACGGCCCTTGACTTGGCTTTGATTTTTCCCCTTTCTGGAGGCCACAGCCTTGCCCAGTCCAGGCTGCGGCTTCCACTGAAGCTTCTTTCTTGCTGTTTTGGCTCGGTTCTGGAGGCCGAGGCTTTGATATTTTCAGGCTACAACGCACACATTCAATATTTGATTTTTCTTCATTTGTTCTTCCATAACCATGCCTTCACTCCGGTATGCCTCGAGTATTTGTGCTTCAAGTAATGATGATTTTTCCTCCTCTTTTAGCTTAAAATACCTGAAAATGCACCGAAATATATAAATGATCCAAGAATGACACTTTAGAGTTGTTAATGTATAAAAGTGCAATTAAAACCTATATCAACCCTAAAAATGCTAACAATTAAGTACTGTTAAGATGCATTTTATGATTTTCATCACATTGATTACGCCCAAAGTATAACGCAGTAGTTGTAGCACAACTTTGGGGTGCCGATTCCACAGAGAAAAGCGATCTATAAAGGAAAATTGCAAACCTTAACACGGACGATAATAATCAAGTGAGTAGATATCAATGATGAAGTAATTGTGTAAATAGATTGAAAACTATGATAAAGAAACAACTTGGTTTCGGGAATCCTCCCTAGGTTCGTTGCCTTATTCCAATCTTTAATTCAGTTGTTTTTATCTCGATTGCAAGTTTCATATCCCAAACAGGCAATCGAAAAATATTTAATCAAGCGCATATATAAACCCTAATATAATTGATGGGAATTACTCCTTCGAATTAAGCATACATAACCTATCTTATAGATTTATCAAGAAACGAATATATATCATTAATGACAATATTGCAGTAATGGACAAACCTAAAAGATAAATCTACAGGACTCAATCATACCTAATAATCTTGACATAAGAAGAGCATGACTAGACTTATATCAAACATAAAGATATAATCACCGGATTAGGAGAAAATCCTTTAACTAGATTAAAAAAGTAACACATAACAATGTTTTGACAAGGAAGCCCAACTACAACTGAATCAAGAAAGGAAAATAAGAACAACTACACCTAAGGATTCCTCCATTCGCCTTGCTTGGAGATTAGTTCGCCATGAAGTTCCTGATTGAACTCTTTGATGGAGGAGAGTGTGGTAGCCATCTTGAGTTTTTCAGACTTTCCAAGATATCTTTTCTAAAACCCTAAGTGATCTATTTATAGTACAAGAGATCGAAGGATATTGTAGGGTTTAAACAATCATTAAAGTCCTAATTAGGTCATAACTCGGAGAGAAAGACCGTGTGCGCGTCGCTGCTCTCACTTATAGGCGCCGCGGCCCTTGACTTGGCTTTGATATTTCCCCTTTTTGGAGGCCGCGGCCTTGTCCAGTCCAGGCCGCGGCATCGTCCAGTCCAGGCCGCGGCTTCCACTGAAGCTTCTTTCGTGATTTTTTGGCTCGATTCTGGAGGCCGAGGCTTGGATATTTTCAGGCCGCAAGGCACACATTCAAGATTTGATTTTTCTTCATTTGTTCTTCCACAACCATGCCTTCACTTCGGTATGCCTCGAGTCTTTATACTTCAAGCAATGATGATTTTTCCTCCTCTTTTAGCTTAAAGTACCTGAAAATGCACCGAAATATATAAATGATCCAAGAATGACACTTTAGAGTTGTTAATGTATAAAAGTGCAATTAAAACCTAGATCAACCCTAAAAATGCTAGCAATTAAGTACTGTTAAGATGCATTTTATGATTCTCATCACATTGATTACGCCCAAAGTATAATGCGGTAGTTGTAGCACAACTTTGGGGTGTCGATTCCACAGAGAAAAGTGATCTATAAAGTAAAAGTGCAAACCTTAACACGAACGATAATAATCAAGTAAGTAGATATCAATGATGAAGTAATTGTGTAAATAGATTGAAAACTATGATAAAGAAACAACAAGGATTCGGGAATCCTCCCTAGGTTCGTTGCTTTATTCCAATCTTTAATTCAGTTGTTTTTATCTCGATTGCAAGTTTCACATCCCAAACAGGCAATCGAAAAATATTTAATCAAGCGCATATATAAACCCTAATGTAATTGATATGAATTACTCTTTCGAATTAAGCATACATAACCTATCCTATAGATTTATCAAGAAACAAAAATATATCATTAATGACAATATTGCAGTAATGGACAAATCTAAAAGATAAATCTACCGGACTCAATCATACCTAATAATCTTGACATAAGAAGAGCATGACTAGACTTATATCAAACATAAAGATACAATCATCGGATTAAGAGAAAATCTTTTAACTAGATTAAAAAAGTAACACATAACAATGTTTTGACAATGAAGCCCAACTACAACTGAATCAAGAAAGGAAAATAAGAACAACTACACCTAGGGATTCCTCCCTTCGCCTTGCTTGGAGATTAGTTCGCCATGAAGTTCCTGATTGAACTCTTTGATGGAGGAGAGTGTGGTAGCCTTCTTGAGTTTTTTAGACTTTCCAAGATATCTTTTCTAAAACCCTAAGTGATATATTTATAGTACAAGAGATCTAAGGATATTCTAGGGTTTAAACAATAATTGAAGTTCTAATTAGGTCATAACTTGGAGAGAAGGACCGTGTGTGTGTCGCGGCTCTCACTTATAGGCATCGCGGCCCTTGCCTTGGCTTTGATTTTTCCCCTTTCTGGAGGCCGTGATCTTGCCCAGTCCAGGCCGCGGCTTCCACTGAAGCTTCTTTCTTGCTTTTTAGGCTCGGTTCTAGAGGCCGAGGCTTAGATATGTTCAGGCCGCAACGCACACATTCAAATTTGATTTTTCTTAATTTGTTCTTCCACAACCATGCCTTCACTCCGGTATGCCTTGAGTCTTTGTGCTTCAAGCAATGATGACTTTTCCTCCTCTTTTAGCTTAAAGTACCTGAAAATGCACCGGAATATATAAATGATCCAAGAATGACACTTTAGAGTTGTTAACGTATAAAAGTGCAATTAAAACCTAGATCAACCCTAAAATGCTAACAATTAAGTATTGTTAAGATGCATTTTATGATTCTCATCACAACCCCCAACTAGCTTATTGCTAGTCCCTAGCAATTAAAGCGAAAACAAGAGATGAATTCTATGGTAGGAGTCAAAACAAGGTAAAGCAATGCTAGCGTTAAACTAAGAGCAATTCACATTTTATCTCAGAAATTGCACATAATATACAGCACATAGAATCACTAAATATCACTTAAGTCCAAAAGTAATCAAAACATCAATCTCAAAATCATTATCGACTCTTAACATCCATCTTACCACAATCCATTAGTTCGAACACCCGGATGATTTTATGTATAACATTCATGAATACAAGTTTTGGCCTCTAAAAACATAATGAATTGCATGATATCAATCACAACTCAAGCTCTATAGGCTTATTTTTCAAATCACTCTCCACTATTGTAGAAAAATCACACTACATTGGATCAATAGGTCTTTAATTTGCTTGTAACGTTAGGCTAAGGTAAAGGTTAAGAAAGAACGAGAAGGATTCAATAAGTAAAAAAACTTAATCTCTTAGTTTTAAACACAACCACTTTAAGCACTTGATAGCCTTTACTTCAACACCCAACTCTTTCAACCTGTTTTTATAAGAGCGTATCTCTTAATAAGTCACCACTTTTCTTTTCTTTTCTTCTCTCTTTGCCATAATTCACTTCTCTTTTTCTTTTCTTGTATTTTGGCATCAGACCAATCACCTCCTTTTTCATTTTTTTCTTTTTTTTCCACAACCCCTAACTTATCTCCTTTAATGTACTTGGGTTGTTGTATTAATATTTTTTTTTTCATATTTCCATCCTTACTCCTTTTGAGTGCTTCTCAACAAATGTGTATAACTAAGTTCTTTTAAAAGAAGGGTAATGATAAAATATTTTTAGGCTCATAAAGGTGAGTGAATGGGCTATTTGAAAGAAACAAGGCTCAAATTCTTTTTCGAGAAAAGGCTGAAGTAGGTGACTAGCAATAAATATAGCAATGGTAGGTTTGAAAGGCTCAAATGATTAAAAAATGGCCTATATCATATCCTAAGTGATGTGCAATCTAGGAATTCGCCTCAAGTGATTATCAAATAAGTTCTAGAGCTAGTTGAGACCGTAAAAGTATTCACAACCGATCACACATAAAACTTCTCTAAATGTTTTAGACTAATCATACAATTTTACCACAAGCTAGAGTCTCAAACCAAATGAAGATTGACACTTAAATTATTCTTAAACAGAAGCAAGATTTAACTTCTTCTGAATGTTATATGCTATCTCAATTAAGTTCATATCATTGACATATGAATTAACTCTAAGGCTAACACAAAGCATGCTCAAAACAAACAAAAAAGGAAAGTAGCACCAAGCAGTTTAAAAATATAATACGTTTCCTCCACCCCCAACTTAAAAATTGCATTGTCCTCAATGTTAAAGATAAAGGAAAGGAAACTCCCTCTGTAAGCAAAAGTGCACACACGCTGAAAGTTGGGCACCATCATATGAACTGCATGCCATTCTTCTTGCTGAAATTCCGATCTACAATATAGAACAAAACAACAAAAGGAAAGCAACTGCGGTGTACCATTAAGATTCCCACCGTATGTTAGGTGAACTCATGAAATAGAAAAAATGAAAATAAAGTACGACAGATAAAATAACGAAAAGGAAAAGAAAAAAAATGTTAGTACAGTCATCTGATAATAAATAAAATAAAAGGAAACAAACAAGATAGAACCCAAAATTAATCCTCTATCTCATCATCCTCTTCTTCATTCTTTTCACCATCCTCAGAGAAGAGGGAGAGATGACGACAGTTCTTGGAGAGATATTATCAAGAGGAGTTTTGGGAGATTGAAGGAGGAGACGGTTTCTTTCATCAAGACAACTTATCAAGAGATTGAAGACGACGATCAATCACTTCAAGACTTTGAGGATTCATCTTATAATTCAGGAAGAAATTCTATATTTGTTCCTTTTGTCCTTCAATATACTTGTAACCCTAGTATTTGAATTCTATGATTGGGATTTAAACATGAGCAGCTGAACGCATTGTTGGGCGTTTGGCTTAGCTGCCTTGATTGTTTTAGATATTTTGGTGGATTTAGTTTTATGAAATTTTCCATATTATTTCTTATTCAATATCCTTCATACCTTTGATTATTGCTTGTGGATTGGCCATACTTTATTGATAGTCAAGGTTAATATTTGAGATTAGGTTGAGGATAAATCATCTAGACCTAATTAAGCTTTCTTGAATAGTAAATCAGGATTCAAATCAAATTGTGATTTAGGTGGTTGCGTTTTCCTTATACTTAATTTAACTAATTAATTAATGAATACGATCCATAGGATTTAATTAATTAGTTATAAATTGAGAATAAACATGATCAATGGCATTCTCTAGTCTTAGCAAAAATACCAATAATCTTGGATGTTGATTAATTCTTTATATTCACCAAATGTTCCAATTCATGATTGGATAGCATGCTAAACCCCAAATTGTTCTCATGGATTATACTAATCTCTTCATAATTCGTTTTGTTTAATTTACTTAATTGTCTTTATTTCAATTTTCTCTTCACTAATATTTTAATTAGAGTGTTTAGGATTTAATTTCAGAGTTTGTTTTAGTAATTTTAAGAAAATAATTTAGGATTTAAACCACTGTAATTCCTCAAGAGATCGACCACGAGAGCAAACTCATTGCAATACTATTTGTGATTCGTGCACTTGCGAGCATTTAAAATTTGCACATCAAGTTTTTGGTGTCGTTGCCGGGGAATTAGCGTTTAATTCTTTAGTTATTTTCTTTGTTTTTATTTGTTTTTATTTTTTTTTATTTTAGGTGTAATTTTTATTTCGTCAAATTTTTTTTATTTCCTTCTTGATTTTCTTGATTTAAATTGGCATTAATTTGTTTCTTGATTTTCACTCTCTTGATTCTTGATAGCTTACTTTTTCTTTTGTTTTCTTCAGGTACATGCATGGTAGAAGATCCCAAGGGATAAATCTAGTGCCAGCAATAGACAACATCCATAGGCTAAGGGAGACATTACAGCATAGGGAAGAAGAAGAAAAGGTTGAGGGAATAGAAAAAAAGGGGTGTGAAAGAATAGAAGAAGCTGAAAGACAAATTATGATGAAGGAGTATGCAAGTCTAATCATCAGCACTTCCACATCTTGCATCCAATTGGGGGAAGCTGCACGGAATTAAGAGATAAAAAAATCCACTTTAGCATACTCCCTTCATTCTACGGAATTCCAAATGAAGACCCATTAACCTTCAAAAGGGATTTCAATGTAACAGTGTAGACTTTTCCTCTACAAGGCCTGAATGAGGATCAACTCAAGATAAGATGCTTCCCCTACACATTAAAAGATAGAGCAAAAGCGTGGTTGATGACTCTGCCACTCGATTCCTTGACAACATGGGAAGCGATCTACAATTGGTTCCTGAACAAATTCTACTCCCATCAGAAGATCACTGAGTTAAGAATTAAGATTGCCACGTTCTCACAAATGGAGGGAGAACCCTTCCATGAAGCATGGGACAGGTTCAAGATGCTTCTAATCCAGTATCCCCACAATCGTTACCTATTGCAGCTGCAAAATCAATTCTTCTATGATGGATTGACACAACTATGTCAATATACGGTTGATAATGCTGCCGGTAGAGCCATGGGAGAAAAGATTGCTGAGGAGACATGCGAGCAATATGAGATGTTGGGTGCTAATTCCCAACAAAAGAGTGTAAGAGGAAGGAGAGTTGGGGTTAACGAATTGAGCTCCAACAAAGATATGGCAATGTAACTTGCAAAGTTGACCAAACAAGTCAAACTTCTCACTACCACAAACACGCCCAACAATGAGGTATGTGGAGTTTGTGGGGTTTTTGGTCACGGTGCTAACACTTATTCTTTGTTTTATGAATCTTATGTAGGAAATGAACAAGAACAAGTTAATGCAATGGAGTTTTACTAACCACGATCAAGGGATTATCCATATTCTAACACCTATAACCCTGGGTGGAGAAATCATCCCAATTTCTCCTGGAAGACTAACAACGCTCCGGCATATGCTCAAAGTTCAAGACTGGTTCAATATCAAAACCAAGTTGCACCACCCAATCAGCTTAGAAATCCAACTTTGGAGGAGAACTTGGGTGCTTTTATTCAAGTTAGCAAAGAGAACCATGAGAGACATAGCCAAAGGTTTGATTCCTTAGAGGCATCAATGAAGAGGGTGGAAGTACAAGTTGGGCAACTTGCAGAACAATTGCAAGTACATCAAAAAGAGAAGTTGCCTAGCCAACCTGAGCAAACAAAGGCTATCACAATTCTGCGAAGTGGTGATTACGCTCAAACTAATACGCGATTATTGTATATAGTTGAGGTGTCGATCCGACGAGGAAAAGCGATCTACAAAGGAAAAGTGCAAACCTTAACACGAACGATAACAATCAAGTGAGAAAATATGAATTTTGATAATGAAGTAATTGTGAGAAAATTGTGTAAATAGATTGAAGAATATAATAGAGGAACAACAAGGTTTCGGGAATCCTCCCTAGGTTCGTTGCCTTATTCCAATCTCAATTCAATTGTTTTTATCTCGATTGCAAGTTTCACATCCTAAACAAGCAATCGACAAATATTCAATCAAAGCACATATATAAGCCTTAATGTAATTGATATGAGTTACTCTTTACCTTCGAGTTTAGCACACATGACCTATCTTATAGATTTATCAAGAAACAACAATATATATTTAATGACAATATTGCAGTAATGGACAAACCTAAAAGACAAATCTACTGGACTCAATCATACCCAAACAACATCACATAAGAAAAGCATTACTAGACTTATATGGAGAAGAAAGATACGATTACTGGATTAAGAGAAAAAGTTTCTAATTAGATTAAAGAGTAAATCATAACAATGTTTCGGCAATAAATCCAAACTACAACTGAATCAATAATGAATAATAAGAACAACTACACCTAGGGATTCATCTCTTCGCCTTGCTCGGAGATTAGTTGGCCATGGGCTCATTCTTGAACACTTTGATGAAGAGTGTGGCAGCATTCTTGTGTTTTCTAGCCTTAATGATTCCCCTCTTCTCAAACCCTAAGTGATCTATTTATAATACAAAAGGTCCAAGGGTGTTTTAGGGTTTAAACAATCATTAAAGTCCTAATTAGGTCATAACTCGGAGAAGGGGATCGTGTGTGCGCCACGGCTCTCACTTACTCACGTCGCAGCTCTGTCTATTCCTTGTTCTGGAGAGCTTCTGGGCGTCGTGGCCCTACCTAGTCCATGCTGCGGCTCTACTTGATGGCCTTTGAGGGTGAGCTTCTGGGCACCGTGGCCCTGCCTAGTCCAGGCCGTGGCGCACACTGGTTGATTTCCTTGTTCTTTTGTTCTTCTTTTTGGAGGCCGAGGCTTGGACTTCTTCAGGCCGCAGGGCACACACTCAAGACTTGATTTCTCTTCATTTGTCCTTCCACAACCATGCCTTCACTTCGGTATGCCTTGAGTCTTTGTGCTTCAAGCAACGATAACTTTTCTTCCTTTTTTGAAGTTAAAGTACCTGAAAATGCACCGAAATAGATTAATGATCTAAGAATGACACTTTAGAGTTGTTAACGTATAAAAGTGCAATAAAAAACCTAGATCAACCCTAAAATGCTAACAATTAAGTTCTGTTAAGATGCATTTAATGACTCTCATCACAACCCCCAACTAGTTTATTGCTAGTCCCTAGCAATTCAAGCGAAAACAAGAGATGAATTCTTCGGTAGGAATCAAAACAAAGTAAAGCAATGTTAGTGTTAAACTATGAACAATTCACTTTTTTTTCTCAGAAATCGCACATAACACACAACACATAGAATCATTAAATATTACCTAAGTCCAAAAGTAATCCAAACATCAATCTTAAAATTGTTATCGACTCTTAACATGCCTCTTACCACAATCCATTAATCCGAACACCCGGATGATTTTATGCATAACATTCATGAATACAAGTCTTGGCCTCTAAAAACAAAATAAGTTATGTGACATCAATCACAAATCAAGCTCCATAGGCTTATTTTTCAAATCACTCTCCACTATTGTAGAAAAATCACGCTACATTGGATTAATAGGTCTTTAATAAGCTTGTAACGTTAGGCTAAGGTAAATGTTAAGAAAGAACGGGAAGGATTCAATCAATAAAAGAACTTAATCTCTTAGTTTTAAACACAACTTTCTTTTAAGCACTGGATAACCTTACTTCAACACCCAACTCTTTCGACCATTTTTTTATAAGAGCATATCTCTCGATAAGTCACCACTTTTCTTTTCTGTTCCTCTTTCTTTACCATAATTCACTTCCTTTTTACTTTGACATAGGACTATTCACCCTCTTTTTCATTCTTTTCTTTTCCACAACCCCCAACTTATTCTTTTAATGTACTTGGGTTATGGCAGCAATATTTTTTTTTCACATTTCCATCCTTACTCCTCTTAAGTGCTTCTCAACAAATATGTATAACTAAGTTCTTTTAAAAAGAAGGGTCAGGATAAAATATTTTTAAGCTCACAAAAGTGAGTAAATGGGCTATTGAAAGAAATAAGGCTCAAATTCCTTTTCAAGAAAAAGGCTCAAACAGGTGACTAGCGATAGATATAGCAAGGGTAAGTTTGAAAGGCTCAAACGGTCCAAAAATGGCCTACATCATATCCTAAGTAGTGTGCATTCTAGGAATTCGCCTCAAGTGATTATCAAATAAGTTCTAAAGCTTGTCGAGATCGCAAAAGTATTCACAAAGCAATCACACATAAAACTTCTCTAAATGTTTTAGACTAATCATACAATCTTACCGCAAACTAGAGTCTCAAACCGAAGCAAGATTTAATTTCTTCTAAATGCTATATGCTATATCAATTAAGTTCATATCATTGACATGTGAATTAACTCAAAGGTTTAACACAAAGCATGCTAAAAACGAACAAAAAAGGGAAAATGGCACTAAGTAGTTCACTAGAAAAAAGAAATATGTTTTCTCCACCCGCAACTTAAAAATTGCATTGACCTCAATGTGAAAGAAAAAGGTAAAGGAAACTCCCTTTGTACGCAAAAGTGCACAAAAGTTGAAAATTGTCCACCACCATTTGAATTGTATGTCGTGCTTCTTACTGAAATTTCGATCTATAACATAGAACAAAACAAAAAGAAACCAACTGCAGTGTAACATTAAGATTCCCACCATATGTTAGGTTAACACAAGAAATGGAAATAAATAAAAACTAAAATAAAGTACGAAAAACAAAATAAAATAACGAAAAGAAAGACACAACAAATGTTAGTACAGTTATTCGATAATAATAAGAAAAAATTAAAATAAAATAAAGGGGGACAAACAAGATAGAACCCAAAACTAATCCTCTAAGTCTTCATCCTCTTCTTCATTCTCTTCACCTTCCTCAGGAGTTGGATCAAAAGATGAACCCGGATAGGGTGGCAAAGTGGGAAAGTGATCCATGTCACAACCAGTAGTGGAGGCAAAGTGTTGGTACATTTGACCAAAAGAAGAGTACACCCCCGCTTGATAATCAACTTGCCTAGCCAAGAAACATTCCTGACGAACAAATCTATCATGCAAAAATTTTTGTTACTCATCAAAACGAATCTCTAAGTGCTCAAGGTGCTCTGCAACAGTGAAGTGCCTAGGGGGCGGAGGAGCTGCAATCACCGCTCTCTCTCTTAGAACTGGCGGCCTTGAGGCTTTAATTTGAGTGAGCATGCCATCATCGATGGGCTTCTTTGGTTGCTGGGCATCCTCATCATGACTGTACTAAACTCCAGCTTTGATTCATAATTGGGTAATTAAGGAAGGGAAGTACAATCCAAGCTTTTGTTGTACAGTGTGTATGATAGAATAAAATATGATCTAGCCCACATCAATAGTCATGCCCATCAAAATGGTATAAATCAGCACAACTCTCTCAACAGTAAGGTCACTATAGTGTGTAGCAGGCATCAATCTCTGACATACAAAATATTGCCAAGCTCTAGCATTGACAGTCAGAGAAGTACCGAGCAAGGTTACAAGGGTATCCCCTGTCATTTTCCATGTAGTGCCCGGAATACAGAAAGTATTGCAAATCTCGTCATAATTAATATTAGAGGCATATGCACTATACCCACTGTTTACTATATCAGGGAGCCCATAGGATCTGTTGATAGATGAGCTTCTAAAAGAAACTATTTTTCCTCTCACTCTCACCTTACCATTCCTATGTTCTTCTACATTAGCATAGAATTCTCTAACCACATTTGTTAGGGAGTGAGATGGTTGGCTAGCAAATATACCCCAATGCCTATCAATAATCATTCTAAACAAGGTGGGGTTTGCTCTCTCTGTTATATTGAATCCTCTCTCAGGAA
Organism: Bretschneidera sinensis; assembly: GCA_023935145.1. Taxonomy (NCBI): domain Eukaryota; kingdom Viridiplantae; phylum Streptophyta; class Magnoliopsida; order Brassicales; family Akaniaceae; genus Bretschneidera; species Bretschneidera sinensis. Next base: position 74,208,524 of record CM043703.1, on the reverse strand, counting down.
TGGGTTTTCTAGTGTGCATCATCCTAACATATCTCTCACTAGCCTCAAAACTAACAAATTTTCCCTCATCATACTCTTGTACTTGTTTTCCCCTTTGTCTCTTAGGTTTAGGTGCCATTTGAATCAAATATGTAGAACAATAGTACTAATTTAAAATCAACCACCCAAATAGCACAAATGAACAACAAAGAGAAAAAATTTAGCTTACTTGATGCCCAAAGTTGGAGAGAAGAAAAACTACCCACCAACTTGAAGTTTTCTTGAACAACCCAAAATCTTCCTAATACTAAGCTTTTGGAGAAATATCTAACAAAATCTGCAATATAAGTGCAAAATTCTACAAGAAATGATGTTAGAATCAATCGTTTCTTTAGTACGCTAGAGTCTGGGTATACTCTTTTAAATATTCTCTCTGGATGAGGGACATTACTTGATCTTTGAGTATTTGGCACTCCATAGTGTCTTGGCCATGTTCGTGATGGAGCTAGCATTATTTAGATTTGTTTTTCTTTTAATTGGTAATTCTGGGCTTTGAGGATCGATGAACTAGGTCATAGTCCTAGAGGTTGGTACCTTTGCTATGGGAGCATTGAGAGACGTATAGCTCTCAAAACTTTTGGGGAGATTCTCGACTCATTCTTTGTAGGACCTCTTCCTTGGGTCTCTCCTCGAGTCACTCATTGGGTTGCTTCATTCCTTCTTACATTTTAATTTATTTTCATCTCATTCCATTCAAAATACCTGATCCTCCTCGATAATTATACATTTTTTTTGACCCGGTAGAGGATCCCGTTCATATCTCTACCTGAGCACCTAGAGAGCTTTGAGCTAAATGAGCATGATCTGAGCCCATTGTTGAAGGCTATCATTTGGATCTTCAGGTCAATGTTAGAAACTTCCCAAGCCCATGCATTAAAGAGAGAGATATAGTCACAGAGTTTCTCACCTTTCTACTACTAAATGTTGAAGAGGCTCTCTAAGGTATTCTTTGGCCTTTTTTTTATGAGAAGTTGCATGGTAAATGCACAACTTAGACATTTGAAGGAACTGATAAAGTTAACAGGAAAACTCGGCATAGCACTGCATCAAGATAGTGGTCCAAGAGCATTGTTATCTTTTAGAGCTGGAGGTGGTCTATTGGGTTGGTGGTACCATTATAGGTTTTCTATGACGGACATTCTGAAGTGTTAGTGCAGTAGTGCATCAAGGATCTCCTGCGTGAATGGAGGGTCCTATGCGTCGAGTTCGTCTAGGAGGTTCGTTCCTTTGTACTTGAAGGTTTATGTACTTATTTTTGTGAGTTTTAAATTACTTGCAAGCGCACAAGTCGTTTGCAATATAGTGTATGCAAGTATGAGGTCGAATCCACAGGGAATTGCGTATCGCGAAATATATTTTTATCTAAACTAAACCTATTTTAACCTAGTTCCAAATTATGAATTATATCTTGCATATATATATATATATATATATATATATATATAAACTTAAACCAAATTGAGTTGAAAGAAATGATAAAAATACTAAGGTTTCTGAATCCACCCCACCAAAATAAAGCATATATTTTCATGCTCTGTACAAAAGTAATCTATCAAATAATTCCATGAATCCACCATTATACAAATCATAGCGAATACCCTAATTCAACCAAATCATCTAATGTATCCCTTTAGAATCATAATAGATATCCAATTTACTTTGGATGATCTGCCGTATCCGGCAGATTAAACATAAGGAATATCCAATTTGAACAATTTAAACACAATCAATCATAAGAATTTACTCAAACAATTGAAACAGAACATTAATACTAAAAATATCATAATTGTACGAATATATCTGAAAATACTATGCCAAACAATGGCGAGGCTTCATCTTCAACCTTAGATGAAGGTTTTAGCCTCTTATGATTATGAAACTAAATTTCACAATTAAAGTACTAAACATAAAACCTTAAACTCAAAAGAAATAAATTAAAACTGACTATACATTAAGAGAAATTCCACTCGCAGCTGTTGTGCGGCGCTTCCCCCCTTGGTAGCAAAGCCTTAGAGATCCCCCAGATTTCTCGCAGAAGTCCTCCGGATTGCACACCGATTTCCCCTGAAGATGAAGTGAAATGGAGCTTTTATAGGGAAACTCCATTAGTTCAATGTGTTTCCAACCGATGTGGGATGGGAGATTTAAGCCTTCACATTCCCTTCAAAACTTCTGCCCACGCTGAAATCATGCACAACCTGACCTTTGTCTACGAAAACTGCCATAAATTTCTCTAGAAAATTTTTATTTACGAGCCGTAAAATTCTCCAGAAAATAAGCATCCGGATCTTTCCAAGCATATATAGCTCATCTCCTAGTTCTTCCTAAATCAATACAGTTTAATCCGCAAAAATGACTATTCTATACGGGCAATTCTGGTAATTTAGTGAAACTCCTTTCCAAGTGCTTGTAAATGTGTAAAACAACGAAAAAACAACTCAAAGTAACAAATTCCTAAGCTAAACATATAAATAAATACTTGAGCACTGTTGTGCTCGATCGTAGGTCTCCTGTGCTCAATTGCAACAGCAGATTCTAGCTTTTGCATTTTTTTTCACATTAAATCCCCAATTTCCTCTAAAATCCTATAAAACATTAAAAATCATAGAACTAACACAAAATATCATATTAGGACACAACTAAAGAATTAACAAATGTAAATTAAAGGGGCCAAAATATGCAATATTTGGCACTCATCAAATACCCCCAAACTTATATTTTGCTAGTCCCTTAGCAAAACAAAATTAAAAAAAAAACTAAATGAAAAGCAGAGAACACAAAGATAAATCCATCATTCATGGTATCCAAACATTTAAGTAGCAAACAAAACCATACTCATTCATGCGCAAGCTTAAAAAGTATAAACCCATCTTAATAATGAATAGGAATTTTAAAACCTAATTACTTACAAGAGGCAGACTAAGGCATCACAGGTCCAAATCAATGTAAAGTCAATTAGCACATAAAAATGAAGCTTCCAAATAAATCCAATGAGTAATGTCTCCATGTCTTAAGATTCACCGAATTTCCCATCAAAATGAACAACAATGACATAGTTTTATTCTCTTCTTTCTTTTATTATGAGGCTCTACTATGTTTAGTTCCCTTAAGCTTTCTAATTGACCAATGTAGCGAGTGTTGAGTCAATGACTCCCAAACCAGATGGTTTTAGGGCATTAGGTGTAAAGACGCCCCTAAGGACTTACTAACTCGAGTAAAAAAGGCTACGAAACTAAACTGGTCTTAATGCTACCACACAAAATTCCCACATTTTGACGTGAACACTCACTACTTACTGAGGTAAGAGGTCCAGTTACTCAGTGGAAAGTTTATTAATAATCATTATGAGCAAAATTCCCACCTTTTGATGTGAACACTCACTACTTACTGAGTTAAGAGGTCCAGTTACTCAGTGAAAAGTTTGTCAATGATCATTATGAGCAAATTTTTTTTTTGAAATACTTTTCTATGCCAAAGTGTCCATCCAACACGTCATCCGGTTTCAGCTAAGTCATGGAAACATACACATTAAAATCATATGTCATACCTCACACAATTATGTGCTAATGTGCTCGTGCCAGATTAGATCAAACATGTGAATTCTCATATGCCTAAAGTAAGTAACTAAATTTTAAAACTCTATCATTAGATCATGTGTTCAAGATTTTAAGCTCACCAATGACATCACATCACAGTATTTGTTTAGATCAACCAAAATTTCAAAATAACATAAGCATGCATTTATCTTCTCTTTAAAACGAAGAAAAAAAAACAACAAACTAGGACAAAGTATGTGTAATTTGTCTCCCATACCCCCAAACTTAAATTACACATTGCCCCCAATGTGTGAATAATATGGAAAGAGCTGACCTGGGAGATGGAGAACTGGCTGGACTGGCATAGCTCATAGCATACCCCTAAACTTGAACTGAAGTACGTGTTGTCCCTGAAAAACAATTACTAAAGTATTACTGGAAAACAAAAAATATTAAAAATAACAGTAACAAGAAATATAAAAAACAATAAATGATACACTGTGGGGTGCCTCCCATGAGCACTAAGTATAACATCTTCAACTAGACTCACAACTTGCACAAGGGCCTGGCGATCTTGCTAAAATCTTGGATAAATCGCCTGTAGAATCCTGCATTGTCCAAAAAAGAACGAACCTCCTTCACCGTACGTGCGCGTGGAAGGTTGGAAATCAGGTCTACCTTCGTTTCATACCTCAATCCACCGATGAGATATGACATGCCCTAGTACAATACCTTGCTTTACCATAAAATGACACTTCTCCCAATTAAGCACTAGGTTCGTCTCCTCTTGAGCAGCAACCAAATCTGAAGCTATAATTATAGGCAAAGACTCTGCTAGACCTAAGAACTTACACTTAAGATTGTCCAGTAAAGGCTTAAGTTCCTTCTTGGGGGGTTCAGGTGCTGCGGTCTCATTCATCTCATTGCTCTCTCAAGGAGTAGACTCCAAAATGGCATTCGCTTGCTTAAGTAACTTATCCAAATCCAAATCCTTTCCAAACTGAGCAAAGCATGCCTCCAGGGGGTCCTCAAAGCTTGATTCATCCATAGTCTCCTCTGTCTTGCTACTCTCCTGAGGAGCAGACTCCAAAATAGCATTCGCTTGCTCAAATAACTTATCCACATCCAAATCCTCTCCAAACTGAGCAAAGCATGCCTCCAAGGGGTCCTCAATGCTTGATTCGTCCACCATTTTTTTATATGGGCAATTACAAATAGAAACAAATAAAATAAAATAAAATTGCAAAAAATAAAACAAAAGAAACACTAACTAAACTAGTAGAAAAATAAAATCAATTCAGACAAAATTTTAATTTTCTCAAACAAAACAATTCCCCGGCAACTGCACCAAAAACTTGTTGTGAGTTTTAAATTACTTGCAAGTGCACTAGTCGTTTGCAATATAGTGTGTGCAAGTGCGAGGTCGAATCCGTAAGGAATTGCGTCGTGAAAATATATTTTTATCTAAACTAAACCTATTTTAACCTAGTTCCAAATTATGAATTGTATCTTGCAAAAAAAATATATAAACTTAAACTAAATTGAGTTGAAAGAAATGATAAAAATACTAAGATTTCTGACTCCAGCCCACCAAAATAAAACATATATTTTCATGTTCTGTATAAAAGTAATCTATCAAATAATTCCATGAATCCACCATTATACAAATCACAGCGAATACCCTAATTCAACCAAATCATCAAATGTATCCCTTTAGAATCACAATTGATATTCAATTTACTTTGGATGATCCGCCGTATCCGGTAGATGAAATACAAAGAATATCCAATTTGAACAATTGAAACACAATCAATCATAAGAATTTACTCAAACAATTGAAACAAAACATTAATACTAAAAATATCAGAATTGTTCGAACATATCTGAAAATATTATGCCAAACAATGGCGAGGCTTCATCTTCAACCTTAGATGAAGGTTTTAGCCTCTCATGATTATGAAACTAAATTTCACAATTAAAGTTCTAAATATAAAACTTTAAACTCAAAAGAAATAAATTAAAACTGACTATATATTGACAGAAATTCCACTCGCAGCTGTTGTGTGGTGCTTCCCCCCTTGGTAGCAAAGCCTTGGAGATCCCCCAGATTGCTTGCAGAAGTCCTCCGGATTGCACACCGATTGCCCCTAAAGATGAAGTGAAATGGGGCTTTTATAGGGAAACTCCATGAGTGCAATACAGTTTAATCCACAAAATTGACTGATCTATACGGGAAATTATGGCAATTTAGTGAAACTCCTTTCCAAGTGCTTGTAAACCTGTAAAACAACGAAAAAACAACTCAAAATAACAAATTCCTAAGCTAAACATATAAACAAATACTTGAGCACTGTTACACTCGATCGCAGGTCTTCTATGCTCGATTGCAACAGTAGATTCCAGCTTTTGCATTTTTTTCACATTAAATCCCCAATTTCCTTTGCAATCCTATAAAACATTAAAGATCATAGAAGTAATACAAAATATCAAATTAGGACACAACTATAGAATAATAAATGTAAATTAAGGGGCCAAAATATGCAATATTTGGCACTCATCACTTGTCTATCTTCTCCACCTTGTTGTCTAAGTCCAAGTTGTTCTTGGAAGTAGTGGAATGGCCTCGAGGTTTTACCTCTCTATAGAGGGTAAAGGACCAAGTAGTAGACCCATTGTTGGCAGAGTAAAGACTCTGCTTAGGGTTTTGGTGCCTCACTGGCCAAGAGATTTGTTATGACACTTGAGGCTTGTGTGGAGAGGTTTATCCAATGAGTCACATAGCTAAGTCATCCACTACCTAAGTAAGTTCTATGAATTTTCCTTGATTGATTGGGGTGATTGGATTGATGTGGCTATGGTGATGGACGTAGTTTCTCGATCGAGACTTTAAAGTTTGCTCTGGTTGCCTTTTGGAATGTTTAGCTAGACTTTCATTAGTTGATGTGTTTTCGAGAATCATGGGGAGATTAGAGCTAAGGTTCAGGTCGTGACTATTCAAGGATCGAGTTATGGAGGTAGTGATAGTGGCAACAGTGGTGGTGACTATGACAACAACATTCTTAGTCATGTTTCAGGTCTGCATCATTGACAAATGAGTTCTTTTGTTGATTTTCCAAAGATGGTGCCAATTTGTTGATGCCAAAAATCTGACGAGCAATCCCACGATGTACCTGCACACACCATAGCAAAGAAAAACGTAGAGGGCTGTGAGAGCTATTTGAGGGGGTATTCCTCTAGGGAGACTCTCTGATGCCTAAGTCAGTAATATGATGAGATAATGAAAAGGTAAAGGTTGTGAGAGCTATTGTTTGCGTACCTGTGTGATAGTGAGAGCTTCATTTATTTAATGCTTTATAGTAGAGTCCATTTAGAAAAGTAGTGTTGCATTAGAATTAGGGTTGTTGTGAGCTTAGCTTGGAAAATTTCTCAACGATGAGTGTCTTGATAGAATTAATGTTTCTGCTATCTAGGTTTTAGAAATGAAATTACTGGTTTACTCTTTACCATATGTAACTAATGAAAGAATATTTGTCCTAGTATATTGTATGTTCTTTAAGTATTTATTTATAAGTTTAGCTTAGGAATTTGTTACTTTGAGTTGTTTTTCGTTGTTTTACAGGTTTACAAGCACTTGGAAAGTAGTTTCACTAAATTGCTAGAATTTCCCATATAGATCAGTCATTTTTGCGGAGTAAACTGTATTGATTCAAGATGAACTAGGAGATGAGCCATATATGCTTCGAAATATCCGAATGTCTATTTTTTGGAGAATTTTAGGGTTCATAAATATGATTTTTCTAGAGAAAGTTATGGCAGTTTTTGTAGACAAAGGTCAGGCTGTGCGTGATTTCAGCGTGGCAGAAGTAATTTTTGTGAATTCAAAAATATTGATTCAGGAAGAACCAAGAGATGAGCCATATATGTTTGGAAAGATCCAGATGTCTATTTTTTGGAGAATTTTATAGCTCATAAATATGATTTTTCTAGAGAAAGTTATGGCAGTTTTAGTAGACAAAGGTCAGGTTGTGCGTGATTTCAGTGTGGCAGAAGTGAAGAAGCTATTAAATTCAGATTTTTTGGGATTTGCATGGGCTGGACAGCAGAACAACCAGACCAGTTCTGGAAAGCAGAAACGTGGCCTAGACAACAGTAAACACATGGCCTGGACAACAGTAGAACAGGGCCTGGACAGCAGCAGAAGCACACGGCCTGAACAGAAACCCTAGGGCCACTTTTCTGTCTACAAAACCGTCTCCATACAGCTATATATAGGAATTTTAGACTCAGGGAAGACGGAGAGATGATGACAGTTCTTGGAGAGATATTACCAATAGGAGTTTTGGGAGATTGAAGAAGGAGACAGTTTCTTTCATCAAGACAACTTATCAAGAGATTGAAGACGACGATCAATCACTTCAAGACTTTGAGGATTCATCTTGTAATTCAGGAAGAAATTCTATATTTGTTCCTTTTGTCCTTCAATATACTTGTAACCCTAGTATTTGAATTCTATGATTGGGATTTAAACATGAGCAGCTGAACGCATTGTTGGGCGTTTGGCTTAGCTGCCTTGATTGTTCTGGATATTTTGGTGGATTTAGTTTTATGAAATTTTCCAGATTATTTCTTATTCAATATCCTTCATACCTTTGATTATTGCTTGTGGATTGGCCATCTATTATTGATAGTCAAGGTTAATATTTGAGATTAGGTTGAGGATAAATCATCTAGACCTAATTAAGCTTTCTTGAATAGTAAATCAGGATTCAAATCAAATTGTGATTTAGGTGGTTGCGTTTTCCTTATACTTAATTTAACTAATTAATTAATGAATACGATCCATAGGATTTAATTAATTAGTTATAAATTGAGAATAAACATGATCAATGGCATTCTCTAGTCTTAGCAAAAATACCAATAATCTTGGATGTTGATTAATTCTTTATATTCACCAAATGTTCAATTCATGATTGGATAGCATGCTAAACCCCAAATTGTTCTCATAGATTATACTCATCTCTTCATAATTCATTTTGTTTAATTTACTTAATTGTCTTTATTTCAATTTTCTCTTCACCAATATTTTAATTAGAGTGTTTAGGATTTAATTTCAGAGTTTGTTTTAGTAATTTTAAGAAAATAATTTAGGATTTAAACCACTGTAATTCCTCAAGAGATCGACCACGAGAGCAAACTCATTGCAATACTATTTGTGATTCGTGCACTTGCGAGCATTTAAAATTTGCACATCAAGTTTTTGGTGTCGTTGCCGGGGAATTAGCGTTTAATTCTTTAGTTATTTTATTTTTTTTATTTTTTATTTTTTTTATTTTAGGTGTAATTTTTATTTCGTCAAATTTTTTTAATTTCCTTCTTGATTTTCTTGATTTAAATTGGCATTAATTTGTTTCTTGATTTTCACTCTCTTGATTTTTGATAGCTTAATTTTTCTTTTGTTTTCTTTAGGTACATGCACGGTAGAAGATCCCAAGGGATAAATCTAGTGCCAGCAATAGACAACATCCATAGGCTAAGGGAGACGTTACAGCATAGGGAAGAAGAAGAAAAGGTTGAGGGAATAGAAAAGAGGGGCGTGAAAGAATGGAAGGAGCTGAAAGACAAATTATGATGAAGGAGTATGCAAGTCTGATCATCAGCACTTCCACATCTTGCATCCAATTGAGGGAAGCTACACGGAATTAAGAGATAAAAAATATCCACTTTAGCATACTCCCTTCATTCTACGGAATTCCAAATGAAGACCCATTAACCTTCATAAGGGATTTCTATGCAACAGTGTAGACTTTTCCTCTACAAGGCCTGAATGAGGATCAACTCAAGATAAGATGCTTCCCCTACACATTAAAAGATAGAGCAAAAGCGTGGTTGATGACTCTACCACCCGGTTCTTTGACTACATGGGAAGCGGTCTACAATTGGTTCATGAACAAATTCTACTCCCATCAGAAGACCACTGAGTTAAGAATTAAGATTGCCACGTTCTCACAAATGGAGGGAGAACCCTTCCATGAAGCATGGGACAGGTTCAAGATGCTTCTAATCCAGTATCCCCACAATCATTACCCATTACAGCTGCAAAATCAATTCTTCTATGATGGATTAACATAACTATGTCAATATACGGTTGATAATGCTGCCGGTGGAGCCATAGGAGAAAAGATTGCTAAGGAGACATGCGAGCTATATGAGATGTTGGGTGCTAATTCCAAAGGTTGGATTCCTTAGAGGCATCAATGAAGAGGGTGGAAGTACAAGTTGGGCAACTTGCAGAACAATTGCAAGTACATCAAAAAGAGAAGTTGCCTAGCCAACCTGAGCAAACAAAGGCTATCACAATGCTGCAAAGTGGTGATTACGCTCAAACTAATACGCGATTATTATGTATAGCTGAGGTGTCGATCCGACGAGGAAAAGTGATCTACAAAGGAAAAGTGCAAACCTTAACACGAACGATAACAATCAAGTGAGAAAATATGAATTTTGATAATGAAGTAATTGTGAGAAAATTGTGTAAATAGATTGAAGAATATAATAGAGGAACAACAAGGTTTTGGGAATCCTCCCTAGGTTCGTTGCCTTATTCCAATCTCAATTCAGTTGTTTTTATCTCGATTGCAAGTTTCACATCCTAAACAAGCAATCGACAAATATTCAATCAAAGCACATATATAAACCTTAATGTAATTGATATGAGTTACTCTTTACCTTCGAGTTTAGTACACATGACCTATCTTATAGATTTATCAAGAAACGATAATATATATTTAATGACAATATTGCAGTAATGGACAAACCTAAAAGACAAATCTACTAGACTCAATCATACCCAAACAACGTCACATAAGAAAAGCATTACTAGACTTATATGGAGAAGAAAGATACGATTACTGGATTAAGAGAAAAATCTTCTAATTAGATTAAAGAGTAAATCATAACAATGTTTCGGCAATAAATCCAAACTACAACTGAATCAATAATGGATAATAAGAACAACTACACCTAGGGACTCATCTCTTCGCCTTGCTTGGAGATTAGTTGGCCATGGGGCTCATTCTTGAACACTTTGATGAAGAATATGGAAGCATTCTTGTGTTTTCTAGCCTTAATGATTCCCCTCTTCTCAAACCCTAAGTGATCTATTTATAATACAAAAGGTCTAAGGGTGTTTTAAGGTTTAAACAATCATTAAAGTCGTAATTAGGTCATAACTCGGAGAAGGGGATCGTGTGTGCACCACGACTCTCACTTACTCGCGTCGCGGCTCTGTCTATTCCATGTTCTGGAGAGCTTCTGGGCGCCGTGGCCCTACCTAGTCCAGGCCACGGCTCTACCTGATGGCCTTTGAGGGTGAGCTTCTAGGCATCGTGGCCCTGCCTAGTCCAGGCCGCGGCGCACACTGGTTGGTTTCCTTGTTCTTTTGTGCTTCTTTCTGGAGGCCTAGGCTTGGACTTCTTCAGGCCGCAGGGCACACACTCAAGACTTGATTTCTCTTCATTTGTCCTTCCACAACCATGCCTTCACTTCGGTATGCCTAGAGTCTTTGTGCTTCAAGCAACAATAACTTTTCTTCCTCTTTTGAACTCAAAGTACCTGAAAATGCACCGAAATAGATTAATGATCCAAGAATGACACTTTAGAGTTGTTAACGTATAAAAGTGCAATAAAAAACCTAGATCAACCTAAAATGCTAACAATTATGTTCTGTTAAGATGCATTTTATGACTCTCATCACAACCCTCAACTAGTTTATTGCTAGTCCCTAGCAATTCAAGCGAAAACAAGAGATGAATTCTACGGTAGGAATCAAAACAAAGTAAAGCAATGTTAGTGTTAAACTAGGAGCAATTCACTTTTTCTCTCAGAAATCGCACATAACACACAACACATAGAATCATTAAATATCACCTAAGTCCAAAAGTAATCCAAAATCAATCTTAAAATTGTTATCGACTCTTAACATCCATCTTACCACAATCCATTAATCCGAACACCCGGATGATTTTATGCATAACATTCATGAATACAAGTCTTGGCCTCTAAAATTATAATAAGTTGCGTGACATCAATCACAAATCAAGCTCCATAGGCTTATTTTTCAAAGTACTCTCCACTATTGTAGAAAAATCACACTACATTGGATTAATAGGTCTTTAATAAGCTTGTAACGTTAGGCTAAGGTAAAGGTTAAGAAAGAACGGGAAGGATTCAATCAATAAAAGAACTTAATCTCTTAGTTTTAAACACAACCTTCTTTTAAGCACTGGATAACCTTACTTCAACACCCAACTCTTTCGACCATTTTTTTATAAGAGCATATCTCTCGATAAGTCACTACTTTTCTTTTCTTTTCCTCTTTCTTTACCATAATTCACTTCTTTTTTACTTTGACATAAGACTATTCACCCTCTTTTTCATTCTTTTCTTTTCTACAACCCCCAACTTATCTCTTTTAATGTACTTGGGTTATGGCAGTAATATTTTTTTTCACATTTCCATCTTTACTCCTCTTAAGTGCTTCTCAACAAATATGTATAACTAAGTTCTTTTAAAAAGAAGGGTCAGGATAAAATATTTTTAAGCTCACAAAAGTGAGTAAATGGGCTATTGAAAGAAATAAGACTCAAATTCTTTTTCAAGAAAAAGTCTCAAATAGGTGACTAGCGATAGATATAGCAAGGGTAAGTTTGAAAGGCTCAAACGGTCCAAAAATGGCCTACATCATATCCTAAGTAGTGTGCATTCTAGGAATTCGCCTCAAGTAATTATCAAATAAGTTCTAGAGCTTGTCGAATCGCAAAAGTATTCACAAAGCAATCACACATAAAACTTCTCTAAATGTTTTAGACTAATCATACAATCTTACCGCAAACTAGAGTCTCAAACCAAATGAAGACTGACACTTAAATTATTCTCAAACCGAAGCAAGATTTAATTTCTTCTAAATGCTATATGCTATATCAATTAAGTTCATATCATTGACATGTGAATTAACTCCAAGGCTTAACACAAAGCATGCTAAAAACAAACAAAAAAGGGAAAATGGCACTAAGCAGTTCAATAGAAAAAATAAATATGTTTCCTCTACCCCCAACTTAAAAATTGCATTGACCTCAATGTGAAAGAAAAAGGTAAAGGAAACTCTCTTTGTACGCAAAAGTGCACAAAAGTTGAAAATTGTCCACCACCATTTGAACTGTATGTCGTGCTTCTTACTGAAATTTCGATCTATAACATAGAACAAAACAAAAAGAAACCAACTGCGGTGTAACAATAAGATTCCCACCATATGTTAGGTTAACACAAGAAATTGAAATAAATAAAAACTAAAATAAAGTACGAAAAACAAAATAAAATAACGAAAAGAAAGACACAACAAATGTTAGTATAGTTATTCGATAATAATAAGAAAAAAATAAAATAAAATAAAAGGTGACAAACAAGATAGAACCCAAAACTAATCCTCTAAGTCTTTATCCTCTTCTTCATTCTCTTCACCTTCCTCAGGAGTTGGATCAAAAGATGAACCCGGATAGGGTGGCAAAGTGGGAAAGTGATCCATGTCACAACCAGTAGCGGAGGCAAGGTGTTGGTACATCTGACCAAAAGAAGAGTACACCCATGCTTGATAATCGGCTTGCCTAACCAAGAATCGTTCTTAACGACCAAATCTATCATGCAAGAGTTTCTGATGCTCGTCAAAACAAATTTCTAAATGCTCAAGGCATTCTACAACAGTAAAGTGCTTAGGGGGAGGAGGGGCTGTAATCACTGCTCTCTCTCCCGAAACTGGTGGCCTTGAGGCTTTAATCAGAGTGAGTATGCAATCATCGATGGGCTTCTTTGGTTGCTGGGCATCTTCATCAGGACTATACTGGACTCTGGCTTAGATGTATAATTGGGTAATTAAGGAAGGGAAGTAAAATCCAAGCTTTTGTTGCACAATGTGTATAATAGAATTAAATATGATCTGGCCCACATCAATAGGCATACCTATCTAAATGGCATAAATCAGTACAACTCTCTCAACAATAAGGTCACTATAGTGTGTAGCAGGCATCAACCTCTGAAATACACAATATTGCCAAGCTCGAGTATTGATAGTCAGAGAAGTACCAGGCAAGGTTATAAGGGTATCACCCGCCATTTTCCATGTAGTGCCCGAAATACAAAAAGTATTGCAAATCTCTTCATAATTAATATTAGACGCATATGCAATATACTCACTATTTTCTATGTCAGGTAGCCCATAGATTCTATTTATAGATAAGCTGCTAAAAGAAACTATTTTGCCTCTCACCCTCACCTTACCATTCCTATGTTCGTCTGCGTTAGCATAGAATTCTGTAACCACATTTGTGAGGGAATGAGATAGTTGTCTAGCAAATGTACCCCAATGCCTATCAATAATCATTCTAAACAAGGTTGGGTTCCCCCTCTCTGTGATATTTAATCCTCTCTCAGGAATGGGTTTTCTAGTATGCATCATCCTAACATATCTCTCACTAGCCTCAAAACTATCAAATTTGCTCTCATCAAATTCTTGAGGTTGTCCCTTGGTCTTTTAGTCTTAGGTGCCATTTGAATCAAATGTATAGAATAATATAGCTAATGCAAAATTAACCATCCAAATAGCACAAATGAATAACAAAGAGAAGAAATTGATCTTACTTGATGCCCATAATTGGAGAGAAGAAAGAATACCCACCAATTTGAAATCTTCTTGAAGAACCCAAAATCCTCTTAAAACCAAGCTTCTAGCAAAATCTACAATATTAGTGCTAAATCCTTCAAGAAATTTTGAGCAAAAATGAGTGGGTAAGTGAGAGTTTGGAGAGAGGATGAGAGAGAGAGGAGTGTGCTGTGTGTTTGTAAAGTTGAAATGAAAAAAGAAGATGCAGATTTGGGGTTTTAAGTGGCCAATTCTCGGGTGAGCAGGAACAGGTGGAGCCGCGGCTTGGCTGAGGGAGCACCCCGACGTGAAGGATGGGCATGTGGTGCAGCTTGCTGGGCACTGCAGCGCGCAAGATGTTAGGCGTGGCGTGGGCTGGGTGAAATAGGCCTGGTACTGTGGGGCGAGGCATGCCTCTGGTAGGCCTAGGCGTGGCCCGAAGCTGATCCTAATGAGAAAAAAAAAAACTTGTTTGTTGCCAAAAGAAAGAGAAAAATAAAATAAAATTTACCAAATAAATAATAAAAAATAATCCTTAACTAAAAATCAGATTAAACTAGAAGAAAACTAAAAATTAAAATGAACTTAAAAAAACAAAATAAACAAAAGAAAAATAAATAAAAACATACCTTTGTGGTGCGGTCAAGGTGAATAAACCGGATCCATAAACGGAATGTCTTCCATTTCTGGATCTTGTCTATCGATTAAGATTTTAAGGCGTTGACCATTTACTTTAAAAATCCGACCATCCCTAGTATCCTCTATTTCTACCACCCCATTTTCAAAAGCATTCTTTACTCTAAAAGGGTCAGTCCACCTCAATCAAAGTTTTCCTAGATGCTCATGGAGTCTAGAATCGTATAAGAACACCCGATCATTAGGCTTGAATGTTTTTCTCAAAATATTTTTATCATGAAACACTTTCATCTTTGCCTTATAGATTCTAGAGTTCTCATAAGCATCATTTCTTAACTCCTCTAACTCAGTCAACTGATATTTCCTAAGCATACCCGCCTCTCCTATGTCAAAATCAATAGACTTGATGGCCTAATAAGCTCGATGCTCGAGCTCCACAGGCAAGTGGCAAGGTGTTGGTATTTGTATAAGGTTTAAACATGGTTAAAAGATGGTTAAAGTCTAAACCAAGGTTGGAAGATTAAATTTCAGCATGTTAAAGGAGTGCACACATGTGTGTGCATCACTTTGGGTGTGTGTGCACACCTCTATTCAGCAAGGAAAAGGAGTGTGCACAGCTGTGTGAAGGGCAGCATCAGTGTGTGCTACACCGCTCCTTCACCAGTGCTGCATTGCCCAGCAAGGGAGGTGCTGAAAGAAAGATAGTGCTACATCACTCCTTCACCAGCGCCGCAACACTCAGCAAGTGGTGAAAATGGTGTTTTGCCTAGCGCCACAACATGCCCTGTTCAGTGCCGCAGCGTTAGGCACACTGAGGCACACATGGACAGCTCGTTTAAGCCTCTTCTTAGGTGCATGGATGCATGGTTAAAACATACAACACCACTTAAGTTTGATGGAGGGCCATGGTTAAGTAGTCATTAAGATCTAAGGGTGGAGATTGACTCTTAAGATTGGACAAGAAGTTGGTGCACTATATAAAGGGTCACCTAGCTTCATTATCAACAAGAAGAATAATAAGTTTGTGACATACTTTGAGATCAATTGTAAAGAGTGACAAGATATAATACAAGAGAGAATTATGTGAGAGTGCAAAGACACAAAACACAAGAGGGACTCATTGTAGAGAGGCTGGTTGTAAAGAAGAGAGAGTAGTATAGATAGAGAGCATTGTAATAGTTCTTATCATCTTTTTTCTTCTCTTCTTAGTTTCTTCAAGAACTTGAGGTTTCTTGAAGATGGTTGTTATAATTGTAAAGAACCATTGATTTAGTGCAGAGAGTTTAGAGGAACTCACGAGGACGTAGGCTATTGCCAAACCTCGATAACAAATCGTTTGTCTTCTCATCTTTCTTGCTTTCGATTGCTGTATTTCTTTCTACAAGTCATTCTAGACTTGGGTGTTTGGAAGATCACCACCTGGGCATCTTGTCAAGGTGATTTCTAACAGTGGTATTAGAGCTTGCACGGTTGGGTATCGGAGCAAGAACAAGAAGGTTACGGAGTTAAGACTCCAAGAATCAATGATCAACTTCTTGGGTAATTCAAGAACGGAGTAAAGATCAAGATCAGATCGTGTTCTTGAGGGTGATTCAAGAATGGTGTTAAGATCTATCTTCAATCGTGTTCTTGAGGTTGAAGAAAGCATTTGTGGGTGTTGCATAAATCTGGGATCTTGTCTGCAAAGATAGCTTCAAATTTCGTGGTTGAGAAATTTGATGGAAAGGGAGATTTTTCCCTATAGAAGTGGAAGATCAAGGCTGTTTTTATGCAACCGAAAGTGGACTTGGATATTGGAGAAAATGATGCTTTTCTAGAAAGTGTCACGGAGGACCAGTGGATTGAGATGAAGAAGATGGCTTACAGCACCATTTTATTGCACATGTCGGATAATGTCATAAGGGAGTGTGGAGACTCGGAAGATCTGACTATCATATGGAAGAAACTAGATGAGTTGTTTCTTACCAAAACTCTCCCTAACAAAATTTATCTTCTTAAAAGAATCTTTGCTTTTAAAATAAATCCTAGTAAAGAGTTGCAAGATAATCTTGATGTCTTTAATACACTAGTTCAAGATTTAACTAGTTATAGTATTAAATTCCTGGATGAACAATTGGCTGTCATTTTGTTAAATTCTCTTCCTGATTGCTTTGATAATTTGATTAATGCTATTGAGTATGGAATGGATACTTTAACCAAGGAGATTGTGATCAATGCCATAAGGGCACATGACTTCAAAGCCAAGATGAAGGAGACATCAAGTGGAGATAAGTTGTTCATAAGAGGAAGGCCAGCAACTCGGAATGGTAGTAGCAACCATAGCAACTACCGGGAGAAATCAAGAGGTAGAGGGCAAAGCCATGGGAGAGCATATTCCAAATCAAGATTTGGAAAGAGGTGCTTCTACTGTAACAAGGAGGGCCATTTCAGAAAAGATTACAAGAAGAAGATGTGGGATGAGAGAAGAAGCCATACCAACAATAAAGAGGCTTCGGTTGCCAAAGGAGAACAGCAAGATAATGTGCTTGTTGTGTGCTCAAATGTGAGCAGGAGGCAAGGCAGCGAAAAGTGGATTCTGGATTTCGGGTGCACTTATCACATATGCCCTCATAAGGAATGGTTCAAGAATTTCAAGGAGATCAATGATGGAAGGGTCTTCTTGGGGAATGACAATTCTTACCAAGTGAGGGGGATTGGAGACATCCAATTGAGGATGTTTGATGGAGTCACAAAGCTACTGCGAAATGTGAGATATTTTCTAGATTTGAAGAGAAATTTGATCTCATTGGGGCAGTTGGATTCCATGGGGTATACATGCAAAGTAGTGGGAAGAAAGATCAAGGTGGCCAAGGGATCTTTGGTAGTGATCAAGGCAGCAAGAAACGATGGACTCTATGAAATGATTGGAGAGACAGAAATCAATGATCAAGCAGCAAGCTTGATGGCTGAGATGGATAAGGCAGCCCTTTGGCACACACGTTTGGGACATATGAGCGAAAAGGGCCTGCAAGTTCTTAGCAAGGATGGTCTACTTGGAGAAGACAAAGTAGAGAAACTGGATTTTTGTGAGAGTTGCATTCTTGGGAAGCAACACCGTGTCAGCTTCAACACCGGAGTGCACAAGTCTAAGGGGATTCTTGACTACATTCATTCAGACCTTTGGGGAACAACAAGAACACCAACACAGGGAGGTAACTTTTACTTTTTGTCTTTAATTGATGATTATTTAAGAAGAGTGTGGGTTTATTTACTTAGAAATAAATCAGATGCCTTGGATAAATTTGTTGTGTGGAAGAAGTTGCTGGAAACTCAAACGGGTAGGGTAGTTAAGGCTTTACGAACCGATAATGGCTTAGAATTTTGCAATAAGGATTTTGATAAATTCTATGAATTAAATGGCATTCTAAGACATAGAACGGTTGTAAGAACACCTCAGCAAAATGGAGTTGCTGAGAGGATGAATAGAACCCTTATGGAAAAAGTTAGGTTCATGTTAATAGGATCCAATTTACCAAAATATTTTTGGGGAAAAGCTGTGGCTACAGCTGCATACATGGTAAATAGATCACCCTCTAGAGCTTTAGAGCTCAAGATTCCCATGGAGATGTGGAGTGGGAAACCCCCTGAATTAAGCAACCTTAGGACTTTTGGGTGTGCTATATATGCACATCAAAAGGACGATAAACTTAGCCCAAGATCTAGAAAATGTGTATTTCTAGGATATGGTGATTGGGTTAAGGGATATAGGTTGTGGTCTTTAGAAAAGAAAGGCATGAAACTCATTATAAGTAGGGATGTTATTTTTAATGAATTGTTATTTCCCTACTTGGAGAAAACTAACCCTACAGGGGCTAGTGAGCAAACCAGTCCAGAAGTTGTGGAGCATCGCATCAAGGAGAGTTTGGTTCAGGTAGAGCAAGGAAGATAAGAGGGTTCGGACCAGGTTGCGCCCTTTAATGAAGGCCATGCTCAAGAAACTCAAGGAGAGGCTGAATAAGAAGAGGTTGATGCAGCAAGTCATAATGACTGCCAGCTCACAAGGGACCGGGGAAGGAGGGTGGTTAGACCACCTTTGAGATATGGGTTTGCAGATGCTAATATAGCAGCTCCTTGGATAGAAGGAGAGGTTGAACCAAAAACTTACATGGAAGCCATGGAATGTAAGGATTCATCAAAGTGACAGCTGGCTATGGAGGAAGAAATAGATTCTTTGATGAAAAACAACTCTTGGGAGTTGGTGACCAAACTAGAAAAACAGAGAGTTATGGATTGTAGATGGATCTACAAGATCAAAGAAGGGAATACTCCAGGGGATAAAGTTTGGTATAAAGCTAGGCTGGTGGCAAAGGGGTTCACACAAAAAGAAGGCATAGATTTCACCGAAATCTTCTCACCGGTTGTGAAGTACAAGACGATACGGATAGTGTTAGCATTGGTGGTCCAATTTGATTAGGAAATCAAGCAAATGGATGTGAAGAAAGCGTTCTTACATGGAGAGCTTGATGAGACCATTTTCATGTGGCAACCCGAAGGCTATGAGGAAGGAAGGCAGGGAGAGTTGGTGTGCAAATTGAAGAAATATCTCTATGGCCTGAAGCAATCACCTCGGCAATGGAATAAGAGGTTTGATTCCTTTGTAATTAGCCTAGGTTTCATGAGGAGCTACTATGATTTCTGCTTGTACTATAAGGGGTAGAAGGTTGAGGAAATGATGATCATCCTCATCTATATTGATGACATGTTGCTGGTTTAGAATAGCAGGAAGAGGATGGAAAGGTTTACATCTCAACTCAGTGAGGAGTTCGAGAGGAAGAATCTCAGCCTTACATAAAAGATCCTTGGGATGTGTATAATTCAAGAAAAGGAGAGAAACTGGTTAAGGGTTTCTTGGGAAATGGGTGTTCTCAGCAGATTTGTGAGTAATCCTGGAAAGAAGCATTGGCTTGGGATGAAGTGGTTGCTGAGGTATTTTAAGGCTCAGTGGCAGCCAGTGGTAGCACTCATAACAACCGGGGCAGAATGCATAGCAGCTACGGAAGCCATAAAGGAGGCTATGGGGTGCAAAGGGTTGTTGGACAAGTGGATGGTTCTAAAAGAGCAGGTGGTGGTGTCTTCGGATAGCCAAAGTGCATGGCATTTGTGGAGGAATCTGGTGTTCTATGAGGGGATGAAGCATATGGATGTTCGGTATCATTTCATTCTGGAAAACGTTATGAAAGGATGCATCCATGTGGACAAGGTAGCCACAGAAGAAAATCCTGTGGATTCAAGTACCAAAGTCCTACCTCTAAATAAGTTCAATCATTGCCTTAGACTACTTAGGATTGGAGTCGGTTAATTGATGACTCAAAATGAGTTTGGATCCTGAAGTTCTCTACACAATGGTTCGGGTTTAAACACTTAGACAAAGGTAGAGATTGTTAGTATTTGTCTAAGGTTTAAACATGGTTCAAAGATGGTTAAATTCTAAACCAAGGTTAGAAGATTAAATTTCAGCATGTTAAAGGAGTGCACACATGTGTGTGCATCACTTTGGGTGTGTGTGCACACCTCTATTCAGCAAGGCAAAGGAGTGCGCACAGCTGTGTGAAGGGCAGCATCAGTGTATGCTGCACTGCTCCTTCACCAGCGCTGCATTGCCTAGCAAGAGAGGTGCTAAAATAAGGGCAGTGCTGCACCACTCCTTCACCAGTGCCGCAGCACTTAGCAAGTGGTGAAAATGGTGTTTTGCCTAGCGCCGCAGCATGCCCTGTTCAGTGCAGCAGCGCTAGAGACAGTGAGGCACACATGGACAGCTTATTTAAGCCTCTTCTTAGGTGTATGGATGCAAGGTTAAAATATAAAGCGCCACTTAGAATTGACGGAGGGCCATGGTTAAGTGGTCATCAAGATCTAAGGGTGGAGATTGACTCTCAAGATTGGACAAGAAGTTGGTGCACTATATAAAGGGTCACCTAGCTTCATTATCAACAAGAAGAATAATAAGTATGTGACATACTTTGAGATCAATTGTAAAGAGTGACAAGAAAAAATACAAGAGAGAATTGTGTGAGTGCAAGACACAAAACAGAAGAGGGACTCAATGTAGAGAGGCTGGTTGTAAAGAAGAGAGAGTAGTATAGATAGAGAGCATTGTAATAGTTCTTATCATATTTTTTCTTCTCTTATTGGTTTCTTCAAGAACTTGAGGTTTCTTGAAGAAGGTTGCTGTAATTGTAAAGAACCATTGATTTGGTGCAGAGAGTTCAGAGGAACTCATAGGGACGTAGGCTATTGCCGAACCTCAATAACAAATCGCTTGTCTTCTCTTCTTTCTTGCTTTCAGTTCTTGTATTTCTTTCTACAAGTCATTCTAGACTTGGGTGTTTGGAAGATCACCACCTAGGCACCTTGTCAAGGTGATTTCCAACACAAGACTTTCAAAAAACAAGCCTATAAGTTGACATACCTAAGGTAGTTTTGAAAGCTGTACTGTAAGCCCAAAGCGCATCAACTAGTCTCAAAGACCAATCCTTGCGATCCTGGTTAACTGTTTTTTCTAAAATTTGTTTAATTTCCTTGTTTGCAAGTTCTACTTGTCCACTTGTCTGAGGGTGGTAAGCAGTGGAAATCTTATGTAATACCCCATATTTTCCCATCAAAGCTTCAAAGGAACGGTTGCAAAAATGTGTACCTCAATCACTTACTATAGCACACGGTGTACCAAATTGAGATAACACATTTTCTTTGAGAAATTTAATTACCGTTCTACTATCATTGCTTCGACAAGCTGCTGCCTCTACCCATTTTAACACATAATCTATTGCCACAATGATGTATTGATATCCTAAGGAAGGAGGAAACGGTCCCATAAAATCAATTCCCCAACAATCGAAGATTTCAATCACTAAAATTGGGTTTAAGGGCATCATATTACGACGAGACACAGCTCCTAACATCTGACACTTTTAACATGAGTGACAATAGATATTTGCATCTTTAAATGAGGTGCGCTAATAAAATCCACACTGCAAACTTTTTGCAGTGATTTTTTTCATTGAAAAGTGGCCCCCACAAGCTTGGGAGTGACAAAATTCCAAGACGTTGGCAATCTCTTCATTAGGGATGCAACACCTTAAAATTTGGTCAGGGCAGTACTTGAAAAGATAGAGGTCATCCCAATAAAAATTGCATACCTCATACAAGAACTTCCTCTTGTCCTGAGTGCTCCAATCCATTGTTATCTCACCTGTAGCCAAATAATTCACGATATGAGCAAACCATGGTAGAGAAGTAATAGAGAGTAAATGCTCAACGGGAAAATCATCCTTGATTGGCTTGTCATCAGAAGTGTCTTCAAATGTGAGCCTCGAGAGATGGTCCACCACCACATTCTCTACTCCTTTATTGTCTTTGATGGTGATGTCTAATTCTTGCAAGAGTATCCACTGTATTAGTCGTGTCTTAGCATCATTCTTTGTAAGAAGGTACTTAAGAGCTGCATGATCTGTGAAAATAAGGATAGGAGAACCAATTAAATAAGCACAAAACTTGTCCAAAGCAAACACTACAGCTAGCAATTCTTTTTCAGTGGTGGAGTAGTTCATTTGAGCACTATTCAGGGTTTTACTAGCATAGTAAATAACAAAATGTTTTCCCTCCCTTTGCTGTCCAAGAATAGCACCTACAACATAGTCACTAGCATCACATATGATTTCAAAGGGTAAAGTCCAATCAACTGACTGCATTATAGGTGCTGAAATAAGCTTTCCAATCAGCATTTTAAAGGCCTCTTGACAAGCTTGAGTCCACTCAAATAGGACATCTTTAACTAGGAGGGCATATAGTGGTCTAGATATATTGGAAAAGTTTTGTATGAACCTCCTATAAAAACCAACATGACCAAGGAAAGGTCTTACATCCTTTACTATCTTAGGTGTGGGCAATTTAGAGATTAATTCAATCTTAGATTGATCAACCTCTATCTCCTTAGAAGAAACAATACGCCCTAAGACAATACTGGATGGTACCATGAAATGGTATTTTTCCAAATTTAAGACTAATTCCTTTTCCTCATAACGAATCAACACTTTTTCTAAATTCATTAAACATGCATCAAATGAAGATCCAAAAACAGTTAGGTCATCCATAAAAACCTCCATGCAATTTTCAACCATGTCACTAAAAATGTTCATCATGCAATGTTGAAAAGTGGCAGGGGCATTACACAATCCAAATGGCATTCTACGAAAAGCATAAGTGCCAAAAGGACAAGTGAAAGTGGTTTTATCTTGGTTTTCTAATGCAATTTCAATTTGATAATATCTAGAATAGCCATCTAAGAAACAGTAAAAATGATGACCAGCTACACACTCAAGAATTTGATCGATAAAGGGGAGTGGGAAATGGTATTTCCGGGTGGCAGCATTTAATTTTCTATAATCAATGCACATGCACCACCCAGTCACAAGTTTTGTAGGGACTAACTCTCCTAGGTAATTCTTTACCATAGTGACACCGGACTTTTTAGGAATGACTTGTGTAGGACTTACCCATTTACTATCAGCTATGGGATATATAATTCCCGCATCTAATAGTTTTAACACTTCATTCTTCACTACTTCTTTCATAGTGGGGTTAAGCCTACGTTGAGGGTCTATAGGAGGACTAGTCCCTTCATCCAAATTTATTTTATGAGAACAGATCAGGGGACTAATTCCTTTTAAATCAGCCATGCTCCAACCTAAGGCTGATTTATATGCATTTAAGGTCCGAATTAATTTCTCACCTTGAGACTCAGACAATTCAGATGAGATAATAACAGGAAAAGTATCACCTGGACCGAGAAAAACATGCTTTAAACCTTTAGGTAGTGGCTTCAATTCGACTTTAGGTGCTTCCACACTTGAGGAGTTTTGCTTCTCGCTTCTTTCGGGCAACTCCTCAAACTTTAGTTGCCATGCTCGAGTGTCATAATCCTGAGATTTATCAAAAATAGCACAAATATCAATTATATCAGTTTTATCATTAATAGAACTAATCTCAGAATTAACAAGAAAATATTCAAGATGATCAAAATCATGAGCTATGGAAACTCCTTTATCAATGAGTGACTCGATCATGTATAAGTGGTGGTTCTCGTCCTCATCTTCGGGTTATTTTGCAACATTGAAGATGTTCACCTCGAGGGTCATGTTTCCAAAGGACAGGTTCATGAGTCCATTCCTACAATTAATTAGTGCATTTGCAGTAGCAAGGAAAGGTCTACCCAAAATCAAAGGAATTTTAGAGTTAGTGTTAACAGCAGAAGTAGTGTCAAGGATTAGGAAATCAACAGGATAATAGAATTTATCAATTTGAATCAAGACATCGTCAACCACAGCTCGGGGTACTTTGACTGATTGGTTAGCTAGTTACAATACCACAGCGGTTGGTTTGATTTCTCCCAAACCAAGCTGTAAATAAATAGAAAATGGCATCAGGTTTACACTAGCTCCTAAATCTAGCAATGCTTGTACAACCTCATGATTTCCAATGCTACATGCAATGGTTGGACAACTAGGATCTTTATATTTTAGGGGAATTCTTTGCTCAATTAAAGTACTAACTTGCTATGTTAGGAATGTTGTTTTCTTTACATGGTGCTTCCTCTTAATGGTACATAAATCCTTGAGAACTTTTGCATAGGTAGGAACTTGTTTAATCACATGCAAAAGAGGTAGATTAAGTTTTACTTGCCTTAGGTTCTCTAGGATTTCATTGTTTAGGTCCAGATTTTTCTTGTTTGATTTTAAAGCTTGAGGGAATGGTTCCTTAAAAGGGCTCTTGGTAATCTCAGGGTCCTTGGGGAGCTCCAATCCATTGCTACCTTGACCCTTTTCCACATCCTTGGATTATTTTTTTTGTTGGGATGTGTAATGTCTTACCACTTCTTGTCACAATGGCATTCACATTTTCCAAATTTGTTTGTACCATGTGTTGACCATGGGGTATGGATTGAGCTTGAGAAGGGAACTTACCTCGCTCAGTCAAACTTAAGGAGCCCATCAATTTGGACACTTGGCTCCTTATTTCCTTATTCTCTTCCACAACCTATGTGATTAATACTTCACACCTTTGGTTTGTCTTACCATGTGCCTCAATAAAGGCATGTAAAGTGTCTTCTAAAGAACTCCTAGAGGATGAGGGTGCATGATATGGTGTAGGGTATGATCTAGGGGGTTATGCAAGCTATTGATTTTCAGACTTCCAGCTGAAGTTGGGGTGATTTCGCCATCCCAGATTATAAGTGTTAAAGAAAGGTGCTAGAGGCTTCTTGTACATGCCTAAGGCATTATATTGTTCCTCATACATCCCTATCATATCTATGAATATGGGGTACTCTTGAGCGGGATGATCTACCCCGCCACACACAAAACATGGTTCCGAAGATTCGACATGATTAACTACGTGTGTTAGCTTTGAGTCTTTAGTCTTTAATGCATCTAACTCCCTAGTGAGCATTTCGACCTTAAATTTTAGGCTGTCTTCTTCCCTAAGATGGTATATTCCACCACTACTTAGGTTTCCTACAGGTCGTGACCTATTTGTGCTTTCAGTAGCACTAGGTCCAGTCCAAGGGTGAGCTTTTTCAGCAAGCTCATTGAGGTACTCTATGGCCTCATCAGGATCTTTTTGCAGAAATTCACCATTACACATCATCTCTACAAATTGGCGCTCTCTATAGGTAAGTCCCTCATAGAAGTAGCTCACAAAGCGCCAACTCTCATACCCATGGTGAGGACACATACTTAATAGCTCCTTAAATTTCTCCCAAGACTGATACAAAGTCTCATTATCGTTTTGTGCAAAGGTGGAGATTTGCCTTTTTAAAGCATTGGTCTTATATTGAGGGAAGTATTTATTGAAGAAGACCTGAGTCATCTCATTCCATTTCCAATAGATCATGGTCTCAGTGAGTATAGCCAACTCTTAGCTTTATCCTTTAAAGAAAAAGGAAAAAACTTGAGTCTCACGATATCATCAGTTGCATCTTGACTATGAAAAGTTGCAACTACTTCCTCAAACTCCCTAATGTGTACATATGGGTTTTCATTTTCCAGGCCATGTAATGTAGGGAGTAATTGTATCATTCCTGTTTTGAAATCATGATGGCAAGTATTGGCTAGAAACATGATGCATGATGGTGTGGCTGTTCGGCTAGGATACAAGTAATCTTTAAGTTTCCTAGCAATATTCTCATTAGGGCTTTCAGCCATGTTAACAAAGTCTTCTAAATTCTCGTTTAGGTGTACACTAGGGTTTGATCTAGGTGAGGTTTCACTAACGGACGTGGAAGGAAAGGGTAGCTCTACTTCGGGTCCCTTAATGAATCTGCCTTGCGAATCTCTCGGTCTAAGCATACACCAAATGAGTTAAAGGGGAAATAAATAAAACATAACAAATAAAAGAAATCAGAAAATCAAAAACTTAAAGAAAGGAACAATAGTACCGTCTTGTCTTAGAGTTGACAATCTTCCTTGTATGTAAGAGTGTTTCCCCAGCAACGGCTCTCACTTACTCGTGCTGCGGCTCTGTCTATTCCTTGTTCTAGAGAGCTTATGGGCGCTGCAACCCTGCCTAGTCCAGGACACGGTGCACACTGGTTGGTTTCCTTGTTCTTTTGTGCTTCTTTCTGGAGGCCGAGGCTTGGACTTCTTCAGGCCGTAGCACACACACTCAAGACTTAATTTCTCTTCATTTGTCCTTCCACAACCATGTCTTAACACCGGTGTGCCTCGAGTCTTTGTGCTTTAAGCAATGATAACTTTTCCTCCTCTTTTGAGCTTAAAGTACCTGAAAATGCACCGAAATAGATCAATGATCCAAGAATGACACTTTAGAGTTGTTAACGTATAAAAGTGCAATAAAAAAACCTAGATCAACCCTAAAATGCTAACAATTAAGTTCTGTTAAGATGCATTTTATGACTCTCATCAAGTGGTAAATTTTTTAACAACAATTCTGATGATAAAAATTCTTATGACTTGCCATATGATGTAGGAAAATCAATTGAGAAGCAAAAGAAGTATGATGCTCCTAAAAAATATCCGGTTGAAGATCCACAATCTTCTCAAACATCTGACAAGAGCAAGGAGAAGGATCTATCTTCATTCACGACACTGCACAAGGCAACCGAGCCTTACAGGCCTCCTATTCCTTATCAAGCCGTCTGAAGGATGTTAAACTGGATAAGTAATTTTCTGATATTTTTGACATACTTTCTAAAGTGAATATTAATTTGTCTCTTTTGGATGTTATCAGAAATGTGCCATCATATGCGAATTTTTTTAAGGAGCTTAACACTAAAAAGAGGAAATATGAGAAGAACAAGAAAGTGATGGTGTCAGAAGTTGCTAGTGCGGTGCTCCAACAAAGCTTGCCACCTAAGATGAAAGATCCCAGAAGTTTCATCATCAACATCACAATGGGAAAAAAGAAGGTCGCCAAAGCAATGCTAGACTTATGAGCAAGTATAAATCTCATGCCATATTCGATATACTTACAACTAGGTTTGGGGGAGCTTAAGTCAACCACTATATCCCTTTAACTCATTGACATGTCATTTAAATATCCTAAGGGAATAGTTGAGGATATATTGGTGCAGGTAGACAAAGTGATTGTGCCTGTGGATTTTGTGGTATTGGAGATGGAAGGAACCCCATCTAAGGACAAAGAGCACACAATTCTTCTTGGTAGACCATTTATGGCCATAACCAAGACTATTATTAATGTCCATAATGGAAGGTTAACAATGATAATCTTGGGAGAGACTGCACAATTTAAAGTGTTTGATTCTCTAACCACTCCTTCTTCTATTTCTACTAACAATGAGTGTTCTTTTATTGATTGTGTCGACTCACTTGTTTATGATACTTATTTGCAGACAGAAATAAAGGACAAGCTTGAAGTTGCTTTTATAACTGAGAGAGTAGAGGAAACACTAGAAGAGGAGACCAAAGGGTATCATGAGATGTTAGATAGTGCAATACTAGTGTCACCCCAAGAAGAGTTTAGCAAACCTTTAGAATTGCCAAGTTCCCTACCTAGGGAAGATACTACTCCACCTAAGCTTGAACTTAAAGAGTTACCTAAGCACCTTAAGTACATATTTTTGGGAGAGGGAGACACATATCCTATGATTATTTCATGTACTTTGACCCAAACCGAAAAGGAGAGAGTTGTGAAGGAGCTTAGCTGACTTAAGAGAGCCATAGGATGGAGTATAAGTGACATCAGGGGTATTAGTCCTGCTATATGTATGCATAAGATCATTTTAGAGGACGGTGCCAAACAGGTTAAGCTTGAGCATCGGGTGTATTGGATAATCAAAGAGTTGAACATGGACATGGCAATGGCAGGAGAAAAGCGGTTACTACAACTCAATGGGTTAGAAGAGATTCGTGATGAAGCCTATGAGAATGCAAAGATCTACAAAGAACACACTAAGAGTTACCATTACCAAGACCTTATCCGTAAGTCTCTTTATCCTGGAATGAAAGTTCTTTTGTTTAACACTCGTTTCAAATTATTTCCAGGAAAATTGAAGTCAAGATGGTGCAGACCGTTTTCGGTAGTCAATGTTTTTTTCTCATGGAGCGGTAGAGTTACTGAACCCGAAGATTCAAGTGACATTCAAGGTCAACGGGCATCATGTGAATCCTTACTTGGAAGGAGTCCATGAGAAGGGGGTTGTTGAGTGCATTGAGGTGCACGATCCTAAATAAGTTCAACCAACGTCTTGCTAAGACGTTAAAGAAAGCGCTTGGTGGGAGGCAACCCACCCATTTAATAGAGTATGTTTTTTGTTCTTTCATTTTCATTGTTCCCTTCTAAATGTTTTTCTAAATGCGTTTTTGATTTCATTCATTGAGGACAATGTTTAGTTTAGGTTTGGGAGTGTAATTAGAACTTGTTACTTGTTGAGACAAAATTTTCATGCTATAATTTGTTTTATAGTTAGTAATCAAGTCTTTTATGCACGTTGAGTTTAGTTTCTTTAATACTGACAAATTGTTGTGAGGATTGATGCATATTCATATTCCATAGACCATGCTCTTGATGTTGATACTGAGATGAACCTAGATCTAATGATTGAGAATCAAATAGTGGAGACTACCTAGTGAGTTATTTGAGCCATAAGCGTTTTATTTTGAGAGTTAGTTTCTTAGTACTCTTAAACACTTTTTGTTATAACCTTAATTGTTAGATGATCTCTATAGGTTTTGCATTGAATACTAGGATTACATAACTCACTTGAAGTATCATGTTGTATATTCTCATTATTTTAGTTGAATGACTTGAGTAAGAAGTTTGAGTATGTGTCTATCGTTATACGCCCTAGTTGCCACTATCTCTGGAGAAAGATCCAAATTCCTATTAAAAAAAAAGAAGAATATATATATATATATATATAGAGAGAGAGAGAGAGAGAGAAATATGTCAGAAAAAGGATTTGGTTAGAGAAGAAAGAGGACTTGAGATACTTAAGGATATTGAAGAAGCTCTTATAAAGAGTTGAAAAGAAAGAGCTTTGGTGTAAATCAGGTTCGGCCAACCACGCCCATCTATGCAGAGGTTCATACTCAATATGTTTTGCTTGAGGTGTTTGACTAGGATATGATATAGGTGATGTGATAGCTTTGCAATCCTAACATTTGATTCCTTTCATGAGATCTATTTTGCAAACATATGAGCATTCTTTGATGATATCCATATTCATATGTGAATTTATATTTGAAATTTCTTGTTTATAAAGCTTCTATTCACATATGCTTGATGAGTGTTTGAAACCTTGGTTTGGTGTGCTTAATGAGTGAATCCTATGAGGCCTATAGTCTAAGTTAATTTGGATTCTTGACATTAAGTTTAGGGGTAATTGACGTGAGGTGTTTTGAGCATTGGAATATGGATGTGTGATGTGTACTTGATTTGAGCAATGAATTGTGTAATGTTGAGACTGTGAATATAATTGTGCATAAGATATCTAGATATGAGTCATAATAAGAATTAAGGCATGAGGGTTTTGTTGATTTAAGTTTTTAGGTTTGTTTTGTTTATGTTTTCTTTTAGTTTTGCTTGAGGACTAGCAAAATCTAGGTTTAGGGGTATTTGATGAACGAATATTTGTCCTAGTATTTTTTATGTTTTTCAAGTATTTATTTATATGTTTAGCTTAGGAATTTGTTACTTTGAGTTGTTTTTCGTTTTTTTTACCGATTCAAAAGTACTTGGAAAGAAGTTTTACTAAATTGCCATAATTGCTCGTACAGATCAGTCATTTTTGTGGAGTAAACTGTATTGATTCATAAAGAACCAAGAGATTAGCCATATATGCTTGGAATGATCCAGATGTCTATTTTCTGAAGAATTTTACAGCTCATAAATATGATTTTTTTTAGAGAAAGTTATGGCAGTTTTAGTACACAAAGGTCAAGCTATGCGTGATTTCAGCGTGGCAGAAGTGATTTTTTGCGGATTAAACTGTATTGATTCAGGAAGAACCAGTAAATAAGCCATATATTCTTGGCAAGATTCAGATGTCTATTTTTGGAGAATTTTATGGCAGTTTTAGTAGACAAAGGTCAGGCTATGCGTGATTTCAGTGTGGCAGAAGTTATTTTTGCAAATTAAACTGTATTGATTCAGGAAGAACCAGGAGATAATCCATATATGCTTGGAAAGATCCAGATGTCTATTTTCTAAGGAATTTGCAGCTTGTAAATATGATTTTTCTAGAGAAAGTTATGGCAGTTTTAGTAGACAAAGGTCAGGCTGTGCATGATTTCAACATGGCAGAAATGAAAGAGCTATTAAATTCTGATTTTTTTAGGATTTGCACGGGCTGGACAACAGCACAATCGGACTAGGTCTGGATAGCAGTAACCTGGCCTATACAGCAGCAAACACATGGCCTGGACAGCAGCAGAACCGGGCCTAGACAGCAGCAGAAGCACACAGCCTGAACAGAAACCCTAGAGCGACTTTTCTGTCTACAAAACCGTCTCCATAAAGCTATATATAGGAATTTTAGACTCAGAGAAGAGGGAGGGATGATGGTAGTTCTTGGAGAGACGATGGCAGTTCTTGGAGAGATATTTTCAAGAGGATTTTTGGGAGATTGAAGGAGGAGACGATTTCTTTCATCAAGACGGCTTATCAAAAGATTGAAGACGACAATCAATCGCTTCAAGACTTTGAGGATTCATATTGTAATTTGGAAAGAAATTCTATCTTTGCTCTTTTTGTCCTTCAATATGCTTCTAGCATATTGAAATTCTAGAAAAATTCATGGCAGTTTTAGTAGAGAAAGGTCAGGCTGTGCGCGATTTTAGCGTGGCAGAAGTGAATGAGCTATTAAATTCTGATTTTTTTTTTGGATTTGCGTGGGCTGGACAGTAGCACAACCGGACCAGTTCTGGATAGCAGAAACCTGGCTTGGATAGCAGGAAACACACGGCCTGGACAATAACAGAAGCACACAGCCTGAACAGAAACCCTAGGGTGACTTTTCTGTCCACAAAACCATCTCCATACAACTATATATAGGAATTTTAGACTCAGAGAAGAGGGAGAGATGACAGCAGTTCTTGGAGAGACGACGATAGCTCTTGGAGAGATATTATTAAGAGGAGTTTTGGGAGATTAAAGGAGGAGACGGTTTCTTTCATTAAGACGGCTTATCAAGAGATTGGAGACGATGATCAATCGCTTCATGACTTTGAGGATTCATCTTGTAATTCAGGAAGAAATTCTATCTTTGCTCCTTTTGTCCTTCAATATGCTTGTAACCCTAGTATTTGAATTCTATGATTGGGATTTAAACATGAGCGACTGAACACATTGTTGGGCGTTTGGCTTAGCTGCCTTGATTGTTTTGGATATTTTGGTGGATTTAGTTTTATGAAATTTTCCAGATTATTTCTTATTCAATATCCTTCATACCTTTGATTATTGCTTGTGGATTGGCCATCTATTATTGATAGTCAAGGTTAATATTTGAGATTAGGTTGAGGACAAATCATCTAGACCTAATTAAGCTTTCTTGAATAGTAAATCAAGATTCAAATCAAATTGTGATTTAGGTGGTTGCATTTTCCTTATACTTAATTTAACTAATTAATTGATGAACACGATCCATAGGATTTAATTAATTAGTTATAAATTGAGAATAAACATGATCAATGACATTCTCTAGTCTTTGCAGAAATACTAATAATCTTGGATGTTGATTAATTCTTTATATTCACCAAATATTCCAATTCATGATTGGATAGCAAGCTAAACTCCAAATTGTTCTCACTGATTATACTCATCTCTTCATAATTCATTTTGTTTAATTTACTTGATTGTTTTTATTTCAATTTTCTCTTCACCAATCTTTTAATTAGAGTGTTCAGGATTTAATTTCATAGTTTGTTTTAGTAATTTTAAGAAAGTAATTTAGGATTTAAACCACTACAATTCCTCGAGAGATCGATCTCGAGAGTAAACTCATCGCAATACTATTTGTGATTCGTGCACTCGCGAGCATTTAAAATTTGCACATCTGTAACCATCTCATTGAATGTATTCTTCAGCTTGTGGGCTTATTATTTGCCTTCCAAGGGTGCCACGTGTTCCCATCTAATTGGTCGGGGAAAATTACCCCACATCAATTCCTAAAGTGAAATTAACCATCTAATTTTTTATTTTTTTTGAAAAATATGAAAACTTGAACTAAAAGTTCCTATGCTTAAGCTAGTCTAATTAGCACCTCATGATTCTTGAAGATTAAAAGTCACAAGAGCATGATTTACTATCCTATGTTTGGTTTTTGAGAAAAACTAAAAAGAAAAGCGCACACTTTTTCTCTATTTTGTTAAGGATAACTAGAGAAAATTCTCATTTTGTTGTACATGAGAAGAAAAAGCATAGAGGATCAGGGATAGAATAGTGCACATAGAAAGAAGGGAGAGAGGAAGAGAGAGGAACTAGAGATACTTGAAATTTAGGATGATAATTTTTGTCCAATTCTTATGCATAAGTTACATCAAGTCCATGTCCACCCAAAAGTTTGAATTTTCCATTTATTTAGACTTTAATTAGTCAAAAATATAATATTACATGCAAAGAATAAGAAAAATAAAACTCTCATACTTTAAGTTATAGAATTTTCCTCTATTTTTTCATTGCATGAAATGTTACAACATGTAATTTTAATACTAACATCATACATTGGCAATGTTTAGATGAGATAAAAACTCGATCTTACTTTTTAAAATTAACAAAAATTTAATGAAATAAAATCAAACCACCTATTAATTGAAATTTTAATTGTTATTGTTGATGCCAAATATATGCCAGACGAGCTTGCGGACCGCTACAAAAATTAAAAACATGTAAACTAAAAAGTCCACGTAGGGTACTTTCCGATGCCCAGGTCAGTCATCTGAAATAATAATAAGAGAATAAAAAGGCTAGAGAGTTGTATGATTGTAAGTTGTGTTTTGATACATGTAAGAGCCTCCTTTTTTATAGTGCTTTGGAGTAGAATCCAATTAAGAAAAGTAATTAATGTGTAGTGTCGTGGTAGGATTAGGGGCTTCCATGAGCTAGAGTATCTAAATAGAATTAGGGTTTTTTTAAGCTAGAATGTCCTGTAGGGCTAGAGATATTATGGATCGTGGTTTTGATGTGAGATTACTATTTTACCATTCGAGGGCGCCACGTGTCGTCATCTAATTAGTTAGGAAACCCTACCCCATATCATATGCCCTCACTTCCTTACTTGAATTTTATTCGTTTAAGGAAGTAATATTAAATTTATCTATCTCCATGATTTGCTGGTTAGGAAGGTACCATGACAAGTGGGTGCTTAGAATTTTTCAGCAAAAATGGTCGATGAGGCAAAATCCTTGGGCTTTATCCTCGTGATTTTAAAGAAAAAATGGCCGATGAGGTGAAATGTTCTGGGTGTTGTCCTCAGGCTTCTAAAGGAAAATAGTCAATAAGGTGAAATGCTCGAGGCATTGTCCTCGAGCTTCTCAAGGAAAAATGACCGATGAGGTGAAATACTTGGGGCACTGTCTTCAGGCTTTTAAAGAAAAAAATGGTCGAGAATGTTAAATTATTGGAGCATTATCCTCAAGATTTTTATTGAAAAAATGTGTCGAGGGTGAGGATTGATTTAGGCAATTTCCTTGGGCTTCTAACGGAAATATGGCTGAGTAGGTGAAATACCTCAGGATTTTGAAGAAAAAATGGTTGGGGAGGTGAAATGCTCGGGGCATTGTCCTTGGGATTTTGGAGAAAAAATGGCTGAAGAAGTGACATGCTCGGGGCATTGTCCTTAGACCTTTTAGTCAAAGGGTACCAAATCCTAAGAGAGCTCAGGGCTCTCGCCTCAAACTTGTTGGCGTAAAGGTACCGATGAGAGGAATAACTCAAGTCTCCTTCCTCGGAGTTTTAGTGAAAAATGTACTGATGAGAGAAATAGCTCGGGTCTCCCTTCTCAGATTTTCTGCGAAAAAAGTACTAAAGAGAGGAATGGCTTAGGGCTCCCTCATCAGAATTTTTATGAAAAAATGGTCGAGGGTGAGGATTTCTCTGGGTAATTCCCTCGGTCTTCTAACTGAAAAAGTGTCGATGATCAAAGGTATTTGGGCACTCTCCTCAGATGTTTGTTGAAAAAAATATGTCGAGGGTAAAGATTGCTCAAGGTAATTATATCGAGCTTTTGCTGAAAAAATATGCTGAGGGTGAGGATTACTTAGGGTAATTCCCTCAGACTTAAAAAGTGTCGAGGGTAAGAGGTGCTCGGGGAACTCTCCTCAAGCTTTTGCTAGAAAAATGCGTCGAGGGTGAGGATTGCTCGGGGAAATTCCCTTGGGCTTTGGCTAGAAAAATGGCCGAGAGTGAGAGGTCTTTAGATCACTTTTTTTGGGCTTTGTTGGAAAAATGTGCTGAGGGTGAAGATTGCTCGGGGAAATTCTCTCAGGCTTCTAATTGAAACATGTCGAGGGTGAAAAGTGTTCGGGACATTCTCCTCCGGCTTTTGGCTTAGGAGCTTGTCCAACTTTTATTCTTTGCGTAAGAGTATGTTAGCTGTTCAGCTTTAGGATGCTTTTATTCTATGATGGTAGGCCCTCAAAGGAGAGGAAAAGATCCCCATATCGGTTCTTGGCATTGGTTGTGAAGGGCTTGCCATTTTTGTTGTGTGGCTAGGTTAGCCACCATCTAGATAAGTTCTACGAATTGTCTTTAGATGATTGGGGCATGTGGTATGATGTTATGGTGGAGAGCCGAGTTGTTTGCTGAGGACCATTAGGATGGATTTGATTGTCTCTCGGAGTTATCATTGTGCTTGCGAATTTTCTCATGATGGTATAAGTTTTAGGCGTTATACTCGGGCTTATGGCTTTGGGGGCATAAGGAGAAAATGTGCTTAGGCCACTGTCTTCGTTTTTCTTAAAGAAATTAGGTTAAATAGCCAATGCGTTTGGGCCAGTGTCCTCAACCTATCTGAAAAAAGTGGATCGAGGAGTTGAGGCATTGAGGCTTGTGTCTCAAGTTCTGGAAAAAATGAGTCGAGAATCTAAGGTGCTCGGGCTTGTGTTCTCATGCTATCTGGATAGAATAGACCGAGGAGCTGAGGTGCTCAGGCTTGTGTACTTGGGCTATCTGGATAGAATGGACTGAGGAGCTGAGGCATTTGGACCTTTGTCCTCGGGCTTGGAAGCTTGTCTAAGATTGTACTTGTGGAAGCCTGTTAGCCTTCGAGCCTTTAGAGTGATCAACTCCCTTAGAAGAGGAAGGACCTCTAGTTGGCCGTTATGCCTCACTCCGAGCCTAGATATACCTAGGCCTTTGGTGCCTCAGAGATGAGGGTTTTGTGCCTTACGGATTAAGGCTTGGTGCATTGGAGACGATGAATTTAGAGCATTGTAGACGGTGGCTTTGGGGCATCGGAGATGAAGGCTTTGATGCATCGAAGACAACGACTTTGGTGCGTCGGTGACAACGACTTTGGTGCGTCATTGGTTGACGACTTTGATGCGTCAGTGATGAAAGCTTTGGGGGTCTCAACTTGATGTTTTGGATGAAAATCCTATCAATTATTTTTTGTTGAGGTCCTTTGTAGGAGTAGTTGTTTTTAGCTACCTAGTATGGTTTTCATGGGTGGCTTTGATCTTTAGATTTTTCTTAGATGTGTAGTGCTTATAATAGAGTAATTGGTATGAAAACTTGATAATATATGGAGTAAGGAAAGATCATACCTGATGATCAATAATCGTGATGTTTTCTGGTTGTTTGAGCTCTATTGGTTCGGATTTGGGGCGTGTTTGAGGCCATTTAGTGAAGAAATAATTGTTTTTTCTTTGACTGTTTGTAAGAAACTTGCCTGAGGAAGAAAAATTTCAAAAGTTTCTATAAAGAAAATGCTGAAAAACTTTGAGAACTAAATTGGCCATATGTAAAATCAAGCTTCAATTCAGTAGATCGGCTGGTCAAACGCGAGTCAAAGTAGATGGTTTGTGAAGAAACTCATTTGTTAAAGCAGAATTATGAATTTTTGAGTCTAGATTTGAAAAGTGAGCACTGAAACATTTAGGAACCGGTATTGTTGGGTCTAAAACCGAGTCTGAAGTAACTAAACTAGTTAGTCAAAGGGGTGAACAAAGAGGTCAAAATTATTTGAACCAGTTGGTTCGAGTCAAAGATGGTGTTGACTAGGCATTGACTGGATGCTAAGGTGGCACAGACTGAGTGCCTAGGTTAAGCTGATTGGGTGCTTTGGTTGTGCTGATTGTGGGCCTAGGTGGCGTTGATTAGGCATCGAGGTGGCATTGATTGGGCACACAGGTGACACTGATTAGATACTAAGGTGGTGTTGATTGGGCTGGATGCCTAAATGGCCCTCACTGGGTGCTGATGTGATGTTGACTGACTATTTACATGTTGACACATAGTTGTATAACATCATTTTTTAAGATGTGTTAGAATTCTAAGCGTCCAATGAGAATATAACATGTGGTGAAGGCATCTTTAGAAGATACATAGCAATCTCATTGCCTAATGAGAATTTAACATGTGGCGAATAGATCTTTAGAAGATAAATAGCAATCTCATTGCCCAATGAGAATTTGACATGTGGCAGTGGCATCTTTAGACGATAAGTAGCAATCTCATTGTCCAATGAGAAATTGACATGTGGTGGTGGCATCTTAAGAAGATATATAGCAATCTCATTATCCAATGAAAATTTAACATGTGGCGAAGATTGCTTTAACTATTTTTTATGTATACAGACTGATCCGTTTAGTTAATTTGTCCACTGGTTTGACCCGACGTGTTGTAATACCCGTGTTCTTAAAGTATGGGTAAAGAAGTAATTTGATAAATATAATATAGAATTAAAATAAAATAATATATACGTGAAAGGTTTATTATTTGAATAAAATAGTTCTTTTGAAAAAAAAATGGACACGTGATGGTACAAATACAAAGAAAAAGAAAAGAAAAAAAATGTGTCACTAGAAGGATAAGAAGAAAAAAGAAAAAAAAAAGAAAAAAAAGGAAAAGAAGAAGAAGGAGGTGGCTACACTTGGACGCCCAGGTGTAGCCTTTGCCTTGTATGCATTTTGCATGCAAGACACAAGGATTTTTGCAAATGGTGAGTATGTTTTATATATATATAGTTTTTCCTTTACTTATTCATTACTTACCAAATCCTGTTTGGTTTTCTCCTTTCTTCAATTCAAACTATTCTGTTTCTTTAAACACTTGAGGATTTAAAGAAAGGTTGAAAGAGTAAAATTTTGAAGAGGTTTATAGGAGAATTTTATAGAAAGGCTCAAGAAGCTCTAAGAAAAACAGAAGGTAATAATGTGAGTTTTATTTTTTGAAATCTAGCATATATGAAATTTTTTGGAATTCAATGTGGGAATTTTCAAAGGGTGTGAATTATGAAGGAATTGAAGAATAAATTAGAAATTTTAATATAAATATTATGTCAGGTGTTGACGATCAGCAATCAGGAAAAAGGCAAGGAGGTGATCCATAGGTAGCTCTAAGTGCTACGTGGTGAGTTAGATTATTTTAAGTAATCAGGATAAATATATGAAATATATAGTGATAATATTAGAATAAATTATTAACTTATGCTTTGGTGGTAGATGAAAAGTTGGTTGATTGGTATGATAAGAATAGTGGATGTGCAGAGAATTATTTTATGAGAAATAATATTATTGGAATAATGAGCCGATTTAATAATAAAGGCAACGAGTGAAATTCTTGACGAGCTGTGGCTGATGATTTGATATGATTTATGAGGAGAGGAATTTAGTGGAATTTTTCAAATAATAATTTGAGAATAATCAGGATAACTAATTGGAATGTTTGAACACATGCTTGTTTCTATATTATTGTTCATATGCATATTTCATATCATTATTCATATGCATATGCATGAAATAAAAGAATCGGGAAGGCAGCCGGTCTAAATGAAAATAAAAGAACCGAGAAGGTAATCGGTCTAAATGAAAATAAAATAACCGGGAGGGTAGCCGGTCTAAATGAGAATGAAAGAATCGAGAAGGCAGCTGGTCTAAATGAGAATGAAAAAACCGGGAATGCAGTCGGTCTAAGATAAAAACATGTCGACGTGTGGGAAGATGTTCCCAATAATAATAACATTTAAATTCATGCATTACATTTGCTTAAATATTGATTGTTATTACTTGAGATGCTAAAGTGCTATTCATGATTGTAAATTTATTTATAGATGAATAAGTCACATAGAGAGACAATTATACTGAGAAGAATTATGGAAATATGAAATGATGATTAATTATATGAAAATAAGATATTTATAAAGGATGGAGATTCGATGAGTAGTGATAATAGAATGTAATTATCAAAATATATAAGATATAGATTAATGAATATTGGAAGACTACTTATACAAATTGAATACTTCTAGTAAGTTTAATTCGCTGAGCTTGTGAAGCTCACTCCTCATTGTATAATGATTCCAGGTAGTAGTCATGACGGATAGTTTGGTGAGTTGAGATTTAGATGAAGTCATTATCTGTAAGCCATGTGGTTCACATCCTCAGACTAATGAGAAAATAAAATAAAAATTTATTTATAAATATTCATGCATATTATGTGGTATAAAATGTTTAAGTTGATATCTGAATAATGTATCTCCTCTATTAAAGGTTGAGGAGCGATATAAGCAATTGTAGTTATATTATTTTTATTGTTGCATATATGTATCGTGCTGGGATTTCAAAAAGTTATGGCACCCTCTTGGGGGTGGTCAAACCGGGATAGGTCGTTACACGTTTGCCTATGGCCAGAGTATTGGTTTGTTGTGAAATTTTGCCATCACGTGCGGTGAAAGACGAAGAGACACCTTGTGGTGGCTGTGCTGACTTTTGGCTGCCAGATTTTCGAGAATTTATGGTCGAAGTTTAACTTTTTAGACAAAGGTTAGATACGGTCCACGGTAGTGCTCCATCGTTGTGAAATTTTGCATACTAATAGATATGGAGGTGGCGAACGCAGTGGTATACTCTAATTGGTTCGTTGGAATTTT
Source organism: Bretschneidera sinensis (assembly GCA_023935145.1). Taxonomy (NCBI): domain Eukaryota; kingdom Viridiplantae; phylum Streptophyta; class Magnoliopsida; order Brassicales; family Akaniaceae; genus Bretschneidera; species Bretschneidera sinensis. Next base: position 74,169,022 of record CM043703.1, on the reverse strand, counting down.
TTGTGGTGCTTACACTTTAATTCTATCTCTATTTGAGGCCAAAAGTTGATAATAGGTTGGTTTTACTGTGTTGATCAATATGGTGCGGGAGATGGACACAAGTTTTGCTCAGATTTTGACAAATTGTTCATAGAGAAGTTTTTGCTAACTTTTTGCATGACCTGAATGAAATTAACTTATCCACCACTCGTTTTGTGCCATGTGGACTAATGGGTTATGAGGCATGATAATTTTCTCCAATTTTGAGTAGAAAGCACTATGTTTTGAGAATGCATTTTCAAGAGATGAAAAGTGCGAGAGGCAATAACTTTTTTTGGAGCAATGCATATAGATTTTGGGCATAGTTAGAAAATGAAAATTCATTATTGTTCTCACGGACGACGACATTTTTTTGATGCCAAAAATATGCGAGATGAGCTCACGGACCCCTACGTATATAAAACACACATAAATTAAAAGGTCCCTTGAGGGTGGTGCCCTAGGGGTATTCTCCAATGCCCAAGTTAGTCTTTTGAAAGAATAATCAGAGAATAAAAAGATTATCGAGTTCTGTGATTGTAAGTTGTGTTTTGATATTTGTAAGAGCTCCGTTTTATATAGTGCTTTAGAGTAGAATCCAATTAGGAAACTAATTAATGCGGAGTGTCATGGTAAGACTAGGGCTTCTATTAGCTGGAGTATCTTAATAGAATTTGGGTTTTCATAAGCTGAAGTTTCCTGTAAGACTTGAGATATTGTGGATCAAGATTTTGATGTGAGATTACTGTTTTACCCTTCGAGGGCATCATGTGTCATCATCTGATTAGTCAGGAAAAATTACCCCACATCAATTGTTTAATGAAATTTAATAAGATTTGATCCAATTTAACTAAGTGTTTGATAAATTTTAAAAATAAGTTCCAACTTAGGTTCAGCCAAACATTGACATTACATGAATTATATATTAATATATAAATAGTAAAAAGGAAAGCACAGTTCATCTTTCAAATAACTAACAAACCTAAAGGTTTTTATTTTTTTTTAGCATCAATGCATTAACGTTTCATTTTTTTTTTCAAGTCAACACCATTGAATTCAATTGAGGATCTTTTTGTAGGTTTTTAGTTGAGCCAATAAATTATCGACATGCTTAGTTTGTCTATCACTATCTTCGAACAACCTTTTCATCTCCTTCATTTTCTCCTAAAAATCTTACTCTTTTCCTCCACTAAAACCAGCCTTAGTGACTCGGCCACTGAGTTCCCATTAAATGATCTGTCACGTTAGTACCTGCGTATCGGGTACCAAATATTTTTCTCCTCCAAAATGCGACCGTTTAGCCCTTGGTTATTCAAGAAGGTCAGCAGAATGAGAGGTCTCACGAACTGGAGTGCCTCCATAACTAAGCTCCACCCGAAGTGAGTCAAGAAGCCACCCATCGAGTCAGGAGCCAAGATCTTGAGTTGAGGCACCCAACCCGTGTATACAACACCACACCCTTCAGTTTTCTCTTCGAAACCTTTCAGTAACTTGACCAACTCGGCATTGGTTAACCCACAACGGTCCTTAACACCCAAAAGAAGGGAAACTTGAAGAGTTCTAACCCGAAAGCTATCTTGGTGAGTTCATCTTGACCCAGTTTCACTTCACTACCAAACACAGCATACACAATAGACCCTTTCTCTTTCTTGTCTAGCCACTACTTGATTGACCTCCATTTCAGTATCGTCCTCCGCATCATGTTATGTAGTAAAGAGCTGACCGATCAGGATAACCAATTTTTGGTGGAGATCCTCTAACAGTTTTAACCAATCTTGTTCAAAGTAAACACAGCTTCTCATTGCGATCACATTACAGTCCCTTAAGATTGTTAATGTATTATATGGGCTTAGTCCCACATTGGTTGTGTATAGCTTTGCCTCTCCTATTGGCTTGTATAAATAGGATAACTCCCTTGTAAGTAAATCACACCATTCAATACAATTCTCCTATTTGTATTGTCTTGCTTCCTCTCTTAAATTCAACATGGTATCAAAGCCATAATGGTTCTCAGTATATTAAGAGTTAAGTATGCTCTGTGATTGCCACTATTAGTGGATCCTTCACATCAGAAAAACTTCTAGTATATCCTTTTCATACCTGTCAAGTCATCACTATAGTCGGAGTCCCATTCTCCATCGACATCATCTTCGCTGCCGCTCTTGTTTTAGACAAGTTTTTGCCACATCAGCCCTAAAAGCCATGTCAATGCCACGTCACTGCCACATCAACACCACCTCACTCGTTGACCGCTATATCATCAGCTGACCGCCACGTCTCCGATTTCTTGGAGGTTCACCTTCCTCTTTCCGCCTATGGCTTGGGTTATTACTACTGTTTTGGATAAATCTAATTATGTTGTGTGGGCTCAAGAAATGTCTGGTTTCCTCCGTGGACGAAAATTGTGGCGTTACGTCAATAGAGATATCACTTAACCCAAGAAGGATGACGAAGATGCTGACAAATATGTTGACCGTCTAGAGGACTGGGATAGTAAAATTCACCAAATTCTCGCACGGTTTTGTGCCACTATTATCCTAGAAATCAAACTTCAATTTGGTACACTCCATACAACTAAAGAAGTTTGGGATCTTCTCCAACACCGCTACACCAGGACAGACATCTCAAATCAGTATCGTCTTCTTTCCACCCTTCATAGCATGTGCCAAGAACCTGGACAAATTGTCAACAGTTTTCTATCTCAAATGATTGCCGTGTGGAACCAGTTAGCTCTCACTGAGCCATCTTAGGAATGCACACAAGACGCTAATGTTCATGGAAAGTATCGAACTGAGACACGCATTATGCAATTCCTGATGGGCTTGAGAGAGGAATTTGAACCTGTACGAGCTTCAATCCTACACCGGGGTGTGATACCTCCCCTAAACGACGTCCTTTCTGATCTACTCAGTGAGGAAACACATCTTGCCACATTACAAGGATCTCATACAGATGTTGCCCTTGTAGCACCCGTTGCTCTTGCCATAGCAGCTGCCAAGGCAAACCCATACCAGAAGCCCTTATATTGCAGGTATTGTCTATGAATTGCTCAAATGTCCTTCTCGCCTATGTAAAGTTTGCAGAGAACCAGGTCACTATCTTGTAGACTACCCTAAACTTCCATCTGGAAATCAGTCAAATAGGAACCAATATCGCTCTCGAGGCTCATACAATTGGTTCTATTCCAAGTCAAAGAATACTGCTGTTGTAGCCACTAATGCTACACCAACTTCCTCCGGCTCTCCACCTGATTGGAGTGGTTTCTGCACCGTTCTTACCAAGGCTCTAAATAAAACTGGTAACAATATAGCCATGTCAGCTACAGTAGGTACATCCCGATGGAATTTTGATTCTACCTGTTGCAATCACATGACTTTTGATGCCTCTATATTTTCCTCTAAAACCCGTGATGAGTATGCACTTACTATTCACATTGCCAATGGATCAAATATGTTGGTCAGCCACACTAGACATGTTGACAGTTCTCATTTGTCTCTCCCTGACACATATTTGGTTCCTAATCTTATGCTTAACCTTATATCTGTTGGACAACTATGTGATCTTGGACTTAATTTGCATTTTTCTTCTACTGGTTGTCATGTGCAAGACCCTTAGACAGTAAAACTCCTTGGAACCAACCGTAAAATTGGACACCTCTTTGAGCTTACTCACCTCCAAGTCCTATCCTCACCATCACCAAACCAATCAGCCACATCATCCCAGCACTCTTACCCGTCAAATTATGGCACTCTAGGTTAGGTCATACTTCATCCAACCTTTTAAGTTCTCTTATTTCTAGTGGTCAGTTAGGTTCATTTCAGCATGAGTCTTTTCATTGTATTCATTGTCAACTTTCAAAACAATCAGCTTTACCTTTTAATGAGAGTCAATCCGTTTCCTTTGCACTTTTTGATTTAGTACATTCTGACATTTGGGGGCCTTCTTCTCATGCATCAATGGGTGGTGCTCGCAATTTTGTTATATTTGTGGATGACTATTCTCGTTATACTTGGTTGTTTATTATGAAAAGTAGATCTGAACTCTTTCAAATATATTCTGATTTTTCTTCTATGGTTCAAACTCAATTCTCTCGGAATATCAAATTTTTTTGTTTAGATAATGCAATGGAATATAAAGACCGTGCTTTTCCAAACCTACTTCACAAAAATGGCACACTCCCCCAACGCTCGTGCCCTGAAACCTCCCAACAAAATGGACGAGTCGAACATAAACATTGACATATTCTTGACACCGTTCGTGCTATACTCATTTCGTCATAATGTCCTGGACGTTTCTGGGGTGATGCTGCCTTAACCGCAGTGTACACAATCAATGGTGCCCCTTCCGCTACAATCCAGAATCAGTCTATATTCGAGCACCTTTTCGGTAAACCTCCTCATCTGTGTTGTTTCATTGGATATAGTATTGAATATAAAGGGTATCGATGCTGGGATCCTATTTCTAAAACTCTTCATATCTCTCGTCATGTCATTTTTTGGGAACATTAAATGTTCTTTTCCTTATAATCATTTGACATTTCAACCATCATTAACTCTAAATTCTTTACAGATCCATCTATTGAGTTATTTCCTGAGGATCCAGTTTTAGGTACTGTTGAGTCCACCTCCGAATCACCAGTTGATATCACCCTTTCCGTTCCGGAACCACCAGCTGATCCTACCTTTCCAGACCCAGCTCTAGCTCCAGAACCATCAACTAACCTCACCTTTCCGACTCAATCGGTCATGCCCGAGGACATTCCTATGTCTGATAAGTCTGCACCAACTCCCTCTGAGAGCCATCCTCTAGATCACCTCCGCAGATCTACTAGGGTAACTTATCCTTCTTCTCATCTTGCTGATTACTATTATGATTATCATTGTTTTTCCACCATATTTCATCTGCATGAGCCTCAATCCTATAAGGAGGCTAGTACTAATCCTCTTTAGCAGAAAGCAATGGATGAAGAACTTCAGGCCCTAGCTAAAACTCATACCTGGGATATTGTTGATCTCCCCCTGGAAAAACTCCTATTGGGTGCAAATGACTATTTAAGATCAAGACACTTTCTGATGGCTTTGTTGAACGATATAAAGCCCGACTTGTTGCCAAGGGATTTGCTCAGGAATATGGCATTGACTATGAAAAGACATTTGCTCCAGTGGTGAGGCTCACATCTGTCCATACACTCCTTGCTGTCGCTGCCATTCGAAGATGGACTCTATTTCAAATGGATGTCAAAAATGCATTTCTCAAGGGGATCTTCTTGAGGAAGTCTATATGCATACCCCTCTCAGCTTGGATGCCCCTCGAAACAAAGTTTGTCACCTTCGCCATGCCCTATATGGTTTGAAACAAGCTCTATATGTCTGGTTTGCCAAATTTAGCTCTACTATTCATCAGTTTGGGTTCACACCGAGTGCTCATGATTCAGCTCTGTTTATCCGGCATACTGGCAATGGTATTATCCTTCTTTTACTGTACGTGGATGATATGGTTATTACTGGAGATGATCTACATAATATTTCTGAACTCAAAAAGTTTCTCAGTGGCCAATTCGAGATGAAAGATCTTGGCATGCTCACCTATTTTCTTGGCCTCGAAGTCTCATCTAATTTTGATTGATTTTTTCTCTCTCAAGCCAAATATGCCTCAGATCTCCTTTCCAAGGCTGGGATCACTGACTCAACCACTGCCACTACTCCTCTCGAGCCAAACGTCAGACTTACCCCACTCGATGGTTCACCTCTTCAGGATGCCACTCTATATTGCCAACTGGTTAGATGTCTTGTATCTCTTACTGTCACTCGCCTTGACATTGCCTATGCTGTTCATCAGGTAAGCCAGTTCTTATCTGCTCCTCGGACCACCCATTACTCGGCTACTCTTTGCATTCTTCAGTATGTCAGGGGTACTTTAATTCATGGACTTCATTTCTCAACACAATCTGCCCCTATCTTACAAGCCTATTCTGATGCCGATTGGGTCGAAGACCCCACCAATAGACGTTTAACCACTGGTTACTATTTCTTTTTGGGCAATTCTCTCATTTCTTGGTGTAGTAAGAAACAAACTGTGGTTGCTCGCTCTAGTACTAAAGCTGAATATCGTGTCATGGCTGATGCAACTCAAGAACTTCTCTGGCTTCGATGGCTACTCGCTAACATAGGTATCTCTTCTCCTGCTGCCACTATCCTACACTGTGACAACAGGAGTGCTATTTAGATCTCTTACAATGATGTCTTCCACGAGCGTACAAAACACATCGAGAATGATTGTCACTTCATTCATGATCACATTCTCCAGAATACGGTTTGTCTACAATCTGTCAGTTTAGCCAATCAGATAGCTGACATTTTCACTAAGGCTCATCCACCCGGACGCTTTCACTCTTTGGTTTCCAAACTCAAGTTCACCTCCCACTTACCGCCTTGAGTTTGAGGGGGGATGTTAATGTATTGTATGGGCTTAGTCCCACATTTATTGTGTATAGCTTTGCCTCTCCTATTGGCTTGTATAAATAAGATAGTCCCACATTGGTTATGTATAGCTTTGCCTCTCCTATAGGCTTGTATAAATAGGATAGCTCCCTTGTAAGTAAATCACACCATTCAATATAATTCTCCTCTTTGTATTGTCTCACTTCCTCTCTTAAATTCAACAAAGATAGTCCCAAAACGGACTATATCAAACATGTTGGATTCGTTGCCAGTTACGTTCTTAAAAATCCTTAAGAAGATATACATATGGTAGGCTACTAGGGAAGGGAAGGGGACCCACTTTAGTCAGATCGTGTAGTCCTCAGGTTTCTTTAGGTCATCATCATCATTGACCATGACCAATGATGGGCCGAAGTAACCAATATAGGCTACGGTGTATATACTAAAGAATGTGGTAGGGATGTCGAGGTTAGCGTGGGCTATTGATAAGTGCTTAAATAGTCATATTTAAGCACCTTAATTTACACTTGTTAGGCTCTTTATTTATCTATCTCTATATATTCTACTTTATTTTCGTGTTTTAGGTGTTTTTCACAGGTCTTGGACAAAAATATGATAAATTGGAGCTTTTAGGAGCAAAAGTCAAGTTCTACCATCCAGCAAGGTGCCCTCGAGTGCACCTCCCTTATGATCGAGCGTACTTGAAGAAGGCTCGAGCGCACACATGCGCTCGAGCACATTCGGCATACGCTCGAGCGCAATCACTCCAGAGGCGGCAGAGCCAGATATGGAAAGAAGTCTCCAGACTCCAAATAGGAAATTAGGGTTTCGGGACACTATGAGGATCCTATAAATAGCCCTGTAAAACACATAAACCATACCTTTTGTTTGAGTCTCAAAGTAGCAAGCTTAGGAGAGGAATTGATAACTCGTCTCCCGAGTCTTCTTCGGTTTTAGTTTTCTGTTTTTATTTCATTATGTTTAGAATGTTTAGTTCAACTAGCATGTGTAACTAAACTCCTATAGGGCTCGATTGAAGCCCTAGTTATGCTTTTCCACATATTTATTCATTGATTATCTTTGTTATAGCCTTGTTAGAATGCTTAACTTGATTAATGCCTGTTTGTATTTAAATTCCTCATATGCGTGTGTCTGATCAACGTGTGCATATGGTGTGGATAAGTTAGTCGAATCAATTTGGATGACCGAGTCCTGGGTTCGACATTAGTAACAAGGGATATCCACACCGAATTCCCGGGTTATTCAACATGGGAAACCGAGAGCGGACCAAGCCCTAGGTCACGCGTGGTTGATGATCTCCATAGCCCTCATGCTCTCTTAAGGAACAACTCAGTATACACCTATGCTGAATCCCTTCAGAGAGAAAAGAGTTAGAGTATACACTATGCCTAACTCGTTGCATAGGGAGATCAATAGCCTAAGGTGTGGACCAAGCCTTTAGATTGGCAACCATTAAATATTCATGATAAGGCTAGAGCATTGACACCTTACTTAGTGGGAAAATATAATTAGTGGTGGATATCGTATTCCTATGTTCTCATTATTATTATTCACTCACAATCAAACAACTATTTATCTTTTTACTTCGAAGAAACTAATTCTAAATTGAAATTCATCAATCCCTATGGAAATGATCTCGTAGTTGCACACTATGCTACCATTAACCTTGTGCACTTGCAAGTAAAACTAGGACGGTTATTTGCGTATTTATTTAGGTAGATAATCATCACAACAAGTTTTTGGCGCCGTTGCCGGGGATTGCGCTAACTTTCTTTTTAGAATTAATTTTTCGTTTGGTTTAATTATTGTTATTTCCTTTTTATTCTATTTAAATTCTTAATTATTGTGTTTATCTTATCTTTTTCGTTTCATTAAAAACCCTAAACAATTTCCTTTTCCCCTGTTTCAGGCACTCCAGGAGAACTTTCTGTGCCACTTGCGATTGAGTGCACCCTCTTGTGCGATCGAGCGCAATTGAGGCAGAGAGTCACATAACTGCCACTAATTCATGCACGGACGTCAATCCAAGCATCCAACATTCTTTTCCCTTGATCTTGAGCTTGAGAGGGCTATCTGAAAAAGGCTTAGAGACAACTCGAAAGAGGTAGAAAGAGGAATCGAGGAAGAGATACCAATGGCAGAACAGATAGTCGAGCAGCAACCACCTAAGCAGAGGCCGATGAAGCAATCCTTCATCCCATAGAACCTCGATCAACCTTCGTGCATTGTGTATCAACCTGAGGCAGAAGAAATCTATTACATATCTCTACAGATACTCAGTGCACTGACTCACTTTAAGGGTACACCTAGTGAGGATCCACATTTGCACCTTCGAGAGTTTTTCGACCTCTGCAAATTCCAGCACATCCGAGGCTTAAACCAAGAAGGAATAAGGTTAATTCTTTTCCATTTTTCCTTGAAAGATAATGCTAAATTATGGTATAATTCTTTGCCTACAGTTTTAATCCACACTTGGGAGGAGTTGGCTAGCAAATTCCTACGGAAGTTCTTCCCAGCCCAAAAGATGAGGTAAATGAGGAAGGAAATTCAATCCTTCCAACAAAAAGATGGAGATCTATTCTTCGAGGCCTAGGGACACTTCAACGAGCTGCTACTCAAGTGCCCGCACCACAACCTACCCCAAGATGAACTGGTACAAGCTTTCTATGAAGGTTTCAGTGACTCTAACAAAAATATTGTTGATTCAGGTTGTGGAGGAGTGCTGATGGAGAAGAGCAGCGAAGAAGCGATGGAACTCTTCAAAACCCTAAGTGAACACACGCAGCAGTTCTTCTCTCGAGGTAGACATATAACCAAGAGTAAGGGTATGTATGAGGTAAACCTGAATGGAGGATTATCTCCTCAAATAGCTACTGTGGAGAGGAAACTTGATCTATTAGTGAAAGCCATGGCCGCTCAAAACACCTCAACTAACCCACCAGCTACACCACTCCAAGTATGTGCCATTTGCTCACAATTTGATCATAATACTGATACATGTCCCTTATATTCTTTTGAAAATCATGAGCAAGCTAACTTTGTGGGACCAAACAATTATTCGCCAAAGAACAACCCCTATGCAAACACATACAACCTTGGATGGCAGAATCACCCAAATTTATCATGGAGCAACAATTAAAACAATCAAGGGCAGCAAAGAAACTTCCAACCAGCAGCCCAATCTATTCTCGAGACAAAGAAGAATGACCTCGAAAGTCTTGTGAGGCAATTGGTGTCTCAACAGCAACAACTAATGACTTAACAAGATCGGTTCATGGCAGAAGAAAGGCAATTTCGGATTGAACTAAGGCAAACCACGACAAAACATGAACAAGCCATCCAAAGGCTAGAGGTACAAATGGGACAAGTGACTATGGAAATGAGTAGCAGAAAGCAAAGGGAGATTCCAGCTCAACACCCTGGGGGACATTAACAACTAAAAGCTGTCACGACCCGCAGAAATGGTAAGGTGATAGGGTTCGATGAATCTGCAACAACATCAAAGGTAAGTGAGACGGAGAAGGTGAATGCACCACCTTTCCCACAAAGGTTAGTAAAACAAAAGAAAGAGAATAAATTACTTAATATTTTTGAAACCCTGGGAAAAGTTGAAATAAACATTCCTTTGTTAGATGCAATTCAACAGATACCAGCTTATGCTAAATTTCTAAAGGATTGTTGCACTCATAAAAGAAAGTTTCAAGGACATGAGACTGTAGCCTTAACTAAAGAGGTAAGTGCTGTGCTATTAAGAAAACTCCCACCAAAACTAAAGGATCCAGGTAGTTTTACTATTCTCTGTAGGATAGGTGATCAGTTATTCGAGCAAGCATTACTAGATTTGGGAGCGGTATAAATCTGCTACTATATACAGTATTTGAAACCCTAGGATTAGGGGAGCTACAACCTACTTCCATTACCTTGCAATTGGCAGATAGAAGTATAAAAAGACCTAGGGGTATTCTTGAGGATATCCTAGTGAAGGTAGGTGAGTTCATTCTACCTGTGGATTTCATTACGTTAGATATGGAGGAATGCCCTATGCCATTACCCTTACCCATCATTTTAGGAAGACCCTTCATGAGAACGGCTGATACAAAAATTTGTGTGAAAAAGGGTACAGTAAGTATAAAAGTAAATGGGGAGAAAATAGAATTCAAAATATTTGATACATTAAGATTACCTCAAGATGATATGGAATGCTTTAATACATGTATGATACACAATTTTGTTGAGCAAGCTTTTCAGGTCCAACACATCTATCCCTTGGAGACTACTCTTACCCATAGCCTTACAACTGTGGATATTGAGCAAGAACCGGAAGGTGTCACTAATGGCATCATGAAAGCTGCGCATCCCCTTGAGGCTTCTCCAAAACATTCAAGTAAGTATACTCCTCCATTTGAAACTCTCATTCCTACTAATACTACTCTTCTTCCTTCTATTGTCCAGGCACCAACTTTGGAATTAAAGCAGCTGCCAGAACATTTAACTTATGCCTACTTGGGAGAGAAGAAAACATTACCTGTAATTGTGGCTACTAATTTGAGTATTGGAGAAAAAGACAAATTATTAAGAGTTCTAAAGAAGCATAGATCCGCCATTGGATGGACCATTGCTGACATTAAGGGAATAAGTTCATCCAAGTGCATGCATAACATCTACCTTAAGGATGAAGCAAGGCCCACTCGAGACGCTCAAAGAAGACTTAACCCACACATAAAAGAGATAGTAAAGGCCGAGATATTAAAACTCTTAGATGTTGGCATTATCTATCCTATTTCTGACAGTAAGTTGGTAAACCCGGTTCAAGTTTTTCCTAAAAAGAGTGGGATCGCAGCAGTGAAGAATGAAAATGAAGAGCTCATACCCACAAGAAAAACAACTGGTTGGAGAGTATATATTAACTATCGAAGATTAAACAAGGTTACTAGAAAAGATCATTTCCCCTTACCATTCATTGATCAAATGTTAGAAAGATTAGCCGGCCATAGCTACTATTGCTTTTTGGATGGGTACAGTGGATACAACCAGATTTCCATAGCACCTGAGGATCAAGAAAAGACTACCTTCACATGCCCTTTCAGTACATTTGCTTATCGGAGAATGCCATTTGGATTATGTAACGCACCAGCCACTTTTCAAAGATGTATGATGAGCATATTCTCTGATATGGTGGAGAAATACATTAAGGTATTCATGGACGACTTCAGTGTCTTTGGGTCCAATTTTGAAGAATGCCTAAGTCATTTGGAGAGTGTCCTAAAGAGATATGAAGAAAGTAATTTAGTGCTGAATTGGGAGAAATGTCACTTCATGGTTCAACAAGGCATTGTGTTGGGTCACTCCATCTCCAACAAAGGCATTGAGGTAGACAAGGCTAAAATAGACATCATTTCAAAGCTACCTCCCCCTCTCACAGTCAAGGGTGTTAGAAGCTTTCTCGGGCATGCCGAGTTTTATAGAAGATTCATCAAGGACTTCTCCAAGATCTCAAGACCTCTATGTGTATTATTAGCTAAAGATACCAAATTCGATTGGACTGATAACTGTATGACGGCTTTCAAAACATTGAAGGATGTTTTAACCTCCACACCAATAATGATGGCACCAGATTGGAGTCTACCTCCCTTATGATCGAGCACACAAGCACACGAGCACACTTGAAGAAGGCTCGAGCGCATCCCGCATACGCTCGAGCGCAATCACTCCAGAGGCGACAAAGCCAGATACGAAAAGAAGTCTCCAGACTCCAAATAGGAATAGCCCTGTAAAACACATAAACCATACCTTTTGTTTGAGTCTCGAAGTAGCAAGCTTAGGAGAGGAATTGACGACTTGTCTCCCGAGTCTTATTAGGTTTTAGTTTTCTTTTTTTATTTCATTATGTTTAGAATGTTTAGTTCAACTAGCATGTGTAACTAAACTCCTATAGGGCTCAATTGAAGCCCTAGTTATGCTTTTCCACATATTTATTCATTGATTATCTTTGCTATAGCCTTGTTAGAATGTTTAACTTGATTAATGCATGTTTGTATTTAAATTCCTCACATGTGTGTGTCTGATCAACGTATGCATGTGGTATGGATAAGTTAGTCGAATCAATTTGGATGACCTAGTCCTGGGTTTGACATTAGTGACAAGGGATATCCACACCAGATTCCCAGGTTAATCAACATGGGAAACCAAGAGCGGACCAAGCTCTATGTCCCGTGTGGTTGCTGATCTCCACAACCCTCATGCTCTCTTAAGGAACAACTCAGTAAACACTCATGCTGAATCCCTTAAGAGAGAAAAAAGTTAGAGTATACACCATGCCTAACTCGTTGCATAGGGAGATCAATATCCTAATGTATGGACCAAGCCCTTAGGTTAGCAACAATTAAATATTCATGATAAGGCTAGAGCATTGAAACCTTACTTAGTGGGAAAGTATAATTAGTGGTGGATATTGTAGTCCTATGTTCTCATTATTATTATTCACTCACAATCAAACAACTATTTATCTTTTTACTTTGAAGAAACTAATTCTAAATTGAAATTCACTAATCCTTGTGGAAATGATCTCGCACTTGCACACTATGCTACCATTGACCTTGTGCACTTGCAAGTAAAACTAGGATGGTTATTTGCGTATTTATTTAGGTAGATAATCATCACAACAGTTATAGCTGGTAGCTAGTAAGCGGTGAAATCACACAAAAGCCAGTCTGGAGATTGAGACTAAAGCAAGTGGGACATGGGTTGTTTGAGATTATCAATGGCCTTCTTGATGTACCAAACATCATTTAATGATAAATCTCAGCGTTTTTGGGGAGATTTTGCAAGTGCGGCAATGGGATTTTAACGAAACGAATGAGAGTATTGGATAGATTTTTTTGGAGGCGATTGATATTTCTTGGAGTGGATATGAAAGAGGTTATGTGACCTTTTTCGGCTATGAGTTTGGCCAGTGAGAGAAATGGGATCATGTAATGAAAGGCTAGCCATGGAAACATGGCTATGTGAAGTTTACTATTGTCATCATCATCAACCATTCTTTTTTTGGCCTCTTGAGGTTTTTAATTTGGTAGTTAATAAACACTTTGTTTCACAGTTGGTTTGTTTATCTTTAGATATGTTGTACTTTTGCTATATTAGTCCTTATACTTCTATACAGGTATTAGGTGTAAAGTTGAATTATTCTATATTCTCCCTTTCTTTTAAATTCTCCATATACTTATGTTTGATCACTATTTTATGTGATAATGACACTCGTGATACATTATTTTATTTTATTTATCTTTTTCATTAATTTGATCTCTCCCATGTGTATATTGGTGTGGATATTTGGTAGAAATTAAAATAGAAATCTTTGTCAATTTGTAAAGATAAATCAAAAGAAATCACCTAAACAATTCACCGAAAAATTAATTAAGAAAATTACGACATTTAAGGAAGCTAATTAACTAAAATTTTGAGGAGTTCAATCCAAATCATTCTCTTCAGACCTATCTTTAAAACTCCAAGGAGCTCGATCCAAATCATCCTCCTCGGACCTATCTCCAAAACTTTGAGAAGCTCGATCCAATTCATCCTCCTCGGACCTATCACCAAAATTTCGAGGAGTTTGATCCAAGCCACCCTGTTCAGACCTATCTCCAAAACTTCGAGGAGTTCGATCCAAGTCATCCTCCTCAGATCTATCGCCAAAATTTCGTGGAGTTCGATCCAAGTCATCCTTCTCAAACTTATCGCCAAAACTCCGAGGAGTTCAATCTAAGTTATCCTTCTCGAAACTATCTCCAAAACTCTGAGGAGTTTGATCCAGGTCATCCTCCTTGGACCTATCACCAAAACACCTAGGATTTAGATCCAAGTCATCCTCCTGGACCTATTTCCAAAATTTTGAGGAGTTAGATTCAGGTTATCCTCCTCTGACCTATCACCAAAACTCCAAGGAGTTCGATTCAAGTAATCCACCTCGGACTTATCTCCAAAACTCTGAGGAGTTCAGGCCAAGTCATCCTCATTGGACTCATCTCCAAAAATTAGAAGAGTTTATGCCAAGTTCTACTCCTTGGACTTATCTCTAGATACCGAGGAACTCACTTCGAGTTAAGTCCCTCAAACTCTACACTCACTTTCGAGGAGGTAGTGCTAAGCTATTAGGCCTCCTCAAAGTCTACATTCCCTTCTGAGGAGGTAGCACTGAGCTATTAGGCCTCCTCGGAGTCTACACTCACTTCCGAGGAGGTATCACCAAGCTATTAGGCTTCCTCGGAGTCTACATTCCCTTCCTAGGAGGTAGCACTAGGCTCTTAAGCCTCCTCGGTGTGTACATTCTCTTCCAAGAAGGTAGTCCCGTGCTATCAATCTTCCTTAGGCCCAGAATATTTAAAGTGTAGCCTCGAGCTATCCCCCAATTTGCTTGAAGAAGTTCGAGTCTCTCTACCTTCTCAGTACTCGAGTACCCTCACAATCTCTAACTTGACCTGAACTACACAGAAAGGAATCATATTCTAAACATCCTACTTCTTCAATCACATAACTTCGTTCAAGGAAGTGGGGGACATCTGATGGAGGGGAAAATTTCTCATCCAATGACATGATGACATGTGACTCCCGTTAAGGGTAAAAAGGTAATTATACAATCATCCTATAACATTGTGACATGTGACAACCCTCAAGGGAAAAAAAATAATCTCACGACTTAAACAAATCAACCAATCAAAAGGCTAAATGTTACAAATGGCATAATGATAATTTCACTATAACATTCCAGCTTACTGATAACTCAATATGAGATTTTAATCTTATCACGATACTTAATCATTCTCCTAATTGGATTCTACTCCAAAACACTATTTAAGGGGGCTTTCTACAGGTACGCATGATTTTTCTTTTCTTTTTTTTTTCTACACACACATAATTCTCTTTGAATTCTCCAAGTCTCCCATTACCACAAAGCCCTACACTAACTTAGGCATCGGAGTGTCCCCCCGAAGGCACAACCTTTTCTATCCTCTGATAAATTTTAGAATTTCATCTTGTTTCGTGTGCGCAGGTACCATATTCTGGCTTTGTAACTATTTAGGAAATTTTTGGCATCAACAAATATACTAACAGAAGCAAAATTTTCTTCTCACCCATAAGTATGCCTAGTAATACTAGGTCACGTATAGTCTCCTACAACTTGATTAGCTAAGTGAACCTATGTAAGTAGTAAAATGGATGGGAAATAAAAGAGATGTTAGGTCATGTAAATTAATTTAGTTTTAGCGATAAATTTTTTAAAATATTATCGCTAAAACTAAATTAGTTTATGTAAATTTAATTAATTTTGAAATGAATTTTTAGTATTAATGCACAATGTGAATTTTCGATGAATATAATTCCATGAAAATATTGAAACCTATATAGAAAAAAATATATATTATTCTTTTATTAATTAATACTTTTAGCAACCATGTGTCAATCGGTTAAAATTTTAAAAATCTAAAAAAGATAAAGTAATTAATTATTGTTAGAGTTGAAATAATAATATATTATTAGGAGATAAATAAGAATAAATGTAATTTTTAACTATTTAGTTGTGTGTTTATTTAAAAAGATTAATTTATATTAATTATATATTATATTTAATTCATATTTATTATATTATATTGTATTGATGATTGATAAGAAATAAATATCTTTTATACCATGGCACAACCACAACGTAAATTCATATATATATATATATATATATATATATATATATATATATATTAAATTATTTATATTGAGAATTAAGATTTTTAACTATCTATATTGATATGAATACTTTACTGCAACTTGATTTTTTTTTTTTTTTTTTTTTTTGTTCATGAGGGTAATTAGGGGGTTCTTAATTTGATTTGCTTGTCTTTTTTTTCTTTTATGTTGGAGAAATTGACTGAAGTATTCCACCTATTGAACGAATTTGTTTTTTAAAATAAGACAGTTTTTATCATAAAGATGTCATATTATCAAATAAAAAATAAATAAATTATATCACTAATCCTTACAATTTAACATATAATTCAAATTAGTCTGTAAAAATTCTGCTCTAGGAATCTCCTCTTTCTTGACCTCGTCTCTTTCTTATGGCCGCAACCCCTTAAAAATAGTAAAACTATATGACGTTATAATTTGTTACTAGTTTTTAACCTGTTGAAATAAGTTCCCCGATAAATCAATTGGACGGCACATATTCGATCCAAACAGAATATTACAGAAAAGGGAGATTCTTTATTTATTGCCCCACTTTACGATTGTTCTCATGTGTTGCAATCATACCACGAGAATGTGATTAAGAATATATGCTTGCTACTCCCCATGTTAAAGGAGATCTCTCTTTCTTTCAATGACAATAATGTAAGTTTATTGGTATTGATACGCAACAGAATTTTAAAAGTTTCCTATATCAATAAACTTAATCCCATGAATTTCTCTACGAATCTATAAGAATGATAATCCATCTCCATACAAGGTTAGAAATTTTATACTTTTATGAAGATTTTGATTGAGAATTCGATGTAAAGTTTATGAGCCGTTTAAACGTCCAACCTCTAAGCATATCCACAAGAGCAACTAGGAACAATGATCTCCTTCTTCAGGATGTCGAACAACATGAAAATAAGAGGACTAGGGCTGTCCAAAAAATCCCTGAGTGTTAGCTCTGAAAATTCGACAATTGAGGGAGAGAAAGAGAGTCTAAAATCTAATTTTAGTCACACAAAAATTGTGTTAGGATTTCTATCAAATAGAACCTTTACTCCTAAAAGCTCTAGGATTTTTAGAATTGCAATTAAGTCCTGGTTTAATTAATTATTTGAAATCTCCCTATTAGCTAATTAGTTTTTCTTAATCCCGCAATTGCCTAATTGTGTGTGATCCTTTGCGCTAGTAGTAGGTTATAACTTTTCGTAACAATTAGATCCCATCAAATTAATTAAAACCTCTTCTAATTTTAATTCAAATTAAAAATCCTTTTAATTATTCCATTAACTAAGAATTAATTATAATTAATTCTTAATGGTTTCTACAAATCATGATTGACATCTAGCAGTATGTTATAACTACTAAGACAATATGAATTACTATGAACTTTTTCGTTGTCAGTTACCGTACAGTTCAATCATTACATTATGCAATGTTCCTGATAAAGCCTAAGGCATGGATTTACCATCAAGCCTTAATTATTTAATCATATATATCTAGATCTCAAGTCCATAACATAAATGGTGAAATTATAAATTTATTTCTAATTTCCACCCCACCTTGCCCAAGGAATTTCTAAGCTATGACTTAATCAGATCACATAATACATTCTCTCTCTTTTACTGAGGGTGATGAATCATCTATTGTACACTCATATACTTCCATGCATAAGTGGTCATACCCAATTTCTACCCTTTTGTGACCCTTGATTATGAATCACATAATTCATAAACTATTTTTGAATTTGATCATTCAAGAACATATTTCAAGAAATTTATGATAAAAGCTTTGTGAAGGTAATCTTTTCTTTTCTTGTACTTTTCATATAGTAATCATGATTTTAAGAGCTTAAAACTTCATATTCTTATAAAATGAATTTGGAATTGATTCAAGATAAAAAGAAAGAAATTTAATTGGAACTTTGAATTTGAAACTAAGATGGAAATGCATACATGTATACATGCAGTTAACCCATTATAAGGGTTTAAATGTAGTTATAAGATAATAATATTGGGTAAGCATATTCTTGTTAGGAGGAGGTTAAACATCTGTTGGTGTCGCTGAGAGGAGTGCAAAAGGCAAGAAAGTGATCCACGTATAGCATTTACTGCTTCGGGATGATTTCATTTACTATTAGTGAGCGAGAAGAAGTAAGAAATATGAATAAAACTTGAAATGGATTATAAGTGAGAAATCTAAGGAGTATAATATGAATATGTTAAATTGATGAAATACAAGTTATAAGTATGAATTTAATGATATAGGAGAAACATAATTCCTAATGATATTAATTTGAAGAAAAGACTAGATGTATGAAAATATATGATGAAATGATGTGAATATTATTCCTGAATGGATGTGTAAATCTTATAAATTTGATTATTTTGAAAAATTGGAAATTTATGGTGTAATTATTTGATTTACATGTTGTTATTATGATGCTTCCTTGTATCTTATTGTACATATGCATTGTCGACCCACAAATGTGGAGTGTGGTCCGGGGAAAGCTAGAATCGTGGCTGGTCTCGACGAATGAGTGCCAAAATGTTGGGAGATGTCCTTAACAACTGTATCAAAGATTAGTATGGATACCAAAAAATGGATGAAGATACCCATACTTGAGTTATAATATGGATGACATGTGAAGTGGAAGAAAGAAGAAAATTTTGCATATGAATTCATGACATATACTATTATTTTTAATGAAATGTTGATACATTAATATGATTCTGAAATCTTGTGATGAGATGATTGTGAAATTTTGTGAAAAATTATGTTGAATTGGATATTTTGAATGATATCTATCTATTGAATGAAATACATGAGATATAACATGATATGAAAAAGCATGATTAATGACTTGAATATCGATTTTAATAAAAATTATGAATTAAAGTATACAATTCGAATACTTCTGGTAAATTGAACATCACTAAGCTTATAAAGGTTGCAGACAAGAAGGTTGATAGAATCCCTTGATTTGAGGCTTGTTCGCTAGTATCTAGGTGGGTCCCTATGGTCGGCATCCTCAGAAAAGAAAAATATTTGTGATATTTGTAAATGAGTCTTGTACATAAACATGCATGAATGGAAGTACTTTTATGAAATATGTAATAAACTTTTGTATCTCCTCTATAAAAGACTTGAGGCGTAAATGTTGTAATTATCTTTCAAGTTATGGAAAAATTGTTGCATGCTTCGTGCTAAAGGTGACGATAACATCTTAGATGGGCCTGTCCGGGATGGGTTATTACAATTTTGGTATTAGAGTTATAGCTTTAAGGTTCTGTAGACTGCATGAAATTGGTATTGTGGTTTCTAAAATAAATTCTTTTGATGTAGGTCTAAGGATGCCGCATGGACATAGTAGACATAGAGCTAGAGTAATAAGACGAAGATAGAATTTCCCCTTTGTTTAGAAGAGAGAAGGTTAAAGTTGATGTTGATTCTATGGTTCCTGATAGGGAACATGTAAATAGTGCGCCTGATGCTACTAGTTGTGCAATGAGAAATTCTGAGGTTGAAAGAGATGAGTTAAGAGGAGCTCTTACTCAGGCTCTTGATAGATTGAATCTGGCTGAAGGTGGAGTTGATGATCCATAGCATAGGTTGCATAAACAGACTAGGTAGAATCTAAACCTAGCAGTGGATTTTGTGAGAATTCTGGAGGTACATGATAACTAGAGAAGAGATGGTAGTTTTGTTGTTGAGATGCAGGGAGACAATTTTGCCAGATTTATTAAGTTGAAACCCCCATCCTTTAAGGAATCTGAAGACCCATTTGAGGCTGAATTGTGGATTAAATGAGTAAAGAATTTGTTCAGGGTATTACTAGTTACTAATAGGCAAAAGGTTACCTTTGTATCTGTAATACCCGTCTTCTTAAAGTAAGGGTAAAGAAGTAATTTGATAAATATTACATAGAATTAAAAAAAAACATACATGAAATATTTATTATTGAATGAAATAAGTGTTTTGGAAAAAAAAAGTTTTAGATGTTGTTATAGAAAAAGAAAAAAAAAAGAAAAAGTTTTGGATGTTGCCACAGAAGAAAAAAAATGCATGTTAGACAACAAAGCAGAATGGTGGCAAAGGAGTTTGGCAGTGAAACAATTTTAATATAAAAACAAATTTTTTATTGTTTTGTTTTATTATTTTTACCAAATTCTGTTTGGTTTCCTTATTTCTTCAATTTAAATTTCTCTCTTTCTTTAAACACCTAGCGACTTAAAGAAAGGTTGAAAGATTGAAAATTTTGAAGAAGTTTACGAGAGAATTTTAAAGAGATTCGAGGGAAGCTTTAGGAAAAACAAAGGGTAATAATGTGAATTTTATTTTTGGAATTATGCATACATGAAATTACTCGGAATTTAATGTAGAAATTTAAAGGGTGTGAATTATGGAAGAATTGAAGAATAAATCAGAAATTTTAATATAAATACTATATTAGGTGTTGACGATCAGCAATTAGGTGAAATTGCTGAAATGAGCAGGAAAGGCAATGAGTGATCCACGAGTAGCTTTAAGTGCTACGTGGTGAGTTAGATTTACTTTTGGTAATCAAGATAAATATGAAATATAAAGTGATGATATTTGAATTAATTATTGAACTACAATGATTGGATGATTTATGAAAGTTGATTGATTGATATTATATGAATAATTGATATGTTCAAAAGTTATTATATGAGAAGTAATATTAATGAAATAATGGGTTGATTAAATATATAATGAAAGGATAAATAAAATTCTCAACAAGCTATGATTGAGAAATTGATATGATATACGAGGAGATAATTTAATGAATATGATAAAAATAATAATTTTGAGAAAGAGCTGGATAGCTAAATTGAATACTTGAATGTATGCTTGTTTTATTTATTGCTCATATGCATATTTCATATTATTGTTCATCTGCATGAAAATAAAATAACCGGGAAGATAACCGGTATAAATGAAAATAAAATAACCATGGCAACCGGTATATTATGAAAATAAAAGAACCGAGAAGGCAGCCGGTCTAAATGAAAATTAAAAAACCGTGATAGTCGATATAGTTGAAAATAAAAGAACCGGGAAGGTAGCCGGTCTAAATGAAAATAAAAGAACAGTGATAGCCGGTATAGCTGAAAATAAAAGAACCGGGAAGGCAACCGGTCTAAATGAAAATAAAAGAACTGGGAAGGTAGCCGGTCTAAGCTAAAACATGTCGACATGTGGGAAGAAGTTCCCAACTGATAATGTAAAATGATGTGATAATTTAAATTAATGCATTACATTTGTTTTAAATATTGATTATTATTGCTTGAGATGATAAAGTATTATTCTTAATTGTGAATTTATTGATAGATGAATGAGTCTCACAAAAAGACAGATATGATGAGAAGGAAATATGAAAGTAGGATAATATAAGAATTATCTAAGTGATTGATTATATACTGTGAACTTCATAACGAGGTAATTATGAGGTTGAATCGATAGTCTCAGGATGATTAAATATATGAGAAGAAAGATTGATATCTTTGATGATTAACTTAAGAAGAGATTGATACATGATGTGGATTATGATATGAGTAGTGTTAATAGAATGCTATTATCGATTTATATGGGATATAGATGAATGAATATTGGAAGACTATTTGAACAATTGAATTATAAGATGTGACTGAAATTATACAAATTGAATACTTATAGTAAATTTAATTCACTAAGCTTGTGAAGCTCACTCTTCATTGTTAAATAATTTCATGTAGCAGGCAGGACAGATAGAATTTTGAGCTGAGATTCAAACTAAATCATTTTCTATAAGCCACGTGGTCCACATCCTCGGACTAATAAAAAAAATATTTGTAAATATTCATGCATTATATGTTGTATATATTATTTTAGTTTAAATTTTAATAATGTAACTCCCCTGTTGAAGGTTGAGATTGATGTGTATGTGTGTTTGTGTGGATATATATGCACATTCAGTTGATGTACGTTTTTATATTGTTGCATATGTGTCGTGCTGGGATTTCAAAATGTGACAACATCGTCTCGAGGGTGGCCAACCCGGGATAGGTTGTTACAATTTTGGTATCAAAGCATTAGGTTTTATGATTCTATAGACTGCAGAATAAGAAATAAAATGGAAGATTAAAATAAATTATATTTTAATGCATAGTCTAAGGATGTCGCGTTGACATGGGAGACCTAGGGTTAGAGTTGCTGATCAGAGAGGACATTGTAGGCCCCAATTTTTAGATGAGCTGAGGTTAAGATGGAGGCTGAGTTAAAAGAAGTTTTCTAAAAGGGAAAATGTTGATAGTATAATTGATATTAATATGGGTGTTAGAGAATCTGGAATTGAAAGAGATAAGCTAGGAGAAGATTTTGTTCATGCTCTTGAGAAAAATGAATGTAACAAATGATAGAGTTGATAGTTTATAGCATAGCTTTGATGAACAGGCTAGAATAGTGCTTGAGGTTGTTGTAAATCCAGTAATGGCAGACGTTAAAAATGGGAAGGTGAGTTTATGCACGAGATGTTGGGAGATTGTTTTGTTATATATAAAATTGAATGCTTTATTGTTTAAAGGATCTATGAATCCTTTTGAGCTTGAGCTATGAGTGAAACATGTAGAGAGATTATTTGGTATTTTACCAGTGATTGACAGGCAGAGGGTCGTCTTTGCTTCGTTTGAGTTAGAAGGAGAAGGTTTAGAATGGTGGGAGGATACTCTTCCTAGGATAAGTGCATATGTTGATAGACACTTAACCTGGAATAGGTTTAAGGAGGTTTTCCTTGATAAATAATTTTCTTATACCTTTAGCGCCCAACAAAAGAGAGATTTTATTTATTTGAGGCAAATGTATTTACTATGACTTAGTATGATAGGATATTTGTGGCCTTGTCGAGGTTTGTACCTGAAATGGTAGACCTAGATGAGAAAAAGTGTAAGAGGTTCATAGATGGACTACATTTTTAGATTAAATTGAAACTATCTTATATGAGGTATATGACTTATGCTAGGTTAGTGGATATAGCACTATAGATTTAAAAGGATGTGATGGAGTTTAAAGATATGAGGGATTGGCTGAAGAGGTCTAGATTTGAGGGACCCAGAGATGTTAGTAATATAAGTGTGCAGGGTGGGAGACCACCCCAGAGGAAGCGTTCCTTGTCACAGGGAACTGTAATACAGAGTGAGAGGCAAGCATGATCTATTACTTCTATAGCTCAGAGTAATATTGGTGGGACCTCTAGATTTGGGAGACAGTTTGTGGGAACTAGAAGTTATAGTTGAGGCGGGAGTGTACTACCTAGGGAATGTGGTAAGGTGATAGAAAGACTAGAATGTGTTATAGATGTAATTAGATAAGATATTTATCACAGAATTGTCCTAATTTGAGATGCTTTATATGTAGAAAAGATGGACATATCAATGTTGGTTGATCTTGATGCAAGTCCTTCTTTTGCATCCAGTGTGTTTATGAAGCCTATTGATGTTTATATTAATCATTTGATGCATAATCTTATTGTTGAAATTCCTACTGAAGATAGAATTATGATTAAAACTATTAATTGGGGTTGTGTAATCCGTATGGATGATTGAGAGTTTGAAGTTGATTTGTTTTCTTTGATTTGATTTTGGTGATGAATTGGTTGTCGGCGTATCATGTCTGGGTTGATTGTTTTAAGAAAAAATGTGGTGTTCAAGATACCAAGACAAGAGGAGTTTAACTTTCAGGGAGAACATAAGATATTTGCCAACTGTTTTATTTCTGCCTTGACTACTAGCAAACTACTGAGGAATGGTTGTCAGGGGTATTTAACATATGTTGTGAATCATAGAAAGGAAGATAGAAAGCTGGAAGAAATCTTAATGGTGAAAGATTATTCTAATGTATTTCTTGATGAGTTGTCTAATTTACCTCATAGTAGATAGATTGAGTTTTCTATGGATGTGATTTTGGTTTCTAAACCTATTTCAATAGCACCCTACAAAATGAGATCTGTTGAATTGAGAGAATTAAAGGTTCAACTTTAGGAATTGTTTGACAAATAATTTATTCGACTGATTGTGTCACCATGGGGAGCCTCTGTATTGTTTGTGAAGAAGATAGATAAAACGATGAGATTGTGTATAGACTATAAACAGCTGAATAAGATCACTATTAAGAGAAAATATCCTTTGTCCAGGATAGATGATTTCTTTGAATTGTTGCAGAGAAGAAGGGTCTTTTCGAAGATAAACCTAAGATCAGGTTATCACCAATTAAGGATAAAGGAGAAAGATGTGCGTAAGACTGCTTTTAGGACACGTTATAGTCATAAGTTTCTTGTCATGCCATTTGGGTTGACTAATGCTCCTGCAACATTCATGGACTTGATGAATAAATTGTTTAAACCATTTCTTGATAATTTTGTGGTTGTGTTCATTGATGACATCTTGGTGTATTCTAAGACTAAGGAAGAGAATGTAAAACATTTAGAAATTGTGTTGGAGATTTTGAGGAGAGAAAGATTGTATGCTATAATTTCCTATATGTGAATTTTGGCTGAATGAAATAATTTTCTTAGGGCATGTGCTATCTAGAGATGGCATAATAGTTGATCCACAAAAGGTAGAGGCAATGTTGAGTTAGGAGAGACCAGCTAATGTGACTAAGATTATAATTTTCTTGGGGTTAGTTGGTTATTATAGAAAATTCATTTATAATTTTTCTATTATTACAGTATTGTTGACTAGATTGACTAGGAAAGAGGTGAGATTTGAATGGTCTGGGGAGTATGAGAAAAGTTTCCAATTACTAAAAGAGAAATTGACTACAGCTCTAGTATTGGTGCTTCCTTCTGGTGATGAAGGATTTGTCGTGTATAGTGATGCATCCCATCAAGAGTTGGGATGTGTGTTAATGCAACAATGGGAAGGTAATGGCATATGCTTCTAGGTAATTGAGAAAGCATCAGAGAAATTACCATACCCATGACTTAGAGTTGGCTGCTATAGTGTTTGTTTTAAAGATTTGGAGACATCATCTATATGGAGCCACTTGTGAGATATTCACTAATCATAAGAGTTTGACATACTTACCTACCAAGAGAGAGTTGAATTTGAAGGAAATATGGTGGATGGAGTTGATTAGTGACTATGATTTTACAATTCACTATCATCTAGAAAAGACGAAGGTGGTAGCTGATGCATTGAGTAGAAAATCTACAGGAGGATTAACTGCTATTGAGAGTCATGATGTGAAATTGATGATAGATTTAAGAGAAATAAGAATGAAGTTGAATATTAGTGATAGAGGATCATTGTTAGCAAATATGATTGTATAGTCATCCATAGTAAATGCTTGTTAGAGAAGCAAGGTAGAAATGAAGAGATAGAAAAGATTAAGCAAGAAGTGCTTACTAGAAAGCAATATGAGTTCAAAATTAGAAATGAGGGTATCTTGGTATTAGAACATAGGATTTTTGTTCCCAATGATGCTGTGTTGAGAAAGGAGATATTGAGAAAGGCACATGATGATGTATATTCGATGCACCCGAGTAACAATAAGATGTATAAAGGATTGAGACTGAATTACTGGTGGTCAGGATTAAAGAGGGATGTAGCTGAATATATTTCTAGATGTTTGGTTTGTTAGTAAGTGAAGTCAGAGAATAAACATCTAGAAGGCTTACTACAACCTATTCTTGTGCTTGAATGACCATAGAAAAATGTGAGTATAGATTTTGTTTCTGGATTTTCCTGTACCCAAAGAGGTTTTAATGTTGTGTGGGTGATTGCAGATAGATTATCTAAATTATCTCATTTCTTCCTATTAATACTACTTGGAGTCATAAAAAGTTAACTGAACTATATGTAGCTGAGATAGTAAGATAGCATGGGGTACCTTTAAGCATAGTATCAGGTAGAAATTCTAGATTTATATCGAGATTCTGAGAGGCTTTCAGAAAGCCATGTGTATACAATTGTAGTTTAGTACAACTTTTCATCCTCAAATAGATGAGCAGGCATAAAAGATTATTAAAGTACTAGAAGATATGTTGAGGGCAAATGTGATGACTTTATCAGTGAGTTGGGATGCTTACTTGCCATTGATTGAATTTTCTTATAATAATCAACATCAATCTAGTATTAGAATGGCACCATTTGAGGCATTGTATGATAGGAGGTGTAGAACTCCTATATGTTGGGGAGGTGTAGAACTCCTATATGTTGGGGAGGAGTGGAAGAGAGAAATATATTTGGTCTATAAATTATTGAGTTAACAACTGAGAAGATCAAACTGGTTAGAGAGAACCTTAAAGTAGCACAAAGTACACCAAATAACTATGCTAACAATAGAAGAAGATCTCTTGAGTTTCAAGTAGATGGCATATTGGACAGCTTATAAAACTCAAATTGGCATGTCTCCATACCGCCTAGTCTTTAAGAAAGCATGCCATCTCCCAGTAGAATTAGAGCATCGAGCATATTGGGCCATAATGTAGTTCAATTTCGATATGAAATAAGCGGGAGAGAAGAGGAAGCTGCACTTAAATGAGCTGGAGGAACTAAGGTATGATGCTTATGAGACGCCAAACTGTACAAAGAATAGACAAAAGCATGTCATGATAAACAATTGGTTAGGAAAGAGTTTCATGTGAGACAAAAGGTATTACAATACGACTCAAGGTTAAGACTGTTCCCAGGCAAACTCAAGTCCAGATGGTATGGTCCATATGTGGTCACCAAGGTCTCTCCTCATGGTGCTTTAGAGGTCCATGGTCCCAATGAAAATCAGGCCTTCACGGTAAATGGACACAGAGCCAAACCATACCTTGATATTAACTTACCTCCTAGAGATGAGGACTTGGCACTTCAATCTGTGCAGTATGCAGCTGAACCAAGAGCACTTGAGCCACAAGAGGTGGGCCCTAAGTGCTCCCTTCAAAGAGAGTAGCACTGTATCAAGAGACCGCTTGAGCCGTTCCACCTTTGACAATCATATAGCTCAAGCGCCTCTACTAAGGTTAGTGGTACTGAGGCCATTAAAGTATGGTACGGTTGTATCGTTACTAGTTCTTCTCCTTATTCATTTCATTATTTTAATCCTTTTATATTTCATTACTATCAGCTTTTTTTGAACTGCGATCGAGCGCACTACATAGTGGGCTCGAGCGCACTCTTGCCCTGTGCTCTATTACACACGAGCGCATCACACTATGCACTTGATCATAAGCACGATCGAGTGCATTTCACCATGCGCTCGAGCGCACTCGGGCAGAAGGTCACATGTTTAAAACACCTGATGTTGTTAATACTTCTCACACTTACTCTCTCTTGCGCACACTGTCTCTCACACTCTCGCCCTCTCAACCTCGCACATCACTCACAGCACTCTAACTCTCTCAACCTCTTACTCCATCTTATTTCCTGTAAAAACATACCTCCTTATCCCACATTTTATTCCCCTATCATGATCGTACATCCCCTCACACACACCCTCACTTTCCCGTACCCACTAAGTATGCCCATACCCATTTTTTTTTTCTTTTCGACTTAGATACACACAATCACACACGGTCTTAGATTTACATTGTACTAATTATATATCTCTACCATGTGTTGTGATTGTCTATGATGTTTGCAGGAGGTTAAAATCACGTTTATAAAAATTCTCACAGCTTCGTGTCTTCGTTGCCCAGGACCTGTTCGCCAAATTGCCTGACCCAGTGCGCTCAAGCGCTAAGCTCCTGCGATCAAGCATAGTACACCAAGTGCGATCGTGCGCACACCAGTTGTGATCGAGCACACATTGAACAGTAGGTCACCCAATATGTCTCAACAGGCAGCCTCCACTTCCTGAGCCTCCGGCAATCGTTCCCAGCCCACCCGACCTAATTTTGAGCAGTATGACATCCTGTTCGAGACTACGTTCAGCATTGATGAAGACTTCAAGAGCTTGGACGCAACAAGATGGGCAGTCTAAGAGTTCAAGGCCCGAGGTCTCAAGCAGTTGTTCAAGCTAGTCTGTTCGACGGCTTACACCAGATTCGTGGTCGACTTCTACGAGAACTTGACCTATGACTGCACCCGGCCAGAGATCTTATCCTCTTCGGTCCAAGGCAGATTCATAGAGTTGACCACCATCGACATCGCCAATTCCCTCCATTGTCGTGATGTGTCCCCTCCGGAGGACAGCCATATAGAGGAGCAGCCAGACCTGTTTTCTCTGCTACATATCATAGAGGACATATCTGCAGGCCAGTATGCGGACCGACACAACAATGCGGGGAGCCAATCGAGGTTGCCTCCCCGCTTATGGTTTATGGATTTCGTCTTCCATTGTAATGTGTGCCCTTTGGGGCACAAGACTCAGAGGAGGGATCAGTTTCTACAGGCTCTCTATACCTTTCACCGGGGTCACTGGTACTTCATCCTAGCCATCATATGGAGTCAGATACACAAGTTCTGGGACCATGTGCATAGCCGTCAGACCACCACGGCTAATGCATTGGGGCTCCCCTTCCTCTTCTTGCTTAGTCACATCTTCAAGAAGAAGGGGATCAGAGGCTCCTCCGTCGAGGACCAATTAGCGAGCATCCTTTCTTCGTGAGGGCCCAGTGGAGCCTCAGCCAGTCCCATATGCCCCGAGGACCCTGGGTGTATATTCTTGTGGCTGAGCCTATGGTTGATGATCCGATGGATGCCGAGCACCCGACAGTGAGCCATACATGGGAGGAGGACCAACCAGACGTGGGGTCCACAGAGTATCAACACCTTCTCGAGGAGTTGTCCTCCTTCCGCTATGAGCTATCAAACATCCGTCAATAGGACAATAAGGCGATCTGATTGATTCATCATCGGATAGATGGATTGGAGGAACAGTTTGCATGCTTAGAGGCGATACTATAGGCTATCCTTGATCGCCTACCTCCGGCGCTCGGTACCTCTTCGACTGCACCACCCGATGAGCAGCAGTGAGAGGATACCCCGTCTAGCTGAAGACATAAAACTTAGCGTTCATGGGAGGCACCCCACAACATATCCTTTTTATTATAGTATTTTCTTTTATTTTTAATAGTTATGTTTATTTACATTTTTATTATCCATATTTTTGTTTTCCGGTACAATGTTTATTTTTCTTTTTCAGGAACATAGTGCGTGCATCTAGTTCAAGTTTGGGGGTGTGCTCCGAGCCATGCCAACAATATAGTTCTCCAACTCTCAGATTAGATCTTTCCATGTCACTCACACATTGGGGACAATGTGTATATTAAGTTTGGGGGTAGGGAGAAACACATGCACACACTAGGTCCCAGTTTTTTTATTATTTTTGAAAAAAAAAAGATAAATGCATGTTCATTTTGTGTTAAAATTTTTTGGTTAATTAAAAACAAATACTATGATAAAACTTCATCAGTAAGCTTAAAATCTAAAACACATAGTCTAATGATAAAGTTTTAAAAGTCTTAATTACCTATCTCAAGGCATTTAGGAATTCACAAGTTTGATCTAAATCTAGCACGAGCACATTAGCACATAATGGTGTGAGGTATGACATATTATCTCTATGTATATGTTTTCATGACCTAACTATAATCGGATAACTTGTTAGATAAACACTTTGGCAATTTCAAAATAAAGAAAAATGTCCATCATGCAAAAAGAGAAAACAAAATGCTCCTAATGATCATTAAATAAAATTTCCATTGAGTAACTAGACCTCTTGCCTCAGTAAGCAGTAAGCGTTCACATCAAAATGTGGGAATTAAGCATTTAATGATCATAAAAAAATTTCACTGAGTAACTGGACCTCTTACCTCAGTAAGCAGTGAGTGTTCACGTCAAAAGGTGGGGACCTTGCAAGGAAGCATTAAGATCAGTTAGTTTCGAAGCCTTTTTTACTCGAGTTAGTAAGTCCTTAGGGGTTTCTTGACACCTAATGCCCTAAAACCATCTGGTTTGGGAGTCATTGGCTAAACACTCGTTACAAGGGTCAATTAGAAAGCTTAATGGAACTCAACTTGGCAAAAATCTCATGATAAAAGAAAAAGAAAAGAAAGAAAGCTATGCCACTTGTGTTCATTCTGATAGGAAATTCGATGAATGTTAAGACACTAAAACACTATATAGTAGAGATATTTGGAAGCTTCATCCTTTTGTGCTAATCCACCACACACTAAGTCGAACTTGTGATGCCTTAAACCAGCCTTGTGTAAGTAATTAGAATTTAAAGCTCTTTTCATTATAAAGATGTGTTTATATTTTAAGCCTACTTATGAACAAATATCATGGTTTTGTGTACAACCCAAATTTTTAAGGAATCGTGAATGATGAGTTTATCTTTAAATTTTATTTCTCAATTAGTTTTTGGTTCTGTATTGCTAAAGGACTAGCAATATGTAAGTTTGGGGGTGTGAGAAGTGCTTAAATATTCATATTTAAGCCCCTTAATTTACATTTGTTAAGCTCTTTGTTTACATATTTTATTATGTTTTACTTCATTTTTGTGTTTTCTGTGTTTGTTATAGGGTTGTGAAGAAAAGAAAGCATTTTGAAGCTTTAAAGGAAGAAAGCTGAAGATCTGGAGACAGTTGCTGCGATCGAGTGCAACATGGCCATGATCGAGCGCACAAGCAACTCGTGAGCACATATAGAGGGCTCGAGCGCACCCATGTGCTCGAGTGCAACATAGCTGCGATCGAGTGCACACGCACAAGAAGGGCGGCAGAGCCAGTTTTGGAAATAATTCTTCCAGACCTATTTTGGAAATTATGGTTTCGAGGCACCCTTAGAACCCTATATATAGACTTGTTAAACACAAAAAAGAGATATCCTTCTTTTTATCTTTTACTTTTGCTTGAAGTTGTAAGCTTTGGAGAGGAATTGACGACTCGTCTCCATAGTATTCTTCAGGATTTATATTTTCCATTCAGTTTATGTTATGATGATGTTTATCTTAGACAGCATGTGTAACTAACTCTTTATAGGGCTCGATTGAAGCCCTAATTATGCTTTTCCACATATATATTCATTGATTGCCTTTGCCAATAGCCTTGATTATGATGCTTTATTGATTAATTCTTGTTTTATTGAATTCCTCATATATGTGTGTCTGATCAACGTATGCATGTGGTATGGATTAGTTAGTTAGATCAATTTGGATGACCGAGTCCTGGGTCTGACGCTGGTAACAAAAGAAATCTACACCGGATTCTTGGGTTAATCAACATGAGAAACCGGGAGTATACACCATACCCTAGGTCTCGTGTGGTTGTCGATTTCCACAAATCTTATGCTCTCTTAAGGAACAACTCAGCATACACCATGCTGAATTCCTTAAGAAAGAAAAGAGTTAGAGTAGATACCATGCCTAACTCATTGCTTAGGGAAATCAATAGCTTAAGGAGTAGATACCATGCCCTTAGGTTGACAACCATTAGGTATTCATGGTAAGGCTAGAGCATTGGCACATTACTCAGTGGAAAAGTATAATTAGTGGTGAATATCAAAGCCCTATGTTCTTATTATTATTAATTCACACTCAATTGTTATTTTTATCTTCTTATATTGAGAAACTGATTCTAAAACGAAATTCACCAATCCCTGTGGAAATTATCTCATACTTGCACACTATGCTACTACTGACTTTGTGCACTTGCAAGTAAAACTGTACGATTATTTGTTTATTTATTTAGGTAGATAAACGCGCAACATATTTAGGGTTGATTTAAGCCTGAATTACACATTTATGCCTTAATAATTCTAAAGTGTCATTCTTGGTATATTGATTTATGGTTTCGGAAGGACAAAATGAAGAGAAACCTAATTTTAGGGTTCCATCCCACAGCGAGGCATGGTTTACGCCGCGGCCACCAGAACCATTAAGAAAGCTGGGATCAGGCATTTGTGCCACGGCGAGGCAAGGTGTGCGCTGCAGCCACCAACACCATTAACAAGCATGAACCAAGGGTGGCGCCACGGAGAGGCAAGGTCTGTGCTGCAGCGCAAGAGGGTTTTCACAACCGTGTCACAGCCTCCCCTTTCTGTGCCGCAGCACGAGCGCGATTCCCCTGTTTTTGTTTTACAACCTTATTAGGGCTTTAATGACATTTCTTGACCCGAAAATACCCTTGAACCTTTTGGGGTATTAATAAAACACTTAGGTTTTGCTGAAAATGAGGCCGGAATTAGGAGAGCTACCATATTCTTCTTCATTAAGGTGATCAAGCATAAGCCTAATGTCCAACTAAAACTCTAAGCAAGGCAAAGGAATGAATTCCTAGGTGTAGTTGTTCTTATTTCTATCCTTGATTCAGTTGTATGGATTGATTATTAAACATTGTTTATGATTTACTCTTTGATTAAGAAGGTGAGGATTTACTCCTAATCCGATGGTTTCATCTTTCTCCTCCATGTAAGTCTAGTTAAGCTCTTCTTATGTCAAGCTGTTAGATGTGATTGATTTCGGTAGATTTATCTTATTGGTTTGTCTATTATTGTGGTATTGTTATTGAAATATATTGTCGTTTCTTGATAATTTATAAGATAAGTCATGTGTGTTTGAATTGGAATGAAAGAGTAATTTGTAGCAATTACATTAGAGTGTTTATGTACTTTGATTGAATATTTACCAATTGTTTGTTTAGGATGTGAAACTAGCAAATGAGATAAAACAATTGAGTGAAGATAAGAATAAGGCAACGAACTTAGGAAGGATTCCTGGAACCTTCTTATTTCTTTATTGAATCCTTCGTCATATTTTCACAACTCTTTCATATAATTTCATTCGTAAAACAAAGATTTTCTTATTTGAGTTTTAGCTTTTTGTGTTAAGGTTTACACCTTCTCTCGTAGTTCGCTTTCCTCATGGGATTGACACCTCATCTATACACAATAATCGCGTGTTAGTTTAATTGTAATCAAATTTTGGCGCCGTTACCGGGGAAACGCACTTAAGTACAAGGAAGATTGTCAACTTTGAGACAAGACGGTAATATTGTTCTTTGCTCTTTGTTTTGATTTTCTAATTTTTTGTTTTATTCATTTCCTCTCTAATTCCTTTGGTGTATGCGTAGGCTAAGAGATGCACGAGGTAGATTCATTAAAGGACCCGAAATAGAGTTACCCTCTCCTTCCGCGTCCGATAGTGAAAGCTCTCCTAGATTAAATCATAGTGCACACCCAAATGAGAATTCAGAGAATTCTGTTAACATGACTGTTGTGAGTTTTAAATTACTCGCAAGCACACGAGTCGTTTGCAATATAGTGTTGTGCAAGTGTGAAGTCGAATCCACAGGGAATTGCGTTGTGAAAATATAATTTTATCTAAACTAACCTTATCTTAACCAAGTTCCGAATTTTGAATTGTATTTTTCAAAAAAAATATAAACTAAACTAAATTGATTTAAAAACAAATGATAAAAACACTAAGGTTTCTGAATCCACCCTACCAAAGTAAAGCATATATCTTCATGTTCTATATAAAAGAGATTTATCAAATGATTCCATGAATCCAACTTTAAACAAATCACAACAAATATCCTAATTAAACCAAAACCATCCAATGTATCCGTTTAATTTACAAATCACAAAGGATATCCAATTTAATCAAAATGATTCGATGTATCCATCAGATGAAACACATGGAATATCCAACTTGAACAATTTAAAAACTATCAATCATAAGAATTTACTCAAACAATTGAAATAGAACATTTAATACTAAAAATATCATAATTGTACGAACATATCTGAAAATATAATGCTAAACAACGGAAATGCTTCATCTTCAACCTTAGCTGAAGATTTTAGCCACTCATGATTATGAAACTAAATATCACAATTAAAGTGCTAAGCATTAAAACTAAAAATAAATAAATTAAAACTGACTATACATTAAGAGAAATTCCACTCGCAGTTGTTGAGTAGCGCTTCCCCCCTTTGTAGCAAAACCCTTGGAGATCCACCATAATGCTAGTAGAAGTCCTCCAAATTGCATCAAAATGGCATTTGGATTCCTTACTAAAGATAAAGTGAAGAGGAGCTTATATAGGAAAACACCACGAGTGCAATGTGTTTCCAATCCGATGTGGGATACTGCAGATTCTAGCTTTTGCTCTTTGACCTTTGTCTACTAAAACTGCCATAACTTTCTCTATAAAAATCATTTTATGGATCCATAAAATTCCTCAGAAAATAGACATCCAGATCTTTCCAAGCATATATGGCATATCTCCTGGTTCTTCCTGAATCAATACAGTTTAATCCTCAAAAATGGCTGATCTGTCACGCTGAAATCATGCACAGCCTGACCTTTGTCTACTAAAACTGCCATAACTTTCTCTAGAAAAATCATTTTATTGATCCGTAAAATTCCCCAGAAAACAGACATCCGGATCTTTCCAAGCATATATGGATCATCTCCTAGTTCTTCCTGAATCAATGCAGTTTAATCCTCAAAAATAGCTGACTTGTACGAGCAATTCTGGCAATTTAGTGAAACTCCTTTCCAAGCTTGTAAACCTGTAAAACAACGAAAAACAACTCAAAGTAACAAATTCGTAAGCTGACAAATATAAATTAAGGGGCCAAAATATGCAATATTTAGCACTCATCAAATACCCCCAAACTTATATTTTGCTAGTCCCTTAGCAAAACAAAATAAAAGACTAAATGAAAAACAAAGAACATAAAGATAAGTTCATCACTCATGGTATCCAAAAATTTAAGGAGCACATATCACCATGACATTCATTCATGAGAAAGCTTAAAAAGATAAACCCATCTTCGCAATGAATAGAAATGTTAAAATCTAATTACTTACAAAAGGCAGGTTAAGGCATCACAAGTCTGACACTGTGTAAAGTGAATTAGCATATAAAAATGAAGCTTCCAAATAACTCCAATGTGTAAGGTCTCCATGTCTCATGATTCATCGAATTTCCCATCAGAATGAACAAAAATGGCATAGTCTTTATTTTCTTCTCCTTTTTTTTATTATAAGGCTCTGCTATGTTTAGTTCCCTTAAGCTTTCTAATTGACCGATGTAGCAAGTGTTGAGTCAATGACTCCCAAACCATATGGTTTTAGGGCATTAGGTGTAAAGACACCCCTAAGGACTTACTAACTTGAGTCAAAAAGGCTACGAAATTAAACTGGCCTTAATACTACCAAGCAAAATTCCCACCTTTTGACGTAAACACTCACTGCTTACTGAGGCAAGTGGTCCAGTTACTCAGTGGAAAGTTTATTTATGATAATCAAATTTTTTTATTTTTTTTTGTACTTTTTTATGCCAAAGTGTTTATCCAACAAGTCATCCAGTTTCAGTTAAGACAAGGAAATGTACACATTAAAATCACATGTCATACCTCACACAATTTGTGCTAATGTGCTCGTGTTAGATTAGATCAAACATGTGAATTCTCAAATGCCTAAAGTGAGTAACTAAATTTTAAAAATTTATCACCAGATCATGTGTTCAAAATTTTAAGCTCACCAATGACATCACATCACATAAATTGTTTAGATCAACCAAAATTTCAAAATAACATGAGCATGCATTTATCTTCTTTCTTTTTCTTTTTTTTAAATGAAGAAAAACAACGATAAATTAGGACAAAGTGTGTGTAATGTGTCTCCCATACCCCCAAACTTAAATTACACATTGACCCCAATGTGTGAATAATATGAAAAGAGCTGACCTGGGATATAGAGAACTATATGGACTGGTGTGGCTCATAGCATACCCCCAAACTTGATCTGAAGTACGCTTTGTCCCTGAAAAAATAAAGACAGGAAAACAAAAAAAACACTAGAAATAAATAGTAACAAGAAATATATAAAATAATAAACAAACAGAAAGGATATGTTGTGGGTGCCTCCAATGAGCGCTAAGTTTAACGTCTTCAGCCATACCCAACATTAGTAATTGTGCCCAGCTAAGCGCTCCATCATCTGATCAATAAATAGGAGTGGAAAATGATCATTCCTTGTGGTAGCATTCAACTTACGGTAGTCTATACTCACTCTCCATCCTGACTGTACACGAGTTGGAACCAATTCGTCGTCTTTATTCATCACTACCGAAAATCCAGCCTGTTTTGGCATGACATGAATCGGGCTCACCCACTCGCTATCAAATATTGGATAAATGATCCTTACATCCAACAGCTTAATCACTACAGTCCTCACAACCTCTTGCATAGCTGGGTTGACCCTTCTTTGTGGCTCCCTCGATGGCTTGGCATTCTCCTCCAAATGTATCTTGTGCATCACCAACGAGGGGTTGATTCCCTTGATATCCTCAATAGTCCAGCTGATAGCTTCCTTATGCTCTATTAAAATGTCCAATAATTTCTCCACTTAAGCTTCAACCAAATCTGAAGCTATAATCATAGGTAAAGAATTTGTTGGACCTAGGAACTCACGCTTAAGATTGTCCAGTAAAGGCTTAAGTTCCTTCTTGAGGTGCTCGGGTACTGTGGTCTCCTCCATCTCACTGCTCTCCCGAGGAGCAGACTCCAAAAAGGCATTCGCTTGCTCAAGTACTTTATCCAAATCCAAATCCTCTCCAAATTGAGCAAAGCATACCTCCAGGGGGTCCTCAATGCGAGATTCATCCACAATCTCCTCCATTTCGCTGCTCTCCCGAGGAGCAGACTCCAAAATGGCATTTGCTTGCTCAAGTAACTTATCCAAATCCAAATCCTCTCCAAACTAAGCAAAGCATGCCTCCAAAATATCCTCAGACTTCCCTTCTTTCTTGGGCACCTGTAATCTCTTAAGGTAAGGCGCTTTAGGTACAAACGACCTAGGAAGATCCTTAATAGTGTGTGGCTATAGATGGGTCAGCATATCTCTTCTCCTTGTTGCCACTTTCTTGCCCTTGCTGCAGAGCGGGGTTCTCTTCCACTTGATTGTCCATTTGTCTTCCATACGTTAATGTGACAATCGATTGCACTTGTTCCTGCCCGTGCGTAGGAGTTGACGAATTTCCAAAACTATTCCTTCGGGTTAGGCACTGGTTGACTGGGAAACTTTCCCTTCTCTCCTTCGCCCAAGTGACTTGCGATTTGACTCATTTGACTCTCTAGCTTGGTAATCGCTTGGGTGTTTACAATTGTTGCACTCCTCACTTCGCTTATAGATTGGCCAGTCATCTTCCTGAAATCATTGAGGATGTCCTCCAATGACTATGAAACCGACACTGGCGCTTTAGTGGGAGCTTGGTAAGCGGGTGATGGTGCTGGATGGGCTGAGAGACCATAACTTGGAACTGGTGGAGGAAATCCATGAGGGTATTGATTGTGAGCATGATGAGAGGCTCCTCCCTGATTCATCAATTGGTTCTGCTTCCATGAAAAATTAGGGTGGTTCCACCACCCTGGATTGTACGTCTCGAAGTAAGATCCATTTGATTGCCACCGACAGTCATTGAAAGCATTCATTTGTTCCATGGGATATTCGGCAAAAGCCGGCATAGTTGAACTATTCTTTTCTAAATGCATAGGGCTAGCACAGATGGAATAGCTATCAACATTGAATGTATTGGCTGCACTGATGGACTGACCGATCATCTTCATGAAATCTTTGAGGGTGTCCTCTAAAGACAGTGAAACCGGCTCTGGATTCATCCATATTTTTTTATTTTTTATTTTTGGGAAATTGCAAATAGAAACAAATAAACTAAAATAAAATTAAAATTAAAAAACAAAAATGCTAACTAAACTAGTAGAAAAATAAAATCAATTCAAACAAAAATTTCACAAACAAAACAACTCCCCGACAACGGCGCCAAAAACTTGTTGTGAGTTTTAAATTACTCGCAAGCGCACAAGTCGTTTGCAATATAGTGTTGCGCAAGTGCGATGTCGATTCCACAGGGAATTGCGTTGTGAAAATATAATTTTATCTAAACTAACCTTATCTTAACCTAGTTTCGAATTTTGAATTGTATTTTGCAAAACAAATATAAACTAAACTAAATTGATTTAAAAACAAATGATAAAAACACTAAGGTTTCTGAATCCACCCCACCAAAGTGAAGCATATATCTTCATGTTCTATATAAAAGAGATTTATCAAATGATTCCATGAATCCAACTTTAAACAAATCACAACAAATATCCTAATTAAACCAAAATCATCCAATGTATCAGTTTAATTTACAAATCACAAAGGATATCCAATTTAATCAAAATGATTCGATGTATCCATCCGATGAAACACATTGAATATCTAGCTTGAACAATTTAAAAACTAACAATCGTAAGAATTTACTCAAATAATTGAAATAGAACATTTAATACTAAAAATATCATAATTGTACGAACATATCTGAAAATATAATGCTAAACAATGGAAAGGCTTCATCTTCAACCTTAGCTGAAGATTTTAGCCACTCATGATTATGAAACTAAATTTCACAGTTAAAGTGCTAAGCATTAAAACTAAAAATAAATTAATTAAAACTGACTATACATTTAGAGAAATTCCACTCGCAGTTGTTGAGCAGCGCTTCCCCCCTTTGTAGCAAAGCCCTTGGAGATCCACCAGAATGCTAGTAGAAGTCCTCCAAATTGCACTAAAATGGCACTTGGATTCCTTACTAAAGACAAAGTGAAGAGGGGCTTGTATAGGGAAACACCACGAGTGCAATGTGTTTCCAATCCGATGTGGGATACTGCAGATTCCAGCTTTTGCTCTTTGACCTTTGTCTACTAAAACTACCATAACTTTCTCTATAAAAATCATTTTATTGATCTGTAAAATTCCCCAGAAAATAGACATCTGGATATTTCCAAGCATATATGGCTCACCTCCAGGTTCTTTCTGAATCAATACAGTTTAATCCTAAAATATGGCTGATCTGTCACGCTGAAATCATGCACAGCCTGACCTTTGTCTACTAAAACTACCATAACTTTCTCTAGAAAAATCATTTTATTGATCCGTAAAATTCCCCAGAAAATAGATATCCAGATCTTTCCAAGAATATATGGATCATCTTCTGGTTCTTCCTGAATCAATACAATTTAATCCTCAAAAATAGCTGATCCGTACGAACAATTCTGGCAATTTAGTGAAACTCCTTTCCAAGCTTGTAAACCTGTAAAACAATGAAAAACAACTCAAAGTAACAAATTCCTAAGCTAACAAATATAAATTAAGGGCTCAAAATATGCAATATTTGGCACTCATCAATGGCTGACAATCACAATGAGAATATTGCTAGAACACTTAAGGACTACTTGCACCCTAGTCGAATGGCCATACCATCTTGTATCATGTTCCCCCCTAATGATCAACAACCTGAGTTTAAGCTGGGCATGATCCAATTGCTACCAACCTTCCATGGGTTTGAGAATGAAAGCCCCCATGTCCATATTAGGGAATTTAAGCAAGTAGTAGCAACCTTTCAAAATAGGGCTGATATGGTAGACACCGT
Organism: Bretschneidera sinensis; assembly: GCA_023935145.1. Taxonomy (NCBI): domain Eukaryota; kingdom Viridiplantae; phylum Streptophyta; class Magnoliopsida; order Brassicales; family Akaniaceae; genus Bretschneidera; species Bretschneidera sinensis. The sequence goes on along the minus strand of CM043703.1, from coordinate 74,129,386 downwards.
CAAACTTAGGTTTTTCTCCTTTTCACTTAAGGAAAATGCGAAGGTTTGGCTACACTCATTAAGGCCTAGGTCTATAGGTAGTTAGGATGAGATGACACAAGACTTCTTCCAAAAGCATTTCCCAACCAATAACCTCAAGAGACAAATCTCAAACTTTGCACAAAAGGAGAGTGAAACCTTATATCAAGTTTGGGAACGTTTCAAAGACCTTTTGAATTCTTATCCACACCACGGGTATGAGAGTTGGCGGGTACTTAGCTATTTCTATGATGGACTTCTAAGTAGGGTAAGGAAATTCATAGAAATGATGTGTAATGGAGATTTTCTTCAGAAATATCATGACCAAGCCATAGATTTTCTAGATGACCTATCGGAAAAAGCCCACACTTAGGCGGGACTGAATGCCATGGAAAGTACTAAGAGAAATCAAACTGCTAGAATTTATCAACTTAAGGAAGAGGACAGCCTTAAAGCCCATTTAGAGCTCCTAACAAAGGAAATTGAAGTTTTAAAAACCAAGGATGCTAGAGCCCCCGAATCGGTTGCTAGGATAGAGTCCCATGAACCTTGTTTCATATGTAATGGGGTAGATAATGTACCTAGGGATTGTCCAACCTATTTTGAGATGAAGGGAGAGTGTAATGCTTTAGGTATACCCTTTAGGAAAACATACTCACCCTACTCTAACACCTACAATCCCGGTTGGAAGAATCACCCTAACTTTAGTTGGAGATCCGATACACAACCTTCTACCCACTCTAGTACCCAATGGAAACCGGAAGAAACTTCATCTAATAAACCACAACAAACCTTACCTTTGGAAGATATTTTTAAATCATTTATGCAGGTACATACCAAGAGTGTGGAAGAGCAAGGCAAGATAAATCAACGGTTGTTAGAGGAGCAACAAGGGATCAAAGAGGAACAAAAGGTGATAAAGACCCAACTCACCAAGTTGACTAGTTTCTTGACGGTTCAAGAGCAAGATCATTTTCCTTCGTAGCCACAACCTAATCCAAGGGGACAACATATGGTGCAAACCTCCAATCTTGACAACCAAAATGTTAAAGAGGTTAATGCCATGGTTACTCGTAGTGGTAAGAAAATTGATGGACCCACTCTACCATCAAACTTGATTCCTAACACCGTGAGCAACAAGGATAAAGCCCCCAAGGAACAAGATACCCATAGTGATTCTTTACCGGTGCCTTTTCCTCAAGGACTCTTTAAACCTAAGGAGAGAAATTCAGCATTAAAATGTGAGATTCTTGAACAACTTCAGCAAGTTAAAATTAACCTTCCTCTTCTTCATGTCATAAAATAGGTTCCCAACTATGCTAAAGTCATTAAGGATCTATGCACACTCAAGAGGAGGCACAATGTGAAGAAGATGGCATTCTTAACGGAGCAAGCAAGTGTGGTAATTGATAGCAATACACCGCCCAATTATAAATATTCGGGTTGTCCTACAGTGGCTTGCCAAATTGGAAACAAAGCTTGTGGCCAAGCATTGCTAGATTTGGAGGCTAGTGTGAACCTCATGCCATACTTCGTTTACTTGCAACTCGGCCTAGGTGAGATCAAACCCACTTCCATGGTACTCCAACTAGCGGATCGATTGGTAAGAAAACCAAGAGGTATTGTGGAAGATGTTTTATTGCAAATTGACAAATTTTATTATCCCGTTGACTTTTTGGTGTTGGATACCATTTCTATTGTGAATACAGAGTCAAAAATTCCTTTGATACTTGGAATACCATTCCTTGCCACCGCCAATGCCCTCATTAATTGTAGGGATGGCCTAATGACATTATCATTTGGAAATATTTCTCTAGAGGTGATTGTTTTTCGAGTCTCAAGGCAGCCACATAAAGAGGCTGAGTGTTTCGACACTTACATGATCGATGAGCTTATTTTGGAGGATGAGTACATTAAAGATAATTCTAACTCTTTGGAATTCCTTCTTAATAATTTTGATTTTGATGATTCTTCCATTTTTCCCCATGCTGTTAATGTTGTTGATGTTTTTGATAAGTCGTAGGGATTTATGAAGAAATCATGGCAACCATGCTTTGAGGAGTTGCCTAAAGAAAAAAAGGCACCCAAACCCTCTTCCGAGGAGACACCAACGCTTAATTTAGCTCTGCTACCCAAAGGACTCAAAAATGATTTTTTTAGGCCCAGGTGATACCTTTCCGGTTATTATTTCCTCCTAACTTAGTGATGTGCAATGTGATAAATTGTTGAATTTGTTAAGAGAGCATAAATCTGCATTAGATTGGACCATGGCCGACATAAAAGGTATTAGCCCCTTAATTTGTTCCCATAGGGTTTATCTAGAAGAATGTGCTAAACCTCGTAAAGACCCACAAAGAAAGCTAAATCCAAATATGAAAGAGGTAGTTAAGAAGGAAATCTTAAAACTGTTGGATGCGGGAATTATATATCCAATATTCGATAGTAAGTGGGTTATTCCAACCCAAGTAGTTCCTAAGAAAGCCGGGTTAACCGTGGTAGAAAATGAAGAGAGGGTGTTAGTACCAACTAAGGTAGTGACCAGGTGGCGTATGTGCATTGATTATAGGAAACTTAATTCGGCTACTCAGAAAGACTATTTTCCCCTTCCATTCATAGATCAAATTTTAGAATGGGTGGCTGGTCATCCTTTCTATTGTTTTTTAGATGGGTATTTGGGATACTACCAAATAGGAATTGCCTTAGAGGATCAAAAGAAGACCATCTTTACTTGTCCTTTTGGTACTTTTGCTTTCCGTAGAATGCCCTTTGGTTTGTGTAATGCAACGACTACTTTTCAAAGATGCATGATGAGTATTTTTAGTGACATGGTTGAAAAATGTGTGGAAGTGTATATGGATGATTTAACCGTGTTTGGAACTTCTTTTGATTCATGTTTATCTAATTTGAAAAATGTTTTGTGTAGGTGTGAAGAGAAGGAGCTTATGCTTAATTGGGAGAAATGCCATTTTATGGTGTCTTTTGGAATAGTCTTGGGCCATATAGTGTCTGAAAAGGGGATAGAAGTGGATAAATCGAAAATCGAATTAATCTCTAAACTATCCACTCCTAAGAATATTAAAGATGTTAGGTCTCTTTTAGGGCATACTGGGTTTTATAGAAGGTTTATTCAAAATTTTAGTGCTATCTCTAGACCCTTATGTAACATTTTGATGAAGGATACTGAGTTTAAGTGGAGCCCTGAATGTGAGCAAGCCTTTAGGACACTTGTCTCTAAGCTTACAACCGCCCCTATTATGCAATCACCGGATTTTATCTTGCCTTTTGAGATTATGTGTGATGCTAGTGACTATGCTGTAGGGGCTGTTTTAGGACAAATAAGGAAGGGAAAACCATTTGTTGTTTATTATGCTAATAAAACCTTGAATCATTCTCAAATGATGTACACCATAACCGAGAAAGAATTACTAGCAGTAGTATTTGCATTGGATAAATTTCGCTCTTACTTAATAGGTTCACCTATCACTATATTCACATATCACTCCGCTCTTAAATTTCTTTTCTCAAAAACGGATGCTAAGACCCGTTTGATACGTTGGATTTTGCTTTTGCAGGAATTTGACTTGACCATGAAAAACAGGAAGGGGGTAGAAAATGTTGTAGTGGACCATCTATCTCGCTTGGAATTTAAGAATGATACTGACAATTTGCCCATTCGGGAAGCCTTTCCGGATGAAAATTTATTCTCTGTCCTTGGTCACACACCATGGTATGCCGACATTGCAAACTTCTTGGTTTCCTGTCAAGTTCCATTTATATGGAGTGCACAAGATAAGTGTAAGTTTTTGGTTGAGGTAAAGAATTTTTATTGGAATGATCCTTATCTTTTTAAATATTTCCCTGATCAAATAATAAGAAGATGCATCCCGAATATGTAAGTTGATAGTGTGTTAACCTTTTGTCATACCTATGCTAGTGGTGGCGACTTTTCTTTAAAAAGACAGCCGCAAAAATTTTGCAATGTGGTTTTTATTAGCCTACTTTATTCAAGGATGCTAATGAGTTTTGTCGATCATGTGAAAGATGTCAAAAGTTAGGTTCACTGTCCCGCCGTCATATGATGCCTCTCAGCCCAATCTTAACGGTGGAAATCTTTGATTGTTGGGGGATCGATTTTATGGGACCATTCCCACCTTCTTTTGGGTATCTTTACATTTTGCTTACCATTGATTATGTTTCTAAATGGGTTGAAGCAATACCTTACTGCACTAATGACAATATAGTTGTTGTTAAATTTCTTAAAGATCATATTTTATCTAGGTATGGTACTCCACGTGTTATAATTAGTGATCAAGGGTCACATTTTTGTAACCGTTCTTTTGATGCTTTAATGCGTAGGTATGGAGTCATCCATAAGGTTTCTACAGCTTATCATCCATAAACCAATGGCCAGGCAGAACTAGCAAATAGGGCGATTAAGTGAATACTTGAAAAAATGATAAATTCCAATCGAAAAGATTGGTCTTTGCGCCTATCGGATGCACTTTGGGCATATCAGACAGCATACAAGACAGTTCTTGGAGCATCTCCTTATCAATTGGTATTCGGAAAAGCATGTCACTTGCCAGTAGAGCTTGAGCACAGAGCATACTAGGTTATTCGAAATTTTAACTATGACTTGAAGATGTCCGGTGAGGAGAGAAAAATGCAACTTTATGAATTTGCGGAGTTGAGGGATGATACATATGATAATTCTAAGGACTTAAAGTCAAGAATGAAAGCGGTGCATGATCAGAAAATACTCCGAAAAATTTTTGAACAAGGTAATAGAGTTTTTCTGTATGACTCGCGGTTACACTTCCATCCGGGAAAATTGCGATCACGACGGAAGGGACCTTATGTTGTGAAGAGTGTTTTTCCCAATGGAGTAGTACAGGTTGAAGATCCTTCCGACGGTCGTGCATTTCGAGTTAATGGCCATAGGTTGAAGCTCTACTTGGAACATGAACGTGTTAAAAATAGGCCAGAAGAGATCTCTTGGGTGGCCCCGGTTTATCGTTCTTAATCGGGTACTTTCGTTCCATTATACATTAGTTTTAATTTTGTTAAGTCTTTGTTAATTTTAGAATTTTTGTTTTTAGTTAAGTCTATCTTAATTTTAATTTTATTTTTCATTTTGATTTAATTTAATTTTTAGTTTTAGGTTTATTTTTATTAATTTTAGTTTATATTTTTATGCCTTTTATTTGTTACTTTTCAACATATTTCAAGGCCCAGTGTGCACGGCTCGGCCTAAGGTGCTCACGCCTCGCCCACCCGAAACTACACAAATTCAGAAGGCCCAGTGTGTGTCGCGGCCCAAGGTACTCGCACCGCACCCACTCGAGCCCACCAGAATTCAACTTCTCAAAGTTGCACCGCGGCACGGACCAGTGTGTGCCGCGGCGCAAAGTCACAATCAGCATTTTAAAAACCTATTTTCCCTCTTTGTTCTTTATTTCCTTTTTAAAGAAAACAACACTTCTTCCACTCTCTCTCAACTTCTCTCCAAATGCATCCTTACCCATCTATTTTTTCTTATTCTTTCTTGATTCTAACACAATTTCTTGAGGAAGTTTTCACTTAAATTGCAAATTTTGCTGCAAATTTGTCCACAAAGCTTTGGTTTTAAGAGGATTTCAGGATTTCAAGAGGATTTCGGGTGTTCTCTCCAACTTTGGGCCGATTATTTATCAAGTAAGGTTGATTTCCTTCTCTTTGTTGTGGATTTGTGATATTTGAGTGGTTGCATTTGAATTAGTTCTCTTGTCGTAGAATAATTTAATTCAAATGGCCCCTAAAACTAAGAGACAAAGGGAGAAACAGCCTCAAGAGTTTGATGATAGTAAATTTTTCAGTTTTAATGCTAGTGAGAGGTATGTTAGTTTAATGCATGCTAAGAGACCCATTCCTAAAAGAGGTTTCACTATCATAGAGAGGGGAAACCCAACTTTGTTTAAGATGATTGCTGATAGGAATTGGGGTGCATTTGGGGGACAACCACCTAATTCCATTATTAATGTGGTTAGAGAATTTTATGCTAATGCAGAAGAGCATAGGAATGGAAAAGTGATGGTTAGAGGAAAAACAGTTTCCTTTGACAGTGCATCAATTAACAGATTTTATGGGCTACCCGACATGAAGATGTTGGGTGGTAATCCAACACTAATCATGCTACCACAACAAAACAATATGTCAACGCTTTAATCACATCATAAATACCTAATGTTTGTCACCCTAAGGGCATCGTGTATACTCCTTAAGCTATTGATTTCCCTAAGCAACGTGTTAGGCATGATGTATACTTTAACTCTTTTCTTTCTCAAGGGATTTAGCATGGTGTATACTAAGTTGTTCCTTAAGAAAGCATAGTATCTGTGGAAATCAACAAACACACGAGACCTAGGGCATGGTATATACTCCTGGTTTCCCATGTTGATTAACTCAAGAACCTGATGTGGATTTCTTTTGTTACTATTGTTAAACTTAGGACTAGGTCATCCAAATTGATTTAACTAACTAGTCCATACCACATTCATATGTTGATCAGGCAAACACATATGAGGAATTCAAGAAAACAAGCATTAATCAAGTTAAGCATCATAATATAAATATCGCAAAGGTGCCAATACTGAATTATCAAGTAAAAATAATTAGGGCTTTAATCAAACACTACTAGTAAATTAGTTACACATGAGTTTGATGCTAAACATCTTCATAAAATAAAATAAAAGGAAGAAGAAACCCGAAAATACTATGGAGAAGATTCATCAATTTGTCTCCAAAATCTCTCTCCGAATCCTGCTTTAATTTCTGTGTTTACAGGCCTTATAAGGTTTAGGAACATCTGGAAACTCCAAACTCGTAAAACAAAACCCTAACCTACTTTGCAAATTAGGTTCTGCGATTTTACTATTCACTGATGCACTTGTGCGCTCGATCACAGACTGGTGAGCTCAAGTGCAGGTGCGCTCGATCCTGGTATGGGCACTTGAGTGCTGTTGTGTGTTGTGCCGATTATCTACCTAAATAAATAAGCAAATAATCGCACTCGTTTTACTTGCAAGTGCACAAGGTCAACTTAATAGTATAGTGTGCGAAAGCAAGATCATCTCCACAGGGATTGGTGAATTTCGTTTTAGAATTATATTTGCAATGTAAAAAGATAGAAATAATAAAAGAGTTGATTTTGATAAAGATAAAGGCGTAGGGACTTGATATCCACCACTAATTATGCTACAACAATACAACAGTATGCCAATGCTCTACTCATGCCATGTATACCTAATGTTTGCCAACCTAAGGGCTTGGTCCACACCTTAGGCTATTGATCTCCCTAAGCAACGAGTTAGGCATGGTGTATACTCTAACTCTTTTCTCTCTTAAAGGATTCAGCATGGTGTATACTGAGTTGCTCCTTAAGAGAGCATTAGGGCTGTGGAGATCGGCAACCACACGGGGCCTAGGGCTTGGTCCACTCCCGGTTTCCCATGTTGATTAACCCAAGAATTCGGTGTGGATATCTTTTGTTACTAATGTCAGACCCAGGACTCAGTCATCCAAATTGATCTAACTAACAAATCCATACCACATGCATATATTGATAAGATAAACACATATGAGGAATTTAAATAAACACAGGTATTAATCGAGTTAAGAAACACAACATAAATATCGCAAAGGCACCAATACTGAATTATTGAATAAACATAATTAAGGCTTCAACCAAGTCCTTACTAAAAGCTTAAGTACACATAAAAATAAAGGAAAGAAGAAACCTGAGAAAAGAGTCGTCAATTCCTCTCCACAGTCTCCTTCCCCGATCTCCCGAACAAAAACTAAACTAAAACTAAGAGAAGATTGATTCCCCCCAAAGGGGAGATTAAAAGATAAAAGAAGGGATTAGATTATCTTCATTGTGTGTGTTTTACAGGTGTATTTATAGGGGGTGAATAATCCTAGAAGGCTCAGGAACCCTAAACTTTCCTAAATCATAAAACTCCTTTATTTCCAAAACTGGTTCTGCCGCTTTACTGTTCATGCCTGTATATGTGCGCTCGATCGCATGCGTTTTGCGCTCGATCGCAAGGCTGCACTCAATCCTTCTTGTGTGCGCACGAGTGCTTATGCGCTCGATCGCACCCAATAGTGCGATCGATCGCACTTTTGCCAGTAACTGCTCCAGGATTTCCAGGTTTCTTCCTTTTAAGCTCCAAAAACTTCCAAAATGCTTCATTTTCTTCATAGACCTATAAAAACCATGTAAAACATAGAAATGAAGTAAAATGGACTAAAATAACATAAACTAGGGCTTAACAAATGTAAATTAAGGGGCTTAAATATGAATATTTAAGCACCTATCACACCCCCAAACTTACATATTGCTAGTCTCTTAATAATACAAAACTTAAAACTAAATGAAAAATAAAGATACATAGATAAATCCACTGTTCATGGTGTTCTCAAAAGTTTAGGTATCACACAAAACCATGACGTGCATTCATGAAGAAGCTTAAAAATACAAACATATCTTCATAATGAATCCGAGTTTTAAACGTTGATTACTTACATGAGGTAGGTTAAGGCATCACAAGTCTGATTTTTAGTGTGTGGTGAATTAGCACATAAATATTGAAGTTTCCAAATAACTCTAATATGTAGTGTTTCGATGTCTCAAGATTCACCAAATTTCCTATCAGAATGAACAAACAATGGCATAGTTTTATTTCTTTCTTTTTCTTTTATTGTGAGATTTTTGCCAAGTTAAGTTCCCTTAAGCTTTCTATTTGACTTGTAACGAGCGTTTAGCTAATGACTCCCAAACTAGATGATTTTAGGGCATTAGGTGTAAAGACACCCCTAAGGACTTACTAACTCGAGTCAAAAAGGCAACGAAACTAACTGGTCTTAATGCTACCAAGCAGAAATTTTCACCTTTTGACGTGAACACTCAATGCTTACTGAGGCAAGAGGCCCAGTTACTCAGTGGAAAGTTCTTTTAATGATCATTATGGGAAAAATTCTCACCTTTTGACGTGAACACTCAATGCTTACTGAGGCAAGAGGCCCAGTTACTTAGTGGAAAGTTTGTTTAATGATCTTTAGGAGCACTTTATTTTTTGAACAATAACAATTTTTTTTTCTTTTTTCCTATGCCAAAGTATGAATCTAACAAGTCATCCGGTTCACAGTTAAGCCGAGGAAACATACATAAAAATTACATGTCATACCCCACACAATTATGTGCTAATGTGCTCATGTTAATTGAGGTCAAACTTGTGAATCCTTAAATGCCTAAAAGTAAGTGATTAAGGTTTAAAACTTTATTATTAGCCCATGTGTTCAAGGTTTTAAGTTCACTTATGAAGTCAAATCATAGTATTCGTTTAGATCAACCAAAAATTTTTAGACTAAAATAAACATGTATTTATCTGTTAAACAAAAAAATTGGGACATAATGTGTGTGTGAATGTGTCCCCATACCCCCAAACTTAAATTTCACATTGTCTCTAATGTGCGAAAAGCTTGGAAGGATCTGACCTGGGAGATAGAGAACTTGTTGGGCTGGCATGGCTTATAGTACCCCCCCAAACTTGAACGGATGTACACAATGTCCCTAAAAAGAAAAGGAAAAACAAACGTAAAACGGGAAAACAAAGAGTACGAAAAATAAATAAATAACAATAAACAATAAAAGGGTAAGCTGTGGGGTGCCTCCCATGAGTGTTAAGTTTAACGTCTTCAGCCGGACCAAGCCTTATTTTTCTCCAAAACTAAGATTGGCAGCAACTAGCACAGGTGGTGTCTTATTTTCTCCCATATAAGCATAAGTTAAGTGCTTTGGCAATTGCTTCAACTCCAAATTCGATGCCTGGACAATAAAAGGGAAAATAGTGTTAGTAGGCCCAAGAATTTCAAATAGATCGGTGTACTTACTTGGAGACTTTGGAAAGGCCTCAAGGAGGTGCATAGTGTCAATGATGTCATCAGTAACATCCTTGCATTTGGGCTCAATATCCGATCTTGGGACACTATAGGTAAGAGCAGTTTCTACTAGATCAATGTGATGGACCTGAAAAGCTTCCTCAACAACACTTTGCGTCATGCATACATTAAAACATTTTATATTATCTGGGGGTAATTTTAATGCATTATATCTTTTGATTTCAACCTTCTCACCATTTACCTTCTCCATCTCACTTACCTTGGATGTGGATGCTTGTGCAGGCTCATCAGCTCCGATGATATTACCATTTGTTAGAGTTGTCACGGCATTTAGTTGTTGATGTCCTCTTGGAGTAGGTACTGGTTGGACTGGAAGTTCACCCAACTTTCTTTCACGTAGCTCCTTAGCCAATTGCCCCATTTGTACTTCTAGCCTTTGAATTGCTTGCTCATGTGTTGCAGTGGTTTGTTTTTGGTGATCTAATGAAGTCATCAATGTTGTCATTAGTTGCTGTTGTTGAGTGGCTAATTGCTTTACAAGACTTTCTAGACCATCCTTCTTGGGTTCTGGAACTGGTTGGGCTGCTTTATGGAAGTTTCTTTGTTGCCCTTGAAGGTTCAAGGTGTTTTGATTGTTGCTCCATGAGAGGTTGGGGTAGTCTCACCATCCAGGGTTGTATGTACTTGCATATGCACTGTTCGATCCCACATAATTTACTTGCTCAGGATCTGTAGATGAATACAAATGGTAAGTCTCAGTAGTGTGATCAAATTGAGAACATAAAGCACATACCTGGCTTTGTGTAGTTTGTGGTCGAGGAGAGATGTTTTAAATAGACATGGCTTTTACAATCATATCTAACCTCATATCTAACTTCCTCTCCAAAGCAGCTATTTGGGTAGAGGGTCCACCATTCAGAGTAACCTCATATATACCTTTGCTCTTGACTCCTTGTCTACCTCTAGAGGAGAATTGTTGGGTATGCTCACTCAATACCTCAAACAGCTCTAAGGCTTCTTCACTACTCTTCTCCATCAGCACATCTCCACAACCAGAATCAGCAATACCTTTATTCATGTCATTTAGACCTTCATAAAAGGCTAACACCAGCTCATCTTGAGGTAGGTTGTGGTGTGGGCACTTGAGTAGTAGCTCGTTGAAGTGTCCCCATGCCTCAAAGAACAAATCTCCATCCCTTTGTTGGAAGGATTAGATCTTCTTCCTCATTTGCCTTTTCTTTTGGGCTAGGAAGAACTTCCTTAGAAATCTACTGGATAGCTCTTCCCAAGTATAGATGGAATCTGCAGGCAATGAATGATACCACATTTTAGCATTAGCTTTTAATGAAAAAGGGAAAAGAATTAACCTGATTCCCTCCTGATCTAGGCCCCAAATATGTTGGAACTTGCAGAGATCATAGAATTCTCGAAGGTGCAAGTGTGGATCCTCAGCAGGTGTACCCCTAAAATAAGTCAAGGCACTGAGTATCTGTGGAGATATGTAATAATTTTCTTCTGCCTTAGGTTGATATGCAATGTATGAAGGATGGTTGAGGTTCTGTGGAATGAAGGATTGCTTCATAGGTCTCTGTTCTGGTGGCAGTTGATTGTAAAGCTGTTCCATTGGTGCTTCACCCTCAAATTCTTCTTCTTTCTCCTCGAAGTTGTTTCTAGGCCTCTTTCGAATGATCTACTCACTCTCTATATCAAGTGGAAGGATGGTTGGGTTCCTCACTCGAAGCCCTTGCATGAATCAGCAGGAATACCTTAGTGCAGCAGCTTCAGTACTGCTGCTCGGGTAGTCTCTGGATTATTTGCGCTCGAGCGCTCCAAGCACTGCGCTCGATCGCACCAGTGCACTCGATCGCACTTAGGTTTGCGCTTGATCACAGTACCAGAATTAGCACTGACGTACACTTGAAATAGAAAGCAAGAAAATAACAAAAATGAAGAATTAAGTTAGATAGTTGATGAAAATAAAATAAAACAAAACAAAACAAAATAAGAAAAATATTTAGTGAAAAATAAGAAAATAAAATTGAACAAAATAAGAAAAATAAACGGGAAATAATTCTAAACTGAAATTTAGTACAATCCCCGGCAACGGCGCCAAAAACTTGTTGTGCCGATTATCTACCTAAATAAATAAGCAAATGATCGCACTTGTTTTACTTGCAAGTGCACAAGGTCAACTTAGTAGTATAGTGTGCGAAAGCAAGATCATCTCCACAGGGATTGGTGAATTTCATTTTAGAATTATATTTGCAATGTAAAAAGATTGAAATAATAAAAGAGTTGATTTTGATAAAGATAAAATAATAAAGATAAAGGCGTAGGGACTTGATATCCACCACTAATTATGCTACCACAATACAACAGTATGCCAATGCTCTACTCATGCCATGTATACCTAATGTTTGCCAACCTATGGGCTTGGTCCACACCTTAGGCTTTTGATCTCCCTAAGCAACGAGTTAGGCATGGTGTATACTCTAACTCTTTTCATTCTTAAAGGATTCAGCATAGATGAATACTGAGTTGCTCCTTAAGAGAGCATTAGGGCTGTGGAGATCGGCAACCACACGAGGCCTAAGGCTTGGTCCACTCCCGGTTTCCCATGTTGATTAACCCAAGAATCCGGTGTGGATATCTTTTCTTACTAATGTCAGACCCAGGACTCGGTCATCCAAATTGATCTAACTAACAAATCTATACCATATGCATATATTGATCAGATAAACACATATGAGGAATTTAAATAAACACATGTATTAATCAAGTTAAGCAACACAATATAAATATCGCAAAGGCACCAATACTGAATTATTGAATAAACATAATTAGGGCTTCAACCAAGCCCTTACTAAAAGCTTAAGTACACATAAAAATAAAGGAAAGAAGAAACCCTAGAGAAGAGTCGTCAATTCCTCTCCACAGTCTCCTTCCCCGATCTCCCGAACAAAAACTAAACTAAAACTAAGAGAAGATTGACTCCCTCCAAAGGGGAGATTAAAAGATAAAAGAAGGGATTAGATGATCTTCATTGTGTGTGTTTTACAGGTGTATTTATAGGGTGTGAATAATCCTAGAAGGCTCAGGAACCCTAAACTTTCCTAAATCATAAAACTCCTTTATTTCCAAAACTGGTTCTGCCGCTTTACTGTTCACACCTGTATATGTGCGGTTGATCGCAAGGCTGCACTCGATCCTTCTTGTGTGCGCACGAGTGCTTATGCGCTCGATCGCACCCAATAGTGCGATCGATCGCACTTTTGCCAGTAGCTGCTCCAGGATTTCCAGGTTTCTTCCTTTTAAGCTCCAAAAGCTTCCAAAATGCTTCCTTTTCTTCATAGACCTATAAAAACCATGTAAAACATAGAAATGAAGTAAAATGGACTAAAATAACATAAACTATGGCTTAACAAACGTAAATTAAGGGGCTTAAATATAAATATTTAAGCACCTATCATTGTGCTCGATCGCTATGGACTTGAGCTCGATCGCAATGGGCAGACACCAGCTTTTCCCAGATTTGCTCTTTAAGCCAGAAATTTCCATAATGCTCTCTTTTTTCCAAAAACCTATAAAAACACAGAAAACACAGAAAGGAAATAAAATAGAATGAAATAACACAAACTAAGAGCTTAACAAATGTAAATTAAGGGGCTTAAATATGAATATTTAAGCACATATCACCAGTACTAGTTTGATACTTATTATTATAAGCAATTTCAATTGATGGCATGTAAGCATCCCAACTTACTGAGAAACTCATCACAATTGCCCTTAACATATCTTCTAGTACTCTAATAATCCTTCTTGTCTGAGTATGAAAAATTATATTAAATTACAACTATGTACCCATGGCTTTCTAAAAACCTCTCCAAAACCAAGGTGTAAATCTAGCATCTCTAAATGACACTATTCTCAATAGTACTCCATACCACCTCACAATCTCAGCTACATCCTTCTTCAATCCTAACCACCAGAAATTTTGTCTCCATCCTCTATACATCTTATTATTACTCAAGTGCATCAAATATACATCATCATATACCTCTCTCAATATCTTCTTTCTTAACTCCGCATCATTGGGAACACAAATCCTATGTTCCAATACCAAAATACCCTCACTTCAAATTTTGAACTCATATTGCTTTCTAGTAAACATTTAATGCTTAATATTTTCTTTCTCTTCATCTCTACCTTGCATCTCTAAAGCATTTTACTATGGATGACTGTACAACCATATTCGTTAACCATGATCCTCCACCATTGATATTCAACTTCATTCTTATCTCTCTAAATCTATCATCAATTTCACATCAGGACTCCCAATAGCAGTTAAACTTCTTATAGACTTTCTACTCAATGCATCAGCTATCACCCTGGTATTTTCTAGATAATAGTGAATTGTACAATCATAGTCACTAATCAACTCCATCCACCATTTTTGCCTCAAATTCAACTCTCTCTGGGTAGGTAAGTACGTTGAACTCTTATAACCCATAAATATCTTACAAGTGGCTCCATACAGATGATGTCTCTAATCTTTAAAGTAAACATTATAGCAGCCAACTCTAAGTCATGAGTAGAGTAATTTATATCATGAATCTTCAATTGCCTAGAAGTATGGGCCACAGTTTTTCTGTATTACACATATCCCAACCAATGATGCGAAGCATCACTATACAGCACAAATCCTTCATCACCAAAAGGAAATACCAATACTGGAGCTGTAGTCGATTTCTCCTTTAGTAATTGGAATTTTTTTTCCTCACACTTCCCCAACCATACAAATCTCACCTCTTTCCTGGTCAGTCTAGTCAATAGTACTATAATAATAAAAAATTTCTGAAAGAATCTTCTATAATAACCAACTAACCCTAAAAAGATTCTAATTTCAGTTACATTAGTTGGTCACTCCCAACTCAACATTGCCTCTACCTTTTGTGGATTAACTGTTATACCATCTCCAGATATTACATGATCCAAGAAAGTTATTTCATTCAGCCAACACTCACACTTAGAGAACTATGCATAAAATTTCTCTCTCCTCAGAATCTCCAACACACTGTCTAATGTTTCACATGTTGTTCTTCTTTAATCTTAGAATACACCAAGATGTTATCGATGAACACAACCACAAGATTATCAGGAAATAGCTTAAAGATTTTATTCATCAAGTCCATAAATGTTTTCTGGAACATTAGTCAATCCAAATGACATCACAAAACGCTTATGACCATAACGTGTTCTAAAAGCACTCTTAGGTACGTCTCCCTTCTCTATCCTCAATTGGTGATAATCTGATCTCAGGTTTATCTTAGAAAACACTCTTTCTCATTGCACTGCTCAAACAATTCATTTATCCTAGGTAAAAGATATTTGTTCTTATTCAACTATCTATAGTTTATACACACTCTTATCATTCCATCTTCTTTCTTCACGAACAACACAAGGGATTCCCAAATACATTAGGTCCGATAAATTGTTTATCTAAAAATTCTTGAACTTTCAACTCTCTTAACTCAGTGGGTGTCACTCTATAGGGTGCTATAGATATGTTTGTTGAGCTCAAAATCACATCTATAGGAAACTAAATCTCCTTACTGGGAGACAAACCAGATACTCTTCAGGGAATATGTCAGAAAAATCTTTCACAATCAAGATTTCTCATAACTTCCTATTTTCTTTTTTAGAATCCATTATGTATTCCAAATACTCCTTATAACCCTTCCTCAACCATCTCCTAGTGGTCAAAGCAAAATATGATAGTTTGAGAGTATCTTATGTTCTCCCTGAAAGTTAAACTCCTCATGTCCATATCTTGAACACTACCTTCTTTCTGGAACAATCAACCCAAGCGTAATATGTTGACAACCAATTCATTCTCAAAATTAAATGAAATTGCATCATATTCAAAGATAATAAATCAACTTCAGATTCTTTATCATTGATACGAATCACACAACCCTTGTAAACATTTATGATTATCACTCTATCTCTACTGGGAACTTCAACAAAAAATTTTTGCATCAAAGGACTAATACATACTTCAATAGACTTCAGATTAATACTGGCTGCAAAAGAATGGGTTGCATTAAGATTAACCAACATTGATATGTCCACCTTCTCTACATACAAAACACTTCAAATTTTGACAATTCGGGATAAATATCTTACATGAATATATCTATAACACACTTCAATCTCTCAATCATACATCAGATTACCACTTCCCTTTGGTGGCATACTTACTTCCTCTGCCATGATTCAGTTCCCATAACCTATCTCTCAAATCTAGGGGTCCCACCGATATTACTATGAGCTACAAAAGCAACAGATTCTGCTTGCCTCTAACTCTGTACTAAAGTTCTCTGTGACAAGGAACGCCTCATCTGGGTGGTCTCCCACCTTGCACATTCATATTGGTACCATTTCTAGGTTCCTCAAATCTAGACCTCTTCCGTCGATTCCTCCCACCTCTGATTTCCATCACATCTTTCTCAATCTGAAGTGTTATATCCATTAATCTTACATAATTCATATGCTTTATGTAAGATAGTTTTGATCAAATCATAAACATGGTTCATCTACGCACCTCTTGCACTTCTTCTCTTCTAGGTCTACCATTTCCTATACAACCATTGATAAGACCACAAATCTGCTATCATACTGAGCCATAGTTAACACATTTACCTCAAATAAATAAAATCTCTATCTTGTTGGGCTCTAGAGGTATAAGGAAAGTATTTATCAAGGAAAACCTTCTTAAACCTATTCCAAGTTAAGGGTCTATCAACATCTGCACTTACCCAGGGAAGAGTATCCTCTCATCATTCTAAAGCTTCTCCTTTTAACTTGAACATAGCAAAGACGCCCCTCTGCCTAACAGTCATTGATAAAATATCAAAAATAATCTTTCTACGTGTTTCATCCATAACTCAGGCTTAAAAAGGTTTATAAATCCTTTAAACAACAAAGCATTCAACTTAACAATCTCCCTGTATCTCATACATAAACTCACTTTTCCCCCTTTTTAAACGTCTATCATTCCTGGATTAACAACCTCAGGCACTGCTCTAGCCTGTTCAACAAGTCTATGCTATGGGCTACCGACTCTATCATCTATTACATTCATTTTCACAAAAGCATGTGTAAGAGCTTATCTTAGCTCATCTCTTTCAACTTCAGATTCTTTCACACCATTTACTAATATCAATTATACTGTCAACATGTTCCCTTCTAGGAACCACAAATTCATACTCAACCTCGACTTGTCAAAATATTGGGGGCCTACCACACCCTTTCAAATCAACAACTCTAACTCTAGCTCTAGCACGTCCACGTGTCATCCTCAGACTATAAAAATATAGTTTATTTTAATCTTCCACTTTCTTACTTTTTATGCAGTCTACAGAATCATAAAACCTAATGCTCTGATACCAAAATTGAAAGACCCATCCCGGGTTGGCCACCCCCGAGACGGTGTTGTCACATTTTGAAAATCCTAGCACGATACATATATGCAACAATAAAAATAATACTAACAAATTTTTTTTTTAAACATCAATCCTCAGCCCTCAACAGGGGAGATACATCAATATGATACTGACTTAAACATTTTACACAACGTAATATACATGAATATCTACAAATAAATTTTTATTTTATTTTCTCATTAGTTTGAGGATGTCGACATGTACTAGCTTACAAATAATGATTTTGTCTGAACCTCAACTCACCAAATTATTTGTCCTGCCTGCTACCTGAAATCATTGTACAATGAGGGATGAGCTTCACAAGCTCAGTGAATTAAATTTACTAGAAGCATTTAATTTGTGTAAATGGTCTTTCAATATTTAATCATTTATATCTCATACAACTTGATAATAGCTTTCTACTATCACTACACATACTATAAATCCCATTCTCTATCAATCTCTTCTTCTTATATATTGGTTCACCTTAAGACCATCAATTATCTCATAATTACCTCGTAATAAGGTTCACATCATAAAGTCTACCATTTAGATAGTTCTTATCATATCATACTTCTATGTTTCATTCACACCATAACTATCTCTCTGTGAGACTCGTTCATTTATAAATAAATTTACACAATAACACACAACACATCAGCATTTCAGTCATGCAATCAATATTTAAAATAGATGCAATGCATGAATTATTATTAGGGAACGTCTTCTCACATGTCGACATATTTTTATCTTGGACCAGCCCCCTCCTGGTTCTTTTATTTCTAGCATATACTGACTGTCACGGTTTTTAAATTAGACTGGCCCCTTACCGGCTCTTTTATTTAATGCACATGCATATGAACAATGATATGAAATATGCATATAAACAATAACTTAAGAACAAACATGAATTTTAATATTTAAAATGGCTATCCTGATTATTCTCAAATTATTATTGAAAGAAATGCCACTAAATTCCTCTCCTCATAAATCACATAAAACCATCCATCATAGCTTGTCAAGATCTACTAAATTTCATCTCCTCATAATTCGTATCAAAACATCAACCAAAGCTCATCAAGAATTTCATTGATCGCTTTTATTATTAAATCAACTTATTATTCCAAAAATATTATTTCTCACATAATAATTTTCTACATGTCCAAAATTCCTATCATACCTATCAATTAATTTTTCATCTACCACCAAAACCTAAGCCAATAATTTATTTTAATATTATCACTAGATATTTCACTTTTTATCTAGATTACTTAAATTAAATCTAACTCACCATGTAGCACTTAGAGTTACTCGTGGATCACCTCCTTGCTTTTCCTGCTCCTCTCATAAATTTCTCCCGGTTGCTGACCATCAACACCTGATATAAT
The DNA here is from genome assembly GCA_023935145.1 of Bretschneidera sinensis. Classification (NCBI taxonomy): domain Eukaryota; kingdom Viridiplantae; phylum Streptophyta; class Magnoliopsida; order Brassicales; family Akaniaceae; genus Bretschneidera; species Bretschneidera sinensis. The sequence continues at coordinate 74,110,554 of CM043703.1, read as the reverse complement.
ATTTATATTAAAAATTCTAATTATTTCTTCAATTCTTCCATAATTTAAACCCTTTGAAAATTCTCACTTTGAATTCTGAAAATTTTCATATATACTAAATTTCAAAAATAAACTTCACGTTATTACCTTCTGTTTTTTTTTAGCGCTTCTTGTGATTCTCTATAAAATTCTCTCGTAAACCCCTTCAAAATATTGCTCTTTCAACCTTTTTTTTGGGTCCCCAAGTGTTTAGAGAAATAGAGTAGTTTGAATTGTAAAAGGAAGAAACCAAACAGGATTTGGAAATGAATAAATGAAAGAAAAAAAATAAACTATTTATAAAAAAATCAAAACATTAGCCCAACCACCCCCCCCCCCAACTTCTCAAGCTGCCATGCAAAGGTTATGTGTAAAGCATGCACACCTTTCTCTTAACCTGCTGTCACGTTTTTTTTTTTGTTTTTTTTAAAGAAAAAATAATAATTTTTCTTTTTCCTTGTTTTCAAACTGTATGTGTCCATTTTTTTAAATAATTATTTTTTCAATACTAAATCTTTCGCGTATATATATATATATTTTAATTTCATATCATATTTATTAAATTACTTCTTTACCCTTACTTTACGAATACGGGTATTACATAGAGCTACTAATATGCTTCATTGTGCCTTGGACATCAATGAATACAATAAAATTTTGGCTTGTGAATTGGAAAAGTAAATTTGGAATAAAATTAAAGTCACATATGAAGAAACTAATCAATTTAAGAAAAAAAATTATAAATTAGTATCGAATTATGAAGCTTTTAAAATATCTCCTACCGAATCAATTTCCGAAATGTATTCTTGATTTACTCACATTATTAATGATTTAAAGCTTCGAAAGATGATGATGATGAAAGAAGTTAAGAATATGGGGACATTTCTCTCATCACCGAAAGATTTCAAAAGTACTTGAAGCTTAAGAATAACTCTAGCAAGAGAGCTTATGCCAAAGATGATTTGATCAAGAAGGATTAAATAGTTTGCTTTGGACGCAAAAAAACTTGGACACATCAAGGAAAATTTTTCTTTAACAAAGAAGCCTATGAAGAACTTCAAAAAGAAAGCAATGGTGGCTACAACTTGGAGTGATGGTGAGGAAGTGGATTCGGAGGAGGAAGATATTTACTCAGAAATTGCCAACCTTTGCTTGATGAGAATTTATGATGAAAGTGAGGTAACTAGTTCTTTAGACCTTAATGATATTGAAATTGTGCATGAAGATTTATTAGACACATTGAATGAATTTCATTATGAACTTAAAAAATGTGGCATGAAAAATGTTGCTCTCAAAAAGAAGATTTCATCTCGTTCTAAAGAAATGAAAGTTTTAAAATAACAAAATGAAAAGCTTTATTTAGAGGTTGGCAACTCATCATATGATACTTTGAAAAAAAAAAACGAGTCTTTGAAAAGGAAATTGATTGAGTTAGACAACACTATATCTAGGCTTTTTAAAAAGTAAATATAAGCTAGATGAAGTGTTGGCATGCCAGAATGAGTGGAGAAAAATTCAAAGTGGGATATTCTCTTTTGGATAAACAAAAATCCAATGGAACTATCTTTATGAATGCAATAAATGTAAATGAGGCTTCTAGCTATCATCCTCCTAGAAAAGTTCATAATTGAAACGACCTATCCTGGGTTGACCACCCCGAGAAGGAATCATCACATTTTTTCATCCCAGCACGACATATATATGCAACAATATAAAGACATGCATCAACTGAAAAGAAATATTACCTCTAAATCCTCAACTCTTTTCAGATGATATACATCATCTTTCTCTTATCATATTCAAATATATACAAAATATAAAATGCATGTATATCTACAAATTGTTAAAAAAAAAAATTCTTTCATCATTCTTTCATAAGATTAAGGATGATGACCACAGGACTTACTTAAAGTGAATAATTTATTGCCTGCTGCCTGAAATATTTCAACAATGAGGTGTGAGCTTCATAAACTCAGTGAATTAAATTCACTAGAAGTACTAGATTTATATACTTCTAGTCATAGCTCATAATTCAATCATAAATATTCATCTATCTCTTCTCATATAAAATCAATCACCATGTTTATCATTTCATTATCTTCTCATATATTTCATCAACAATATATATATTCAATCACTGACTATCATATCATGTTCAATAAACTCCTCATAAGAGTTGTTTCATTATGAGACTTATCTTTCTATCAATCATTTCACAATCAACTCTGATGCTTTAGCATCTCAATCATCAATAATCAAGTAATCAAATAAAAATGCATGCAATTAAATTATCATCATTTTTTCTTTCTTTCTTTCATCATCACTTCATACTATCATCGTATGGGAAAATACCAATTTCGGTATATCATATGGGAATGTCTTCCCAAATGTCGTCATGTCTTAACCAAGCCAGCTACCTTCCTGATCTTCTCTCTATACATCTAAACAATAATATGCAAGTAGGCATACACCAAATCATTCAATTTAACTATCTCATTCTCAAACTCATTATTTCATCATATGCATATTAAATTGTCTCCTCATATATCATATCAATTTATCAATCTCAGCTTTCAAGAATTTCATTTATCCTTTCAATACATATTCCATCAATCTATCATTTCAAAAATATTGCTTCTCATATAATTATTTTCCAACATATCATTTAATCATGTTTCATACTTAATCAACCAATTAACTATCATATTTGTACGTACGACATTAAATCATTATAATTCAATAATTTTTTCAATTATCATTAATTCATATTTCATATTAGTCTTGATTACTAAAAGTAAATTTAACTCACCTAGTAGCACTTAAAGCTACTACTGCACCATTTCCTTTCATTTTCTTCTCCATTCAGCAATTTCACATAATTGCTAATCACCAACACCTATCATAACATCTTTATTAAAAATCTATATATTTTTTAATTCTTCTATAATTCATACTTTTAAATTTCTATACCCAAATCTGAATAATTTCATATATGCATAAAAATTTAATTGGCTTTAAAATTTAGTACTGTCAATTGAAATTATTTTCATTCTATTCCATTACAATTTCAAAAATTCGTTTTAAGAAATATAGAGGGACAATCAATAAAGCTTTAATCTTTCAATAAAAATGAGAGATAGCGACTTTGTAGAGAGAAATGGATTTTTAAAGTCATTTTAACCAAAAAAAAATTAATTATTTTCCTCAACCTTATTCTATATATTTTTTTTAAATTATTTTATTTCAAACTTCCAATTTCATAAATTTTAGTACTTTCTTCTTCAAAAATTTCTAACTCTTTTCTAATTAAAATTTCAAAGTTATCTTTTAAATAGTATTTCAAATCAATAATAAATATTTCATGTATGCATTTTTTAATTCAATATAATATCTATAAAATTATTTCTTTACCTTAATTTAAGTATACGAGTTTTACAATTCTACCCTCCGTATAAAAATTGTCCTTGGAATTTTCTTATCTAACTCGTGAAACAATTGGAGATAATCTTTCATCATTCTTACCTCTCGCTCCCAAATAATCCCCTCAACATCTTTATTTAGCCATAAGACTTGAACTAATAGAATCACTTTATTTCACAAGACTTGTTCCTTTTTTCTAGAATTCTGACTGGTACTTGCATAAAGGTTAAATCTTCTTGAAGTTCTACAACCTGTCTCGGAATACTCTAGGATTCATCATGTAAACACTTTCGCAAAAGTAAAACATGAAACATGAAACATACTATGCAACTTCTTTAACTTTGGAGGCAAATCCAATCTATATGTTACTGGCTCAACTCTCTCAATCACCTCATAGGGTCTCACAAACCTCAGACTCAGTTTTTCTTTCTTTCTAAATCTGAAAACACTCTTCCATGGAGATATCTTTAAATACACCCAGTCACCAACCTAAAACTCAAGAGGTTGTCTTCTATTATCAGCATACCCTTTCTGTATGTTCAGTACTGCTCTGAGATTCTCTCTAACCAGTTTAATCGTTCAGTACTGCTCTGGGGTTCTCTCTAACCAGTTTGATCATCTCTGTAGTTAAATCTATCATCTTTGGACCAAATATCTTTCTCTTTCCAACCTCTTACTGGAGTTTTGCACCTCCTACCATATAAAACCTCAAATGGTTCCGTTCCAATACTAGCCTGATACTTATTATTATATGAAAATTCAATCAAAGGAAAATAAGCATCCCAGCTCGCTGAGAAAATCAATATACTTACCTTTTTTTATATCTTCTAGTATTCTAATGATCCTCTCTGTTTGCCCATTAGTTTGAGGATTAAAGTTGCACTAAACTATAACTGTGTACCCATGGCTTTCTAAAAGCCTCTCCAAAATCTAGAATCTTTATCTGATACTATGCTCAAAGGTACCCCATGTAATCTCACAATCTCTACTGCATACAACTAAGCTAAATTTTCAAGACTCCAGGTAGTCTTAATATAAAGGAAATTTGACAAATTGGAAAGTCTATCTACAATCACCTACACAATATCAGAACCTCTCTGGGTAAGGGAAAAACCAGAAACAAAATCCATACTAACATTCTCTTATGGCCACTCAAGCACTAGAAGATGTTGTAGTAAACCTACTAGATGTCTATTCTCATATTTCACCTGCTGACAAACCAAACATCTAGAAATGTACTTAGCTATAACCTCTTCATCCTTGACCACCAATAATTTCATCTCAATCCCTTATACATCTTATTATTACACGCGTGCATCGAATACACTAAATCATAAGCCTCCTTCAATATCTCCTTTCTCATCTCAATATCATTGGAAAAACAAATCCTGTGTCCGAATACCACCAAGAAATCATCTCTGATTCTAAACTCAATCTGCTTCCCACTCAATACTTCTTATCTAATCTACTCTATCCCCTCATCTCTGCTCTGTATCTCCAATAGACATTTCACAATAAAAGACTGTATCACCATATTTGCCATCAATATTCCTCTATCACTGATACTCAACTACATTCCAATCTCTCTCAACTCCACCATCAACTTTCAACATGACTCCCAATAGCAGCTAATCTCCTTGTAGAATTCCTACTCAATTCATTAACTATCACATTCGTCTTCCCTGGATGATAGTGAATTGTACAGTCATAGTCACTAATCAATTTCATCCACCTCTTATGTCTTAGATTCAACTCCCTCTGGGTAGGTAAATACATTAAACTCTTATGATTAGTGAAAATCTCACAAGTGGCCCTATACAAATGGTGTCTTCATATCTTCAAAACAAATACTATAGCATCCAACTCTAAATCATGGGTCAGGTAATTTCTTTCATTGTTCTTTAACTATCTGGAAGTATAAGCTACTACCTTCCCATGTTGCATCAACGCACACCCTAACCCCTGATGAGATGCATCATTGTATACCACAAATTCTTTCTCACTAGAAGGAAACACCAACTCTAGAGTAGTAGTCAACTTATCTTTCAATAGCTGAAAGCTCTTCTTACACTCCTTTGACCATATAAACTTCACCTCTTTTCAGATCAATTTAGTCAGCGGTACAACAATAATAGAAAATTTCTTAATAAACCTTATATAATAACTAGCCAACCCCAAAATGCTTTTAATTTCAGTCACATTAGTCTGTCTCTCCCAACTCAACACTTCCTCCACTTTCTGTGAATGAACTGCTATACCATCTCCAAACACAACATGCCTCAAGAAAGATACTTTATTCAGCCAAAATTCACATTTAGAAAATTTTGCAAATAATCCCTTTCTCCTCGAAATCTCCAAAACTATTTCTAAATGTTTCATATGTTCCTCCTCATTCTTGGAATATACTAGGATATCATCAATAAACACAACCACAACTCTAGCCAAGAATGGTTTAAACACCTGATTCATCAAATCCATAAATGTTATTGGAGCATTAGTCAACCCAAATGGCATCATGTTGTGAGTTTTAAATTACTCGCAAGTGCACGAGTTGTTTGCAATATAGTGTTGTGCAAGTGCGAGGTCGAATCCACAGGGAATTGCGTTGTGAAAATATAATTTTTAATCTAAATTAACTCTATCTTAACCTAGTTCCGAATTTTGAATGATAATTTGCAAAATAAATTAAAACTAAATCTAATTGATTTAAAATCTAATAATAAAAAGCACTAAGGTTTCCGAATCCACCCCACCGAAGTTAAGCATACATGTTCTAAAAATATAGCCTATGAAAACATTCAATGAATCCAACTATAAGACAAAAAACAAAGAATATCCCAACTAAACCAAAAGCACCCGATGTATCCGCTCTTAACATATCACAAAGGGAATCCAATTTAATCGAAAAGCATTCAATGTATCCATCAGATGAAACACAAAGAAAATCCAACAGACAATTTAAACTCAATCAATTATAAGATTAACTCAAATAATTGACAGAACATTTATACTAAAAATTGTCAGATTTGTACAAGCAAATCTGAACTACTACGCCAAACAACGGTGGGGCTTCATCTTCAACCTTAGCTGAAGAGTCTAGCCACTCATAACTATAAAACTATAATAACAAGTGCTAAACATTTAAACTAAAACAACTGAATATAAAGAAATAAATAAACAACTTTACATGGGAGAAATTCCACTCGCTGACGGGCGGCGCTTCCCCTCGTGGTAGCAATGCCTTCGGGATCCACCAGAATGCTAGCGGACATCCACCGGTAAACACCAAAGTGGCTCAGGAATTGTACACTGAATGATGAAGTGGAGTGGGTCTTATATAGGCAAATACCACAAGTGGAATGTGTTTCCAATCCGATGTGGGATGTGGGATATAGAAATGTGTTTCCAACCAATGTGGGATGTTGGATTTAAGTCTTCACATGCCCTTCAAAACTTCTGTTCACGCTGAAATCCCGCACAGCCCGCACAGCCTGACCTTTGTCTACTAAAACGGCCATAACTTTCTGTAGAAAAATCATTTTTATGAGCCGTAAAATTCTCCAGAAAATAGACTTCTGGATCTTTCTAAGAATATATGGCTCATATCTTGGTTCTTCTTGAATCAATACAGTTTAATTTTCAAAGATGATTGATTTGTACGGGCAATTCTGGCAATTTTAGTGAAACTCCTTTCCCAGTGCTTGTAAACCTGAAAAACAACGAAAACAACTCAAAGTAACAAATTCCTAAGCTAACAAATGTAAATTAGAGGGCCAAAATATGCAATATTTGGCACTCATCAAATACCCCCAAACTTACAATTTGCTAGTCCCTTAGCAAAACAAAATAAAAGACTCAATGAAAAACAAAGAACATAAAGATAAAGTCATCACTCATGGTATCCAAAAAATTTTCGGAGCACACATCACCATGATATTCATTCATAAGCAAGCTTAAAAAGGTAAACCCATCTTCGCAATGAATAGAAATGTTAAAATCTAATTACTTACAAAAGGCAGGATAAGGCATCACAAGCTTGAATCAGTGTAAGGTGAATTAGCATATAAAAATGAAGCTTCCAAGTAACTCTAATGTGTAAGGTCTCCATGTCTCAAGATACACCGAATTTCCCATAAAAAATGAACGACAAAAGCATAGTATTTTTTTTTTTTTAATAAGGCACGGCTATGTTTAGTTCCCTTAAGCTTTCTAATTGACCCATGTAGCGAGTGTTAAGTCAATGACTCCCAAACCAGGTGGTTTTAGGGCATTAGGTGTAAAGACACCCCTAAGGACTTACTAACTCGAGTAAAAAAGGCTACGAAATTAAACCGACCTTAATATTACCAAGCAAAATTCCACCTTTTGACGTGAACACTCACTGCTTACTGAGGCAAGAGGTCCAGTTACTCAGCGAAAAGTTTATTGATAATTTTTTTTTTTATATATTTTCCTATGCAAGAGTTCATCCAACAAGTCATCCAGTTTCAGTTAAGATAAGGAAAAATACACATTAAAATCACATGTCATACCTCACATAATTTGTGCTAATGTGCTCGTGTTAGATTAGATCAAACATGTGAATTCTCAAAATGCCTAAAGTAAGTAACTAAATTTTAAAAATTTATCACCAGATCATGTGTTCAAAATGTTAAGCTCACCAATGACATCACATCACAGAAAATGTTTAGATCAACTAAAATTTCATGATAACATGAGCATGCATTTATCTCTATGACGAAAAGACAACAAATTAGGACAAAGTGTGTGATGTGTCTCCCATACCCCCAAACTTAAATTACACATTGACCCCAATGTGTGACTAATATGGAAAGAGCTGACCTGAGATATGGAGAACTATCTGGACTGGTATGGCTCATAGCATACCCCCAAACTTGAACTGAAGTACGCTTTGTCCCTGAAAAATAAAAACTGAAAAACAAAAAATACTGGAAACAAACATTAATCTAAAATATGCGAAATAATAAATAAACAAAAGAAAAGATAAGCTGTGGGGTGCCTCCCATGAGCGCTAAGTTTAACGTCTTCAGCCAGACCCAACATTAGTAAACAGGCCCAACTAAGCTCTCCACCATCTGATCAATAAATGGGAATGGAAAATGATCAGGCCTAGTGGCAGCATTCAATTTACGGTAGTCTAGACACTTTCTCCATCTTGACTGCACTCGAGTTGGAACCAACTCGTTGTCTTTATTTACTACCGTAAATTCAGCACGTTTAGGCACGACTGGAATCTGGCTCACCCACTTGCTATCAGAGATGGGATAAATGATCCCTGCCTCTAACAGCTTAATATCTTCTGCCCTCACAACCTCTTGCATAGTAGGGTTGAGCCTTCTTTGTAGCTCCCTCGATGGCTTGGCATTCTCCGCTAACTGTATCGTGTGTATTACCAATGAGGGGTTGATTCCCTTGACATCCTCAATAGTCCAGCCTATAGCTTCCTTATGCTCTCTTAGGACGTCCAATAATTTCTCCTCTGGAGCATCACCCAAATCTAAAGTTATGATTATAGGCAAAGAATCTGCTGGACCTAGGAACTTATACTTAAGATTATCTGGTAAAGGCTTAAGTTCCTTCTTGGGGGTGTCAGGTGCGGCGGTCTCCTCCGTCTTATTGCTTTCTCTAGGATCGGACTCCAAAATGACATTTACTTCATCAAGTAACTTATCTAAGCCCAAGTCCTCTCCAAAGTGAGCAAAGCATGCCTCCAAGGGATCCTCAATACGGGATTCATCCATAGTCTCCTCTGTCCTACTACTCTCCCGATGAGCAGACTCCACGATAGTATTTGCTTGCTCAAGTAACTTATCTAAATCCAAATCCTCTTCAAACTGAGCAAAGCATGCCTCCATAATGTCCTCAGACTTCCTTTCTTTCTTGGGCACTTGTAGTCTCTCAGGGTAAGGCGCTTTAGGTAAAAACAACCTAGAGAGATCCTTAATAATACGAGTGGCTGTAGATGGCTCAGCATCTCTCTTCTCGTTGTTGCCACTCTCTTGCCCTTGGTGCATAGCAGGGTTCTCTTCCACTTGATTGTCCACTTGTCTCCCAGACAAGTATGGGACAGTTGATTGCACTTGTTCCTGCCAATGCATTGGAGTTGAAGAATTTCCCACCGCAAATTGTTCCTTTGGGTTAGGATCAGTTTGACTGGGGAACGTTCCTTCCTCTCCTTCACCCACGTAACTTGCGATTTGATCAATTTGACTCTCTAGTGTGTGAATCGCTTGGGTGTTTTCTATTGTTGCACTCATCACTTCACTCATAGATTGGCTAGTCACTTTCATGAAATTATTGAGAGCGTCCTCCAATGACTGTGAAACCGACACTGGTGCTTGAATGGGAGCTTGGTAAGCGGGTGATGGTGCTGGATAAGCTGAGTGACCATAATTTGGAATTGGTGGAGGAAATTCGGGAGTGTATTGATTGTGAGCATGGTAAGGGGCTCCTCCCTGATTCATTGGTTGGTTCTGCTCCCATGAAAAATTAGAGTGGTCCCACTACCCTGGATTGTATGTTTCGGAGCAAGATCCATTTGATTGCCAACAACAGTCATTGAAAGCATTCATTTGTTCCATAGGATACTCGGCACAAGCCGGCATTGATGGGCAATTCTGTGCTAGATGCATGGGTCTAGCACAGATGGAACAGCTTTCAACATTGAAAGTGTTGCCAATATTGAGGGACGGGCCGGTCATTTTAATGAAATCCTTGAGGGCATCCTCTAAAGACTGTGAAACCGGCGCTGGATTCATCCACTTTTTTTTTTAAAATTAAATTAACTAGTAGAAAAATAAAATCAATTCAGACAAAAAAATTTCACAAACCAAACAACTCCCCGGCAACGGCGCCAAAAACTTATTGTGAGTTTTAAATTACTCGCAAGCGCACGAGTCGTTTGCAATATAGTGTTGTGCAAGTGCGAGGTCGAATCCACAGGGAATTACGTTGTGAAAATATAATTTTTAATCTAAATTAACTCTATCTTAACCTAGTTCCGAATTTTGAATGATAATTTGCAAAATAAATTAAAACTAAATTTAATTGATTTAAAATCTAATAATAAAAAGCACTAAGGTTTCCGAATCCACCCCACCGAAGTTAAGCATACATGTTCTAAAAATATAGCCTATCAAAACATTCAATGAATCCAACTATAAGACAAAAAACAAAGAATATCCCAACTAAACCAAAAGCACCCGATGTATCCGCTCTTAACAAATCACAAAGGGAATCCAATTTAATCGAAAAGCGTTCAATGTATCCATCAGATGAAACACAAAGAAAATCCAACAGACAATTTAAACTCAATCAATTATAAGATTAACTCAAATAATTGACAGAACATTTATACTAAAAATTGTCAGATTTGTACAAGCAAATCTGAACTACTACGCCAAACAACGGCGGGGCTTCATCTTCAACCTTAGCTGAAGAGTCTAGCCACTCATAACTATAAAACTATAATAACAAGTGCTAAACATTTAAACTAAAACAACTGAATATAATGAAATAAATAAACAACTTTACATGGGAGAAATTCCACTCGCTGACAGGCGGCACTTCCCCTTGTGGTAGCAATGCCTTCGGGATCCACCAGAATGCTAGCGGACGTCCACCGGTAAACACCAAAGTGGCTCAGGAATTGTATACTGAATGATGAAGTGGAGTGGGTCTTATATAGGCAAATACCACAAGTGGAATGTGTTTCCAATCCGATGTGGGATGTGGGATATAGAAATGTGTTTCCAACCAATGTGGGATGTTGGATTTAAGTCTTCACATGCCCTTCAAAACTTCTGTTCACGCTGAAATCCCGCACAGCCTGCACAGCCTGACCTTTGTCTACTAAAACAGCCATAACTTTCTGTAGAAAAATCATTTTTACGAGCCGTAAAATTCTCCAGAAAATAGACTTCTGGATCTTTCTAAGCATATATGGCTCATATCCTGGTTCTTCTTGAATCAATACAGTTTAATTTTCAAAGATGATTGATCTGTACGGGCAATTCTGGCAATTTTAGTGAAACTCCTTTCCCAGTGCTTGTAAACCTGAAAAACAACGAAAAAAACTCAAAGTAACAAATTCCTAAGCTAACAAATGTAAATTAGAGGGCCAAAATATGCAATATTTGGCACTCATCACATCACAAGGAACTCATGATGGCCATAACGTTTCCTAAAAGCAGTCTTAGGCACGTCTCCTTCCTTTATCCTCAGTTAGTGATAACCTGATCTCAGGTTTATCTTAGAGAACCCTCAAGCCTAGATCTCTTTAGCCAATCTCTCCTTCATTTAGACTCCCCTACATCTTTCTCAATCTGAAGTGCTCTATCCACAAACTTAGCATAATTCACATGTCTCATATAAGAAAGTTTAGATTGGATTTCAAAGTTTAATCCATCTAAGAATCTCTTGCACTTCCTCTCCTCTTTATGTATCAACTCCAACTCAAACCTCGATAAAACTACAAATCTGCTATCATATTGAGGCATAATAAACATGTCCTATCTCAAATGAATAAAATCTTTCTCCTATTATGCTCTAACAGTATAAGAAAAATACTTATCAAAGAAAGTCTCCTTAAACCTACTCTAGGTTAAGGGTCTACCAACATTTGCACTCAGCCTAGGAAAAGTATCCTCCCACCATTCAACAACCTCACCCTCCAATTTAAATGAAGCAAAGGTAACTCTCTGCCAATTAGTCACTAGTAACACGCCAAATAATCTCTCAACATGTTTCACACATAACTCAGTCTCAAAAGGATTAACAAATCCTCTAAACGATGGAGGATTCAACTTAATGAATCTAACAAAGCAGTCTCCCTGCATCTCATTTAAAAACTCACCCATTTCCCTCCTAAACATTTTGTCTCACTAGATTTACAGCCACATCAAGTTCTACTCTAAGCCTCTCATCTAGTCACATCTGTAAACTATCAATTCTATCTTTTATTGCATTTGTTCTCTCTAAAGCGCTAGTAAGAGCCTCTCTTAGCTCATCTCTCCCAACACCAGATTCCTTCACACCTCTACTAGTACCAATAGCACTATCCACATATTCTCATTTAGGAACCACAGACTCAACCCCCAACTCAGCCTCAGCTCTTCTAAATCCTAGGGGCATACCACACCCTATCTGATTCGGTACTTTACCTCTAAGTCTGGTACGTCTGTGTGGCATCCTCAAACTCTGCATTAAAATATAATTTATTTTAATCTTTCACTTTTTTACATTTTATACAGTCTATAGAATCATAAAACCTAATGCTTTGATACCAAAATTACAACGACCTATCCTAGGTTAGCCACCCCGAGATGTTTTGTCATCCTAACCCGACATATATATGCAACAATATAAACACATACATCAACTGAAAAGAAATATTAAATCCAAATCTTCAAGTCTTTTCAGAGGAGATACATCATCTTTCTCCTATCAGAAACAAATATATACAAAATATAAAATGTATGTATATTAACAAATTTTTAAAAATTTTCTTTCATCATTCTTTCACAAGACTGAGGATACTGACTACGGGACTTACTTAAAGTAAATAATTTGTCATGCCCACTACACGAAATATTTCAACAATGAGGTGTGAGCTTAAAAAACTTAATGAATTAAATTTACTAGAAGTACCCAATTTGTATCCTTCTAACCATAGCTCATAATTCAATCATAAATATTCATCTTAATCTTCTCATATAAAATCAATCATCATGTTTATCATTTCAATATCTTTTCATATATTTCATCAACTCAAATTTATCATAATTTACCTCATCATAAGGTTCACAATATCACATTCAATCATTGACTATCATATCATATTCAATTAAATCCTCATAATAGTTGTCTCATTTTGAGACTCATCTTTCTGTCAATCATTTCACAATCAAATCTAACACTTTAGCATCTCAATCATCAATAATCAAATAAAAATGCATGCAATTAAATTATCATCATTTCTTTCTTTCTTTCTTTCTTTCTTTCTTTCTTTCTTTCACTTATCATCACTTCATACTATCATCGTATAGGAAAATACTGATTGTGGTATATCGTCTGGGAATGTTTTCCCACATATCGACATGTTTCAGCCAGACCAGGTACTTTCCTGGTCTTCTCTCTATGTATATGAACAATAGTATGCAAGCAAACATACATCAAATCATTCAATTGAACTATTTTTTTCTCAAAATCATTATTTCATCATATATATATATATATATATATATATATATATATATATAAATTGTCTCTTCATATATCATATCAATTCATCAAATCTCAGCTTCCAAGAATTTTATTTATCTTTTCAGTGTATATTCCATCAATCTATAATTTCAAAAATATACCTTCTTATATAATTATTTTCCAATATATCATTTAATCATGTTTCATACTTAATCAACCAATGAACTATCATATTTGTACATACGTCATTAAATCATTATAATTCAATTATCATCAATTCATATTTCATATTGTTCTTGATTACTAAAATTAAATCTAACTCACCTAGTAGCACTTAAAGCTACTACTACACCACTTTCTTTTTTTCTGCTTCATTCAGCAATTTCACCTAGTTGCTTATCACCAACTTCTATCATAACATCTTTATTAAAAATCTATATATTTTTAAATTCTTCCATAATTCATACTTTTAAATTTTTATACCCAATTCCGATTAGTTTCATGTATAAAAAAACAACTATTTTTAAAATTTAATACTGTCAATTGAAATTATTTACATTCTATTCAATTCAAATTTCAAAACTTCTTTTTGAGAAATATGGAAGGATAATCTATAAAGCTTCAATCTTTCAATAACAATTCACTATATTGCCTTTTTCAAAGTTTTCCTCGAATTTCTTTGAAAATTCTTCCATGAACTTAAATAAATTACAATCTTTAAACCTTCAATTATCAAATCTCTCAGTCCCAAGGTATTTAGAAATATTTTTTCTATGCTTTCTAGAGAGAAAGATACCAATATTTTAGAGAGAAACAGATTTTAAAACTCATTTTAACAAAAAAAAAAAAAAAGATTGCTATTTATACTAAAACCCAGTCTAACCGGTCGGTTGGGCTCAAAATTTCCACTTATTTTAAAAAATTCCATTGGTCCTGCTTTAAATTTAATCACGAAAGTGCCACACCGGTCACCTAGTCGATCGGTCCAGCCTACCTAGTCGACCAGTCAAGCCTACTGATCAACTACCTAGATAACCGATCCAACCAATATTCAAACATTACGGTTCCGCCATCGGTCCTTCAGCATTCAATATTTATAATTTTACCACTCGTTATTTACAATTTTTTCCATTAACTTTTTAAAATCAATTTTTCATCATTTCTTTCTTCCAAAAATTCCAAAAAATATATAAAATAATTTATATTTTCTTTCACCAAAATTTTAAATTATTTTCCTCAGCCTTATTCCACATTTTTTTTTAAATTCTTTCATTTCAAACTGCCAATATCATAAATTTTAATACTTTATCCTTCAAAAATTCGAACTCTTTTCAATTAAAATTCTCAATATCATCTTTTAAATATTATTTCAAATCAATAATAAATCTTTCATGAATGCATTATTTAATTCAATATAATATCTATAAAATTACTTTGTTACCCTTTCTTTAAGGATACGGGTATTATAATAATGCACCATTTAAAAATGCTAGGAAATCTCATGACATGTCTAGGAAAGCTAAAAATGCCTTTAATGTCAATGCTTCACTTAGAAATGCTTATACTTGAATCTAATGTGCTCATTCTAGACATACTCATGCTAGGAATAGACATTCTAGAAACATATATGCTCATACTTATGCTAGGAATGCATACACAACAAATGATCATCATTCTTATCCTTGAAATTACATGTATATGTATAATGATAGGTACTTGTACTATTGGAATGCTAGATATGATAAATTCTTTTATCTTAGGAATGGTAGATTTTCTTATCCTGAATATCTAAAAACAATCATAGTTATCATTTTAGGATTGTTCATCATCCATATCATTACAAGAATATAAAGAATTATGGATTTAAGAATGTATGGGTTCCAAAAGGATCAATATTTTCAAACACTAACCCTAAAAGACCCAAAACATTTTGGGTACCTAAGAGTTGCATTCTAAATCCCTTTGTGATGTAGGTATGTTTTCATTCAAAGAAAGAAGGTGTTCATTGTTACCGTGATAGTGGATGCTCAAAGAACATGATCAGTGATAAAGACATCTTTGTGGACTTCACTCCAAATGATGGTGGACATGTCACTATTGGAGATGACACTAAGATGAAGATCATTGGCCATGGTAAAGTTGGTAAAGATTCCTCTACCATTGATCATGTCTTATTTGTTCAAGGTCTTAAGCATATTTTACTTCACATTAGTCAATTATATGATAAAGGTAATAGAGTCATTTTTTAGTCTACTCATTGTCTTAAAATAGACATCGTAAGTAACAAGATCAAATTTGTTGTCCAAAGATGTAAACATATTTATGTAGTAGATCTCAAATGTTTACCTTCGGAAAATGAAAAAAAAAAATTCATTTTTAGTGAAGGCTCATGGTTATGGTATAGAAGGCTTAGTCATGTTAACATTGATTTAATTCAAATGCTTTCAAGAAAAAAAATTGGTAGTTGCTCTTCCAAAACTTAAGTTTGAGAAATAAAAAGTTTGTGATGCTTGCCAAATGGGAAAACAAATTAGGATTTCTTTTAAATATAAAAATGTTGTTTTAACTTCTAAACCATTACAACTTTTGCATATGGACTTATTTGGACCAATTAATACTATTAGTTTAGGTGATCATCAATATACTCTTGTTATTGCAGATGAATATTCTAGATATAATTTTGTTGCTTTATTGCTTATAAGGATGAAGCATACCAAGGTGTTGTAAACTTTTGCAAAAAGGTTCAAAATTAAAAAAGTCTTTGCAATCACTAGCATAAAAAGTGATCATTGAAAAGAATTTTAAAATCAAAACTTTGCAAAATATTGTGATGATCATGGAATTTATTAGAATTTCTCTTCACCCATAACACCTTCACCAAAATAATGTTGTTGAAAGGAAAAAAAAATAGGGTTTTAGAAGAAATTGTTAGAACTTTCCTTTGTGAAAATAATTTGCCAAAATATTTTTGGGCAAAAGCTGTAAACATTGCTTACTATGTTTTAAAATTTTGATTAGGCATATACTTAAGAAAACTCCATATGAACTATGAAATGGTAAAAATCCAAATATTTCATATTTTCATGCTTTTGGGTGTAAATGCTTCATCTTGAATAACAACAAAGATAACTTTGGTAAATTTGATTCTAAGACGGATGAAGGCATTTTCTTGGGTTATTCAACTTCTAGTAAGTCTTATAGAGTCTTTAATAAAATAAATCTACCTAGTTGAAAAATATGTGCATATTGTATTTGATGATACTAACCCCTTTAGTGCAAGAAGAATCTCTTGTGATGATGGTGTAGGTATTATGCCAAGACTGAAGACCACCACTACAATTGTTGACCCTAAAGAGAGTGAATCTCAAATGGCTTAAGAAGAAAGTGTATCAAGAGTTGATAGACCTTTAATTATTCAACAAGGAGAAAAGAATGGTGATCAAGAAGAATGAATATATTTTGTTGAGACTTTTGCACCCGTAGCTAGACTTGAGGACATTTGCATATTTCTTACATTTGCATGTTTAAGAACTTCAAGTTATTTCAAATGGATGTGAAAAATGTTGTCATGAATGGTCTTATTGAAGAAGAGGCCTATGTTGACCAACATCTTGGTTTTGAGAATCCTAATTTTCCAAACTATGTCTATAAGCTTTCCAAAGCCCTCTATGGGTTGAAGCAAGCTCCTAAAGCATGGTATGAAAGATTAAGTAAATTTTGACTTGATAATGGTTTTTACAAGAGGAAAATTTGATACTACTCTTTTCATAAAAATTCATAAGCATGACATTCTCATTTTGCACATATATGTTGATGATATAATATTTGGTGCTGTTGGGATTTGTTAAAGAATTAAACAAGTGAAAATGGTCAGCATCAGGTATGGCTATGCGCCACGACCCCTCCAGCAAGTCTGGAAGCTCCTCCCTTCTAAGTCGCGTTGTGGTCTCCAGTAAGGCAGCAAGTTTCCCCACTTCTGAGCCGCGGCACGCCCTGTTCCAAGCCTCAGCACGAAGCACACCTGATACCAATTAATCAACACTTTGAGATGGTGCTTGGGACTTGGTTAAAATGCACAGGTTCACTTAGACTCTTAGAGAGCCATGAGTCTTTGGTTCTTGAGATCTAAAGGTTAAGATTGATCTCAAAGATTGGATGAGGTGGTCATTGCCCTATATAAAGGGTTATCTAGGAGCAATCAAAGTAGATCAAGACATAACAACAAGTGTGAGAGTGCAAAGACACAAAAAAACTATAGAGACTCATTCAAGAGAGGCTGGTTGTTTAGAGAGAAAGGCTCTCAAATCTGGAGAAGTCTTTCTAGTGAGAGAGAGTAGCCAAGATTAGGGATTCAAGGGATTTGTAGTTGTAATTTTCTTGGGGAAAATTCCAAGGAAACAATTAATTCTTATCTCTTTCTTTTCTCTTCTTTCATTCTTCAAGAACAAGAGGTTTCTTGAAGAGATGTTGCTATAATTGTAATAACTCAATTGATTTAGTGCAGAGAGCTCGGAGGACGTCACGGGGATATAGGCGCATTGCTGAACCTCAATAACAATTGCTTGTGTTCTCTTTTATGCTTTGATTCTTGTTTCAGTTTTGTACAAATCATTCTGGATTTGAGTGTTTGGGAAAGATTATAACCTAGGATTTCTTGTGGTGATTTTCTCAACAGTGGTATCAGAGCTCGATTCCAAGAATCAAAGGATTCTTTGGTGGTGATACAGTGGTATCAAAGCTAGATCGGAGTAAGGCTCCAAGAATCAAAGGAAACTTCTTGGGTGATTCAAGAATGTAGTTGAGATCAAGATCTGATCAGGTTCTTGAGGTTCAAGAATGATGCTGGGATCCAGATTTGATCGTGTTCTTGAGATTTAGAAGTTGGAAAGCAATTGTTGGTACCGCATAAATCTGGGATTTTTTTCACAAGATGGGTTCAAATTTCATTGTTGAGAAGTTTGATGGAAATGGATACTTTGCCCTTTGGAAGCAGAAAATCAAGGTTGTTCTTATGCAATAAAAGGTGGACTTGGCTATTGGAGAAGATGATGATTTTCCAGCAAATATCACGGAGGTCCAGCGGAATGAGATGAAGAAGATGGCATACAGCACCATCTTCCTGCACATATCGAATAGTTTGATAAGGGAATATGGAGACACGGAAGATCCAGCTGTCATTTGGAAGAAATTAGATAACTTATTTCTTACCAAGACTCTCCCTAAAAAGATATATCTTCTTAAACGAATCTTTGCTTTTAAAATGGATCCTAATAAAGAGTTGCAAGATAATCTTGATGTGTTTAATAAACCAGTTCAAGATTTGGCTAGTTGTAGTATAACATTCTCGGATGAACAATTGACTGTTATGTTATTGAATTCTCTTCCTGATTATTTTGAAAGTTTGATTAATTCTATTGAATATAGAAGAGATACACTAACTAAAGAAATTGTAATCAATACTATAAGGGCTCATGCTTTCAAAGCCAAGATGAGGGAAGCATCAAGTGGGGAAAGTCTGTTCGTTAGAGGAAGGCCTGCAACTCGGAATGGTAGCAGCATCCATTGCAACTACCAAGACAAATCAAAGGTTAGAGGGCAGAGCCATAGAAGATCGCATTCTAAACTGAAATTTGGAGGAAAGCGATGCTACTACTGCAATAAGGAGGGCCATTTCAAGAGATATTACAAGAAGATGGTAAGGGATGAGAAAGAAAAAGACCATACCAAGAATGGAGAGGTTTCGGTTGCCAAGAGAGAACAGCAAGATGATGTTCTTATTGTGTACTCAAATGTGAGCGAAAGGCAGGGCAGTGAGAGATGTATCTTGGATTCCGGATGCACTTATCATATGTGTCCTCATCGGGATTGGTTCAAGAATTTCAAGGAAACCGATGGGGAAATGGTTTTCTTGGGGAACAATACTTCATGCCAAGTGAGGGGCATGGGAGACATCCAATTGAGGATGTTTGATGGAGTTATAAGGCTACTGCAGAATGTGAGATATCTTCTGGATTTGAGAAGAAATTTGATCTCATTGGGGTATTTAGATTCCATGGGGTACACATACAAAGCAGAGGGAGTTAAGATCAAGGTAACCAAGGGATCTTTGATAGTGATCAAAGCAGCAATCAAGAACGGTCTCTATGAGATGATTGGAGAGACGAACATCAAGGATCAAACAGCAAGCTTGATAGCTGAGATGGATAAGGTAGTACTTTGGCATAATCTCCTGGGACATATGAGCGAAAAGTGGCTGCAAATTCTCAACAAGGATGAGTTACTTGACGGTGACGAGGTAGAAAACTTGATTCTGCGAGAGTTGTGTCCTTGGGAAGCAACATCGGGTTAGCTTCAACACCATAGTGCACAAGTCAAAGGGGATTCTTAACTATATTCATGCTAATATTTGGGGACCAGCAAGAACACCAACACAGGGAGGTAATTTTTCCTTCTGTCTTTAATTGATGATTATTCCAGAAAGTTTTGGGTTTATTTGATTGAAAATAAATCATATGCTTTGAATAAATTTGTGGTGTGAAAAAAGCTGGAAGAAACTCAAACAGGTAAGGTAGTTAAGGTGTTAAGAACCAATAATGGCTTAGAATTTTTTAATAAGGAATTTGAAAATTTTTGTGAGTTAAATGGCATTCTAAGACATAGAACGGTTGTGAAAACACCTCAACAAAATGGAGTTGCTGAGAGGATGAATAGGACCCTCCTAGACAAGGTTAGGTGCATGATAATAGGCTCCGGATTACCCAAATTTTTTTGGGGAGGAAGCTGTATTAACTGCTGCATATTTGGTTAATAGATCACCCTCTAGAGCTATTGACCTTAAGACTCTTGAGGAGATGTGGAGTGGAAAACCACCTGAGTTAAGCAACCTTAGGACTTTTGGATGTGTTGCGTTTGCACATCAAAAGGATGATAAACTTAGCCCAAGATCTTAGAAATGTGTGTTTCTAGAATATGGTAAAGGGGTTAAGGGGTATAGGTTGTGGTCCTTAGAACCAAAAGGAACTAAACTTATAATAAGTTGGGATGTCATTTTTAATGAGCATTTATTTCCCTATTTGGAGAAAACTAACCCTGCAGGGGAAAGTGGGCAAACCAGCCCGGTTTATGTGGAGCATAGCATCAAGAAAAATTCTGTTCAGGTAGAGCAAGGAAGGCAAGAGGGTTCAAACCAAGTAGAGCACATTAATGAAGGCCAAGCTCAAGATACTCAAGAGGAGACTAAACTAGAAGGGGATGATGCAGGGAATCGGAATGATTATCAGCTCACAAGGGATCGGGAAAGGAGGCTGGTCAGACCATTTTTTAGATATGGTTTTGTAGATGCTAATGTAGCAGCTCCTTATTCAGAAGGAGGGAGTGAACCAAAAACTTATATTGATGTCATGGGATATAAGGATTCGTCAAGATGGAAACTAGCTATGGAAGAGGAAATACATTCTTTGAGGAAAAGTAACTATTGGGAATTGGTGCCCAAACCAGAAAAACAGAGAGTTGTGGATTGTAAATGGATTTACAAGATCAAATAAGGGAACACTCTAGGGGATGAAGTTCGGTATAAAGCTAGGCTGGTGGCGAAGGGATTCACACAAAGAGAAGGCATAGATTTCACCGAAATATTCTCACTGATTGTGAAATACAAAATGATAAGAATAGTGTTAGCAATGATAGTCCAATTTAATTGGGAGATCGAGCAAATGGATGTGAAGACAGCGTTCTTACATGGAGAGCTTGATTAGACCATCTACATGAGGCAACCCGAAGGCTATAAGGAAGGAAGGTATGGGGATTTGGTGTGCAAATTAAAGAAATCTCTCTATAGACTAAAGCAATCACCTCGGCAATGGAATAAAAGGTTTGATTTCTTTGTAACTAGCTTGGGTTTCATGAGGAGCTACTATAATTCGTGCTTGTACTATAACAGTCACAAGGTGGAGGCAATGGTGATCATCCTTATCTATGTTGATGATATGTTGTTGGTTGGGAGCAGCATGGAGAGGATAGGAAAATTGAAGTCTCAACTTAGTTCAAAGTTTGAGATAAAGGATCTTGGTCATGCACCGAAGATCCTTAGGATGAGTATAATTCGGGGAAAGGAGAGAAACAGATTGAAAATTTCTCAGATTTCCTACATAGAAAATATGATATCTAAGTTTTCTATTGAAGATAGCAAACCAGTGAAGGTTCCCCTTACTGGGCATTTCAAGTTCTCCAGCGATCAATGTCCGAGATCAGATAAGGAGAAGAAGGAAATGGAAAAGGTCCCTTATTCTAGTGCAGTTGGATCAGTTATATTCATAATGGTAAGCACTAGACCTGACATTTCTCATGCAATGAGTGTTCTCAGCAGGTTTTTGAGTAATCTCGGAAATGAGCATTGGCTTAGGATGAAGTGGTTGCTGAGGTACTTGAAGGGAAGCTCAGATGTGGGGCTTATTTATGAGAAGAAGGGTAAGTCCATCTGTCTTGAAGGTTATGCATATTCGGACTATGGAGCAGACCGGGATAAAAGAAGATCGATTACCTCCTACTTCTTTAATCTAAATGGATGTTGTATAAGTTGGAAAGCTCAATTACAGCTGGTGGTAGCACTCTCAATAACCAAGGCAGAATACATAGCGGCAACGGAAGCCATTAAGTAAGCTATGTGGTGCAAAGGGTTGTTGGAAGAGTTGAAGGTCCTAAAAGAGCAGGTACTGATGTATTCGGATAGCCAAAGTGCGTTGCATTTGTGTAAGAATTCGGTGTTCTATGAGAGGACAAAGCATATGGATGTTCAGTATCATTTTGTCCGGGAAAATGTTACGGAATGATGCATTCATGTGGACAAAGTGGCCACGGAAGAAAATCCTGCAGATTTAGGTACTAAAGTTCTACCTCTAAGAAAGTTCAATCATTGCCTTGGACTTCTTAGGATTGGAGTCAATTGATATGGTGACTGAAGTTGAGTTTGGATCCTGAGTTCTCTGTACAATGGGTTCGGGTTTAATTGCTTAGACAAAGGTAGAGTTTGTTGGGATTTGTCAAAGAATTAAACAAGTGAAAATGGTCAGCATCAGGTATGGCTGTGCGCCGCGGCCCAGCCTTGAGCACCGCAGCCTCCAACAAGTCCAGAAGCTCCTCCCCTCTAGGCCAAGTTGTGGCTTAGCCCATCCGCACCGTGACCTCCAGCAAGGCAGCAAGTTTCCCTACTTCTGAGCCGCGGCATGCCCTGTTCCAAGTCTCAGCACGAAGCACACCTGACACCAATTAATCAGCACTTTGAGATGGTGTGTGGGACTTGGTTAAAACGCACAGGTTGACTTACACTCTTAGAGAGCCATGAGTCTTTGGTTCTTGAGATCTAAAGGTTGAGATTGATCTCAAAGATTGGATGAGGTGGTCATTTCCCTATATAAAGGGTTATCTAGGAGCAATCAAAGTAGATCAAGACATAACAGCAAGTGTGAGAGTTCAAAGACACAAAAACACAAGAGAGACTCATTCAAGAGAGGCTGGTTGTTTAGAGAGAAAGGCTCTCAAATCTGGAGAGGTCTTTCTAGTGAGAGAGAGTAGTCAAGATTGGGGATTCAAGGGCTTTGTAATTGGAATTTTCTTGGGGAAAATTCTAGGGAAACACTTAGTTATTATCTCTTTCTTTTCTCTTCTTTCATTCTTCAAGAACAAGAGGTTTCTTGAAGGGATGTTTCTATAATTGTAAGAACTCAATTGATTTAGTGCAGAGTGCTCGGAGGAGCTCACGGGGACATAGGCACATTGCCGAACCTCGATAACAATTGCTTATATTCTCTTTTATGCTTTGATTCCTGTTACGGTTTTGTACAAATCATTCTGGATTTGAGTGTTTGGGAAAGATCACAACCTGGGATTTCTTGTGGTGATTTTCTTAACTGGTGATACTAATGAGAATATGTATATCAAGATTTTGCTAAATGTATGCAAGGTTTATTTGAAATGAACATGATGGGAGAACTTAATTACTTCCTTGGACTTCAAATCAAACAAACAAAGGAATGAATCTTCATCAACCTATCCAAGTACACAAAAGACTTACTAAAGAGATTTGGGATGGAGAATGCAAAGCCAATTAGGACTCCCATGAGTATTCCAACAAAACTTGGCATTGATGAGGGCGGTAAAAATCTAGATATTAAGAAATACAAAAGTATGATAAGATATTTATTATATTTAACTGCTAGTAGACCCAATATCATGTTTAGTGTATGTATGTGTGCTCATTTTCAATCTTGTACAAAAGAATCACATTTAATTTCCATTAAAAGAATCATATGTTAATTTTCCTAGTTGTAAGCTTGATAAAGAAAGAACTAGCAGCACGTGTCAATTTTTGGTTGTATGTTAATTCAGGTTTTTCTAAAAAAAAAAATTTGGTTGCATTATCAATGGCTGGAACAAGGTGTACAGTCGTTGGTAGTTGTTGTGTGCACATTTTGTGGAGTAAACAACTTGAAGATTTTGGCATGCATTTTGATCATGTACCAATTTTGTGTGATAACACTAATTCTATTAATCTCACCAAGAACCTAATCCAAAATTCACGAGCTAAGCATATTGAGATAAAACATCATTTTATTTGTGATCATACTAAAAAATGAGATATTAAGCTCAAATTTGTTGGTAACAATAAATAAATAGTCTATATCTTTACTAAACCATTAATTGCATGATTAGGATGGAATTAGAATGAGAAATATTGGATGATTGTCATTTTCTTAATCATGCTTAATTTGCATATGATCCATGAAAGGAAAAGATTTATTTTTTACTTAATGGAATTTAACCACTCCTTCTTAATGGACAAAAGTAATGATCTCTTGGAAACCTATGATTAATTCTCAAAATAAATGGTTTTTTTTATAAAAAAAATTAATCAACTACCCTAAAAAATAATCAACTACCCTAAATGATAGTCGACTACCAAGCCTTAAAAACTGATTTTTTTTTTTAAGAAATCGAGTACGCAGTCGACTACCTCTTCGAGATAGTCAACTACCTACCCTTAAAATAAATGGCTTTTATTCTAGACTTCATTTTCAGACATTTTTCAAAACCATTATCTCTCTCTACAAAACCTAACTTTTGCTCATTTCTTTCTCTCTCTAAAATCCTTGAAATTTCTCCGTCATTACTTCTTTTTATCTTAAAATCTTCAAAATCCATTGTCTATTCTTCATGATTTTTGTGTTCTTCAAGATCATTAGCCAAGCTTTTGAAGAATTAGTAGCATTTCTCTCTAAAATGTGATTTTTCTCTCTCTTCGAATTCTTGATATTTTCTCTCAATTTCCCTTCATCTCTTTCCATTTAATAAACAATCTACCATCACCCAATCTTTCTCTTTTCAAATTTTTCGAAAATTTCAACTTTTCTTTGTCAATTTTTGCCAAAATCTGAAAATAACCCTAAATTTTCTCTCTAAGTTTGAATTTTTCAATATTCTCTCTCAAAAATACCTCTCAAATCAACTGGGTAAAATCCTAAAGGAAATAGGGTAGATGAAGGTCCTCCAACGAGCGAGGGAAGAAGGCGAGGCATGATGTCTCCATACTTTTTTTGGATGAAGATGCAAAAGTGAGGTATGAGATATGGTTTAGTGATCGAGAAATATTACTTGGTCTTTATGTTAAATTTGCCATATTATTTGCTGTCATCAATATTAAGATTGAAGAATGGTTTAAGAGATTGAAATGGATGGCTTTGGTAGATAAGAATTATATGATTATCATACTTTGGGTTTCCCTATACTTAGAGAGATTTCGATGTTGTGTGGGTAATTATAGATAAACTATTTAAATCTTCTCATTTTCTTCCAATTAAAACTACTTCGATTCTAGAAAGGTTAGTTGAACTGTATATGACAGAGATTGCAAAACTTCATGGTGCATTATTAAGCATAGTGTCAGATCAAGATGCTAGATTTACATCTCGATTTTGGAGAGGCTTTCAACAAACTATAGTTACTTAGTTACAGTTTAGTATTATTTTTCATCCTCAAATAGATGGATAGACTAAGAGAGTTATTCGAATACTAGAGGATACTAGAGTACATGTTGAGGGAAAGTATAATAAGTTTCTCAAGAAGCTGGGATGCTTACTTACCCTTAATAGAAGTTACATATAATAATCAGTTTCAAGCTAGTACTGGAATGGCACCATTTGAGACCTTGTATGTTAAGAGATGTGGAACTCCTATAAATTGGGAAGAAGTGGGAGAAAGAAAGATATTTGGTCCAAAAATAATAGCCTGAACAACTGAAAGGATCAAATTGATCAGAGAAAACCTTACAGCATCACAGAATAGACAGAAAATTTATGCTAATAACAGAAGAAGACCTCTTGAATTCCAAGTCGATGATTGGGTTCATTTAAAAATATCTTAATGGAAAGGAGTATTAAGATTCAGACATAAGAGAAAGTGGAGTCCAAGGAATATTGGACCGTATGAGATTATATAGAGAGTTGGGCCAGTGGCTCACAGACTGGAGTTATCTCCAGAATTAAAACAATTGCATAATATTTTTCATGTTTCCGTTTTACGAAAATATTAACCTAATGAATCCCATAACATTCCATTTCAATCTGTAGATCTTTAGGAAGACTTAACTTTTTTACAAGTTCCAATCAAAATTTTAGACACAAAAGAACAAGTCTTATGCAATAAGATCATTCCGCTAGATCAAGTGTTGTGGAAAAATTGAGAAGTTAAGGAAATCACGTAGGAACATGAAGCGAACATGAGCAAATAATATCCCCAACTTTTTCATGATGTAGATAAGAAAATTTCAAGGATAAAATTTTAATGTAGTGGGTAGAATTGTAAATCTTGTACCTTTACTATAAGGGTAAAGAAGTAAATAGTGAAATTATTTTTTAATTAACATACATACATGTGAAATGAAAATTTGAGTTTGAAACATTTTTTAAGAAAGAATTTGAATACATTCAAGAAAAAGAGTTAGAAAATTTTCAAGAAAGGAAAGGGTAAAATTTTTCAAATGCAAAAAAAAGGAAATAGTCGACTGGTGACCTAACCGATCGACCAGTCGATCAGCTAGTGGGTGACCGATCAGCTGATCGATCGAGTTGGCTAGTTAGTCAAACTGTTGGTTGAGGTGCTTTAAATGTTGGTGGTCGACTGGTTTGGATGAACAGATCAATCAGTCGATCGACTGGTAACCCAACCGATCGACCGACCGATCAATTAGTAGTATATGGGAGTTTTACTAGTAAATTTTTGAAACTGAACTAGTGACCAACCGAACCAATTGACTGGTCAGTCAAAAAATTTCATATATAAGCAATTAAGACGTTCAAAATTTCATTTTAAACGTTTGAATTTTAGTTTTCTCTCTCTATGAGTCATTATCTCTCTAGAAAATGTCTGAAAACACTAAGAAATTCAAGGATTTCACAATCTTGTATTGAAAATTGATTGAATCACGAAAGGATTTCAAGAATTTTGGAGGAAAAGCTTTGGAAAGGTAAATTTCAAGAATTTGATTATAAGATTTCTACTTTTAGGGTTTAATTCTTATACTTTCTTAAAATGGTTTGAAATTGATTCAAAATTAAAGAAAAATATTTTGACCGAAATTTTGAATTTGAGTTCAGATGAAACATGCATACATATTCATGAAATTAATCTGGTATATAGTATAAGTTGATTTATGAGATAGTAAAGAAATTAATAAGTGCTGAGAGGAGCGCTAAAGAAAAGGAAGTGATTTATGGATAGCATTAGTGCTATGTGGTGAGTTCAATTTAATATTAGTAAGCAAGAAGAATATCATGAACAAAATATGAAATAAATGATATTGTGTGAAAATTATTGAAGATGTTATGATTATACATGAATTGGCGTGATCTATGTTATGAATATAAATTTTATGAACTAAAGAAAGAAACATCTCTTAATAATAGAAATACTTAAGGAATATGATATGATAAAGAGCTTGATGATATAAGTATGAAATTGATGAATTAGAGAGAAGACTGTCTCTTTTATACACACACACACACACACACACACACACACACACACACACACACATATATATATATATATATATATATATATATATATATATATATATATGCATACATATGTATATGTATATTCTGATAGGATTGGTAAATCCTTTGAATTGATTTCTTTTGATGGTGTGAATTATATGTAATGATTCTATGCTTGTATGTTTGTATGTGACTATATATGCATAGTAGGATCATAGAAAAGGAAGGATGTGATCCGAGATAGGGCTAGAACCATGGCTAGTTCCAGAGTTAGTGTGCCGCGGCACATGGGGAGACAACCTTATTGAATACCCTAAATGGATGTGATATAATATGATGATACATGAGATGCTATGCGAAAAATTGAAATGGAGACCTGATGAGTGCCAAATATTGCATATTTTGGCCCCTTAATTTACATTTATTAGCTTAGGAATTTGTTACTTTGAGTTGTTTTTCGTTGCTTTACAGGTTCACAAGCACTTGGAAAGGAGTTTCACTAAATTGCCAGAATTGCCCGTACAGATCAGTCATTTTTGTAAATTAAATTGTATTGATTCAGGAAGAACTAGGAGATGAGCCATATATGCTTAGAAAGATCCAGAAGTTTATTTTTTGGAGAATTTTACAGCTCCTAAAAATGATTTTTCTAGAGAAAGTTATGGAAATTTTAGTAGACAAATGTCAAGCTGGAAGATACCTAGTGCGCTCGAGCGCACCAGACCTACAATCGAGCGCAAGTGCATACTTTGACATCCTATATCAGTTAGAAATACTTTGCAGCACACCATGCTACGCTCGAGTGCACCAAGCTATGCTCGAGTGCACCAGGCTGCGATCGAGTGCACTCGGGCAGTATCCCACATCGAATTGGAAACACATTGCACTCTTGGAGTTTCCTTATAAAAGGCCCACTCCACTTCAGCTTTGAGGATCATCTGGGATCAGATCTGGAGGGCTTTTGGGAGCAATTCAGAGGACTTTTGGAGGGCAAGCTGGGGAATCTCCAAGGCTTTGCTACCAAGGGGGGATGCTCACGGTGAGATCAAATCTTTCCCTTGAGATTTTTGTTGTCCATTATATTTATGAGTAACTAAATTCTCAAGTGGGGCTAGGGATAAACTTGTACAGTTAATGGTACTTTTATTTATTTTTAATTTATGTATTCGAGTTTCAATTACTAAAACTCTTTTGTTTTATCATTTGCAATTCATTGGTGATATTTTCTTTTCCGAATAATCTTAGAATCTATTCTGTTTATAGATTCAGTCATGTTTTTTCTATTGAATGGTTTAGCTCTTTGATTATGTTTGGATTAATTATTTATCTATATTGATTTAGTTCTTTGCTGCAATATCGCTTCCTGAGTATATTGTCGTCGTTGGATTTTCTCAATAGCGATAATAATTTACGTATTTTAAATGTGGTAAATGATTTCTCAAAAGGGTTACATTTGGTTTAATCTTGGTTTTTAAATCTATATCTTCCAATTGGGAATTTTGGAGATTGAGTTCCCAATTGAGTTATTCAATGAATTCAGAGTAACTAAAATACCAGATTTGTGCAAGGGATTCCCGACGCTTTACTATTTATCAAATTTACTTTACTTTACTTTGCATTCAAAAATTAATCTTTGTTCTCCATCAATCATTCGATATTGTTCTTTAGTTTCTTTGTTCTTTCTATTATTCTTTTAATTTGTCTCCCTGTGGAATCGACACCCCAAAGCTGTGCTACAACTACCGCGTTATTCTTTGGGCGTAATCAAATTTTGGCACCGTTGCCGAGGAAGACGGTAGAAGAATTGCTAGATAGTTTTTCTTTTCAGCAGTTGTAAAGGTGGCAACTTCATTCCTTCTTTTAGCTTGCTACATTATTTATTTATTTATTCTATTCTTTCTTTTTATAGTATTTTTTATTTATTTATTTATTTATTTATTTATTATCTTGTGACCTTGCATGCCTAGATATATAGACGCTTTAGGTAGATTTCTTTGTAAGCCTGTGCTAGAGCCAGAACTAAACTTTTTAGATCCTATATTTGACAATCCATCTAGTCCTGAAGGAATGAGTGAACCCGGAGATCAACCCACTAGGACCCTTCAGGATTACCTCCACTCTACACGCATAAACACACCATCATGCATCATGTTTCCAGCTAACACTCGCCAACTGGATCTTAAAACATGGATGATACAGTTACTCCCTACGTTTCATGGCTTGAAAAATGAAAAACCCATATGTGCACATTAGGGAGTTTGAGGAAGTAGTTGCGACTTTTCATAGTCAAAATGAAACTGATGACATTGTGAGACTTAAAAGTTTTCCTTTCTCTTTGAATGATAGAGCTAAGAGTTGGCTATACTCACTGAGACCACAATCTATTGGGTCATGGAATGAGATGACTCTGGTCTTCTTTAATAAATATTTTCCCCAATATAAGACCAATGCTTTAAAAAGGAAAATCTCCAGCTTTGCACAAAAGGACAGTGAGACTTTGTATCAGTCTTGGGAGAGATTTAAGGAGTTGTTGAGTATGTGCCCTCACCATCGGTATGAGAATTGGCACTTAGTGAGCTATTTTTATGAGGGACTTACATATAGAGAGCGTCAATTTGTGGAGATGATGTGTAATGGTGAGTTCTTACAAAAAGATCCTGATGAGGCCATAGAATACCTCAATGAGCTTACTAAAAAAGCTCACACTTGGACTGGACCTAGTGCTACTGAAAGCATAAATAGGTCACGACCTGCAGGAAACCCAAATGGTGGTGGAATTTACCATCTTAGGGAAGAGGATAATGTAAAGGCTAAGGTCGATATGCTCACTAGGGAACTAGATGTGTTTAAAACTAGGGGCTTAAAGCCAACACACGTGGCTAATCATGCAAAGTATTTTGGACCATGTTTTGTGTGTGGTGGGGTAGATCATCTCGCCCAACAGTGTCCCACATCTGCTGAGATGAGAGGGATGTATGAGGAACAATGTAATGCCTAGGGTATGTACAAGAAGCCTTTTTCACCTTTCTCTGATACCTATAATCTAGAGTGGCGCAATCACCCCAATTTTAGCTGGAATTCTAAAAACCAACCGCCTACACAACCTCCTAGATCATATCCTGCACCATATCAAGCACCTGCATCTTCTAGGAGTCCTTTAGAAAAAAATTCGCATGCATTTATTAAGGCACAGGGTAAGACTAATCAAAGATTTGAATCTTTGATTACACAGGTTGTTGAAGAAAGTAAGGAGATAAAGAGCCAAGTGTCCAAATTGATGAGCTCCTTGAGTGTGAATGAGCGAGGTAAGTTCCCTTCTCAAGCTTAGTCCATACCCTATGGTCAACACCTAGCGCAAAAGAATTTGAAGGAGGTGAATGCCATTGTGACACAAAGTGTTAAGTCATTACACATCCCAACAACGAACAAATTAGATGATGTGGACAAGAGCCACCAAGCATACATGATTGACTCACTCATGGAAAAAGTCCATCACCTTAATCCATTGGAGTCCACCCTCACCCATGGTTTCACAAGAGCAGATATCGAGCCAGAATCGACAGATGTTACTGATATCATCCTTGATGCCTCTCCAAAGCATGCAAGCACCAAATTTGGCATTAAAGTAGTTGCTGGTGCATGCAACTTATGTTTTTCTAGGAGGGAATAAGAGCGTCTGGCTGAAGACGTAAAACTTAGTGCTCATGGGAGGCACCCCACAGCATATCCTTTTATTTTTATTTTTATTGTTTTTCATATTTCTTTTCTTGTTTATTATTAGTATTTTTTGTTTTTCGGTATTACTTTGGTTTTTCTTTTTCAGGGACATTGTGCATGCATCAGTTCAAGTTTGAGGATGTGCTATGAACCATGCCAGCCAGCTAGTTTTTCATCTTCTAGGTCAGCTATTTCTATGTTATTCACACATTGAGGGCAATGTGTCATTTAAGTTTGGGGGTATGGGAGACACATTCACACGCACTTTGTCCTAGTTTTTGTTATATATTCTTGAAAAGATAAATACATGCTCATGTTATTTTGAAATTTTGGTTGATCTAAACAAATACTGTGATGTGATGTCATTGGTGAGCTTAAAATCTTGAACACATGATTTGATGATAGAGTTTTAAAATTTTGTTACTTACTTTAGGCATTTGAGAATTCATATGTTTAATCTAATCTGACACGAGCACATTAGCACAAAATATTGTGAGGTATGACATGTGAGTTTAATGTGTATGTTTCCATGACTCAATTGAAACTAGATGACACTTATTGGATAAACACTTTGAAATAAAAAATTGCACAAAAAGAGAAAAATGCTCATGATGATCATTAATAAAATTTTCACTGAGTAACTGGACTTCTTGCCTCAGTAAGCAGTGAGTGTTCACGTCAAAAGGTAGGAATTTTATTCATAATGATCATTGAGAAAATTTCCACTGAGTAACTGGACCTCTTGCCTCAGTAAGCAGTGAGTGTTCACGTCAAAAGGTGGGAATTTTGCATGGTAGTATTAAGGCCAGTTTAGTTTCATAGCCTTTTTTACTCGAGTTAATAAGTCCTTAGGGGTGTCTTTACACCTAATGCCCTAAAACCATCTAGTTTGGGAGTCATTGACTCAACACTCGCTACATGGGTCAATTAGAAAGCTTAAGGGAACTAAACATAGCAGAGCCTTATAATAAAATAGAGAAGAAAATAAAACTATGCCATTGCTGTTTATTCTGATAAGAATTTATGTGAATCTTGAGACATGGAAACATTGCACATTTGATAGGTGCTTAAATATTTAAGCCCCCTTATTTACACTTGTTAGGTTCTTAGTTATGTTAATTTAGTTCATTTTACTTCATTTGTGTGTTTCACATGTGTTTATAGATCTTGGAGAAAAAAGAAGCAGTTTTGGCACTTAAGGGAAGAAGCCTGGAAATCCTGCAGCTTCTGGTCAAAGTGCAATCGATCGCACTACTACATGCGATCGAGTGCACATGCGATCGTTCGCACACATGAAGGATCGAGCGCAGCACTGCGATCGAGCACAAGACGCATGCGATCGAGCGCACATGTACGAGTGTGAACAGTAAACTGCACAACCCTATTTTGGAAATAAGAGAGTTTTGTGTTTTAGGAAAGTTTAGGAACTCATGAGCCTTATAGGACTACTCAAGTCCTATAAATACACCTGTAAAGCACACACAAATAATCACCTCTTAGAGAACACTTCTTTTATCTTTTGCTTAGCTCGGAGTTCTAGGCTTTGGAGAGGATTGACAACCCGTCTCCCTAGTATTCTTCATGTTTTATATTTTATGCTTAGTTTATATATGATGTTTATTTTAGACAACATGTGTAACTAACTTTCTTATAGGGCTCGATTAAAGCCCTAGTTATGCTTTCTCATGTATTTATTCATTGATAAAATCTTTGCCAATAGCCTTTATTATGTTGCTTAACTTGATTAATGTATGTGCTTATTTAAATTCCTCATATGTATGTGTATGGCCAACATATGCATGTGGTATGGATTGGTTAGTTAGATCAATTTGGATGACCGAGTCCTAGATCTAACATTAGTAACAAAATATATCCACACCGGATTCTTGGATTAATCAACATGGAAAACCGGGAGTAGATACCATGCCCTAGGTCTCATGTGGTTGTCCATTTCCACAGCCTCTATGCTTTCTTAAGGAACAACTCACGCAGATACCATGCTGAATCCCTTAAGGAAGAAAAGAGTTAAAGTAGATACCATGCCTAACTCGTTGCTTGGGGAAATCAATAGCTTAAGGAGTAGATACCATGCCCTTAGGTTGGCGACCATTAGGTATACATGATAAGGCTAGTGCACTGATACATTATACAATTGGAAAAGTATGACTAGTGGTGGATATCAAAGCCCTATGTCTTTATTATTATCAAATCACATACAACAGTTATTTATTTCTTTTTACTCTAAAGAAACTAATTCTAAAACCGAACTTTACCAATCCCTGTGGAGATGATCTTGCTTTCGCACACTATACTACATTGTTGACCTTGTGCACTTGCAAGTAAAACTAGTACGATTATCTGCTTATTAATTTAGGTATATTTTCGTCCAACAACATTGGAGTTACTTGAAAGCCTCATCTTTATATGCTAATTCACTTTACACTGAGTCTGACTTGTGATGCCTTATCCTACCTTTTGTAAGTAATTAGGTTTTAAAATTCCTATTCATTGCGAAGATGGGTTTACATTTTAAGCTTGCTCGTGACTGAATATCATGGTTTTGTGTGATGCTTAAATTTAAGGATAACATGAATGATGGATTTATCTTTATGTTCTTTATTTTTCATTTAGTTTTTTTATTTTTTTATTTTGTTTTGCTAAAGGACTAGCAAAATGTAAGTTTGGGGGTATTTGATAAGTGCTAAATATTTCATATTTTGGCCCTTTAATTTACGTTTGTTAGCTTAGATATTTGTTACTTTGAGTTGTTTTTCGTTGTTTTACAGATTCACAAGTACTTGGAAAGGAGTTTCACTAAATTGCCAGAATTGCCCGCATAGATCAGTCATTTTTGAAAATTAAACTATATTGATTCAGGAAGAACCAGGAGATGAACAATATATGCTTAGAAAGATCCGGAAGTCTATTTTCTGTAGAATTTTATGACTCGTAAAAATGATTTTTCTAGATAAAGTTATGTCAGTTTTAGTAGACAAAGGTCAATCTGGAAGATGCCTAGTGCACTCGAGTGCATCAGACCTACGATCGAGCGCAGGTGCACACTTTGACATCCCACATCAGTTAGAAATACTTTGCAGCACACCATGTTGTGCTCGAGGGCACCAGGTTGCGATCGAGCGCACTCGGGCAGTATCCCACATCGAATTGGAAACACATTGCACTCCTGGAGTTTCTCTATAAAAGGCCCACTCCATTTCAGCTTTGAGGATCATCTGGGAGCAGATCTGGAGGGCTTTGGGGAGCAATCCAGAGGACATTTGGAGGGCAAGCTGGGGAATCTTCAAGGCTTTGCTACCAATGGGGGGATGCTCACAGCGAGATCAAATCTTTCCCTTAAGATTTTTTTTGTCCATTATATTTATGGGTAACTAAATTCTCAAGTGGGGCTAGGGATGAACTTGCACAGTTAATGGTATTTTTATTTATTTTTAATTTATGTATTTGAGTTTCAATTACTAAAACTCTTTTGTTTTATCATTTGCAATTCATTGGTGATATTTTCTTTTCCGAATAATCTTTTAATTTATTCTGTTTATAGATTCAGTCATGCTTTTTCTATTGAATGGTTTAGCTCTTTGATTATGTTTGGATTAATTATTTATCTATATTGATTTAGTTCTTTGCTGCAATATTGCTTCCTGAGTATATTGTCGTCGTTAGATTTTCTCAATAGTGATAATAATTTACGTATTTTAAAAGTGGTAAATGATTTCTCAAAAGGGTTACATTTGGTTTAATCTTGGTTTTTAAATCTATATCTTTCGATTGGGAATTTTGGAAATTGAGTTCCCAATTGAGTTATTCAATGAATTAAGAGTAATTAAAATACCAGATTTGTGCAAGGGATTCCCGATGCTTTACTATTTATCAAATTTACTTTATTTTACTTTGTATTCAAAAATTAATCTTTGTTCTCTATCAATCATTCGATATTGTTCTTTAGTTTCTTTGTTCTTTCTACTATTATTTTAATTTGTCTCCCTGTGGAATCGACACCCAAAAGCTGTGCTACAACTAGCGCGTTATTCTTTGGGCGTAATCAAGACCTTTGCACTTACATTCATTTATATTTATTGAGATATTGAAACAACAAGATGATTATAAACATCATGATTAAATGAATGTGAACCTCATAATGAGGTAACTGTGATGAATAAACAATGAAGATGATATTAGGAATGACATTTATAAGTTTATTGAAGTATATGAGATTATATCATAAATGGCAATTGTATGATGACTGTAATACATGAGAAATGATTTTATATGAGAATTGATAAATGAATAAAAGTTTGAATTATCTATTTAAATTGTGATTAAAAATATGATTAGAATTAAACGAATTGAGTACTTCTAGTAAATTGAAGTTCAGTGAGATTGTAAAGCTCATTCTATATATTTTAAATAAATTTAATGTTATGTGCAGGAACCTGGAAGATTCTTTGATCCGAGATCAAAGTAAGTCTAGGTAAGTCCTCGTGGTTGGCTTCCTTAGATAAGAAAAGAAAAGAAAAGAAAGAAAGAAAGAAAGAAAGAAAGAAAGAAAGAAAGAAAGAAAGAAAGAAAGAAAAAAGAAAAAAAGAAAAGAAAAGAGAAAAATAATGTATTAGTCCTGTACATGTACATACATGGTTGTAATGTTTGTATATTTCTGTAAGTATTATAAATAAAAAGAGTTGTATCTCCTCTGTAAAAAAGTTGATGTAAACGTTTGCAATTATTTTCAAAGTATTAATGCAATAGTTGTTGAATATACATCGTGCTTAGATCTTAAATGTGACAACACCACCATGGGTGGGCCCCTCTAGGTTGGATCATTACAGAAATAGACTTGATGAGAGATGGGTGGGAGACAGAGAGATCTGATGAGAAGAGTTAAAATTAGGGTAGTGGGTATTTGTGAGATTTTGATAATATAGTGAAGGTATTTTTATCCAAAATACCATTCATATGCAATTAAGACTCAATTTTAGGTCTGATTTGGTTAGATCCATTAAGTTCCATTAAGAAGGGAAAAACAAATGAACTTAATAGAATCACACCTAGCCAATTTAAATGTGATTCTATTAAGTGGTCCATTAAGTGCAAAGAAACACCCCTTAAGGCAAACTATAAGGATGTTTTTGTAATTTTCTCTTAATTTTATTCTTAAGGTATTCATGAATTTAAGTTTACTACATTGATGATGTGCCACTAATAGACCGTATATAAAAGCTTATGCATTGTAGAGCTTATCAAAGCCGGGTTGGCTTGGGCAAGGCTCAAGTCAGGTTTACACTAAACTTACTCGGTAGATATGGTTCGACACAAAAAATAGGATCTTAATTTTCGTCCAAGTTTGGCCCTAATAAGTTAGGCCAAGTCTAAGCCACCCCTCAAGTCCAAATTTCTCATTTCTTCTCTTCTTTAAATTAGCTGGGAATACAATGTTATGAGTAAAGAATAAAAAAATTAAAATTTTTCCACTTTTAGTTGTTGCACTTTCCCATACCTTTTATAGCATGGAATATTACAGTAAACAAATCTTAATACTAACATCACAAATATATATTATATAATAAAAATACTGACTTACCGTACTATAGACACAAGTTAATGTTGTAGCTAAATTAATTTGAACCAAAATCCAAAAGTATCCCTGCCCCATCACTCATATAAGGATAATTGAGTAATTTTCAATTAAAACTTACCAGATCTGATCTACTCTCTCTAAGTTCTCTCCTTTCTACTCTCGGATCAAATCAATGCCTTCCCTCACCAAAGACTATCTTCAATAGTTTATAAGACCTTAATTTTTTAATTTTATAGCCCTATGGTTAAATTAGTAATATGAAACAGATATGATATTGGAAATTTCTTTAAAATTATGAAGAACCTGAACTAAGAGTTCTTATGCTGAAGCTAGTCTAATTAGTGTTAGAATTTAAGAGAGTAAAGAGATGTGAGAATTGAAGAGAGTAAAGAGATTGTACAAATGCTTACTTGAGTTCTTATTATTGAGAATACAATTAAAAGTATATATAGGTTGTTAAAGGAAAACGACATTCCTTAAAACAAGAAAGGAAACATGGCCTAAAGTAAGCCTTAAAACAATGAAGGAAACATTGCCTAAAGTAAGCCTTAAAACAAGGATGAATATATGGCAAGTGTGGGTGAAGTGGAATAGTTAGTGACCTTAATTAAAGAAAAGAATATGGACTTTGCCATCCATTGACAGCCCCCCTCAAATTGATGCAGGTTGATCAATAAGCATCAATTTGCTGCTTAAGAAGCAATGTCGATGGCGAGTGAGCACTTTGGTGAAGATATCAGCAATTTGTAGGTCAGTGGAAACATGTGGAAGAGTGATAACACAAGCTTCAAATGCTTCACGGATAGAGTGACAGTCGACTTCAATATGCTTCGTGTGCTCATGATAGACAGGATTTGCCGTGATCTGAATAGTACTTGTATTATCAGCATGTAGAGGTGTAGGATCAGTTGCAGAAAAATCTAGCTCAGCAAGCAAACCTCGAAGCCAAATACTTTCGGAACAAGTAAGAGACATCACCCGATACTCAGATTCTGTAGATGACTTAGAAACTCTGTCTTGCTTTTTACTCTTCCATGAGATCAATGCATCACCTAAGAACACACACCAACCAGTAATGGAGCAACGTGTATCAGTACAACCAGCCCAATCAGCGTCGCTATAAGCAGTAAGTCGAGGAGAATTGCCTATAGGAAAGAATAAGCCACGGGCAGAAGTGCCATGAACATAGCGTATGATCCTACGGACAGCAACCAAATGAAGGTGACGAGGGGTCTGAAGAAATGGCTGACTTGTTGTACTGCAAAGGAAATATCCGGTCTAGTAATGGTGAGGTAGACAAGACTGCCCACCAACTTTCGGTATAAACTAGGATCAGCAAGTAAATCACCCTCCTCTTTGCGAAGCTTGACATTCAATTCCATGGGAGTATCAACAGAAGTGGCCTCCTGTAGACCAGCTGTAGCTACCAGGTCACTAGCATACTTATGTTGATTGAATGAAATACCTGATGGACTACGATGCACCTCAAGACCGAGAAAATATGTAAGAGACCCAAGATCTTTCATATGAAAGGACTCGGAGAGATGGGTCTTGAGCTGGCCAAGTAAAACAGAATCAGAACCAGTAATCACAATATCATCAACATAAACTAAAAGAACAACAACACCCATGTCAGATTTTCGAAGAAACAAGGAAGTGTCATACTTGCTCTGCTTGAATGAGAATTGTAATAAATTAGTTCGAAATTTATCAAACCAAGCCCTTAGAGCTTGTTTGAGACCATAAAGGGAGCGACGAAGCTTACACACATGTGAGTTTTGAGAAGGAAACAATCCTGGGGGTGGCTTCATATAAATACACTCTTTAAGATCCCCATGAAGAAAAGCATTCTTGACATCCATCTGATGTGCCAATCATTGGAAGCAGCAAGAGCTAGAATCGTACGAACAGTGGTCATCTTAGCCACAGGAGCAAAGGTTTCTTCATAATTAACACCATATTCCTGTTTATTTCCAAGTGCAACAAGCCGAGCTTTATAACGATCCAAACTTCCATCAGATCGAACCTTGACGGAGTAAACCCATTTGTAACCCAGGGGGACTATAGTGGAAGGACAAGGTGCAATGTCCTAGGTGTGATTGGCCTCTAAAGCATCAATTTCTTCCTGCATAGCTTGTCGCCAACAATCATGCTTGACAGCATGTGAGTAGCATGTGGGAATATCAAAATTAGACAATGCAGCAGTAAGAGCAGAAGCAAACCACCCATACCTATCCGGAGGTAAAGATATTCGAGAAGAGAGACGTACCAAGTGTTCTG
Organism: Bretschneidera sinensis; assembly: GCA_023935145.1. Lineage (NCBI taxonomy): Eukaryota > Viridiplantae > Streptophyta > Magnoliopsida > Brassicales > Akaniaceae > Bretschneidera > Bretschneidera sinensis. Next base: position 74,071,254 of record CM043703.1, on the reverse strand, counting down.
AAGGTGCTGCAACTGACTGGAGCATGGTAGGATCAGATATCGGTTGAGCCATCGAAAGAGACTGTGGGCGGGAGCGTCTCGTATATACAATACCTGGTTTAAAACGAGAGCTGACTTGATAAAGATCTTAAAATTGTTGCTCAAAGGAGGGGAGGACCACCGTAGAAGAAGAGGGCTCAGAGGACACAGGGAAAGAAATGTTGATTTTCAAAGAAAATAACATTTCTAGAAATACGTATACGATGTAAGGTAGGATCATAGCAAACAAATCCCTTTTGACACACATTATATCCCAAGAATGCACATCTAACAGATTGAGCAGATAATTTATGTCGCTCATGGGGAGGTAAATGGATAAAACATACACAACCAAAGATACGGAGATTATCATAACTAGGTTGTTTAGCAAACAAGCGGAAATAGGGAGACTCCATATGTAAGATTTGGGAAGGTAAACGATTAATCAAGTGAGTAGCAGTTTTCAAAGCCTCGACCCAGAACATTGATGGAACAGATGATTCTAACAAGAGAGTACGTACCACATCAAGAAGATGACGATTTTTGCGTTTGGCTACTCCATTCTGTTGGGGAGTAGCAGGACATGAACGTTGATGAATAATACCTTTAGAAGCCAAGAATTCCTGAAACTCAGTAGACAAATATTCACCACCAGAATCTGTGCGTAATGTCTTAATAGTCGCAGAAAATTGATTGTCAACATACACTAAAAAATTAGTGAAAGTACGACAAACCTCAGATTTAGAGCGAAGAAAATAAACCCAAGTGAATCTGCTATAATCATCAATGAAAGTCACATAATATTTAAATTTTTCATGTGAACTAACGGGGGAAGGTCCCCAAACATCACTATGGATAAGATCAAAGCAGTGAAAAGCTCTATTAGCATGTAAAGGAAAGGGAAGAATTTTGCTTTTACCAAGTTTGCAAGAATCACACTTAAGAGATAAAGAAGAACGTTCTTTATTATCAAGAAAACCAGAGTGCAATACATGAGATAAGATCTGAGTATTGGGATGGCCTAAACGACGATACCACACCATACTCAGATTTGGAACATTATTGCAAGCAAGAGACTTAATAGACGAAACTGGAGAAATTGCTGGGACAGATAAAAATAGTGGAAACAAGCTCCCCACTTTAGGTCCCTTCGCGATCAGCTCTCCCGTTACCTGGTCCTGTACAACACAACCATCACCAGAAAAGTTAACAACACAATTGTTATCAACTAATTGACCAACAGAAATAAGATTCATGGAAAGTTTAGGAGCAAGAAACACATCAGTGAATTTAGAAGAGGCATCTCCAACAGCAGCGATTGGTAAAGAACTACCATTGGCAGTCTGAATGGCAGATGGACCAACATAGGGTCGAACATGACACAGAGCGGCAGGAGTATTCGTCATGTGATTAGAGGCCCCCGAGTCTACGTACCAGAGTTTGGTAGAATTTTTACCTTGAAACCCCATTGCAGATAATGCTGAAATTAGCATCTGTTGCACCATTTCGGGTGTGCAATAATTCGCTGCAGGAGGTGCCGGAACTGGGGAGGCACTGGAAGAAGAGCTAGGAGCTGCGGAGGGTACAATAACAGAAGTCTGAAATGCTTGAGCCTGATGATTCTGTGGGAGGAGATGACATTCTTTGATGATGTGGCCCTTCTTCTTACAATAAGAGCAATATTTCTTGGGACAATTGGCAGCGATATGCCCATATTCCTTACAGCAAAAACACTGCAAGTTTTTAGAATGCATAGGCGATCCGCGTCCTTGGGCAGCATAAGCAACAGTTCTTGGACTACCATAAGATTGCTCCAGAGTGGCTTGAGTACTAAGACGTTGTTCTTCACGAAGTAACTCACCAAAACAAACATCAAGAGAAGGAACAGGAGATTTATTCAGTAGAGATGAGCGAATAGATTCATATTCCGGGCGTAGTTTCATAAGAAATTGATCACACCATCTAGTCTCGTGGAGTTGCTGAATAGTCGAAAGAGTGGCAACAGGAACAGCCGCAGTAACAAAATCAGTATAGTCAGTCCAAAGAATCAGAAAGGCCGAGTAATAGTCTTAGATGGAAAGACTGCCATATTGAAAGGTGGCAATTGCATGCTCTAACTGAAAGCGATAAGCATCATTATCTTGATGATAAACCTTCTTCAGATAAGTCCACATGGATTGAGCAGAGCGATGAGTACGCAAGTTGGTGACAATATGTGGCTCTATCGAACCAAGAAGCCAAGACATGATCCGAGCATCAAGCACAGTCCAAGAAGGAGAAGACCCGACATCCTTCGATTGGTCTGTATTGGATGTTTGTGCAACATCCGTGCCATCGATATGGCCCCAAAATTCTTTTCCTTTGAGGAAAATTTCAAACTGAAAGGCCCGTATAGAGTAATTTTTGCCCGTAAATTTGACACACACAGGTGCAGAGTCCATTGCAAATAAGTGCAAAAAAAATATCCCGACCAAAAAAATGCCGAAACCACCCAAAGCAGAAAAAAAACAAACTGCCAAAGAGATCTGAGAACAAAAAAAAACACCGAGAAATCTGAGACCCAAATCCACAAAACACCTCTCTGAAAATAGAGGATGTCGTGAATGCCGAAACTGCTCAAACCAAAAAAATAGGAGGTGCCGACAACACCAACCCAAAAAGAGAAGACCGAAAAACAACAAAAAAAAACTTTCACGTCGAGTTCACCGAGAACAATACAGGACACGCCGAAACACGAAACCGAGAAAAATTACAAGCAAGAGAAGAACCTAAACAACCGGCTCTGATACCATGTTAGAATTTAAGAGAGTAAAGAGATGTGAGAATTGAAGAGAGTAAAGAGATTGTACAAATGCTTACTTGAGTTCTTATTATTGAGAATACAATTAAGAGTATATATAGGTTGTTAAAGGAAAAAGACATTCCTTAAAACAATGAAGGAAACATGGCATAAAGTAAGCCTTAAAACAAGGATGAATATACGGCAAGTGTGGGTGAAGTGGAATAGTTAGTGACCTTAATTAAAGAAAAGAATATGGACTTTGCCATCCATTGACAATTAGCACATCATAATTCTTGAAGATTAAAAGCCACAGGAGCAAGATTTACTATCCTGTTTTTGGTCCTTGAGAACAACTAAAAAGGAAAGCACAAGCTTTTTCTCAGTTTTTTTAAGGATCAATGGAGCAGATTCTCACGTGGGAAGAAAAAACATAGAGGGGAGAGAGAATAAAAGAGAAAGTAGAGACTAAAAATAAAATGAGAAAGAGGATCGGTTTTTTTAACTGAATTGTTGAATTGAATCATATGGGATTCTTTTGCTACTGAATTTTGCTTATGTTTACGGAAATGTAGAGGGATTTGGGACCGAAAATACTAACTAACGTACCATTATTTTTTATGAAGTGGTAAGATTAGATTTTATCTATAAAAAATTGGATATAATAATGTTAACTTGTGATTACAATGTGACAAGTTAGAATCATTTTATTTAATATATAAATAATTGAATAAAATATACTTAAATGGGAAACTAATAAAAAGACAATCCATCTTTCAAACGAGATGGAAATATTTGGCATAGGAAAAAATTTCTGCTGCAGTAGGAGTTGTATTGGTAATCTGTGGAAGTTTATATCTGCCTTTAATCTTCTAGAGACGTGTGTCCTCATCTCTATGGTTTGTGCCAAAAAAATCCCTTTTGGCGACTAGTCAAACAATAAACTCTCCTTTCAAACATATATTTTGTTTACGTTGTCAAATCAATGCTACGATTGAATTCAATTGAGGATCTTTCTCTACGTTTGTAGGCGTAGGCGTAGGCGTAGGCGTAGGCGAGGCAGGAAATTATCAACATACCTTTGTAGGTAAGCTTGGGTCGGTTTACACTAAATTTTATACCTGATAAATATGGCCAGACAAATTTCGGATCATAATTTTTGTCTAACGGCAGTTTATAAGTTAGGTCAAGTCCAGGTTTGTCCATAGGTTTGAATTTTCCATTTTTTTACTTTAAATTTGCCGAAAATACAATATCACAAGCAAAGATTAAGAAAAATAAAACTTTCCCACTTTAAATGTTTCAGTAAGTAATTTTAATACTAACATTATTCATTGGTGATGTTTTGGGTGAGCTAAAAGCTCAAGTTTATTTTTTAAAATTTATCAAAAATTAAATCAAATCAAATCAAAACAAACCATCTATTAATGAATATTTAATATTTAAAATTTTGATAAATTTTAAAAGAGAAAATTACACTGCACTACCTTCAACTTTGTTGAAATAACACCAACATACTAAACCTTTCTAAAACCCACAATTTACCCCAAAACATAAATTTTCACTATCAAACAGCTTCAAAATGAATTATTTGAAGAATCAAAATTTTAACTAGATATTACTTTTCATGATGACCAAAGCACCCTTAAGTATCATAAATATTATTTTTTTTAAATATAGAAGTATTAAGGATGAAACATATTTATCAAGGAAGTTATAGGTTTTTTTTAAAAAGAAAATTATCATTTTTTTCAAAAATTATTAAAAGTACATTTTAAATGGATTTATATTCTATTATATGATCTAAAGCAAATTTTACTTCATATATTTTATATTTTAAAAAATATTATGATATCATTGCCTATTGCATCTTCAAATAAATGAAAATCAAAGATCATCATAAAAGAAAATTAAATATTTTAAATGAAAAGTTTGTTGACATGTTTTTTATAAAATTAAATTGCCTAACATATCAAATAAATAAATATCAAATACTATCATAAAATAAAAATCAAAGATAAACTTTTCTATTTTAAAAATTAAAATGATACTGCATTTTTTATTTTTTTAGAAAAATACCAAAAAAATTGTGTTATAAACAATTTTGAGATAAATAATTGATAAATAGATTTATTAAACTTATCATAATCACTTTGAGATATTTTAATACTAAGGGTACTTTGATCATCATGAAAAGTAATATTTAATTAAAATTTTGATTCTTTTTTAAAGAAATTCATTTTGGAGCCGCTTGATAGTGAAAATTGATGTTTTAAGGTGAATCATGAGTTTTAAAAAGGTTTGGTATGTTAGTGTCATTTCAGCAAACTTGAAGGTAATGCAATGTAATTTGCTCATTTTAAAAATAAGTTATAGCTTAAGTTCATTCAAACACTGCCATTATATAAATTATATATTAGATTCCCTTCGTCCCATATTTCTAGTCCATCTTTCTTAAAATAGATGTTCCATATTGTTTGTCTACATTCCTTAAATATGATACAAAAACCAATGACTTTACAAGTATACCTCTAATATCTTATTTTTATGTCACACATAATTCTTATATGACTCACATGTACTTAACTAAACTTTAACTTTGAAAGGTATTTTGGACAAAACAATATTTACATTAAACTTTTTGTAATTAGAAAGTGAACTAAAAATATGGGACGGAGAGTGTATAAATAGTAAAAAGGAAAACACCGTTCATCTTTTAAATAGCAAACAAAGCTAAAGGGTCTTTTTTTTTTAGCATCCATGCATTAATGTTTCAATTTTTTTTTGGTCAAGTCAACACAATTGAGTTCAATTGAGGATCTTTTTATACGCTTTTAGTTGAGCCAATAAATTATCAACATACTTATCTTGTCCATCACTGTCTACGAACAACCCTTTCATCTCCGTCACATTCTTTCTGAAAATCTGCAGTACTCGTGTTCATAAAATAAGAGTAAAGAAGTAATTTTACATATATTATATTGAACTAAATAATCCATCGATGAAAGATTTAGCAGTGATTTAAAATAATATTTGAAAGATAATATTGAAAATTTTGTTGAAAAGAGTTAAAAATTTTTGAAACAGAAAGTATTGAAAAATTTTGAATTTGAACTTGAAATGAAAGAATTTTGAAAAAAAATATATATATGGACTGAAGTTGAGGAAAATAATTATAAAAAAAACTGGAAGAAATTTGTATTTTTATAAAAATTCTGGAAGGAAGAAAAGATGAAAATTGATTTTTAAAGGAAAAATGACAATACTGTAATTATGTAATGGCAAAACAATAAATTTTAAATAATTGAAGAATTATAAATAATCAGTGGCAAATATGTAAAAAAAAAAATTATATGGTCTCTGGTGAAGCGGTGAAGAGAAAAAAAATTGAAGTTATAAGTCTCTGAAGGTTCAGAGAGTTTGTTATTTTTTACCAAATCCCGTTTAGTTTCTTTCTTTCTTCAATTCAAATTTCTTAGCAAAAAGTTATAAAGAAAATTTCTCTAATATTAGAGATAGTATAGTCATTCAATTACAATAGCAAGACTTAATCATATTTGAGGTAAATTATCAATAAGACTCGTAACTAAATAATTATATTATTTGAATTAAGTTATGAAATAATAAGATTTATGAAAGTTTATGATTAAGTGTTGGTGATCAGCAATCTCAAGAAATTGCTGAAAGGAGCAGGAAAGGTAAAGAGGTGATCCACAGGTAGCTTTAAGTGCTACGTGGTGAGTTAAATTTACTTTTAGTAATCGAGATCAATAAAAATATGAATTTATGATATTTGAATAAATGATTTAATGATGTATTTTTCATTAAATATGATAATTGATTGATTTATTGATTAGGGATAAATAGTATATTTAATATTAATTATATAACAATTTATATTTTAAAAATGATGGATTAATAAAAAAAATATGCTGAAAAGTTATATGAAATTTCTGAAAATATGATTAAAAAATTGATATGATATATGAGGAGACAATTTAATAAATATGATAAAAATAATAATTTTGAGAAAGATCTAGATAGTTAAATTAAATATTTTGATGCATGTTTGCTTGCATATTATTACTCTTCTACATAAAAGGGAAGACTAGGAAGGTAGCTGGTCTGGCTGAGAAGACTAGGAAGGCAGTTGGTCTGGCTGAAAAGACCAGGAAGGCAGTTGGTTTGGCTGAGAAGACTAGGAAGGTAGCTGGTCTGGCTGAAACATGTCGACATGTGGGAAGACGTTCCCAAATGACAATATGAAATGATCTGATGAGAAAGAAAATTTAAATTCATGTATTATATTTGTTTTAAATATTTATTATTAATGTCTGAGATATTAAATAATCAATTTTGAGTATTAAATGATTGATAGATAGATGAGTCTTATAATGAAACAATTTTGATGATAGATAAATAGAAAGGATGACATAATAAAGAATTATATTATTGATTGTCTATATGATGTGAATTTTATGATGATATTAAATTGATAAAATATATAAGATATATGAATTGAAAGAAGATAGCCTGATAATTTATTTATTAAGAGAAATTGATAAATGATTGAATTAGAATGTGAGAAGAGATAGATGGTTAATTATATTGATTTAACAATGAATGAATATAACTAGAAGTATACAAGTCGAGTACTTCTAGTAAATTTAATTCAATGAGCTTGGGAAGCTCACTCCTCATTGTTAAATAGTTTCAAGTAGTGGGCAAGACAGACAGATTTGTGAGCTAAGATTCAGATTTAGTTATTATCTATAAGTCTTGTGGTCCACATCCCCAGACTAATGGAAGAAAAAAAATTGTAAATATTCATGCATAATATGTTATCTATATTGTTTCAGTTAGGATATTAATAATGTAACTCCTTCGTTGATGGTTGAGAATTAATGTGTGTGTGTGTGTGTGTGTGTGTGTGTGTATTCAGTCGATGTATGTTTTTATATTGTTGCATATATATGTCGTGTTGGGATTTCAAAACGTGACGACACCATCTCGGGGGTGGCCAACTCGGGATGGGTCATTACCAAATCTTACCATTTTCCTCCACTAAAACCAGCCTCAGTGACTCGGCCACTGAGTTCCCATTAAACAGTTCGTCTCGTTCGTCCTTGGGTATCGAGTACCCAAAATTTTTCTCCTCCAAAACTCGAGTGTTTAGCCCTTGGTCATTCAAGAAGGTCAGCAAAATGAGAGGTCTAGTGAACTGGACAATATGAGATTTTATTCTTATCACAATACTTAATCATTCTCCTAGTTGGACAATATTCGCGATTTTCTTTTTTGTTTTTCTACACACACATAATTCTCTTTGAATTCTCCAAGTCTCCCATTACCACAAAGCTCTACACTAACTTAGGCATCAGAGAGTCCCCCTAGAGGCACAACCTCTTCTATCTTCCGATGACTTTTAGGATTTCTTATCGTTTCGTGTGTGCAGGTTCCTTATTCTGGCTTTTCAACTATTTTGGAAATTTTCGGCATCAACAAATATACTAACAGAAGCAAAATTTTCTTCTCACCCATAAGTATGCCTAGTAGTACTAGGTCACGTATAGTCTCCTACAACTTGATTAGCTAACTGAACCTATGTAAATAGTAAAATGGATAGGAAATAAAAGGGATGTTAGGTCATGTAAATTAATTTAATTTTATAATATATTATCGCTAAAACTAAATTAACTTATGTAAATTTAATTAATTTTGAAATGAATTTTTAGTATTAATGCACAATGTGAATTTTTCGATGGATATAATTCCATGAAAATATTGAAACCTATATAGAAAATAAAAAAAAATATTATATTATTCTTTTATTAATTGATACTTTTAGCAACCATGTGTCAATCAGTTAAAATTTTGAAAATCTAAAAAAAGAAGATAAAGTAATTAATTATACGTTAGAGTTGAAATAATAATATATTATTATGAGATAAATAAGAATAAATGTAATTTTTAGCTATTTAATTGTGTGTTTATTAAAAAAGATTAATTTATATTGATTATATATTATATTTAATTCATATTTATTATATTATATGTATTGATGATCGATAAGAAATAAATATCTTTTACACCGTAAATACATATATACATATTAGATTATTTATATTGAGAATTAAGATTTTTAACTATCTATATTGATATGAATAGTTTACAGCACCTTGATTTTTCTTTTTTGTTCACGAGGGTAATTGGGGGGTTCTTAATTTGATTTGCTTGTCTTTTTTTCTTTTATGTTGGAGAAACTGACTGAATTATTCCATCTCTTGAACGAATTTGTTTTTTTTTTAAAATAAGACAGTTTTTTTATCATAGAGATGACTCTTTATCAAATAAAAAATAAACAAATTATATCACTAATCCTTACAATTTAACATATAATTCAAATTAGTCTGTAAAAATTCTGTTATTGCAATCCCTTCTTTCTTGACCTCCTCTCTTTCTTATGACCGCAACCCCTTAAAAATAGTAAAACTTAAATCAACCAGCTTAATGGGATGTTCACGAACACATATTTGACGTTATAATTTGTTACTAGTTTTTAACCTGCTGACATAAGTTCCCCAATAAATCAATTGGATGGCACATATCCGATCCAAATAGAATATTACAGAAAAGGGAGATGCTTCATTTATTGCCCCACTTTACGGTTGTTCTGATGTGTTGCAATCATACCAAGTGAATGTGATTAAGAATATTGCCCCATTTTACGATTGTTCTCATGTGTTGCAATCATACCAAGTGAATGTGATTAAGAATATTGCCCCATGTGTTGCAATCATACCATGTGAATGTGATTAAGAATAATGCCCCATGCTTGCTACTTTTGTGAACAGTAATTCCTTACAGAGTGGCAGAGCTATGGGACCGCCGACCGGATTAATTGTCCGATTTCCATCCCCATGTTAAAGGAGATCTCTCTTTCTTTTAATGACAATAATGTAAGTTTATTGGAATTAATATGCAACATAATTTTAAAAAATTTCTATACCAATAAACTTGATTCCATGAATTCTTCTACGAATCTATTAGAATGATAATTCATTTCTATACAAGGTTAGAAATTTATATTTTTACGAAGATTCCAATTGAGAATTTGATGTAAAGTTTACGAGTCGTTCAAACGTCTAACCTCTAAGTATATCCACAAGAGCAACTAAGAACAATGATCTCCTTCGGATGTCGAACATCATGCAAATAGGAGGACTAGGGCTGTCCAAAAAATTCTTGAGTGTTAGCTCTAAAAATTCGGCTATTGAGGGAGAGAAAGAGTCTAAAATCTAATTTTAGTCACACAACAATTGTGTTAAGATTTTTATCAAATAGAACATTTACTCCTAAAAGCTCTAAGATTTTTAGAATTACAATTAAGCTCCGGTTTAATTAATTATTTGAAATCTCTCCATTAGCCAATTAGTTTTTTCTTAATCTTGCAATTGCCCAAATGTGTGTGATCCTTTGTGCTAGCAATATATCATAACTTTTACGTAACAATTGGATCCCATCAAATTAATTAAAACCTCTTTTAATTTTAATTCGAATTAAAACTCTTTTTAATTCTTCCATTAACTAAGAATTAATTATAATTAATTCTTAAAGGTTTTTACAAGTCATGATTGACATCTAGCGGTATGTTATAACTACCAAGACAATACAAATTAATGTGAACTTTTTCGTTGTCAATTACCGTACAATTCAATCATTACTTTATGCAATGTTTCTAATAAACCTGAGGCATGAATTTACTATCAAGCCTTAATTATTTAATCATATGTATCTAGATCTCAAGTCCATAACATAAATGGTGAAATTAGAAACTTATTTCTAATTTCCACCCACCTTGGCCAAAGAATTTCTAAGGCATGACTTAATCAGGTCATATAGGACATTCTCTCTCTTTTACTGAGAGTGATGGATCATCTATTGTACACTCATATACCTCCATGTATAAGTAGTCATACCCAATTTCTACCTTTCTGTGACCCTTGATTAGAATCACATTAAATAGCATCAAAGCATGATGACTCATGCCCAAGATATCCATGGTACCTCAAATCCAATAATCACTTGTACAACTACAAAGTAAGAATTCCTATTGACAACAAGTAAAATTTCCATTAAGAATTTCTTAGTCGAGTCAGTTTGATGTACATGTTTTCTAACAAGCACATACATAACTTGCTTTAGTGTCTCAAACACTAGTGACTGTGAAATCAATCACCATCAACTTCTCGAGGAAACATAGTATGTACTGATCTATCTGGATTCAATAATGCCCTTCTTAGTGATCTTATGATTAGAAACATTTAAGAATAAAGCTTGAGGAAATACATCTCACTAGCATGATCTCATCATAATGCTTATTTTCGTTGCTCTTATTCTATGGGCTTTATCATGTAATGCAAATACGGTGATTTGTATTGAACATGTTAAATAAGATAAATGCTAGTAATAATATTTTATCGTTAATAAATGAATAGGATTAATTATAAGTAATATGTCCATAACATCACATGCTCTGGGCTTGTAGGGCACCCCACTACCAATCTTCTAATTGCAATAAATCCAATAGCCCATGTATCTCATACCCATTGCTTTAGTTAGGGGATGCACAATATTTTTTGTTGATCAAACTCTTTAATCTTTACATCGCTTGTTCCAAAGATTCATCTAATCAAATGAAATTGCTGCAATAATTGTTTGGATTTTTTTTTATAAGATCTTGGTTCCTACGCTTGTGCTACAACAACATTGTTGTCACAGTATCATGATACTGAACTTACAATGTCAGAAATCTTACAAAGCTCAATTGTGAAGTTCTTTATCCAAATAGATTTGCTTGCAGTCTTAGATGCAATAACGTATTCGGCTTCCATGGTCGAATCCACAATGGTCACTTGCCTGGAACATTTTCAGCTCATTATTATACCATTTAAGATGAACACTTATTTGTATATTGACTTATTTTCATATTTTTCATATTGATACTAGAGCCTGTGAAACCTTTAAGTTTCAAATCTTGTTCTCCATTTATGAGGAACAAATTTTTAGTTCTTCTTCAGATCTTAAGAATGTTCTTCGCAGCTATCTAATGACCATCACCTAGATTGGACTTATATTTGCTTGTAACACTTAGAGCATATTCAACATCAGATTTTGTATATAACATGGAGTACATGATAGATCCAATCTAGTCATATGTTCTCACTCCTCAAGCGTCTTTGGGGACATATCTTTCGAGGAAGCAATTCCATGATCCATTTTGGAATTTTCCTAATAGAACTAGGGTTTACATAAGTTGTAGTGTCCTGTAAGACTATAGATATTGTGGATCAAGATTTTGATGTGAGATTACTCTTTTGCCTTTCGAGGGCATCATGTGTCATCATCTGATTAGTCGAAAAAAACCACCCCACATCAGTTGTTCAATGAAATTTAATAAGATTTAATTCAATTTCACTAAGTTTTTGATAAATTTTAAAAATAAGTTGATATGATCCACGCCAAGAACTAAGAAATTGATGGATCAAGAAGACTTCCAAGATCGCTTAGAAGCAAATTTATGTGAGACTGCGACCCGTTGCATATATTGAAGCAAGAACTTTGTTATAATGAAGACGCCACAATCAATTATAGAATGATTGATTGATAAGTCGAAGATGAACGCTATGGAGACTCCGATAAGTTCAGAAGTTCTAAAAGAACCAAAGAGAATTTTTTCTCCAAAAGTATGAATCAAATCTGAATTGTCTTATTCCAAAAAGCCAATAGCTACTTAAATACATGAGAATTCGTAGCCAAATAGAAAAAAGAAACTAAATAATTCATAACCAATTAGAAAAAGAAAACTAAGGAATAGGTTTCATACTAGAATTATGGTAACTGAATTCTGGTAACCTAAAATCCAAATAAGGAAAGTACCTAACTTGGCATGCAAGCCTTACAATTCAGCAATTAAATTAATAAGAAAACAATTAAGAAAATGTAATAAGAAAAATTGCAGCCAGCCAATTTCCTTGATGAGCCAACCAAAGCGAGTAAGTCTCCAATTTTGGGAAACTAAGATTTTAATTCACAATCTTGAGTTGCTAGATTATTCTAAAGCTTGAATTATGGAAACCCATCCTTATGGATCACGTATAGCATCATCCTTGGGCCCCCAAAGATGGTTCTTAGCTCAAATGTGTTGAATTAGCCCATTGAGAGTTTCTGTGAACTTTTTAGCTCGAGCCCTTGTAACTGAACCAATTGGAACTTGAATAGGAAGATGACATTTGTTAGCCATGTCCCCATCATTCCCCTCCTCTTGAAAAAGATTTGTCCTCAAATCATCACCTACATCAAAAGGTCTTAAATAAAAAACATTGAAAGTGGCACTAACATTGTACTCACCTGGCAAACCTAATTTGTATGCATTATCATTGATGCACTCAAGGACAAAAAAAGACCCATCTCCTTTAGGAAGTAACTTTGAACGCCTTTGTGCTGGAAATCTTTCTTTCCTCATGTGTACCCAAACCCAATATCTGGGTTGAAAAATCAGCTGTCGACGACCTTTGATCAATTGGAACACCTTTTCTTGCTCGTCTCCCCATTTGAATCCAACATTCTTCTTGATGACTTCGGTAAGTGGTGCGGCAATACTGCTAAAGTCTTTCACGAACCTCTTGTAAAAACTAGCAAGGCCATGATAACTACGAACTTGACCTACACTCGTGGGACTTGGCCATTCTTTAATCGCATGGATCTTCTCTTCATCAACCTGTATTCCTTGTGCACTCACAACAAAACCAAAAAACACAAGCTTATCGGTGCAAAAAGTGCACTTCTTCAAGTTAGCAAACAACTTCTCTTTTCTAAGCACATCTAAAACTGATTTTAAATGCACAACATGATCATCTAAGTTTTTGCTATAAATGAGAATATTATCAAAATAAACAACAACGAATTTGCCTATAAAAGCTCACAAAACATGGTTCATTAATCTCATGAAGGTACTTGGTGTATTTGTTAGTCCAAATGGCATAACTAACCACTCATATAAACCATATTTCATTTTAAAAGCAATTTTCCATTCATCACCCTCTTTCATTCTTATTTGATGATATCCATTTTTTAAATCAATCTTAGAAAATACACAAGCACCATGCAGTTCATCTAGCATATCATCTAAACGAGGAATAGGATGTCGATACTTTACTGTTATATTGTTGACTGCTCAGCAATAAACGCACAATCTCCATGTCCCATCCTTTTTAGGAACCAAAATCATCGGAACAGCACACGGTCTCATGCTTTCTCTTGCGTACCCCGTTTCCATCAATTCACTAACCTACCTTTGTAGCTCCTTTGTCTCCTCGGGATTGCTTCGATAGACTGGTCGGTTTAGAATTGTAGCACCGGACACGAAATCAATTTGATATTCAATTCCTCGAATAGAAGGTAAGCTATGTGGAATCTCTTCGGGAAAAATATGAGAAACAATAGAACTAGGCAAAGATGAGTTAAATTTGTTAGTGTTTAACGTCTCTTTGTACAAAAGTACAATCATTGGCTGATTTAAAACCATTGCTCTTTTTATTTCACTCGCTCTTGCATAGAAATTTGTTTTTCTTTCAATGGCCGAATCAACTCTCTTATTTTCTCTCTCAATTTTTTTGGCCTCTCTCATTTTCTTTTTTTGATTTTCATTCGTTCTTTTTTTCTTACTCTCTTTCATTTGCTTACTCTCTTTTTGTAACATCGCTTGATCTTCATTAACCTGCTTTGGTGTCAAAGGAACTAGAGTGATTGTCCTTTGATTGCTTACAAACGAATATTTGTTGGTGAAGCCATCATGCTTAACACGCCGATTGAATTGTCATGGTCGGCCTAGTAACAAGTGTCCAGCTTGCATCGGAACTACATAACACAAAACTTCATCTTCATATTTTTCAATCCGGAAGGAAACTAACACCTGTTTGTTCACCCTCACTCCACCACTATTATTGAGCCATTGTAACTTGTAAGGCCGAAGATGTTTAATTATTGGCAGCCCTAATTTCTCAACCATTGTAGTGCTAGCAACGTTAGTACAACTACCTTCATCAATAATCACACAACATAACTTGTTTTGCACATGGCATCTAGTATGAAAGATGTTTTCTCGCTGTACTTCGTCATCTTTTTTTATTTGCATACTTAGAGCTCTCCTTGCAACCAACAATTCTCCTTGGGCAACGTATCCCTCCTCTTTAACTCTCTCTCCCTTAGGTTTAACTCTCTCCCTCCTACGGATATTAGGAGTCTTTTGTTGTTGACCCACACGTGCATTCTCTATTCGATCTATCCGCTCATGAACCTGTTCTATCTCCGTTCTTAATACTCTCATTATCTCACCCATTAAAGCCTCCATGAGCTACTTCGGATCAACCTCTCTTGGTGTATCTCCAAAATTATTTTTGTTCTTGTTGTCTGACATGTTTGCTGCAAAAACAAAGTTAGAAAAAAAAAAAAGAACAAAAGGACCTCACGCACTCCCTCACGTGTTTCACTCAAAGAATGAGTCACTAAATTTCACTCGTGTTTTCTACACAAAATCATATTGGCTTTTACCCTCTTATATGCTCACCACTCTTGCTTTTTTCTACTCGTAATAATCCTCTATAGGTTCTTATCAAACTAACCGAACAAGTATCAAAGTTTCCAGCAACAATTCACCAATAACGCACAAAGAAATTCGAATTTAAAGGCTAGAATACAAGGAAACAAAGATGAGAAATTGAAAAAAGAATTGAAAGGATTAAATCTAAATATCACACATTTTTTCACGTTTTTTTTTCTAAACTGGAAATTCGTTCTTTTTTTTAATTTTGTTTTTTTTCACTTTTTTTTTTTATGAATCAAAACAAAAGATAAGCAAACCTGCAACTAGAAGGCTCTGATACCAACTGATATGATCCACACCAAGAACTAAGAAATTGATGGATCAAGAAGACTTCTAAGATTGTCTAGAAGTAGATTTATGTGAGACCCGTGACCCGTTGTTTATATTGAAGCAAGAACCTTGGTATAATGAAGACGCCACAATCAATTATAGAATGATTGATTGATAAGTCGAAGATGAACGCCATGGAGACTCCGATAAGTTCAGAAGTTCTAAAAGAACCAAAGAGAATTTTCTCTCCAAAAGTATGAATCAAATCTGAATTGTCTTATTCCAAAAAGCCAATAGCTACTTAAATACATGAGAATTCGTAACCAATTAGAAAAAAGGAAACTAAAGAATTCATAACCAATTAGAAAAAGGAAACTAAGGAATAGGTTTCATACTAGAATTCTGGTAACTGAATTCTGATAACCTAAAATCCAAATAAAGAAAGTACCTAACTTGGCATGCAAGCCTTACAATTCAACAATTAAATTAATAAGGAAACAATTAAGAAAATGTAATAAGAAAAATTGCAGCACCTATTTTCCTTGATGAGCCAACCAAAACGAGTAAGTCTCAAATTTTGAGAAACTAAGATTTTAATTCACAATATTGAGTTGCTAGATTATTCCAAAGCTTGAATTATAGAAACTCATCCTTGTGAATCACGTATAACATCATCTTTGGGCCCCCAAAGATGGTTTTTAGTCCAAATGTGTTGAATCAACCCATTAAGAGTTTCCTTGAACTTTTTAGCTCGAGTCCTTGTAACTGGACCAATTGAAACTTGATTAAAAAGATGTCATTTGTTAGCTGTGTACTCATCGTAAATTCGAACTTAAGTTCATCTGAACATCGCCATTACATGAATTATCGCCTTTACATGATTTATATATTAATATATAAATAGTAAAAAGAAAAACACAGTTCATCTTTCAAATAGCAAACAAACCTAAAGGTTCTGTTTTTAGCATCCATGCATAAACGTTTCAATATTTTTTTGGTCAAGTCAACACCATTAAATTCAATTGAGGATCTTTTTATACGATTTTAGTTGAGCCAATAAATTATCGACATACTTATCTTGTCTATCACTGTCTCCGAACAACCCTTTCATCTCCTTCACTTTCTCCCTGAAAATCTTACCCTTTTCCTCTACTAAAACCAGCCGCAGTGACTCAGCCACTGAGTTCCCATTAAACGATCCGTCTCGTTCGTCTCTGGGTACCGAGTACCCAATATTTTTCTCCTCCAAAACTCGAGCGTTTAGCCCTTGGTCATTCAAGAACGTTAGCAGAATGAGAGGTCTGGCGAACTGGAGTGCCTCTACAACCGAGCTCCACCCTGAGTGAGTCAAGAAGCCACCTACCGAGTCATGAGCCAAGATCTTGAGTTGAGGTGCCCAACTCGTGCATACAACACCACGCCCTTCAGTTTTCTCTTCGAAACCTTTCGGTAACTCGACCAACTCGGCATCGGTTAAACCGCGATGAGTCCTTAACACCCAAAAGAAGGGCAACCCGGAGAGCTCTAACCCGAGAGCTATCTCAGTGAGTTCTTCTTGACTCGGTTTCACCTCGCTACCAAATGCGGTGTACACAACAGACCCTTTCTCTTGCTTGTTTAGCCACTCCTTGATTGACCTCCACGTGTCGGTATCGTCCTCCGTGTCATGCTCTGTAGTAGCGAGCTGACCGACCGGGATAATCGGTTTCCGGTGGAGATCCTCTAACAGTTTTAACCACTCTGGTTCAAAGTAAATGCAGCTTCTCACTGCGATCACATCACAGTCCCTTAAGATAATCCCCAAACGGACTATATCAGACATGTTGGATTTGTCGCCGGTTATGTTCTTAAAAATCCTCAAGATCTCGTACATACGGTAGGCCACCGTGGAAGGGAAGGGTACCAACTTTGGCGAGACCGTGTAGTCCTCGGGTTTCTTTAAGTCATCATCACCGTTGATCATGACCGATGATGGGCCGAGGTAACCAATACCGGCTGCGATGAATATACTGAAAAATACGGTCGGGATGCCGAGGTTAGTACGGGCTATAGCCGGTAGCCAGTAAGCTGTGAAATCACACAAAAGCCAATCTGGGGATAGAGACTGAAGCAAGTGGGACATGGGTTTTTGGAGACGATCAAAGGCCTTCTTGAGGTACCAAACATCGTTTAATGACAAATCGGACGTGGCCTCCGCGTTTTGGGGGAGATTTTGCACGTGTGGCAATGGGATTTTAACGAAATGAATGAGAGTAGATAAAGTTGGATGGAGTTTTTGGAGGCGATCGATGTTTCTTGGAGTGGATATGAAAGAGATTATGTGACCTTTTTTGGCTATGAGTTTGGCCAGCGAGAGAAATGGGATCATGTGACCAAAGGCTAGCCATGGAAACATGGCTATGTGAAGTTTACTATTGTCATCATCATCAGCCATTCTCTTCTTTGGCCTCTTGAGGTTTTTAATTTGGTTGTTAATAAACGCTTTGTTTCAAAGTTTGTTTGTGTAGATATATATAGAAAAAGACGGAAAAGAAAAAGAAGTAAACAAAGAAGAAAACGAAATAAGAAAAAAAGTGAAAATAATAATTATATAAAAACGCGTCGGTTGTGTACAAAATTCTTGTAAATCTCTTATTCATAATAAAAGATTCTCTTATGGACTTGATCTCACATATTACCACATAAACATGTCTCACTTTCTTTACGCTTTCTCTATTTAGTTTTAGTACTTATATACCAACCATTTCACAATCTCACTTAAATTATCAATTTAAAAGCATATCCTTCTTTTTTAACTTCAAATCTCACCAGTCATATTTGCCCATCAATTAAATTCTTTTTTTTTTTTGGATTTTACGAGTTCATTCCGTAATGACTCTATAATTCAACAATTTGCTGTAAATGTAAATTTTTTTTTTTATAATTTTTTTCAAACTAAGGTGATCTGTTTTTTTTAAAAATAACACAATTGAACATGATTTGGAGAAAGAGACGCTTTTTCAGCATACTGCAGTTTATCTGCAAATCCTCGTCAAATTTGAAAAAAAGAGAAAAAAAAAAAAAAAAAAAAGAGAGTTGCTCTGATTTGTTCACTCAATTTTTATGTTTTTTATAAATAAAAAAAACAGATCATGCACCGTCCTTTTCCTCCTTGAAAAACGAAAGTGCTTACTGTCCATTTCCTCTCTTTAATAAAGTAAAAGATTCTTTATTCTTTTACTATTCCCTGTGCAAACAAGCCTTATTTTGTTCTTGGCAAATTATACCTTCGCACTTCTTGAAATGCACTAAATATTTTTAAAACTTGTGATTCAATTTAAAATATTAATTTTTATTATTAAACAGTATTAAAAAAATATTTTTAAAAAAATCAAAATTAAAATTAAATATTATTATTTATAATGATAAAAGTATCATTGGTATTAAAATATTTTCAAGTGATTATGATAAGTTTAATAATTCAATTTATCTCAAAATTGTTTATAACACAAATTTTTAGGTTATTTTAATTTATATTTTTTTAAAAAAAATAAAAACATGAAGTATCATTTTAAGTTTTAAAATAAAAAAGTTCGTCTTTGATTTTTATTTTATGATAGTCTTTGATATTCATTTATTTAAGATGTTAGACTATTTAATTTTATAAAAAAATATTTTAACAGATTTTTTATTTAAAATATTTAATTTTTTTATGATTATCTTTGATTTTCGTTTATTTGAGGATGCAATCAGTAATGATATCATAATATTTTTTAAAATATAAAATATATGAAGTAAACTTTGTTTATACCATATAATATAATATAATATAAATCCACTTAAAATATAATTTTAATAATTTTCAAAAAAGTATGATGATTATTTTTTTTTTAGAAAAACCCTAAAAAATTTCTTGTTAAATATGTTTCATCTCTAATATTTTTATTTTTTTTAAAAGTAACATTTATGATATTTTGGTAATCATGAAAAATAATATCCAATTAAAATTTTATTTTTTTTAAAGAATTTTATTTTAGAGTTACTTGATTATGAAAATTGAATATTGAGATGAATTGTGGATTTTATAAAAGTTTAGTATGTTTTCAGTAAATTTAAAATTAATGAAGTATAATTTCCCTTTTTGTTTACCATCACAATACGGCTAAAAATTTTAAGAAAAAGAAATATTCTCTTTTTTGTTTGGGTTTTCCCAACACAAGCAAATTATCTTCTTCACCGGACTTGTAAGTTTAGAGAATTGTGACCAGTTTTGGGACGGGACAAAAATAGTGGAGAAGCAAGGAGAAATTCGATAAATATAATTATTTGAATGACAAAAGGATATTAAGAGAGATAGATAATGGGCGGTTTGGGTTGGATTAAGTTAGGTTGGGTTGAGTTGGATCGGGTGCAAGTAATTCGTCGCGAATCACAGGTCAAATTAGTGCGGATAAAAAAAACTCAATTTTAAATTGATTAAATTTTTCACACTCAAACTTGATTTACTTTTTTGCCAGTGAATCCGCAAATAACCCATTAAATTTTTTTAATATTAAATAAAATAAATATTTTTAAAAACAAAAATATTTTATTAATAGTTTGATATTATTATAATATGTTTTTTCTAATATGCAATTTATCATATCAACAAAGAACCATACAGACGAGCACTTACATATTTACAAAGACTTTTTATCATAAAAGATTAATTATAAAATGATACTATTTTCAGCAGTTATAATAAGAATTAAAATTTTCTAAGAAACAGTATTTGCTAATTATAACTATTAAAAAATACTAAGTAACTAAACAAGTAAGAGTACACTCTCAAAATTAATTCGTCTTCCTTAACTGGATGTAATAATACCTATTGGAGTCTATTCTTTTACTCCTATTGTATAGCTTTAAATCAAAGAGGCCCTTTTTGTACCAAAAACCAACAAATATAAATACAAATAAAGCAGCTATAAATGACAAGCTGCAGAAAGTTGAGGCAACTCTATAAGTTAATTCAGTCCTCACTCTGCTTTATATTGTTTAAGATGCAAACTACTCCGTACTTAGTTTTTTTTTTTCCTCTCATGAAGTGGAAGTTTAAATAGTAAGAAGCTGGAGGAAAGTTGAGGTAACTCAATAAGCAAGGACAGAACAGTTCCACAATGTCACGGTCATGATTAAAAATGGTCAGATTACCCTGTAAATCAATGCAGATTGCAAAATCAGATTGTTGTGGCCTATGAACCAAAACATAGGAAGATACAAATAATGCAGAATCAAGGGAAACAAAATTGAAACAATATAAAAAAAAAAAAAAAAATCAACACAGTAACACAATTTAACGGGTCATCCATTTGACCCAACTCGAAAATTCAAGGGTTAGACCGAGTGAAAATAAATTTTTAATGGGTCAATAAACTTAAACACATATCCACTTTTTTACAATAAAAAAATCGGGTTTAACATGTCTGGATCCAAATTTTCACCTCTAAATAATAATGTATTGATTTCCGAAATACAATGCTAAAAGATTTCCATTACACCCGAAAGAGCATATAAAAAGATAAGTTTCTTTACATTGTTCTTTTAATAGAGCGCCCTTGAGGCAAAATGATTGAAAAAAAAATCTACACATAATCAGTGTCACTTTGCCACACTAAAAAAAAAAAAAAAAAAGAGAGAAAAGAAACAGTGCAATCTAAAATTTTGGAAAACCACACATGCACTAAGATATACATGTATGTGAAAAATTACGAGTCGAATGCACTCTATGATATAAACAATGTTGAAAACCATACACTCTCATATTACAATGAGTTATCTAGCTGAAAGCATGCACATTAAGTCAGATCACATGAGTTATTGTGATGAAAGCATTCACACAATGTCATATAGTGCAAAGGAATGTGTATTAAAATATACATGTATATGTTAGAACTTAAATAAATAATCTAAACATGCTGAACAGATATAGATTAAATGTGGAATTATAAAGACCGTAAATATACCTCCAGCCATTGAAGCTTTTCAATTACACAATCTGCTATTCTCTTGATATTGGTTTTTCTAGACTCTCAGAACTCTCTTTAATTTGATGGTGTATGAAAGAAAATGAGAAGTACCGAGTCTAGGGACCAAACCTGTATTTATACATGTTCTTCCATCAAGAACGTCCGTCCGTATTCCATACGCTTGTTACCACAATCAATAAATAGCCAAAGGGTTAAACATGGACCATATATAGGTTGGTTACTGTTGTGAGTTTTAATTTACTCGCAAGCGCACGAGTCGTTTGCAGTATAGCGTTGTGCAAGTGCGAGGTCGAATCCACAGGGAATTGCGTTGTGAAAATATAATTTTTAATCTAAACTAACTCTATTTTAACCTAGTTCCAAATTTCAGAATGATATTGCAAAATAAATTAAAACTAAATTAAATTGATTTAAAAACTAATAATAAAAAGCACTAAGGTTTCCGAATCCACCCCACCGAAATTAAACATACATGTTCTAAAAATATAGCCTATCAAAACATTCTATGAATCCAACTATAAGACAAAAAACAAAGAATATCCCAACTAAACCAAAAGCACCCGATGTATCCGCTCTCAACAAATCACAAAGGGAATCCAATTTAATCGAAAAGCATTCAATGTATCCATCAGATGAAACACAAAGAAAATCCAACAGACAATTTAAACTCAATCAATTATAAGATTAACT
The DNA here is from genome assembly GCA_023935145.1 of Bretschneidera sinensis. NCBI lineage: Eukaryota > Viridiplantae > Streptophyta > Magnoliopsida > Brassicales > Akaniaceae > Bretschneidera > Bretschneidera sinensis. Next base: position 74,048,825 of record CM043703.1, on the reverse strand, counting down.
CAAATAATTGATAGAACATTTATACTCAAAATTGTTAGATTTGTACAAGCAAATCTGAACTACTACGCCAAACAACGGCGGGGCTTCATCTTCAACCTTAGCTGAAGAGTCTAGCCACTCATAACTATAAAACTATAATAAAAAGTGCTAAACATTTAAACTAAAACAACTGAATATAAAGAAATAAATAAACAACTTTACATGGGAGAAATTCCACTCGCTGTCGGGCGGCGCTTCCCCTCGTGGTAGCAATGCCTTCGGGATCCACCAGAATGCTAGCGGACGTCCACCGGTAAACACCAAAGTGGCTCAGGAATTGTACCCTGAATGATGAGGTCAGATGGTGTTTATATAGGGGGAGTCCCGGAGCACAATGGGTTTCAAAATCGATGTGGGATACTGCCCGAGTGCGATCGATCGCACTCTGGTGCGCTCGAGCGCACATTGGCGCATTACAGAGCATTTTTAACCGATGTGGGATGTGCAAGAGCGCATTTGCGATCGATCGCAAGTCTGGTGCGATCGAGCGCACTAGACTTCTTCAGCTTGACCCTTGTTTACTAAAATGGCCATAACTTTCTCTAGAAAAATCGTTTTTGCAAGCCGTAAAATCCCTCAGAAAATAGACTTCCGGATCTTTCCAAGCATATATGGCTCATCTCCTGGTTCTTCCGGAATCAATACAGTAAAATCCACAAAAATGACTGATCTGTAAGGCGATTTTGGCAATTTTAGTGAAACTCTTTTCCCAGTGCTTGTAAACCTGAAAAACAATGAAAACAACTCAAAGTAACAAATTACTAAGCTAACAAATGTAAATTAAAGGGCCAAAATATGCAATATTTGGCACTCATCAAATACCCCCAAACTTACAATTTGCTAGTCCCTTAGCAAAACAAAATAAAAGACTCAATGAAAAACAAAGAACATAAAGATAAAGTCATCACTCATGGTATCCAAAAATTTAAGGAGCACACATCACCATGATATTCATTCATAAGCAAGCTTAAAAAGGTAAACCCATCTTCGCAATGAATAGAAATGTTAAAATCTAATTACTTACAAAAGGCAGGATAAGGCATCACAAGCTTGAATCAGTGTAAGGTGAATTAGCATATAAAAATGAAGCTTCCAAGTAACTCTAATGTGTAAGGTCTCCATGTCTCAAGATTCACTGAATTTCCCATCAAAAATGAACGAAAAGGCATAGTTTTTATTTTATTCACTCTTTATTATTATTATTATTATTATTAAGGCACGGCTATGCTTAGTTCCCTTGAGCTTTCTAATTGACCCATGTAGCGAGTGTTAAGTCAATGACTCCCAAACCAGATGGTTTTAGGGCATTAGGTGTAAAGACACCCCTGAGGACTTACTAACTCGAGTCAAAAAGGCTACGAAATTAAACCGACCTTAATATTACCAAGCAAAATTTCACCTTTTGACGTGAACACTCACTGCTTACTGAGGCAAGAGGTCCAGTTACTCAGCGAAAAGTTTATTGATAATTTTTTTTTTTTATATTTTCCTATGCCCAAGAGTTCATCCAACAAGTCATCCAGTTTCAGTTAAGATAAGGAAAAATACACATTAAAATCACGTGTCATACCTCACATAATTTATGCTAATGTGCTCGTGTGAGATTAGATCAAACATGTGAATTCTCAAAATGCCTAAAGTAAGTAACTAAATTTAAAAAATTTATCACCAGATCATGTGTTCAAAATGTTAAGCTCACCAATGACATCACATCACAGAAAATGTTTAGATCAACTAAAATTTCACGATAACATGAGCATGCATTTATCTCTATGACGAAAAGACAACAAATTAGGACAAAGTGTGTGATGTGTCTCCCATACCCCCAAACTTAAATTACACATTGACCCCAATGTGTGACTAATATGGAAAGAGCTGACCTGAGATATGGAGAACTATCTGGACTGGTATGGCTCATAGCATACCCCCAAACTTGAACTGAAGTACGCTTTGTCCCTGAAAAACAAAAACTGGAAAACAAAAAATACTGGAAACAAACATTAAACATAAAAATGTGAAATAATAAATAAACAAAAGAAAAGAAAAGATAAGCTGTGGGGTACCTCCCATGAGTGCTAAGTTTAACGTCTTCAGCCAGACCCAACATTAGTAAACAGGCCCAACTAAGCTCTCCACCATCTGATCAATAAATGGGAATGGAAAATGATCAGGCTTAGTGGCAGCATTCAATTTACGGTAGTCTAGACACTTTCTCCATCTTGACTGCACTCGAGTTGGAACCAACTCGTTGTCTTTATTTACTACCGTAAATTCAGCATGTTTGGGCACGATTGGAATCTGGCTCACCCACTTGCTATCAGAGATGGGATAAATGATCCCTGCCTCTAACAGCTTAATATCTTCTGCCCTCACAACCTCTTGCATAGCAGGGTTGAGCCTTCTTTGTGGCTCCCTCGATGGCTTGGCATTCTCCTCCAACTGTATCGTGTGTATCACCAACGAGGGGTTGATTCCTTTGACATCCTCAATAGTCCAGCCTATAGCTTCCTGATGCTCTCTTAAGATGTCCAATAATTTCTCCTCTGGAGCATCACCCAAATCTAAAGCTATAATTATAGGCAAAGAATCTGCTGGACCTGGGAACTTATACTCAAGATTATCCAGTAAAGGCTTAAGTTCCTTCTTGTGAGGTTCAGGTGTTGTGGTTTCCTCGGTCTCACTGCTTTCTCGAGGATCAGACTCCAAAATGACATTTACTTCATTGAGTAACTTATCTAAACCCAAGTCCTCTCCAAAGTGAGCAAAGCATGCCTCCAAGGGATCCTCAATACGGGATTCATCCATAGTCTCCTCTGTCCTACTACTCTCCCGAGGAGCAGGCTCCACGATAGTATTTGCTTGCTCAAGTAACTTGTCTAAGTCCAAATCCTCTTCAAACTGAGCAAAGCATGCCTCCATAATGTCCTCAGACTTCCCTTCTTTCTGGGGCGCTTGTAGTCTCTCAGGGTAAGGCGCTTTAGGTAAAAACAACCCCGAGAGATCCTTAATAATACGAGTGGCTATAGATGGCTCAGCATCTCTCTTCTCATTGTTGCCACTTTCTTGCCCTTGGTGCATAGCAGGGTTCTCTTCCACTTGATTGTCCACTTGTCTCCCAGACAAGTATGGGACAGTTGATTGCACTTGTTCCTGCCAATGCATTGGAGTTGAAGAATTTCCCACCGCAAACTGTTCCTTTGGGTTAGGCTCAGATTGACTGGGGAACTCTCCTTCCTCGCCTTCACCCACATAACTTGCGATCTGATCAATTTGACTCTCTAGTGTGGCAATCGCTTGGGTGTTTTCTATTGTTGCACTCATCACTTCCCTCATAGATTGGCTAGTCGCTTTCATGAAGTCATTGAGAGCGTCCTCCAATGACTGTGAAACCGACACTGGCGCTTGAATGGGAGCTTGGTGAGCGGGTGATGGTGCTGGATAAGCTGAGTGACCATAATTTGGAATTGGTGGAGGAAATTCGGGAGTGTATTGATTGTGAGCATGGTAAGGGGCTCCTCCCTGATTCATTGGTTGGTTCTGCTCCCATGAAAAATTAGAGTGGTCCCACCACCTTGGATTGTATGTTTCGGAGCAAGATCCATTTGATTGCCAACAACAGTCATTGAAAGCATTCATTTGTTCCATAGGATACTCGGCACAAGCCGGCATTGATGGGCAATTCTGTGCTAGATGCATGGGACTAGCACAGATGGAACAACTTTCAACATTGAAAGTGTTGGCAGCATTGAGGGACGGGCCGGTCATTTTAATGAAATCCTTAAGGGCGTCCTCTAAAGACTGTGAAACCGGCACTGGATTCATCCACATTTTTTTAAAAAAAAAAAAAATTAAATTAAATAAAATTAATTTTTTTTTAAATTAAATTAACTAGTAGAAAAATAAAATCAATTCAGACAAAAAATTTTCACAAACAAAACAATTCCCCGGCAACGGCGCCAAAAACTTGTTGTGAGTTTTAATTTACTCGCAAGCGCACGAGTCGTTTGCAGTATAGCATTGTGCAAGTGCGAGGTCGAATCCACAGGGAATTGCGTTGTGAAAATATAATTTTTAATCTAAACTAACACTATTTTAACCTAGTTCCAAATTTCAGAATGATATTGCAAAATAAATTAAAACTAAATTAAATTGATTTAAAAACTAATAATAAAAAGCACTAAGGTTTCCGAATCCACCCCACCGAAGTTAAACATACATGTTCTAAAAATATAGCCTATCAAAACATTCTATGAATCCAACTATAAGACAAAAAACAAAGAATATCCCAACTAAACCAAAAGCACCCGATGTATCCGCTCTCAACAAATCACAAAGGGAATCCAATTTAATCGAAAAGCATTCAATGTATCCATCAGATGAAACACAAAGAAAATCCAACGGACAATTTAAACTCAATCAATTATAAGATTAACTCAAATAATTGATAGAACATTTATACTCAAAATTGTCAGATTTGTACAAGCAAATCTGAACTACTACGCCAAACAACGGCGGGGCTTCATCTTCAACCTTAGCTGAAGAGTCTAGCCACTCATAACTATAAAACTATAATAAAAAGTGCTAAACATTTAAACTAAAACAACTGAATATAAAGAAATAAATAAACAACTTTACATGGGAGAAATTCCACTCGCTGTCGGGCGGCGCTTCCCCTCGTGGTAGCAATGCCTTCGGGATCCACCAGAATGCTAGCGGACGTCCACCGGTAAACACCAAAGTGGCTCAGGAATTGTACCCTGAATGATGAGGTCAGATGGTGTTTATATAGGGGGAGTCCCGGAGCACAATGGGTTTCAAAATCGATGTGGGATACTGCCCGAGTGCGATCGATCGCACTCTGGTGCGCTCGAGCGCACATTGGCGCACTACAGAGCATTTTTAACCGATGTGGGATGTGCAAGAGCGCATTTGCGAGCGATCGCAAGTCTGGTGCGATCGAGCGCACTAGACTTCTTCAGCTTGACCCTTGTTTACTAAAATGGCCATAACTTTCTCTAGAAAAATCGTTTTTGCAAGCCGTAAAATCCCTCAGAAAATAGACTTCCGGATCTTTCCAAGCATATATGGCTCATCTCCTGGTTCTTCCGGAATCAATACAGTAAAATCCACAAAAATGACTGATCTGTAAGGCGATTTTGGCAATTTTAGTGAAACTCTTTTCCCAGTGCTTGTAAACCTGAAAAACAATGAAAACAACTCAAAGTAACAAATTACTAAGCTAACAAATGTAAATTAAAGGGCCAAAATATGCAATATTTGGCACTCATCAGTTACATATACCTTATACTCTCAATACAATCATTGAGAATATAAACTAACATTCCTTAAGCATACACCTTGTGTTTTTTCTCTAACACTCTAACTTGCTAACTCTTAATATGCTCTATGGTTATCCTATTTATAGGAGAAATGCACTAAGAATAATTGAATTAATTTGACCATAATTAATGCTTAGTGGAGCACATCTTCCTCCACTTAATTGCCATAATTAATGCTTGAATTTATTACATCTACCTCCACTTAATTGCCACAATTAATGCTTGAATTTATTACATATACCTACACTTATTAATTGCCACAATTAATGCTTGAATTTATTACATTCTCCTACTTGATCCATATGTTTAACCTAACTTAATCCCATTGATATATTTTAAGAAGTAAATACATGAATCATGGCGATAAGTCCTCTAAGAGTGAGTATTACCTTCCATGTATTACGATGCATTTAGTTCCTCAAGTATTATTCTTCATGTGATAACATTTCTTAATGAATAAACCCTATGTTTATTCTTGGTCCTATACATATGAATTTTCTCAAAGAAATTAAGGTGCACATGAATATGAGAAAACATCAAAATATGTAAGAGTTTCATTAATAAACTGTATGTATACACTTACAAAGTGGAACCAAGTCCCATTTTCTCTACATGATCCTTGAATTTCAAAAGTGGCATGCCTTTAGTCAAAGGATCAACGATCATTAATTCAGTGCTAATGTGTTCAATGACCACTTTCTTTTCTTTTACACGTTCTCTTATGGCTAAATACTTAAATATGTTTACTTCGACTTCCACTTTTATTGTTTTTAGCCATAAAGACAGCAGCTGAATTGTCGCAGAAAATTCTCAATGGCCTAGATATAGAATCCATGACTCTAAGCCCAGAAATGAAACTCCTAACCCATACACCATGTGAAGTGGCCTCAAAACAGGAGACGAACTCGGCTTCCATAGTAGAAGTAGCAGTCAATGTCTGCTTGACACTTCTCCAAGAAACAGCTCCACCGCCCATTAGAAAAATGTACCCTGATGTTGATTTACGTGAATCAACATAGCCAGCAAAGTCTGAATCAGAGTAGCCAATCGCATCCAGATTGTCCGTCTGTCTATATATAAGCTTGTAGTCTTTAGTTCCTTGAAGATACCTCATTACTTTCTTTGCAGCTCTCCAGTGGTCTATACCTGGGTTACTATGATATCGCCGTAACATCCCTACAACAAATGCAATGTTAGGTCTAGTGCAGACCTGAGCATACATAAGGCTTCCGACTGCAGAAGTGTATGGAATGTTCTTCATGGATTCCCTCTCAAAATCGTTCTTCGGGAATTGGTTCAAATTGAACCTATCACCCTTCACAATGGGAGCTACACTTGGTGAACAATCTATCATCCGAAATCTCTCTAAAAATTTGTTGATATAGATTTCGTGTGACAGACCTAAAACACCTCGAGGTCTCTCTCTATGGATCTTAATGCCAATGACATAAGATGCCTCACCCATATCTTTCATATCAAAATTTTTAGAGAGAAATTGTTTCACCTCATGCAACATGCCCTTATCATTGGTTGCAAGTAAAATAGCATCCACATATAAAACAAGAAAACAAATTTTACTCTCACTGACCTTCTGGTACATACATTGATCTATGGGATTTTCAACAAAACCGAATGAAGAAATTACTTCATGGAATTTAAAATACCATTGACGGGAGGCTTGTTTTAAACTGTATATGGATTTCCTAAGCTTGCAAACCAAATGCTCACCATCATTAGAGGAGAAACCTTCAGGTTGTTTCATATAAACCTCCTCCTCTAGATCTCCATTAAGAAATGCAGTTTTCACATCCATTTGTTGCAACTCAAAGTCAAAATGAGCAACTAATGACAAAATAATACGAAGAGAATCTTTCTTAGATACAGGAGAGAAAGTCTCCGTGTAATCGATTCCTTCTTTTTGAGTAAATCCCTTTGCAACAAGTCTCGCTTTGTATCTCTCAATGTTGCCTAATGAATCTATCTTGGTTTTAAAGACCCATTTGCAACCAATGGCCTTCGCCCCATTAGGCAACTCTACAAGATCCCAGACTCCGTTGATTTTCATGGAATTCATCTCTTCCTTCATGGTATCGTGCCACATGGTTGACTCTTTGTAACTTATGGCCTGTGAAAAGGTTTCAGGATCATTTTCGGCTCCAAAATTATAGTCAGATTCTTATAGATACACAATGTAATCACTACGAATTGCTGATCTCCTGACTCTAGTAGATTTTCTTAATGTTGTACCAATGTCTCCTAGGGGAGCTTGTGGTTCAACTGGTTGTTCAGGAACTTGTGGTATTTCCTGAACTACTTGATCTATTAGAATGTTGTCAGCAGCTTGTGGAACCTCAATGATCGATTGGTCAACACGAGCTTGTACTTGAGGCGTGTTATGAACTATAACCAATCTATCATTTGATGAAGGTTGAGATTTTGTATGATTATGTGCAGGTTCTGTATAATCATGTGCAGGAACTAAGTTCTTGAATTGATCCCTCCCACTGATCATGTCATTCTCTAGAAACTTAGCGTTTCTTGATTCCACAATCCTAGTAGTATAAGTTGGACAATCAAACCTGTAACCCTTGGACCTTTTGGCATATCCAATGAAATACCTACTAATGGTCCTCGGATCCAGTTTCTTCTCTTGTGGGTTATAAATCCTCACCTCAGACGGACATCCCCAAACGCGCATATGTCGTAAACTCGGTTTCCAACATTTCCATAATTCAAATGGTGTCTTAGTAACAGTCTTGGTTGGAACTCGGTTTAATATATACGCAACCGTCTTTAGTGCTTCAGTCCACAATGATGTAGGAAGGTTGGAGTTGCTAAGCATACTCTGCACCATGTCCATCAATGTTCGGTTTCTTCTTTCTGCAACACCATTTTGGTCCGGGGAACCAGGCATAGTGTATTGGGCAACAATCTCAAGTTCTTGAAGAAACTTGGCAAAAAGACCAGGTGCTTGTCCACTTTCTGTGTATCTACCATAATATTCTCCACCTCTATCGGATCTCACAATTTGTATTTGCTTTCCGCATTGGTTCTCAACTTCAGTCTTAAAGACTTTGAAGGCATCTAATGCTTCATTTTTCTTATGAAGCAAATAGATATACATATATCGTGAGTAATCATCGATAAAAGTGACGAAATATTTCTGACCATGTGCGTCCATGTCTGGACAACATATATCAGTATGAATGATTTCTAATATGTCCGAACTCCTATTAGCACCTTTCTTGGACTTGTTGGTCTACTTTCCCTTAATGCAGCCCACACAAGTCTCAAAATCAGTATAAACTAGAGTACTAAGTACCCCTTCATTCACTAATCTTTTAATTCTTTCTATGGAGATATGTCCTAATCTCCGGTGCCATAACATAGAGGAGTCATCGTTAATATTACACCTTTTAACGCCAGTGTGAACATGCATTGAACTATAAGTGGCATCATTTTGTAAATAAAGACGATAAAGACCATCAGACAAAATACCATTCCCAACACAATCAGTTTTATAAAATAAACTGAAAGATATGTCTTGAAAATTAAAGAAATATCCAAATGGTATAAGTCTGGAAACAGAAATCAAGTTTCGTGAGAAACTTGGTACATAAAAGGTCCTTTCCAATTTTAAAATAAAACCACTACTTAAAGTTAAAATGCAAGTTCCAATCGCCTCCACATGTGAGCCCATCTTGTTTCCTGATAAGATGCTTTGCTCACTTCCCACTAGCTTCTTTAGGTTTTGCAATCCCTGCAAGGAGTTTTCAATATGGATTGTAGATCCAGAATCAATCCACCAGGTGTTAATATTAACATTAACCATATTAGATTCATAACAAACAAACGAGGTTGGTTCTAATATGTCCTTCCCACAGGTAGTAACCAGCATTGCACTCTCACCCAGTTCCATCACAAGCCTCTCTTCTTCTTGAACACACATGGTCATTAATTAATTGATTGACCATTTGTCTTTATGTGTGTTGTACGAGATTTTGAAAGGCCCGTACTTAGTTGGAAGGGTGTTCAGAATATAGTGCACCAAGAAGGACTCTGATATATCAACCTCGAGTTTCTTAAGTTGAGCTGCAATGTCACGCATTTGCATTATGTGCTCGCGCATACCTTTTACGCTGGTGAGTCTGAGGGATGATAATCTCATTATCAGGGTGCTTGCTAATGCCTTTTCTAAAGTGACGAATTGATCATCAATGGCTTTCAGCAAATCACGGACTTTCTCATGCTGGTCGACAGAACCACGTATACCAGCAGTTATCTTAGTCTTGATAAACATCACGCTGACCCGATTGGATCGCTCCCATCGCTCATATAGCGTGACAGCAGCTGGAGTGCTGTTATCGACGATTTCCAATGGTTCGTCCTTCCTAATAGCATAATCTATGTTCATCCACCCTAGATAGAGAAGAATCATCTCCTTCCATACCTTATAGTTATCTCCCCTAAGTTCGAGTATGTCACAACAGATATCAGAAAAACTAGTGGGTTGAGTAACTGCATAAAGTCTAAAAGCTTATGTCAAGATTTGAAGTCTAATTTTCTAAATTGCATGTTTTACCAATGTAAAAACACGCTGAAATTGAATCTAATTTCATTAAAAATTACTTGTGGGATAAATATTTAATTCAATAAGATTCTTTATACTTTATGATAAATTTTATCAAACTATTTTTACTAAATTCATAATGTATATTATGATTACAGCTTGATGTTTTTCTATCTTTAAACTTTATGATAAAACTTTTAAATTAATTCTTCTTAACTCCTGTGGGTAAATTAAGAAAAACTAATTTTAATATATTATCCTAATTAATTATATAAACACAATAAAATCCCTGTGGGGTAAAATCATTATATTCATATAATTAATTACAATTAATGTCCATTATGTGATCCTAATCCACTTAATACATAATTTTATATAATTAAAGATGCGGTGGCTACTCTTTAAATATTTTAAAATTATATGGTTCACTAGACATTTATATTTACTATATTTTAGGCTCTACTTAATGCCTAAAAGCAATTACGCAGTAACATAATAGGCAATCACTAAGAGTGCTCCTAGGATAATTGGTCGGGACGAAGCCTCATTAAAAACCAGAATCCTTAGACAGAGCATTGTCCTAGATCATGCTGTCTTATGCCAACTACAAATTGTTTATGAATTATTCATAATTTTTAACTTAATTGTTCATAGTAATGTATTATGAACCTTAATGTGTTATGCACAAATTAAGTTTTATGAGAATAACCTAAGTTTACATAATCTAACAATATCTAAACTTAATAATATGTTATCATATGTAAATAAAGTTCTCATAAATAAAACATAAATTGCATAATTAAACATAATATTATGCAATTAATTTAATTCATTGCACAAAACAAACTCATTCTAAAAGCATGAATTGAAAAACAAAAGCATGCTAAAAATGAGCATTTACTGAAATTGCATATATAGAACTAACATAAATAGTATATATGCGTAATCTTAATTTGAGCAAAATAATCACAAAATTAAAAATGCATGCCCAATATTAAATTATTTATGCACTAAAACTATTTAAACTTAAATTGCATGCATAACCCAAAAAAGTTATATATACATAACACATAATTTTAAGCACATAAATAAAATAATTACCCATAAGGGTTTATAAACTTTATTTTTGCAAATAATTACAAATCATATGCAACATAGTGAAAATCTATAAAATTGGCTTCCGAGATTTTAAAACTAGGAAATACTAGAAATCAAATTTCCTAATGATTTCTAACATTATTTTCCATAAAAAAAATACTCGAAAAACAAACTTTGAAATCAAATTATTTTTCGGGTATAAATCGAAAGTATTACAGATTGCTTAATACTTCAAGGCAGAGGCAAACAATGCTCTGATACCAAATGTTAGAACTTAAATAAATAATCTAAACATGCTGAACAATTTAAATAGCATATAGATTAAATGCAGAATTATAAAGACCGTAAACATACCTCCAGCCATTGAAGCTTTTCACTTACACAATCTGCTATTCTCTCGATGTCGGTTCTTCTATACTCTCAGAACTCTCTTCAATTTGATGGTGTATGAAAGAAAATGAGAAGTACTGAGTCTAGGGACCAAACTTGTATTTATACATGTTCTTCCATCAAGAACGTCCGTCCGTATTCCATACACTTGTTACCACAATCAATGGATAGCCAAAGGGTTAAACATGGATCATATATAGGTTGGTTACATATACCTTATACTCTCAATACAACCATTGAGAATATGAACCAACATTCCTTAAGCATACACCTTGTGTTTTTTCTCTAACACTCTAACTTGCTAACTTTTAATATGCTCTATGGTTATCCTATTTATAGGAGAAATGCACTAAGAATAATTGAATTAATTTGGCCACAATTAATGCTTAGTGAAGCACATCTTCCTCCACTTAATTGCCACAATTAATGCTTGAATTTATTATATCTACCTCCACTTAATTGCCACAATTAATGCTTGAATTTATTACATCTACCTCCACTTATTAATTGCTACAATTAATGCTTGAATTTATTACAGTATATGCATAATAAGTTGCAAAACATATATGTATAATAAAATACAACATATAGCTACTACTACTTGTGATTGTAGGAATTACGTGCTTGGGTATGCAACTGAGGAGAAACTTCCAATGTGCCTTGTTTAAAAAAACAAACTAGCAATTCCATGTCAAAATACAGCGGATTACTCATGTTGAGAAGAAAGGCCACATGGCGTACATTGATGATATGTTTGTCGATCATCATATGAAATCCATTTGTTTGAGTTGTTATCAATATAATAATAGTTGTAGAGAGAGATAAAAAAAAGAGAAAGAGGCAACATTTAGAGACATTACCCGTCAAAAATTCAAAATCAAATTAAAGAAATAGTCATGCACATGTTATGTAGCAAAGCTTCACGAATATGTGTGTGGGGCTAAAATGTAGATATAAAAAAAAACAAAGAAGAAAAAGAAAGAAGAAAACAAAAAAGAAAAAGAAAGAATAAAAAAAGACGAAAAAGACAAATGAATAATAATAATGAATAGTAACAAGCTAGTAATGAATAGTAACCAAAAACGTGTTTTTCAATAGGTGGCATAGTAACTGCATAGTAACCATATACAAAAAATCTGTTTTTAGTAGGTGGAATAGTAACCACATAGTAACCCTAAAACTTCATATAAATACCTCCTCATTTTTTTCATTTCAAGGAGAGGAGGAAGATCGAGGGAGAAGAAGATCAGAGGGAGAGAGTAGAGAAAAAGATAGAGAAAAATAAGATTGAGAGAGACAAATACAAAAAGAGCAATCAAGAAGAGAATTTCTCATTGTGTATACAATCCTTGTAAACTCTTATTTATAGTAAAATATTTCTTTACTGCTTGCATGGAGTAAGCCTTACAAGCCAAACCACATAAATATCTGTCTCATTTTCTTTGTGATTTCTTCATTTATTTTTGGTACTTATATACCATTCATTTCACAATCTCACCCAAATTGCCAAATTAAAAAATATTCTTCATTCCTTACCTAGTGATGTAGGGAGAATTCGCCTTTCTATGATGTCCGAACACGTGGACAAATAAAATCTCCAGAACCAAGTAACCAGATGATGACATATGGCAAAGGGTACCACAAGACCGTTATGACCAACCTTCTCATATATCAAGGCACAATAACCTACGCGATATTCTAAGGACCTCGTTGTCTACCGATTTGATTCCCCAACAGATTACAAATATAAAAAAAAAGGCCTTCAAAGTACAAAAAGCACTCATTGACTACTCACAAAAACACTATTACTACTCTCTCTCTCCCTCTCGAAGACTAATTGAAGCATCGGAGAGTCTCTGGAGGTACCACCCCCCTTTCCTTCTGGTGGCTCTTTATATCACCATTATTTATTTGTTACATGCAGATCCGACATCCCTACCTCCCGACTTGACAACGGATTTTTGGCATCAAGAGATTGGTGTCGTCCGTAAGAAACCACAATCTCTTGCTATCTAGAAGAAGCGAAGAAACCCTCAAAGAACTCATCTGTTGCTATGCCACCCAGAAATACCACCAAAAATACTAGTAAGGGAATCGCCAGAACTAGTGCTGCACCTATGCGAACTGGCACCCACAACCAACAGTCTAGTTCATGATTCCCCACAGCATTTGACCACATCGCCACTGACCATGATCCATTTGCTTTTCCTATAATGCAGCACCCCCATCAAGGGTTGACAGAGATGGATCCTCTAGAAAAACTTAGGGAACCTCCCTCAATGCACCCGGCCATCCCAATGATCCAAGCGCAATTTTTAGAACTCTCTCACCTGGTGACAGATCTCGCTGCAGAAGTTCAGGGGAAGGGTAGACAGCCCTCGCCTCTATCTCCTCGCCATGCTTCTAGGCAAACCAGTCATCCCAACCACGGGCGCTCTGCCGACAATCACTCCACTGCGGGATCTTCACCACCTCACGTAACTAGATCTAGGGAATGCTCATCTTTTAGAAGCAATTTCTACCTAGACAAACGAATCAAAAAAATGGATGAGAAGATCAATGAAGCTTTCAAAGGTTAGAGAGATAACGTCTTAGATGAGCTCAACATCCAGGATCCGCCGTTCAGTCAAGAAGTTCTCAAAGCTCCACTCCTTCTAAATTTTAAGATGCCACTTATCAAGCCTTATGACGGCTCAACGGATCCCTTTGATCACCTATAACTCTACAAGACCACCATGATGTTACACCGACATTCTGATCTTGTCATGTGTCGAGCCTTCCCCCTGACACTTGAAAAGGTCGCTAGTACATGGTATTCTATATTAAAGCTGAGAAGCATCAGTACTTTCAAGAAGCTTAGTTATGCCTTTGCCTCACACTTTCTCAGCAGCAAAAGACCTAAGAAGACTTCAGAAAGTCTTTTCAATATCATTCAGTATCGAAGGGAGAAACTCCGAGCATACATCTCGAGGTTTAACGATGCTGCCTAGGAGATTCTAGACCTTGACCCCAACGTACAGATACTGGTGTTAAAAAATGGGCTAAGATCTGAGATCTTCAACTCTAAACTCATCAGATAACCGCCTATGGATATCAACGAAATCTTGGCTCGGGCTGAGAAATACATGCTCGCTGAGGATTACCAAGACTTTGAAAAAGAAAGAGAATATGGCATAGAGAAAAAGAGAAAAGACATCGGCGATTCTCGAGGTGTTGTGACCAAAAACCTAATCATGATAGTAGATTGAAAACTACCACCAGTTTTGAGAGTTTTACTTCACTCAACGCCTCCAAGACTAATATCCTGATGTAGGTTAAGATAGAGAAATCATTCGATGGCTCCCAACGCCACTCCATCCTAGTGAAAATCGAAGCAAATGGTATCGATTCCACAAAAATCACGGACATTACACTAAGGAGTGTCATGCCTTTAAATAGCAGATTGAGTCCCTTATCAGCCTTAGGTATTTGAAAGAGTTTATTGGACCACAACGAGAAGAAATTCCCAAAGACTGATCCAGAAAAAGCCTTGGACGTCCATCCGGTCAAAACTATCGAGAGTGCCGACCTCCTAGAAGAAGTTCGAAGCCAGACCAAGAATAACATAATCAAGATAACCAATATTTCATAGTCACCAGAATTATCAAAACAATCTGTGGTGAGCCAGTAGTTGGAGGTAACTCTGGACATACAAGGAAAGCGTACGCTAGGTTTATGGCTTTAGTGAGTCGGCCTCATAAGTGAGTAAAGACAAACCAAACAATCTCCTTTATAGACAATGATTTGGAAGGAGTAAAGATCCCATATGATATTGTCGTGCTAGTTTCCCTCCTTATTTCCAACCACGATGTCAGGCGCATTTTAGTGGATAGCAGAAGCTCGACAGACATCTTGTTTTATGACACCTTCCAAAAAATGCAACTAAAAGATAATTAGTTAAAATCGATCTCCACTCCACTATATCGTTTCTTAGGAGCCCCAGTGTTGTAGTCAAACAACTATCATCGTATAATGTGATCCTCGGCAGACCTATGCTCAACGAACTGAAAATGGTTATGTCCACTTACCATCTAAAGATGAAGTTCCCCATGGACAATGGAGTGGAGAAGTCAAAGGGAGCCAACAAGTCTCCAAGTCCTATTACCTAAATTCTGTGAGATGGAAAGAAGACCAAAACCCCGCCCCTCGAAATAGAGGACTTTAGGGATAAAATCAAAACCCTGCGAGGTTAACTTATGGAAGAACTGACCGTCGTTCCACTTGACAAAGAAGTTTCCAAAACGGTCCAAATTGATTCTAGCCTCACCAAGGATCTTAAAGAATCACTTATCTCTGCTCTCTAAAAGAATCAAGACTTGTTTGCATGGTCAGCCTCTGATATGCCAGGGCTCGATCCTAAAGTCATCGTGCACCAGCTAAACATGGATCCCAACCACAAGCCAGTTACTTAGAAGAATAGATCATTTTCCCTCGAACGATAAATTGCCATTAAGACCGAAGTAGATAAACTCTTCGTAGTGGATTTCATTCGGGAAGCAGACTATCCTGACTGGGTCTTCAATGTGGTTATGTTTGAAAAATCCAACGACAAGTGGTGAATTTGCATTGTCTTTATGGACCTAAATAAAGCTTACCCAAAAGATAGTTTTCCCCTATCACAGATATATCAGCTTGTTGATGCCACATCGAGGCACGAGCTTCACAGTTTCATGGACACCTACTCTGGTTATAATCAGATCCTTATGCATGAGTCTGACCAAGAAAAAAAAAACTTTCATCACTGATCGAGGGCTGTACTGCTATAAGGTATCCCGATATGATGGAAGGTTTGTGGTTTTATCTAGGTTTGTTCCTGAATTGGTAAATACTATAAAAAAAAAAAGTGTAAACAATTTCAAGATGGATTAAACTTTGTGATTTGTTCTTGACTTTCTTATTTGAAGCATTCTAATTATGCTGCATTGGTAGATATGACACTTCAAGTAGAGAAAGATATTTGAGTATAAAGGACGCCAAGAACGACAGAAGAGAATCAGATCAAAGAGTGTTAGAGAAGGTAGTTTTGGATTTGGGATACAAGGAGGTCACCCTCCTTAAAGGAGTCATTCTTTTTCTCAAGACCAGTTGTTCAAAGTCATCAGAGTGGGTCAATAACATCTGTTATCCAGAGTTTAGTAAAAAGAACTCCTAAGTTTGGAAAACAACCTATGACAGTGGGAGATTATACTAAAGGAGGGAGTGTTGCAGGTAGAGGAAGTGGTAGTAATGTATTAGGCAGGGAAACTAGGGTATGTTTTAAGTGTAATCAAGTAGGACACTTGTCTCATGATTTCCCTATTCTAATTTGTTATTAATGTGGTCAGAATGGACACAGGAGTTTGATTGCTCATCGAGAGCTAGACCAATTGACATGGTTACTACTGGGGGTTCTAGGAAAGGCCAACAAGGCCGAGGTAGTGGATAAGGAAGTGTTCGAGGTGGAACTCAAGGTCAAGGGACATTCTAGTTAGAGTTAGCAAGGGGAAGGTTGAGTTTATGCCCTTACTCAACAAGATGCATAGGTCACACTTGATGTTGTTATGGGTATATTTCTATCTTTGGTAAAAATACTACGATATTAATTGATCCAGGAGCTACTCATTCTTTTGTGTCCATTCTTTTTATTATTTCTATAGATACACCCATTTTATCCTTGCATAATGATATAGTTGTTGATATTCCCACAGGAGATAGAGTGGAAATTAAATTTTTTTATCGGGGATGGATTATAAATATTGGAGATAAAGAATTTAAATTTAACTTGTTACCTTTAAAAATGGTAGATTTTGATTTGATATTTGCAATGGATTGGTTGTCTGAACATAACGCGTGGGTAGATTGTTTAAGAAAGAATGTGATTTTTCAAATACCAGGACAAGAGGAGTTTAGTTTTCAAGAAGAGCGTAAAATACTCTCCTATTGTCTTATTTTTGCCTTGACGACTAGAAAATAATTAAGAAAAGGGTGTGAATGTTATCTAGCTTATGTGATTAATTCTAGTAAGGAAGGTATGAAGTTAGAGGAAATATCAATGGTTAGAAATTTTCCAAATGTGTTCCCTGATGAATTATCTAGGTTACCACCTAGTAGAGAAATTGGATTTTCCATTGATTTAGTTTTTGGTTCTACTCCAATTTATATATCCCCTTATAGAAGGGCACCAGCTGAATTGAAAGAATTTAAGGTACAACTTTAGAAGTTATTAGATAAGCAGTTTATTTATCCTAGTGTATCATCTTGGAGAGCCCTAGTATTGTTTGTTAAGAAGAAGGATGAGACTTTAAGACTCTATATTGATTATAGACAATTGAATAAGATAACAATTCGAAATAAATATCCTTTACCTAGAATTGATGATTTGTTTAAATAGTTGCAAGGAGCTCGGGTATTCTCTAAAATAGATTTAAGGTCAAGGTATCATCAGTTAAGAATTAAGGAAAGGGATGCTCTTAAGACTGCCTTTAGGACTCAATTTTAGGACTCAATATGGTCACCATAAGTTTTTAGTTATGCCTTTTGGGTTTTTGCAAATAAGATATAAGTAAAAAGCAGTCATGTTTGCTTTAGAAATCAAATCACCTGCTCGACCCATGTGGTCAAAGAGAAAGAAACTGAAACTCCAACAACTCTTCACCAAGAAGAAAAATTATACCTCACCCAGACAGAAGTTGTCTCGGTGGATGAGATGTTTAAAAGTACAAATACATCCTCGATTATGATGGTAAGCTAACCAGACAAAAGATGAACAGCGTTTGACACCGACGAATAAAAGAGTAAAAGAGCGCTCAGTAGAGGATGGTTCAAAGACATGTTATGTATCGAGGGTTGAACTACCTCGAACATATATACATCTCATAGGTCTTGAGCACACTGAGTAGTAACTCTTTCTACCCAAGCAGGCCATCTGTCATTTACATAGTACCAAGATGCGTTGGGTGTTTCGGCACACTAGAAGTTCCATGACAAGACTTGGGGCCTTTTCTGAAAAAGAGAGCAATCAACAGGGTCATGTGGGTACACAGCCCCAAAGTCATTGGTGCTTCACCAAAAAAGAAGGTCCAGCAACAACAAAACCTACTGAGGAGGGAAGGTTCTTAATGGGAATAAACCAGCCATTAACAAGAAAGTCACTCTAGATAGGATTAACTAGGTTCTTATACAGCTAACCTTGTTAATGAGAAGATTTAGAAAAGGTCTCTAGCGTGAGCAAGAAACCCAACATTGATCTCTTTCTCTGGAGCTTCAACAGATGCAGTCCCTTTTTTCCTTTACAAGGCGAAGTTACAACAGTACGACGAGGTGATTGTTCAGGGGAGGCATCACCAATGTGAATGTTCTTTCCTTTAGCAGCCATTGAAAGATTGAAGAAATGAAACAGAAGACTGAAGATTGATAAGGGAATTTGGTAACTTTAGGGTTTGCAAAGAGAATGCTTGAAGAAAATCAAAAAATGGAATAAGGTATTTATTGGGTACGAAAGCATAATCAATTCGAATTCCTAAAGTGATTAAGGATCCTTGTAATCATACTTAGTGGTTCTCATCTACAAACCAATCGCGTATGGGGAGCAATTTTTTATACCAAAAATAATTTGGCACGTCTTAATTGGGCCACGCCACATGTAGAGGCCCTAGCAAGTAAGAGAGAATATGGATGGAAAAGGAAGAGGCATGATAGGAGCATTAAATGAGATAAAACAATCAACCGTCAAAAAGCTCGCGAAACAAGGATTTTCAAAAAGAAGTTCAAAGGACAAAATTAAGACAAGTAATATAACTCGAAAGTTCGAGGCCGATAATTTTGAGTGAACGTTCCATACCTCGACCTCAAGCAAGGTGGATGACTCATAATAGCCAATTTGACTATTCAAGGATCAAGAAAAACCTAAGAGTCGTGCATTTAACTTGCTGAGGTAAAAGTAGCCATGATTAAATACGACTCACATAGTGGAGGTCAATATTTTGATACATGTCATGATCAGCACATTTAATCAAGAGAACATAAGGAATATGAAACGTGGGAGACTCTTGGGAAATATCAACACAATTGTCTAAGCTTGGAGCAGTATAAATAGTAGTAGAATCAATTATAATGGATACACAAATAATCATCCAACAATCATTATCTATTTGCATTTACTTTCCTTCACTTTTCAGTTGCAATAGGAGTAGTTGTACTGTAATCCTAGCTGAAATTCCCCTTCTTCATCCCATTTCTTTATTTGTCTCGAAGTCAATCAAAATCAAGGTTGCATTGAAGGCTTAGCCTACATTATAACAAGCTCGAGGTGTTTGTATTTGGTACCTTGAGGTTTTAACCTTGTAAACCCTTTTGTATCAAAATTGTTTTCAATATCAATATATTGAGTTTGTTTTTACTATGCACTTATTATTTATTTTATTCATTAACTACTAGATTAAATTCCTTTCTTTGAATTTCTAACTGCATATCATTAAAGTCCTCTTAGTTGAGGTAGTACTGGACCCATCTAGAGAAGTATTGTTCCAATCGAGTCTACTTTAACCTCGATTGACACATATAGTAAATCTTGCACCAACAGCAGAGAAAGTTAAATTTGTATTGAAAATGATGGATTAGTTAGGGACAATTACTTTTTACACCCAATTTGGACCCAATGAATTTGGGCCAAACTAAATCCATTTTGGGCCACCTTAAGGTAAGCCAAAAATGATAATATTAATTAAATAAGCTCTTGGTCCATTTAATTACTTAATGAGTGATTAATAAATAATGAGATGGAGTTAATTAAATCAAGCCCTGGACCATTTAATGTGAATAAGCCCATTGGATCAATACATGGATTGATTCGACATGGGTTTAAGTGATATGGTTTGTAACAAATTACAACCAAAACACCAAGTTTAATGTCCACTAATAGTGGGCCCCAATTATAGGTGATGTAGGCACTAACAAGGTTACCACATAGGCCAAGCTTTATCCACTTAAAATTCAAATATGATTTTATCACTTAAACTAACCGGTTAAGTGGAGATGAAATGGCATTAACTACCCCCTAATACTTAGGGAAGGTGGTTCAATTAGATGGACATGTGGCATGATATCATTGGTCAACCATTTAAATGAGAGAGACAATAGGATTAGTGGCTATTTTCATGCAGCCATGAACCTTGAAAAGGTCATTCATGAATAAGCAAATAGAGTGCACCTCAAATCAAGGAGGTTGTTATTGACCATAGGCAAAATCGTGGGACACATGACATGATCTACTAGAAGATCAAAGGATAAGAGAGATTGCACCCTAAGAAAATGAGAAAATGGCTCACCCATGATCATGAAGCCATGAAACTCACATAAGTAGATAAGTGGTGCTTAGAGGCCAAGTCTTAAAGACTTATAAATACTAAGGTACCTATATACTTCCAAAACCCCTCCAACTAAACAAACAAAATTCAAATCTAAATCAAATCAAATCAAATCACCTTAAGGAGCACCAGTAGAAGTAGTAGTTCTCAAAGCCTCAACTCAAGGAGCACATAGTAATAGAAGATCTTTATCAATTAAGTAGTTCATAATAGCTCAAGGAGCAAGTTCTCAAGTAATCAATCAAGTAGTCAGTAGAAGCTCAAATGGCAATCAAATAGTTGTAGAAGATTCTCAAGTGATCTGAATTCAAACAGTCAACAACTCAAAGAGCTACTAAGTAGCGGAGCAATTAGTCTTCGAAGAATCAAGTAGCGTAGCAACTAGTCCTCAAAGCAAAGGAAGTAGTGAATAAAACATTCTAGGCTCAACAAGTACTCTAATTCTCTGCAAATGTGCAATCAAGTAGTGTTAATAAAGTCTCTCAAAGTAGCATTAGCCAGATTATTGATATTCCAACAAATTGTTTAATTATTTTCCAATTGTATTTGAATATTTTAAAATATGTCAATGAAAATGATGTTGCTCGAATATTTCTATTCTTCTTCCATCATTATTTCACCCTTCTACTTGGAAAATTACACACTTCGTCTCTTGTAATCATGTAAAAGAGACTCAATTAGTAAAATCGTCTAATTTTATTTTATTACTTTTGTCGAATTTAATTCAAGCATAGCAAGAATCTTTGAACCATAGAAAGGTTTTTGTATGTCCCACATGAATATTCTGCTAAAAGAATGTTTCCAAATGTAAATCACAAATGATAATTTTTTTTCATTATTTATTTGCTTACCTAAATCACAACAACCCAAACTGAATTAGCCATGATTTTACACTTGGGTTTAATCGAATTGACATGTGTCCCATGAACTATTTAGCAATTGCAATATCCACAATCAAGTCCCACGTTCCAAGCTCCAAAATTCATACACTAACAAATAGCAAATATGATTCAAGCTTAACTGCTCCACCAGTTAATCCCACAATTTGGCATACACGTGACATTCTCTTATTTCTATTTAGTAAATGTCATAAACCAGTAATGATATTTTGGACGACCAAAATAAACACTTGAACATAAAACTAATAAAAATGTAACACGTTATGAAGATAGACCGATAAAATAATAATTTTATCATAAAAAAAAAAAAACACATTGTAACAAGTGAAAAGAACAAAATGATGAAAAATGAATGATGCTCTCTTTCGTGATCAATTTCGACTGTATGTATAACAGTGCTCGTCAGGAACAGCCATGAACCCCAATATCAGCTTCATGATCTTTGTGGTTTCAAATCATGTCTAGTGCTAACGCCGAAACCCAACACTTGATTTAAACTCATGGGCGTGAAAACACAACACTTCGATACTGTGCATCACTAATTTAATTCTTTGCTCCACCGATTCATCAATTCAACATGCACAGCACCATGCACCATTTCAATGCTCATCATTTTTGTAATCATATGGTAACTTGGTTGCTTGAGGTCATGATCACGCGGCACCAAATAATTAGTGAAAATTTTTCGAACTTAATTTTATAGGCAGATGGCATCATTTTGGTGAGTCAATAGAAATAGGATGTGTGCCTATATATATATTTTGTAACCGAGAATTTACCCAAAGAAAAGTTGATAGATAAAAATTGCTATATTTGTTTCGTGTCTGACTTATACTCGCTATGGGTTTGTTTGGTATCCAAAGTGGTTTGGATACCAAAAAAGATCTATATTACCTTTATTTTATTAGAAGTCAAAAAAAATGGGATTCGATTATTATTTTAAACTAAGTGGGGGTGCTTAATTAAATGAAGATACTAATGACAAAATCCTAACTAGTCTCTATCATCTCTGCCGAATCAAACGAACATAGAAAGAGAACTGGGGAGTGAGGGTGAAGTGTCTGAAAGCAAGAGTTTGGTTTAAGAATCGAATCAAGGTAAGAATTTAACCTAATTCATTTTTATTTTGCTTAATCTTGCACTTAAAAATCTAGTTAGTATCCTAAAATAAGTATAACATGAATTCCAGCCACTGCCAGTGCCGCTCCGATGGCCTTCCAATGATGAAAAATTATAGGTTTAGAAACCTCACTGCTTAAGCTGCATTTTGACTTCCGGATCACCTCACTCAGAGATTCGGGTGAAAAGTTAGGAATTTTCAAAGATTATTTGAAACCTGTAATTTTGACAACATCAGGTGACCAACTTCGGACCACTAAATTCTAACCTTTCGGCGACGGTTTTGAGTATTTTTTAAGTCTAAATGATGGTACTCAAGAGAACAATTTTTAGATATGTATGGATTTTGTCCTTATTCTTCCTATAGAAAGAGCTATGATTTTTATAAGACTTTCGAAATTTAAAATTCTGACAACATCACGTGATCAGTCCAAATGATAGTGCCAAGAGATTATTTTTCAGATATATAAAGATTGTTTCAAGATTCTTCAGGTAGAAAGATCTACGGTTTTTTTTTTTTTTAAGTAGGTTGGTTGAAATATCATAATTCTGGAAAGTTAATTTTTGAGCAAAAGCTAATTGTGCTCCTACACGTTAAAGTGTATGAAGCACACTGGTGCCTTTACTATCACCCATGTGATGTATGAGCATTTATTGAGAGTGATTTCCTATTTTTCCATAATGTTGTGTATATACTCATGTAGTAATTGAATTGCATTTTTTAAACTATAACTATTTTTCGGTTTCGTGTTAATGGAAAATGTGTTGCTACTCCATTACCGTGGGGGATCTTATAAGAATGTATAGCATGTTTAAGTGATACATTAATAAGTTTTATTGATTATAGTTTCATTTCTTATTAAGTGATTAGGGAACCTTTCGGTATTTGTGGAACTAAGGTGTTTGAGCGAGTGAGGTAAGTCTTACTCAATTTAGTTGTTTGATATAAATAAACTATGTTCATCGATGAATGTTGATTATTAATTGTGGAAAACTTTATTGATTATGTTTTTGTTGATGTCAATGGTTGTTTCTAGTAATTATAATTATTGTTTCGTTTTGAGACAATATTGTTGAATGTTAGAGAATGTGAAATTGTTAAGATTTGTGTGATCTAATTTATTTGATTTTGACCCGTCAATGAGAGGTGGGCTTATTGCCTTTCGTTGTTTCCTTAAGTGATTTTAACCCCGCCAAGGAGGGATAGACTTATTGCCTTGTTTCTAGTAATTATAATTATTGTTTCGTTTTGAGACAATATTGTTGAATGTTAGAGAATGCGAAATTGTTCAGATTTGTGTGATCTAATTTATTTGATTTTGACCCGTCAATGAGAGGTGGGCTTATTGCCTTTCGTTGTTTCCTTAAGTGATTTTAACCCCGCCAATGAGGGATAGACTTATTGCCTTTTAATGTTTCTTTAAGTTTGATTTTGACCCCGTCAAGGAAGGGTGGGCTTATTACCTTTTGATATTTCCTAGAGAGATTTTAACCCCGTCAATGGTGGGTAAGCTTATTGGCTTTCGATGTTTTCTTGAATTTGATTTAACCTTGTCAAAGAGGGGGTATGTTTATTACCTTATCATTATTTATTAGAATAAAAAAAATACTCAACTTTCTTTTATAATTACTCTCTCTAACTTGTTTCAATTTAAAAAATCAGAAATCGTATAATTTCTAATTAAATTATTATACGGATACAGTTGGTTTATTATTACAAATAGCAACAACATCTCTATTTTTCGTTTAAACATGAATATTACTGCTACATTGGAGTTTTATGAAGAAAAAAAAGTAAAAGCTCTTTATCAGATTTGAACCGATGACTTACGCCTTACCATAGCGTTACTCTACCACTGAGTTAAAAGGGCCATTTTTTTCAATTACTAAATCAGTCACTAGGTAAATAAGATCTATATATGTATATATATTATTAAGTATATTATAGCAGACTCATAGTGGCTAGTAGCTCATTCAGGAACGAGAATTTTTATTTACTTAAAATTTACTTTACTTAACGGGTATAGGGCAAAATGGGTTTAGTGATATTGGATTTGATAAATATCAATGCAATGAATTGTTTCAACAACTGACCTTAATTGTCCTATCAAAACATAACGAAATTTATTTGATTGATACATACATGTATATATCAATTTGACATGGAATAGATCTAAGATATTGCATCGAAACATGTGATGAAGAGATTCGGTTTGTCCCCTGAACAAAAATTTTAGAAAAAAAAATTCGTTAACTTGTTGATCCATCCTTTTTCCCAGATTTCCAGATTTATCCTGTGTGAATTTCCTGGCTTCGTGTGAGATAGGGATACGCATGTTTCTATATGAATAATGATTAAATCAATGAATGAAAGTGAAAAAAGAACCCTCTTTTATTTTCTTTTATGTCAGACCAATCACTTCTCAAAAAGATCCTATACTTCGTACTGTTATTATTATTGATTATATTTAATGTAAATTAATAGAATTGTGATTAGACTAAAGGATTTGTGAATATAAATGACGAATCAAAAAATTATATGGAACCATAAAAGATAGAAAGAGCCTTCAGATTTAGCCATACCATTTTATTATATTGACAATTTCAAAAAAAATGTTCATACTATGAACATGGTATGATGGTGGTCGAGCAAGTTTGCCCCCATCGTCTAGTGGTTCAGGACATCTCTCTTTCAAGGAGGCAACGAGGATTCGACTTCCCCTGGGGGTAGGGTACTAGGAAAGGCAGTTGATCATGGATCATCAATAAACTTATAATTGATTCTTCCTGGGTCGATGCCCGAGCGGGTAATGGGGACGGACTATAAATTCATTGGCAATATGTCTACGCTAGTTCAAATCCAGCTCGGCCCAATAAAAAATTCATTGTCCACCATGAAATGATATAAACCATTTTGTTGTCCATAAATGCCATATAGGGAAGAATTAAAAAAAAATTATGATATATCCCTACTTTGTATTTCTTTTTTATTTGCTCTATTTATTTATTTATTTTTGTTCCCATAAATTATGATCTGGCTAACGATTTAGATTCATATCAGGATCATTAAGTATAAAGTTTAATGAAGAAAAAAAAGACTCTTTTTTATTGAAAAATTGATTATCAATCAATTTGATTTGGCAATAACGAAAGAATTACTCGTAATCAGTGTTGCTCTCACTAAAGTGCATATCCATGTGGATATCAATATATCACTCGCGCCTCTGTTTGTTACAACACGACGATTCTAATCTAAAATCTAAATAGAAATAGTTTAAATTAAATCATAAGAATATGTATGTTGTGCACCTTATTTCCTGAGATTGTAGTTCAATTGGTCAAAGCACCGCCCTATCAAGGCAAAATTGTGGGTTCGAGCCTCGTCAATCCCAATAGATCCAATAAAAAAAATACATACTCTCCCTTTTCTGTGAAAAGGGATACAAATGGCATAATTTTATTTCCAATAAAATCTTTGTTTTTTGTGTTTTTTTTTGTTTTGCTTTTTTATTTTATTTCTCGTCAAACAAATATGGGAATTGCCATTACTTCAACGAGCACCGATTGATGGCTGAGAGACATGTGAATTGGTATGATACAATTATTGATAACATCCATCATATTCAAGATTCCAAGAGATACTGTAATGGGTCTCTAATTTTTTCGATTGCTCCTCATATGTGTATATAATAGAATAGAGTACGATATTTTTTCCGGGAGCACATATACAAATGGACTTTATTTCTTGTACGGTACAAAATGAATTTAACATATTTCTAATCCAAGGAAAGAGGATATTAATCAAATAAAGATTAAATAAGTCTTACCTCTCTTAGAAAGGGAATGAATAAGCTTTTTTTTAAGATTACGATTATTGTCGATGTCGAAGAAAGAACAAACTCGAAATAAAATAGTGAATTTAATAGAATATTATATTATATTAGATCTTTTTTTATACTGGGACTCATCTTTATCACACTTCCTCTCTTTGTTTTCCAAGAAAATTAGATGATTCAAAAAAGAATTTCAAATTGAACTTCTTCCTTTTTTCTACTCCGTTTCTATTTCTAGTGTTTGTTTGGGTTTATTTAGAAACTATTTTTGTAAACAATGGAAGTAGAAAAGCATATGATACTTCATCAGATGATTGTACAAGGAAGGCGGTAGGTTATACAAAAGAAAGAGTGGAAAAGAATGATAAATGATAAATAAAGCCAAGGAATTCTTTTGATTGGATCAGGAGTTTTGTATTCGGTGTGGATAAAAGATCTTCCTATGTTATACTATTCAATTCTCGATTATGAATCGATTTGATAGCTCAGATATTGTTATTCATGATATTGATCCAATTCAATATCATCGAAATAAAATTCATCCCATTGAATTTACAAGCGAAAGATTTCTCATCTCTATGGGATTAAATCTCGAGGTATTGCGAAAAAAAAAACGAAAGGATGAAATTATAGAAGTAAATATTCTCGCATTTATTGCTACTGCACTCTTTGTTCTCGTTCCTACTGCTTTTTTACTTATAATTTACGTAAAAACAGTCAGCCAAAGGATTTCAATTTCGCGTCTTAAATGAAATGAATGGACTAGAATCAGCAGTATCCTATGATACCCAATAGTATGGTAGAAAGAAAGATTTATCTATTTCTTTCTATCATACTATCTATTATTGTAATTGTAATGTATAGAGTTTTTTGTTTTATATATAAAGATACAAGTTTAATATCTTAATATAGAGCAATCTACAATATGTATCTTTATTTTCATAGATGTCGATATCAATTAAATATTATATGTAATTTAAAATAGTATCTCAATTTAGTTTCTTTGCTTGATCTATTGGATTTTGTTTGGGTTGATTTCAATCAATCTGAAATAATCGAACGGCCAGTCGTACTCTTATGATTTTCTAATTGTTTTCAATACGAATCCCGACATTTATCAAAAGAATCAAATCAATGGCAGAGATATGGCATATTTTAATAAAAATGAAAATCAAGAAATCTTTTTTCATTTTTTAAATTGAATTCAATTTAAAAAATTAAAAAGGCTTTGCAGAACGATCTAGAAACCTATTGATACAGTTTGATTCCTTAACTCAATTAGTCGTACTTCTAGAGTCCACTTCTTCCTTATGCTACAAGTGATAGGGAAAATGTAAATACTACCATTAAAGCAGCCCAAGCAAGACTTACTATATCCATGTGAATTATGTCCCCTATTTCTATGAATATGAAGTTCACTAATAATAGTGAAATCACTGGTGCAGAGTCAAAAAAAAGGGGGGATTCTGACCCAACACCGTTGATGAAACACTCCACTTAAATCCACTTAGAACAAGTTCTTGTATGATTTATAGTAGAATCGGTAAAGATTAAGCATAAGCAAACTATGTACGTAGTGACACTTTTTGAATTATCAAAGGAAAGTTACTAACATGGAGAAATAGTAAGACTTATTCTTTCTTTTATTGCCCTTTATTTCTTTTCTTTTTTATTGCAAAAGTCAATTATCCATCTAATCTAATATTGATTGAATGCCCGAGCACTACGAGACTGAGTCTCTATGCAAAGTATCTTTTGTTCTTTCCACAACTATTAATTAGATTCTTTTGGCTATCCAATCTAGTTCAAGCTCAATCAATAGACACTATATTAATAGTGGAAAAATGATCATAACAAGATTTACCGATTCTCTTCCACTACTCTAAGCTTTACTTGAATCCTAAGCTTTATTTTATTAGAAGCCAATTAAATGAAGATACAAATGACAAAATCCTAACTAGTCTCTATCATCCCTGCCGAATCAAACGAACATAGAAAGAGAATTAGGGAGTGAGGGTGAAGTGTCTGAAAGCAAGAGTTTGGTTTAAGAGTCGAATCAAGGTAAGAATTTATAGCATGTTTTAGTGATACATTAATAAGTTTTATTGATTATAGTTTCATTTCCTATTAAGTGGTTAGGAAACTTTTTAGTATTTGTGGAACTAAGGTGTTCGAGCGAGTGAGGTAAGCTTTACTCAATTTAGTTGTTTGAAATAAATGAACTATGTTCATCGATGAAGGTTGATTATTGATTGTGGAAGACTTTATTGATTATGTACTTGTTGATGTCAATGGTTGTTTCTAATAATTATAATTATTGTTTCGTTTTGAGACAATATTGTTGAATGTTAGAGAATGTGAAATTGTTAAGATTTGTGTGATCCAATTTATTTGATTTTGACCCGTCAATGAGAGGTGGGCTTATTGCCTTTCGTTGTTTCCTTAAGTGATTTTAACCCTGCCAAAGAGCGATAGACTTATTGCCTTTCAATGTTTCTTTAAGTTTGATTTTGACCCCATCAATGAGGGGTGGGTTTATTGTCTTTTGATGTTTCCTTGAGAGATTTTAACCCCATCAAGGATGGGTAGACTTATTGCCTTTCGATGTTTTTTTGAATTTGATTTGACCTTGTCAAAGATAGGGTATGTTTATTACCTTTCGATGTTTCCTTGAGTTTGATTTTGACCCGTCAAAGAGAGATATGCTTATTGTTTTTTGATATTTTCTTGAATGATTTTGACCCTATCAAGGAGGGGTAGACTTATTGCCTTTCATTGTTTCATTGGGTCATGGAGGATCTCGCTAAGCTTGTAATTGTGAAAGAACCCTGATCTTGAATGATTTATATTGACGAACTGGTTTCCTTGATTATTTTGATTATCGTATTATGTAAATAAATGCACTCATTTGTATATGTGCTTAATTTCTTAAGTTGAGTAAGATTATATATTTGGTTGTCAAGCTTACTTATTTATTATCTAATACAAAAGAGGATAGCTAGTTCGTTGGTGACTTAGGGGAAAGCGATAGAATTATTTTTGTAGTTTCTCTTAATTGTTTATAAAATATTATTGAGGATAGAAAGAGAAAAATGAAGAAATAGTTTTTTTTTTTCTTCTTAAAGTTGATTTCTTGTTCTATTGAGATTCATCTTATTGCTTTAATTTATTAATTAGATTGATAGATTTCTTGATCACAAAGTGCTCAATTTGAGGATTTAACTTATCCCTGTTTGATTTTGTCTCCATTTATATCAATTTCATGGTGAGATGGATATCTAAATCATTTATAATTAAATCAAAGTTCAAGATTGAGATAAAAAAAAAAAAAAAAAAATCGGTCCAAAATATCTCTATGCCACATCAATGAAGTGGAGGTAATTTTGTAAAATCACATTTTTCTACTTTTAAAAAATTATAAAAAAAAAGAAAAATTTGACCGGAAGGTTAGAGCCACTTGTGGTCGAGTTGACACGTGCGACATGCTGACCGTCTTATCGGTGATGAAAGGAGACAAAAAAGTGTTGATCGGTGGGACATTGGGCCATTTTCGGCCCAATGGTGATCCGGTAATACTTATCTAAAAATGTCAGATCTGAAAATGACTCCCCTTAATTTGCAGCAAGGTGACTGTCGGCGCGTGAGGGGGTTGGCCCAGCAGAGAGCAGCGATAATGGGTCTCATTCGTTAAATCTAAGTGAGTTCTTTCCAACGGTACTAGTGTTGCAATTTTTCGACCACCGATTAATATGATATCACCAAAAGTCTCTTAGGATTAAAAAAAATTATATCTATTCCTTTTTATTTGAAAAAAAATCTGTCTCTTTTGGATTATCAATATGCTCTTCCGTTTTGTTCAAGACAAATTGATTTTATAGGGTTATTTTGGTTAGTTTACCTTCAACTGGATCAAGGGAACTCCCAAGTCTTAAATAATGGAAAGGAACCGGATTCACGTTTGAGTTTTGTTTTTCTCAGCTTCAGGATCTACTCTGCAACTATCAGACGATCGTAACTAACTTTTATCATGTCAAGATCTTTTTGGGCTATCAAGAAGCAAACAGGGTGGCAGAAGTTTTGGCTTGGATAAGTGCTCAATCTGAAGATCTTAATGCTTTTTTAACCCAACCACCATCGATCTTACAAGAGATTCTTGTAAATGATATACTAAAAATCCCCACTGTTAGCTTGTAAACACAAATTTAACTTGTACAGTTTTATATTAATAATGATAAGGGGTGTTTTGGTGTGAAAAAGGTAAAAAAAAATAGTTATCGAGAAATTGATCCTCAAAATTGGGGGGATCAACGACGGGCAAGTAAGTGCCTTCGTAGGGCAGAGACTAATGACCCAATGTCCACCCATTATCAACCCTACCTAGATCTGGCCTCCTAATTGACAAGGAAGAGACGGGGAGATTACAACTACTTCCAGTCTCATCCAACATCGATGGGACTCGCAACTTGCTTCAATATTTCTTACGTCAAGATACAATCGTTAAGTATATCCAACAATTTGCATGATAAAAGCAGATTGCTTCCAGTCTAAAAAACCTTACGGTCCTTTAACACCAACCAATGCATGCTCTTCATAATAGTAATATTATGACCAAATTGTTTTTCATTATAAAAACATTCTTGAACAAGAGACTACAATAATAATCACAAAGACATTCATTTTCAATTAATAGACTTTTTTTTTTAAAGAATAGACTATTAACATTTAAGCAACTTCATTCACGAATCCAGACAACATTACGACGGACATATGTCCATATCATAAAAACCGAAATCACGATCATCTCTATTTGAAAATTAAAATAAAATCAAGTTTACGATGAGATTGAATGTCACATCATTAAATGCAGAATATTTAAAATCAAGTTTACTTTAATTCTATTTCAATTTAAATTCTTAAATTGAAATGATCGTGGTCCAAACCGTATCATTTTCAGCAAATAATATCTACACTTATAATCAACTCATGATGATGGTATTTATCTTTGGAATTTCAGATTATAATTCTAGGTACTTCCTCCCTTTGTTCTCCAAGACCACTAGCTCTGAATGGGTGAATAGCTTAAACCCAAATAGTGCAGTTGAGAATAAGAAATGGGACTTAAACCTCATGTAATAATCCAATAGCCTTTCCATCAAATGAGCAAAGATTTACTACACCGCCCACATTTAACATGATAGAGATTTAAGCTCACTATAATTAAATAGATTACTATATTGAGATTTCTTTAGGTCTCACTTATAGATTAATTCTTAACTAATTTTATGATAAAACCTAATAGGCCACAAATAATGCAAAAGTTTGATTTAACTAAAGTGAAATTAAGACTGAAATGTGAATAACTCTGCAATTTGGCAATAAATCTCTTCTAAATGGTTTGATTTCAAAAAGAGACTTGTTAAGAGTGTTACCTAAAGGGATGACATTGTTACACTAATGCAAGTTTGGATATCTAACTAAAGAAATTAGAAAGGGACCTGTATCCAAGTTTTTTATTTTCCCAAAACAAAAGATAAGATAGCATTAGTTATAAAACGTTCACATGCAACGAGGTGGGATTACTAACCCACCTAGGCCGCCATTGGCCATACATATCCGAGTACGTTCAAAAAGTCAGGAGCATTAGAAAAGATTACATCAGATTCAGTAGTAGCAGCTCTAGAAGCCAAAAAATCTGCTGCCTTGTTCCCTTCGCGATACACAAAAAAAAAAATACTTACCTCCTGAAAATTATCTGCAAGCTCAAGACATTCCTGGAGGAGCGGCTTCTGGTGGTGCTGATGGGTCTGCTTGCTGGAGATATAAACAACAATAAACAAAGAGTCAGACTCCATCAGTAAATTAAAATGAAATATTTAAAGCTCGTGCCATCAGAAACCCTTCTCTTATGGTCCAGATCTACTTATTTTCAAAGCTGTGATAATTGACCATTCAAAAGAATAAGGAAGGAAGGAGTGGTAACACATTCCAGAATATAGTTAACCCAAGTTGGAAGAAATCCAAATTGACGCAAAACTGGGTTAATAAAAGACCATTCAAGCTTGTCATATGCTTTTTTCAAAGTCTAATTTCACTGCCATAAAACCTTTAGAACCTATCTTCTTATTAAGAGTGTGCTCTGCTCATGAGCAATAACCATATTATCATTGATGTGCCAGATGCATTTTGATAAGGATTGATGAGTGTTTGACGTATTGGTTGCAGTCTCTTTGTAGTGATAGAGCTGATGATCTTACAGATAACATTACAAAGGCTGACCGGTCTAAAATGTTGAATTTTAGTAGGCTGTGAGATCTTAGGAATGATAATAAGATGAGTTTTATTAAGTTTTTTTAAAAGGTGTCCTGAATGAAAGAAACTAAGCACTAACTGAACTGAAGACAAAATTATGTGCCAGTAATTTTTAAAAAAGAAAACAGTTCAACCATCTGAACCTGGCGCAGAGGAGGCATACCAAACAGCATTTTTTTATTACATGAGTAATTGGATTCATAAGAGACTGTATGCCCAAAGGAGACAACTTTGACAGATTCGTAAGGAGATGAAAAGGAAATTGATTGGGATTTGATGATGAAAAAAGATTAGTGAAAAAGTTTTCAAATGAAGAAGGAATAGTTGGTGTATCAGTTATCCAAGTATTATGGTCATCTTGAATAGCCAAAATAGAATTAAATTTTCGTTGATAGTTAGCTTTAGCATGAAAAACCTGTATCCAAGTTTTAGGACGCTGCACTTGTTGTGCCAAGCATTTCGACCTTAAACCTGGCCCTCCAAGTGGGCACAACAATTACTAACCAACATCGACTGGATGTGCGGGAAAACCACAAATGTGCACAGGCACCGTGCGCGCAACTGATACAGAGCATGCTCAATGAAGGGACGTGCCAAAAACTCCTTTCACAAGAGGGTAACCGGCACGGCCATGGGCTAGGTTGCAACTACGCAAGCACGTTGGGTGTGCCAGTAGTAACACGACTACTCTTCCATGCACGCAAGTTGTCACAGGTCAGCCTGTGGCTGCACGCCTGATGCGTGCAGATGGAGGACCGGCCCAATAGCCCAAATCACAAACGCGTGCAGATTTCGGAAGTGGTGTGCACAGTGCACCAGCACCAAGCTCGCTTGGCACTGCCTCAGCATAGTGTGACGCGCCCAGAGTGTGCGTGCAGGTATCACCAATGCATTCATTCAATTCACAATTTTGATCATCAATAAAAACTTCTCAGTGCCGCCCAACTCTCTTCTTCTTTTCTCTACTAATTTCCTTCTCAATTTTTATTTACTTAAGCCGAAGGTTTGAGCGTACTTAAGGCTTACTAGTCAAGATCAAATGGGTTGATCTTGACTAGTGTCGCACGAGCTGGATCAAGGGGATTCAACCCATGACAAGTGGTATCAAAGGAAAGGTTGCTCAAGAAATTTGTCTAACATGGCCGAGGAGATCTAGGGGGCGGAGATCATCAGCATCGACGCACCTGTGACCAAGGGTCGCAAGGGCAAGTCAAGGGACATACGGGTCGCAAGGGCAAGGTAAGGGACATACTAACCACGTTAGAGAAACGCATGGAAAGGCTCGAGTTAGGCTGGCACAGACAGGGAGCAAGCATAGGAATGGGTACGCAGGACCGCAACCAAGGAGGACTGCAAGGAACTGCACAGCCAGATGTTGGGCGCAGTCAACACGACCGTTGATGCGCTATCTAAGAGGGAATAGAGAATGGAAGACATGGTGATGGACCTCAGGGACGAAGTGGACAAGCTCAAGGATGAACTGATCATATGCAAAGCCGCGATGGGCAAGAGTGCAGTGGCCAAACATAACACAGGAGGAAGGTTGGATGTGCCGAAACCCGAGAACTACGGAGGTGCGAGGAATGCTCGTGAGATAGACAACTTCATATGGGGACTAGAATGCACGCCATGGGAATTCCAGACAATGGTACTAAGGGAAGAACCGCGCCTCTTTATTTAGTTGACGTAGCTATGATCTGGTGGAGACGTAGGTGCATGGATGCCCGAAAAGTAACATGCACACCAACGACATAGGAAGAATTCAAATGAGATCTCAAAATAAAATTTCACTCTGAGCACGTGAAGGATGAGGCAAGGGCCAAACTGCAAAGGCTCCAACAAAAAGGAGCCACAAGAGAATATGTCCAAGAATTTTCAGAGTTGTTGATAGAGATCCCAGACATGGCTAACCAAACACATTGTTCACTTTCATGGATGGATTGAGTGGCTAGGCAAAATTAGAACTACAGAGACGAGGTGTCCAAGATTTAGTACACACAATGGCTGTAGCGGAATCATTAATAGAGTTCAGAAGGAGGGACCCGAACCCTGACAAGATTCGGCACACACAATATGGTGGCACATACAGAGAAGACTAAGACAAGAACCTCAGTGAAGGAACAGTCAAACCCACCACTGGTAAGAATTCTCAAGGTGAGACTTTTCGTCAAAACATACCAAGACTTGAATGTTTTATTTGTGAAGGGTCTCATCGTGCCATTGAGTGTCCAAAGCATAGCAAAATAGCAACAATCATGGCCAACAAGGAGAAATAGGTGAAAAAAGCCAAGATAGCATCTCTACGTATCCTGAGGGCTATCAAAGCTACAATAGAAGAGAGACCAAAGGGGTCTATGTTCGTAGATGTGATACTAGCAGTGCGAAGGATAAAAACGTTGGTGGATACGGGAGCGTCCCACTTTTTTGCTTCAAAACAGGTAGTTGCAGTAACAAATTTACTTGCAATTGGTAAGTCGGTTTTGTTGCCAAAAATGTACTACTGAGTAGGAGGTCGGGCCTTGGGGGAATCTACAGAGGAAAAGACGAGGTAAACTAAAGAGTCACCGGAGGGGAGGAGGGGATGCCTTCGAAGACGCTCCGATGCCTTTGTTAGTGTGAGAGTTTAGAAAAGTGGGGATGGTGGAGCTTCCAGTAAGTAAAAAAAATGTTTGATCCCTTTTGGTGCGCATACCTGGTCCTTTTATAGTGCTTTGGGAATGAGGTGGCATACGTGCCAGGGACGGGGGTATCCAGGAGATCCTGCTGTTCGGACCAGCACTGTCCGCGTGTCGTTTTACTTTTTGGTCTGAGGCTGTCCGTGTTTCGTTTTGCTGTTTTGGTCTAAGGCTGTCCACGTGTTGTTTTGCTGTTTTGATCTGAGGCTGTCCACATGTCGCATTTTCATTAGGTGTGTTTTTGGGCTGTATCAAAGGCCCCCTACTTCTTTAAGTACATTTATGTGCTTCAAAGAAGTTTTGCAGGGTTTGGTCTTAGTAAAGGGGCAATCAATCTGCCGAGCCTTGGAGGTGCCGAGCCGAGCGTACGAGAAACAATCAATATGCTCGACCTTGGAGGTATTGAGCCGAGCATGTGAGAAGCAGTCCATATGCTCGGCCTTGGAGACATTGAGCCGAGCATGTGAGGAGCAGTCCATATGCTCGGCCTTAGAGATATTGGGTCGAGCATATGAGAAGCAGTCCATATGCTCTACCTTGGAGGCATTGAGCTGAGCATGTGAGGAGCAGTCCATATGCTCGGCCTTGGAGGCGTTGAGCTGAGCATGTGAGAAGCAGTCCATACACTCGGCCTTAGAGACATTGAGCCGAGCATGTGAGGAGCAGTCCATACACTCGGCTTTAGAGACATTGAGCCGAGCATGTGAGGAGCAGTCCATATTCTCGACCTTGGAGACATTGGGCCGAGCATATGAGAAGCAGTCCATATGTTCGGCCTTTGAGGCATTGAGTCGAACGTATGAGAAGCGATCCATATGCTCGGCCTTGGAGACATTGAGCCTAGCATGTGAGGAGCAGTCCATAAGCTCGGCCTTGGAGGCATTGGGCTGAGCATGTGAGGAGCAGTCCATATGCTCGGCATTTAAGGCATTGAGTCGAGCATGTGACTAGCAGTCCATATGCTCGACCTTGGAGACATTGAACCGAGCATATGAAAAGCAATCCATATGCTCGGCCTTTAGAGGCATTGAGCCAAGCATGTGAAGAGCAATCTATATGCTCGGCCTTGGAAACATTGGGCCAAGCATATTAGAAGCAGTCCATATGCTCGGCCTAGGAGACATTGAGCCGAGCATATGAGAAGCAGTCCATATGCTCGGCGTTGGAGATCTTGAGTTCCAGGTAGACTTTTGGGCTTTTTGCCTTCTAGGCCCATGAAGGATGCCTTGAGCTACCTTTTTCCTTAGGCTTCTTGAAGGACCTCTAGATGTTTTTGGGCTTTTGGGTCCTTTGGGGCCCAACTCTTTTTAGTAATTTTTTTAGACTGTTTTCTTAACACGTGGCTCGTATCAGACTTCATTGAATGCATGCAGCTGCCTTTTGTAAAAAATGACAGCGCTCATTAATATCTGGATTTCTTGGGGAATGAAACGAGGCCTAGGGCGAACCATATGCCGCCTTGTTTGTGGCGGTGGACTCTTTGGAGGATTTGAAAGCAACCTCGATCATCCCGAACGTCATACCTCCTATCCGTTCGTCTTAAATTGCCTCGTTCATCATGCTTCTTTTTCCTATATAGGGGTGTTTTGCTCTCATTCTTCTTCACTTCCATTCTAGTAAGTTTTTAGAGAGAAAGTTTGAGAGTGCTCGTCCTCGTCCTTAAAGTTTGAGAGTGCTCGTCCTCTTTCTTAAAGCTTGTGAGTGCTCGGTGTCTTGCTTTTCCTGGTGAGAGGGGGCTTAGTGGACGTCTCGGCTTGGTAACAGTCTTTGGTGTGGGTGCTCAGAGTGTGGTGTCGAAGCATCTCATCGAGGAGGAAGTTTGTCCAAGCTATTTGGACTTTAGGTGAGTCTCCTCCTCCTACTTATCATGTTTTCAATAGATAGTTACCGAGATAGGCCTAGTAGAGCTAGCGGTAGTAGCAATAATAGTGGTAGTAGTAATACCTCCGAGGATACGAGGTCGGACACGTCCTCTTCCAGAAGTGATGGAAAGAGTCGAGGTTAGAGAGCGGCCATTGGCTATGGTGCCCTATATACCTGTAGCGGAAGAGTGTGAAGAAGACTCCTCCTCTGAGGATGAGGTGGACGCGGCCTTACTTGATATTAGGGGGGTTATGGCCATGGATGAGAGGGAGCAGTGGGAGTTTTCCGAGAGCGCGATTCCCAACCAGCTTAGGGAGGAGGATTTCAAGGTGATCAGGAAGTCATATTGCATTCCGGGCGAATATACCCGGTAGGGGAGAGGGCTTGCAATGCTTTACCGAGTCACGCGCCCTACGAACTGTGTGTGTACGAACAACACATGAGGGTCGGGCTATGCTTCCTCCTGCACCCCTTCTTTTGCGCCGTGCTGCGGTATTACAACGTAGTGCTGTGTCAGTTGGTGCCAAACTCGGTACGGCTGATAATGGCCTTCATTTCCGTCTGCTCGGAAGTAGGAGGGCTGATGAACCTTGATATATTCAAGGCCCACTTCCAGATAAATAGACACGGCCAGACTGGATGGATCTTGATCAGCACCCAGGCTAAGAGGAGACTGCTGAAGAAGACGTCATCTTCAATCAAAAGATGGAAGAAGTCTTTCTTCTTCGTCCGAGCTAGAAGTGATTTCGGCGTTCCACTCTCATGGAGCTTGGATCGGGCAAGGAAATGCAAGAAGTCGAGCCTTCTTCCTCGTGAGCAGGAGACAGTGGACGCCATGGTGGCCGTACCCTTGGATGTGGAGATCTTCTACGATAATGAGGAATTGGCGAGGCGTGGTCTCTACCCCCCGTGCCCCGAGTCCTCCATAGAGAGTGGTAACCTCGTGTCTGCCTTTTACACTTGCTTTCATTCTGTTTCTATATTGCTTCATGTTATTCCTCTACCTCTACTTTCGAACTAATGCTTTTTTTTCTTTTGGTTGTCTTGAACAGAGATAGAGGCAACTGCAAAGGCTAAAGAGCGGGCCAAGAGACTCGCCTCTGGGTCGGAGGCTAAGAAGAAGCCTCGAGCTTCATCCCGTACTCTCATCGACCTGAAGAGTCCCCCCAAGCGTTCTCCCAAGCAGGAGGCTATCCCGGTATCCTCTGTCACCCCTGCCTCGTCTCGGGGTGCTGCTACTGGTGCGACGGTCTTCACGCCTAACTGGGGCTTAAAGGTCGATGACTCCATTTTCACACATCCCCAGGTGACGCGAGAACACTTGGTCATGGGGATTCCTCCCTGTGACATGCTGAAACTGTCCCAGAGGCCTATTGAGGCTCTTTATTCTGTGGCTGAGGCCCTTGGGTCTCAGATATGATATCCCCTTCTCTGACCCTCTCTCTTTTTTCCTTTAGTTTTTGATATAGTGACTAATCCCTTCTCGTTTGGTTACAGTCGAGCATCCTTCTAGGAGTCATGTCCGACCATTGCCTGGATACAACTGAGAGATTGGGCCGAGCGTAGTACAGACTGGATGAGAGCACCAAGCTCGTTCACTAGTTGCAGGCGTCGTTGGACGCGGCCAACCAGCTAGAGTTGAGGTTGTCTGGGGAGAGGGACACTGCCAA
This sequence comes from Bretschneidera sinensis, assembly GCA_023935145.1. Taxonomy (NCBI): domain Eukaryota; kingdom Viridiplantae; phylum Streptophyta; class Magnoliopsida; order Brassicales; family Akaniaceae; genus Bretschneidera; species Bretschneidera sinensis. The sequence goes on along the minus strand of CM043703.1, from coordinate 74,009,638 downwards.
CTAGGCCAAAGTTGAGGCTAATCAAGAGAGGGATGCTGCCGTCTTGGCGGGGTAGTACCTGGGAAAGGAGGCTGAGGCCCGTACCCGGGTGGGAGTGGAGGATGCCTTGGCGGCTTTCCGGGATTCTGCCCTTTTCCGAACAACGGTAGAAGAGGAGAGAGGACTGCAATACCTCGAAAGCTTTTTAGAGGCCAATATGAGGGTCGAGGCACTCTATCCCAAGATCGATTTTTCGGCTCTCGATCTATTGGGCCCTCAGGAGGACGAAGAGGTGGCCGCAGTTGAGGCCAAGGTTGGAGTTCCTGTTAGCGATGAGGAGCCAGCTGTTCAGCCGGAGGCCGAGGCTTAGGCTGAGGTCGAGGGAGAGGCTGCCCCATGGGGTTTAGACTAGGTGTTTCCCTTTTGTTTCTTTTTTGTAATTTGGGGCCGTTAGCACATTTTTTTTACTTTCTTGGAACTTTAGTTAATGAAACTTTTGGCCTTACTTTTCAAACTTTTTCTTTTTTTCATTGCACCCGGTCTTTTGTCATTACAATTTTCAACCAACCGAACTTCTTTCGTTACTTGTGCCCGAGGTGCGAGTTATTGGTAGAATCGTTGGAGGTGTTCAGCATTCAAAATGCGGGGAACGCGCTTCCCACTTAGTTCCTCGAGCTCGAAGGCGCCGGGCCGGCATATCCTTTTGATGTGGTACGGGCCCTTCTAGTTAGGGGTCAACTTTCCTGTCTCTCGTGGGCGGGACACTTTATTTTTTCGTAAGACGAGGTCGTGCAGCTAGAAACTTCTGCTTCGAACCCGAGAATTGTAATACCTGACGATTCGCTGCTGATAGGCGGCCAGTCGAATCTGGGCTTTATCTAGAGCTTCGTCAAGGAGATCAGCATTCATCCGGAGAGCCTCGTCATTGCTATCGCTTTCGAAGCTTTGTACCCACAGTGAGGGCACCCCGATTTCCAAGGGGGTGATTGCTTCAGAACCGTAAGTCATGAAAAAGGGGGTTTCCCCAGTGGGTGCTCAGGCGGTGGTTCGATAAGCCCAAAGTACATTTGGTAAGTGGTTAGTCCACTTTTTGTCTACCTCATCTAACCTCCTTTTGATGCCATGCAAAAGTGTTATATTGGTTACTTCAGCTTGCCCATTGGCCTGTGGCTACTCGACGGAAAATAAGCTGTGCTTGATGTGTAGTTCGTCACAGAACGCCTTGAATCGAGTGTTATCGAATTGTTTGCCATTGTCCGTTACTAGCACTCGGGGAATGACAAAGCGGCATACTATGGACTTCCAGACAAAGCCTCGAGCCTGATGGTTAGTGATACTAGCCAGTGGTTCAGCTTCCACCCACTTAGTGAAGTAGTCTATCGCCACGATGAGGTACTTTAGTTGGCCGAGGGCCCCGGTGAAAAGGCCAAGGAGGTCCATCCCCCACATAGAAAAAGGGAGTGGGCTAGTGACCGAGGTGAGGGGATTTGTTGGTCGGCAGGAGAGGAGAAATACTACTGGTAACTTTTGCATTTTTTCACCAATTTCATGGCTTCTCCTCGCATCCCAGGACAGTAGTAACCTTGATGAAGGATTTTGAAAGCCAGGGCTCGGCCTCCAAGGTGGTTTTTGCAAACTCCTTCATGAACTTCCCAAAGGGCATAGTCGGCATCGGTTGGGCCTAGGCACTTTAGGTAGGGCATTGTAAGACCTTTTTTGTATAGTTGATCATTCAAGGCTGTGTATTGCGGCGCTCAAAAGATGACTTTTCTGGCTTCGTTTCTTTCATCTGGGAGATGATCGTCTCGTAAATACCGGAGGATAGGGTCAATCCAAGTTTCCCCGCTGATCACAGGTAGTACAGTGGCCTCATCGATACTCGGCACGACGAGTTTCTCAAGGTAGACTGCCTGTGTGGACTCGGGCTGTCGAGAGGAGGCGAGCCGAGCTAGGGAATCAGCTTTTGAATTTTCAGCCCGGGGGATCTAGTTAATACGGAACACTTTGAACTTGGCGATGAATTCTTTGGCTTTTTCTAGGTAGCGAGTGATATTCTCTCCTCGGGCTTCAAATTCCCTGTTGAACTGGTTCACCACCAATTGTGAGTCACTGTAAGTGTCTAGGGCCTCAACGGACAGTATTCTGGCTAGCTTCATTCCAACCAATAACGCCTCGTACTCGGCTTCGTTGTTTGAGGCGCTAAACCCAAATCTTAAGGTGTACTCGATGGTGAAGCCATCAGGGCCACATAAGATGAGTCCGAGCCGCTTCCAGTGTTGTTGGAAGATCCATCGATGTGGAGTGTCCATTTAGGGACTGACTCGGTCGTGTCGATAACTAGGGTAGGATCCACTTGGCTTCAGAGAGTGGTTTCCACGATAAAGTCGACCAAGGCCTGGGCTTTGATGGCACTGCAGGGACGGTAGCGGATGTCGAATTCTCCGAGCTCTACAGACTACTTGACCATTCTTCCAGAGACATCCGGCTTGTGGAGCACTTGTCAAAAGGGTTGGTCTGTTAGAAGGACGATTGTATGTGCTTGAAAGTACAGTCGGAGTTTGCGGGCCATGACCAGGAGTGCATACGCCATTTTTCCATAGGAAGATACTTTGTTTTTGCGTTATGGAGGACCTTACATAGTACACGGGCTTTTGGACGCCTGCTTACTCTCGAATTAGGACGGAGGCCACCACTTCATGTCCGGCTGAGAGGTATAGGAAGAGTTCTTCGCTAGCGACGGGCTTGGTAAGTAAAGGGGTAAGCCCAAGTACTTTTTCAGTTCATCGAATGTCTTTTGGCAGTCCTCGGCTTTCCTGATGGCTTTGAAGAAGGGGAGGCACTTTTCTGCGGATTTCGACATAAATTGGCTCAAGGTAGCTATCCACCCAGTGAGTCGCTGGACTTCCCTCACGGTCCGAGGTGGGCTCATGCTGAGGACGACCTCTATTTTTTCGGGATTCGTCTCTATGCCTCTTTGGGTCATCATGAAGCCGAGAAATTTACCCCCCGTGATCCCAAAGGCGCACTTCGCGAGGTTCAATTTCATCTGATGGTGTCGAAGAACTTCAAATGCTTCTTTTAAGTCGGCTTCGTGGTCCCTAATCTTGATGTTTTTTACCAGTATATCGTCCACGTAGACTTCCATGTTTCGGCCTATTTGCTCCCGAAAAATTTTGTTTATCAATCTTTGGTAGGTCACCCAGCGTTCTTCAGACTGAAGGGCATAACTTTGTAACAGTACAGTCCCTGCCTAGTGACGAAAGCCATTTTCTCCTGGTCGGACCTGTTCATAAGACTCTGGTTGTAGCCAAAATATGCATCCATGAAGGTTAGCAATTCGTGCCCTGACGCGACGTCAACGAGCTGGTCGACTCGTGGTAGAGGAAAGTTGTCCTTTGGGCAGACTTTGTTTAGGTCCGAGAAGTCGATGCAAATTCACCACTTACCACTAGCTCTCTTTACCATCACCACGTTAGAGACCCAGTCCGGGTAGTCTACTTTTCAGATGAAATTGGCCGCCAGCAGTTTATCCACCTCGGCCCTAATAGTGGCTTGTCGTTCGGGGGCGAATGATCTCTTCTTCTGGATGACCGGCTTGTGGTTTGGGTTTGTGTTCAACCGGTGCACTATTACTTCTAGGCTGATCCCTGATATATCTGTGGCTGACCAGGCGAAAAGATCCTGATTCTTTTGGAGGTGGGCGAATAAGGATCCCCTAAGGGCCTCAGGGAAGTTGGAGCCGATCTGGACGGTTTGGGAGGCATCCTCATCGAAGAGGATCGAGGTCAACTCCTCCACAGGCTGGCCCCTTGGATTTCTTCCCTCCTCTCTAAGGTCGTCCAACTCTAGTGGGAGGGCCTCTGCCCTTCTGCCTTCCCTCACCGCATTCAAGTAGCAGGATATGGAGATCTGCTGGCTTCCCCTGATCTCGCCTACTCCCTCTTCGGTTGGAAACTTTACTTTCAAGTGGTATGTAGAGACGACCACTCTGAGTTTATTGAGGGTGGGTCTGTTGAGGATCATATTGTAAGATAACGGTTGCCTAACGACCATGAAAGTGGCCTGCACGGTGGTTGCCTGTGGGGCCGTTCCGACGGTTACCGGGAGAACTATGCTGCCCTCAGCAAACACCGGGCCCCAGAGAAACCGTAGAGCGGGGTGAAAACTGGCTTTAGCCGGGCATCTCCCAGTTACATTTGCTGGAATGCATCGTAGAACGGGATGTTGGATGAACTCCCGTTGTCGACCAGGATGCGTCCGACTTCGTGGTTGGCCACGAGAAGGGAAATGACCACGACATCATCATGCGGAGTCTGGACCCCCTCTAGATCTTTGTCTGCGAAAGTGATGGTCGTCTGCTTTCCTTCATTTGTGGGGTCCGGTGATGGAGGCCATCGACCCGGCATAAGTCTTTCCGCGGTGTCCTGAGGTGCCCCCGGCCGCAAGACCTCCGTAGATAGTTTTGATGATTTTGGTCGTGGTGGTCTCCGGGTTTCTTTGGTTAGGCTTTCCGCGGCCGCGGCCCAGGACTCTTTCGGGTAGTCCAAATCATTCGGGGCCGCTCCGCTAATTTCTCCATTCGGGGCCAGGTGAACTCTTTTAATTGTCTCTTGTTGATAAGGGTCTCTATCTGGTGCTTCAGGGATAGGTAGTCTTCTATGTCGTGCCCGTGGTTTCTATAGAACCAGCATCATTTGCCTCGATCCTCGTTGAGATGTAACGATCTCGGGGGCCATTGTAGGATCGCCCTGTCTTGGATTTGCATTAGGATGTTGGTTCTGTACGCATTAAGGGGGTGAAATTCCTGAAGGGCTTGGGGGCCTTGGGCTTGTCCTCGCGGAAAGGTTGCTTGATGATGAGTGAAAATTTTGACATGTCCCATTCTCTTCGGAAGGCCTGGTCATCTTCCGCTAGCATATACTTCTCAGCTCGGGCCAAGATCTCATTCATGTCACCGGGTGTCCGTCTGGTGAGCTTGGAACTGAAGATTCCGGATCTCAACCCACTTTTGAATGCCAATACCTGGACACTGGGGTAGAGGTCGAGGATTTTCCAGGCAGTGGAGTTGAACCCCGAGATGTAGGCTTGGAGTCTTTCTCCTTTTAGTTGGATGATGTTGAATAAGGACTCCGAGGTCTTCTTAGGTCCTTTACTGCTAAGAAAATGCGACGCGAAGACGTAACTCAGCTCCTTGAACATGTTGATGCCGGTTTTAAGCGAGAACACCACGTTCCGCCCGCCTTCTCGAGTGTCAGGGGGAAGGCTCGGCACTTCACGGGATCAGAGTGTCGGTGGAGCTTCATCATGGTTTTATAGTGCTAGAGGTGGTCTAGGGGGTCTGTGGAACCATCATAAGGTTTCATAAGGTTTGAGAGAGGGGGGCCTCGAGGACTTCTTGAGAGAAGGGCGGGTCTTGGACATTAAGTTCGTCTAGAATACCATGGTTACGACACTTTAGTGCTTCATTGATCCTTCCCTCCATGTCCTCTATTTGTTTTTCAAGGCCGAGACTGCTTCTGGACGAGGAGCTCTCTTTGGATTTGGTAGCGTGAGGTGGGGAGGACTCTGCCGTGGAACAGCTGTCGACGAGGAGCCCACGGCTAGCCAAGCATGTGTGGCTGGTATTCTATCGAAGAGGTGTAGGCGAAGGCTGGCGAGCTCCTCGGTGGACCTCGACGGCCAGATTGGTCACCAGTTGTGAGAGTTCCACGAACTGTGCTTGGAGCATAGCCCTGGGATGCGTCGTGGGGGCTTCTCAGATATCCGAGGGGTTGACTTCCGTACAACGGGGGTGTTAGGTCCCGGAAAGAGGTGGTGGGCCGCCTCCAGAGGACCTTCGTTCGAACACAGCAGAAGGTCTCGACCCGGACCGTTGAGTATGGGTGCTGGCCCCGGCTGCTTCCTTACCAGTATTCTTGGTTTTTAGGTGACATGGCAACAAATGAGTTCTTTAGACTTCTTCGCTTTTACTGTTAGCGAGAGATGGTGGAGTCTCCCACGGATGGCGCTAATCTGTTACTGTCAAAAAGTGCTGCTAAGTAGGAGGCTGGGCCTTGGGGGAATCTGCACAGGGAAGACGAGGTAAGCTAAAGATCACCGGAGGGGGGGGGGAAGGGATGCTTCCGAAGACGCTCCGATGCCTTTGTTAGTGTGAGTGTTTAGAAAAGCGGGGATGGTGGTGCTTCCAATAAGTAAAAAAATGTTGGATCCCTTTTGATGCGCATACTTGGGTCCTTTTATAGTGCTTTGGGGATAAGGTGGCCCACGTGCCAAGGACGGGGGTATCCTGAAGAACCTGCTATTCGGACCAACGTTGTCCGCGTGTCGTTTTGCTGTGTTGGTCTGAGGCTGTCCACATGTCATTTTTTTATTTTGATCTGAGGCTGTCCACGTGTCGCGTTTTCATTGGGTGTGTTTTTGGACTGTATCAGTCGGTAACTATGACGACCGCGAATTCCAAACCCATTCCAACTGTGAGAATTGCACGGGAGGTGCCTATTAGCATTTGAGAATGGAGAGGAGAAGTAGAGATATCAGTTATAGCTATTGACAATTATGACCTCATCACTGGGAAGGACTTCTGGACAAGGTAAAGGCTCTTTTGATACCGCACACAAATGTCATGAACATCTTAAAGGAAGGAGAACCGTGCGCAGTACCTATCCAAAAAGATGAAGGCACTACTAACACCCTGTCAACTATTCAATATGTATACAAAGGATCGAACCAACCTTCATGGTCGCCTTAAAAATGCAAAAAGATACAGGTTGGAATGTAGAGTAGTTGCCTAGGATTGTACAAACCGAGCAGATTTGAAGATGTAATGCCCAAGAAGCTACCCAGCCAATTGCAGCCAAGGACGGAAGTGGATCATGAAATTGAGATGGAGGTTGGTAGCAAACCCCCTATAGCTGCCCCTTACAGAATGGGCCCCCCGAGCTTGAAGAACTAAGAAGACAGTTGAAGGAGTTGCTGGACATAGGTTATATTCGGCCTTTAAAGGCTCTTTTTGGAGCACCAATTCTATTTCAAAAGAAAAAAGGATGGGTCATTATACTTGTGCATCGATTATCGAGCTCTCGACAAAATAAATCATGGTAAAGAATCGGTCCCCTATTCCTTTAATTGCAGATTTATTTGACCAACTTGGTGGTGCCAAGTACTTTACAAAACTGGATTTAAGGTCCAGGTATTACCAAGTTTGCATAACGGAAGGAGATGAAGCAAAAACAACTTCTGTCACGAGATATGGGTCCTTTGAATTCCCGGTCATGCCATTCGAACTTACAAATGCACCAGCCACATTTTGCACCCTCATGAACAAGGTTCTAGCCCATTTTCTTGACTTATTCGTGGTGGTATATCTTGACGACATTGTCATTTATAGTCAGGAATATGTAGAACACTTGGCAAAAGTCTTCCAAATCTTGAGAGAGTATGTCAAGAAGGAGAAATGCTTGTTCGCATAGAAGAAGGTAGACTTTCTTGGTCATCTAGTGGGGCGAGGTCAGATACTTATGGATGCAAACAAGGTCCGAGCTATACAAAAATGTGAGTCACCTACCAGAGTAATCGACTTACGATCCTTCCTTGGGTGGTGAATTATAACCGTATCTTTATAAAGGGGTATTCGGCTATAACAGTACCTTTGACAAACTTGCTGAAGAAGGGACATCCCTGGAGTTAGACTGAGGAGTGCGCACACGCTTTTGAAAGACTAAAGGAGGCCATCACAACAAAACTCGTCCTTGCACTTCTTGACTACACTAAATTCTTTGAAGTCCATACAGATGCTTCGGACTTTGCAATTGGAGGAGTACTAATGCAAGACGCTCATCCTATTGCTTATGAAAGTAGGAAACTCAATGAAACCAAGAGAAAGTACACAGTTCAAGAAAAGGAGATGGACAACAGTGGTGCATTGTTTTCAGGTATGGAGACATTATCTTATGGTAAACCGAATCAACATCAAGACAGATAACATTGCAACTAGTTATTTCTATACTCAAAAGAAGCTATCTGCAAAACAAGCACGTTAGTAAGATTTCTTGGCCGAGTTCGATTATGTGATGGAGTACAAGCCCAAGAAGAAAAATAATGTTGCCGATGCACTGAGTAGAAGGGTTGAACTTGCACCAACACCCCAGAACTAGGATTTGCAACACATTAAAGAATATGGGACGACGGGGGCGTCGCCAAATCCAATGGGTGAGAATGTCACGGGTCAAGCCATGATTACATGCCTGATGCGTGCAGATGGAGGACCAATCCTGGAGCCCAAAGCACCAACCCACGTAGACTTTGGAAGTGGTGCACTAAAACTAGACCCAAAAACAACAACACCAGAGACCCGCAACGCACCAACCCAAAAAGCCCAACACTAGGCCCACTTAGCACAACCTCACTATAGTGCGTGCGCTCAGAGTGTGTGTGCAGGACAACCCTTTTTCCTTGTTGTAATAGGATTTTAGACTTTACTTTTTTTCATTGTAACTCATCCTAGTAGAATTAGAATTTCCTATTGCGCAGAGGAGTAGGAATATGTTACTTTCCTTTTTGCCTCTATTTTAGTCACCAATATAAAAGGGGCGGGTGTCACCATTGTATTCACTCAATTCAAAATTTTGATCATCAATAAGAACCTCTCATCCCGCCCAACTCTCTTATTCTTTCCTCTACTTATTTCCTTCTCAATTTTTATTTACTTAAGCCAAGGGTTTGAGCGTACTTAAGCTTTACTAGTCAAGATCAAACAAGTTGATCTTGACTAGTGCCACAAGAGTTGGATCAAGGAGATTTAGCCTGTGACAAAGTGCGGACCAATCAAGGCTATATGGGAATTATTTCTGTGAGCGCTACATGCCTACATTGTCAAAATCAACTATTTTTCACGAAAAGAGGTTAGTTGACACGGTCATGGCTAGCAAGGTTGAATGGCCACGACAATGGGCACGAGCAGGCCAATCAAACAATCAATAAAAACCTTAGAATCATTGTCAATTGAGTCTGTGACTAAGGCGACGTTTGGTATTGGATTTAATCTGATTTAAATCCAACTTTTTAAATTTTTTCAAAGCAAAAAATTGAATTTAAGCTTAGTTAAATCCAACACAAAACATCACCTAAGCCTTTGCTCATTGCAAACCAATTAGTAAAGCTTTTGCTTTACCTTCCATATACCTTCCATATTAAAGCCAAAATAAGATGAGAAAGCAACCAAAACTGAACCATTATGATTCCTAGCAAGACCTCAACCAATGCATTGGCCATCTCGATTGGAACGGTCTAATCAATTTTAAAGAACCCAGAGGAGGTCAACCACAAGATGCCTATTGGATGGAAACATGGAGAGCCTGAAGGGCAATGGAATCGTAGAAACCAACTGTAAAAGTAGAAGCGAGACATCACAATTTCTGTAAGAAAACTTGTAACCCAAATGATGATAGAATTGGAAGAGTAATCTATAGAATCACGGATGCTCCTCTTACCAACCAAATCTCCTAACAGACAAAACAAACAATAAGAGATTTCACAAAACCTACCGTGAAACCAAGCTTGAAACAACCGAGGTAGTGTATAGCAACGGCTTGGAAGTTGGAACATTAACCAAAGGCACAAAGTTATGCCAAACTTGAGAAGCTAGATCACTCTCAACAAAAAGATAACGTAGAGATTCCATTGAAGGCGAAGAACAGCAAACAGATCTCGAGACAACAGGAATGCCAAGCGATTGAATGCGCATATCAACGACTAAAAGTGTTATTAACCCTTCTTTATATAAGAATTTCTGGATTATTTTCTATAATTGTGATTAGCTGAAAAGCTAAAGTTTCACCAAGAACGGTGTGCATTAACTATTCAAAAAGAGATGTCAATTAACTATCCAAAAACTAACTGATGTATATGATGCACCCAAACAAAAATAACATCAACCAAAAACAGTGTGACTCCATTGATTTAAAGTATAGAACCAGAAACTGCACCTTTGTTGGCTAACAGTACATGAGGTATACAATGTCAAATTATTGATCAAGTTATTCAAACAATAAAGAGATCAACCTTGACTTCCTTCAAAAGAATTCGATGATCTCTGCTAAGGGCCCAACTTTAAATTTTATGCGGATTATTTCCATTTGACCGATTTGGTGCAGAAATAATTTGTAGGATATCATGAGCACATAACAGGAAATTTCTGCATGACAAAAGAGTTTAAAACGCATTGAAGTCAAGAGTACTGAAGAAAATATGTTGTATTGAAGACATGAGAGTAAACGAAAAACGTTGTCCACAAAGTTAACCTCTTTCTAGATCCAAGGTTCAGTTATCCCTCCAATGAGCAAGACTGCCACGTGTAAAGACTTCCTGGTCTAACTTTTTCTCCTTTCATTGATGTGAAATGTTGCCAGGCCTGAGAAAACAAACATTTTTCTTTCTAAAACCATTGCAAGTTGCAACATGCAAGCAATAAATTTTCAAAGTTAATTTCTTCCTTATTGTTATTAGTAGTAACAACCTAAGTGACCCATACACGGAGTGAATCCAGTAGCAAAAGCACAAAAACATTGCTTTTCTAAAATTTGTAGGATGAGAGCACCTTTAGAGCGTCTATAATATATTATTATACTTCTGAATATAAAGGATATTAACTTATCAATCTACAAACTAGTTACCAATATATTAATTTAGATGATCTTATAATTAAATTCCTTAAGTGAATGAAGTCTCACATATTATTGATTTTTATAGACTATATATAACATATTATTGACTACCTCAATTGGGTGTCAAGAATATGTAATTAATTCAATAATAAAGTGTCACAAATTTTGCATTTTTACATTGGGTGCCAATAATATGTTGTAGTCTATAAAAGTGGATAAAATGCATAACGATAAAGGAAAGACAAATAATTATGTATATTTTCAATATTTCAGGTAAACATAAAATAATAAAGGAAAAGATTTTTCAATATCCTCGGAAGAAATAAATGCCGTGGATGCCGTATCCTTTGAAGGGAAGGACAAATAAGAGATCTGTAAGAACAAGAATATAGTTCACCTTGATTTCAGTTCAATTTGGTAAGGCACCTTCGAAAAAAAAAAAAACAGAAAAGAAAAATTTTTAAAAATGAATGTATTTATAATTCATTACCTCATTGGCCCCAATGTTAAACCTCAGCAAAATCATAAACATGTTGCATAAAAAATAACTCAGTACTTGTTCCTAACTGTTGCATCCCTTTCCCCAAAACATAAATAAATAAATGACCTAATTGTCAGCCCACTCGATGCACATGAAAAATTCATAATAAGAATAGTGATACTCAATAAAAGTTGGCAAAATATAACAAAAGGTACAAAAAATTGGGAATAAGCTGAACCAGTGGGGAAAGAACAAAGGACAAGCAGGTGAATACTTGAATGTGAAAGACACAAGAGTGGGCAGGGAAGTTAGCAAAAGGATCTCCATCATTCCATCTTCATTTTGATTAATCATGAAAATGGCATACTAGAAGCAGTAACAGTTTTTATCATACAACAACTGATCTGCAATTAAAAAATTAAAGCAAAAGATATTTTTTTAAACTTCAGAATACAATTTAAAAAGTCGAGCATAAAAATGATTTATTCCACATTTATCATAACACTTAGACAAGAGAATCAACTCAGAATCTCAGAATCTCAGAATCTTGTTTCCATACCTTATTTAAAGGAGCCCAGCTTCAAAAACTTTGAAACCCACCAGATTAGCTCCATGACTCATTTTTATACAGCAACTTGAAAAGCTTTAGACTTCTGAGAGCATATGCATGTGACAATGACAAGCAATGCAGCATAAGTAATTAAGCAGTTCAAATAAAAACAACAAGAGTGGTTCACCACATTTTACTGCAATTACTTCCAACCAAAAAGGATCTAGAGACATCCACTCTTGCAAACACGTTCCTTCAAGATATGATATTTCACCTCATTCATCTACCTTAGTGGATGACAATCTGCAGATACTCCACTCTTCGGTGAGCTTAACACATTCATATAAAAGCCAGCTATAGCACCACGAAGACAACATCAAGAACCCCATGCTCAATCGAATCAGTCCTGAGAAGGATAAAAACCACAATCATAAAGGATATAGAACTGAAGGTATCATCACAACAGTCATCATCTACTTAAAATATTCCAGAAAAAAAACCTCCACAGTTATTTGTCATATCAACAAATATTCCACCTTACTTTTGAGACTATCATCAACCTGAACTGTAATAGTTTTATGTAAATGTCTGCTAAAGTATATATTATCCCATATACATTCTTCTTTTAAGTGCTTACCTACGATAGTCCTTATAAATCACAAATTACCTGATAGGTATCAGTTTTTCCAGTCAAGTAGTCAACCATGCATATGTACAATGTGCATGAGTGTCTTGTGCGGTATTCATACTCGAGAGTCCGGACTATAACCAAAATAAAATGCTGCCTGTGAATGGTTAAACACCTATTGAAGAAGTGACCAGTTAAGTGCTTGCCTGACAAATACAGTAATGGAAATTAACAACAGGTGCATTAGCCCAATAAAAAGAATTCTTTACACTATTTTAAGTTCATAGCTAAGATTTTACTTATCCGTTTATCATATTTATTTAAGAACCCTAGCATTTAGCCCTTGCTCTTAGAAGAAAGGTAACCTAGTAAGTACATGCTTTGACCCTGGATGTGTTAGTCAAAGATGCTCCCTACCTCTTTTAAACATGTATCAAACAATATGTTTAGCACAAAATTCCACAGAACATTCTAGGACTCTAGTAGCAAGCATGTTTATAAAACTAAATTTGATTTACAAGTGAACTTGAATAAGATTAATAAAAGATCCAATGTCCACTTTAAATATAGTAAGGACACACTCCATACTCCATAGCCCATTCCCCATTTCTACTGCATCCAGTTCCTTACAACCATTTGTCCAACTGAGCCAACTAGGATCAAACCCAGGACATGCCAAGGAGGGAGGTGTGACCGTTGGGCTTAGCCGATGGCCACCGGAGGCATTTATTCTAAAACTTGAACTAATTAAACTTTTCATGATACGTCAAGTTCTATAAATTGAAACAGAAATAAAAATAAACATAAAGTGCTATGTATTCCCATCAGATACACAAAAGTATCATCATGCATATCAATTAAAAGATTTTAGGTCAGCTATAATTTTCTGAACATATCCATATGAGCATGCCAATCATGTGAATTTCACACTCAAAATCAGCAACCTTAACAACAGCAAGAGATGTTTTCCACCAAGGGAAAATAAACTAAATTCAGAAACAATTTACTTTCAAGATGAAATCAAATAGTACAAGAATAAAAATATGTTTACTCATTACTTGAAAAATAGAAAATTGAATAATAAAGATCTAAACACTTGAAATGATGTTTATGTGCATGCATAAAAGGCAAGAGAAGAATGCCTTAAAGTCCATGGAAATAATGACCACATATATGCTAGACAAATCTGACAATGGGGCCCACTTTTTGTTTCCTCTTAGTTCGATGAAAAATAATTAGGAACCAAAAAGGACACGAAAAGCAAAACAAATAAGTTAGAACAATTTTTATTTTGTTTCCACTTTTTTTATTTTGTTTTCTATTATCTGTATTCAGAACAATGTTTTTGGAAATAAGAAAAAACTCTTCTTTTGGAAATAAGACCAAGCAGCCACACCAGATATCCCTAAAAAAGGAAATAAGAACAGAAAAAAAGCTCTGTGATTTTTACTTCTTTTATTATAAGTAAAAAAAATTATTAAAAGGCACCAAGAGAGTGCAACTCAAAGTCAAAGGCTAATTACAAGAAAGCAAATCCACAAGATCTAGTAACTTGTCAATATTTACAAAAAAATTCCCTCTAAACCAAAAATTAAGGATTTTCTACACCAACAAAAGCCCTCCGGTTCCTTTCCCTCCATACTAACCAGAAAATAGAATGCAGGACCAACACGTAAGCTTTCTTGACCTCCTTAAAAGTCCCCAATCCACTCCAAGCTCAAATCTCATCCTTCACGGATCCCACCACCACCCAAGAAATTCTAAAAAATTTTGTAAGCTAACTCCCACAATCTCCTAGCTAACAAGCACTCCACCAAAAGATGATATACGGACTCGGCACCCTCATTACAAATAAAGCATCTATTGACAATCACTTTCCCCCTCTTTTGTAAATTGTCAATAGTAAGAATTTTGTCCCACAAAGCATCCCATACAAAAAAGCTTAGTTTCTTGGAAGCACGGGAACACCAAATTGCTTTCCAAGGAAAATTGGTATGGCCATTCAAGGGGACTCTATAAAAAAGAATCTTATAAAAATCTTTCACCTTAAACCCTTTTTTTTTTATTTAAATCGTGTTTCGTTAAATGTTATCTTACATTTTGTTTTCTTTCCTCTCTCATTATAAATGATTATACATTTTAACGAGAGAACTTATTATCAATTGTTAAGAAATAAGAAGTGTCGTAAAAACAGTTGTGTACATAAAAACAAAAACATCAAAAGAAAAATGTTTTGAGAAACAAGCCTCGTTTCCAAAAACAATTCTGAAAACTTGTTTCTAAAACCACTAACCAAACATGCTTTGTCTGTCAGAGAACCGGTTTCTGACTTTGAGAACAGATAACTGTTTATGGAAACACATACCAAACATGCCCAAAAGAATAGCAATAAAACTTCATAAGGTAAGTAGTCACTTGCCTCATTATTGACAGTAAAATTTGTTTGCTTTATTAGGTGCTATCACTGCAATCAGCTGTAGAAACATGCAAATGTTTCTACTTATCATAACCGCTGCTCCCTCGTCAGTATAAGAATGTTTCAACCAAAACAAATCAACTGCCTATTAAACCGAAACTGTGCCAAAAAGAACAAGTCTTCCATCAATTTACATCAGCTTTTCTCCATCTATGTACATGAGCCTCCATGTTATTGACAACGATGAGCAGTTGGCAAGGCATCGACTGCCGTATATAAAAAAATTCCAGCAGAAATAATACCGAGAATCAATATCTTATGATCCATCAAGACCCTCAATTAGCATTGAGTATGTTTGGGGATGAAACTGGCAGCCCCACTTTTCCATGATATCTAACAGTTCAGAGCATCTATCAACAAAACCCTTCTTTAGTAAGCCATCAATGAGGATTTTCCACGCTACTTCATCATGATAATACCCACAGCAAAGCAAGTTACAAAATACTGCATT
Source organism: Bretschneidera sinensis (assembly GCA_023935145.1). Taxonomy (NCBI): domain Eukaryota; kingdom Viridiplantae; phylum Streptophyta; class Magnoliopsida; order Brassicales; family Akaniaceae; genus Bretschneidera; species Bretschneidera sinensis. Next base: position 73,994,412 of record CM043703.1, on the reverse strand, counting down.
AGCCTTCTCTTTGTCTCCTTTCTCATATAGCCCACAAACCAAAAGCTTGCAAGACTCTAGATGGGGTAAATGACCATGATAAATCATATCATCCACCAGCCTTGCTGCTTCCCCATACATTTGCAACTCACAGCAGCAACTAAGAAGAGCGTTAAAAATATCCTCATTGGGAGATATTCCTCTTTCTCTCATATGATCAAACAACCTCTGTGCTACTCCAAAGCGCCCAACTTTGCAAAGTCCTATGATGAGCTTGCCATAAGAGTTAACATTAGGCGTACAACCATGTTCAAGTATTTTCTCAAACAGCTCCACAGCAATGTCAAATTCCAATATCTTCCACACATCAGTACTATCAATGAAGGTGGCATTTGAAACCAAATAAAGTCCAACTGCATCACCGTTTTCTTTCATCCACTTTTTCTTTGACAAATGTTTGATCAAAAAAGAATAGGTTTGATGAGAAGGCTCACAACCAGCATCAAACATGCACTTGAGAACATCAAACGCAGAATATATTGATCCTAAACGTCCATATGCATCAATCAATAAGGTGTATATCAGTGAATCTGGAAAAATACCTTCTTCGCTCATCTTAACAATCATATCTTCTGCTTCTTTCAGTTTCCCTGCACTACAATATTCATGAATAAATGCAGTGTAGGTAAATAAATCAGGCTGATGTCCCAAGGAGACCATTTCATCGAAAACCTTATGAGCATGGTCAAAATCACCTTGTTTCAACATTTCTTCAATCAGAATCGTGTATGTATGAACTGTAGGCTTTACACCCATCTTCACCATCTTTTCCATCAGGAACAATGCTTCCTGTACGTTTCTCTCTTTGCACAACCCATCTATCAGGGCATTGTAAGTGCATGAATTTGGCAAGCAATCCTCAGTAAGCATTCTCTCAAGCAAAGAGCAGGCATCATCTATTTTCCCAGCCTTGCAGTACCCATCAATCAAAGCAGTATATATAACTTCATTTGCATTTATGCCTTTCTCCTTGAGAGAATCGAATAGAACACGGGCTTCCTCTAACCTCTTACTTTTACACAGGGAGTCTATGAAAACACTACTTCCACTGGTCAGGGACCAAACCGTTTTCATTCATCAAATTAAGCAATCTATAAGCACTATCTAAATGACCTGCTTTACATTGCCCATGAATTAACGAATTATAAGTGATTAGACGTGGTAACAGCTTACGCTCAACCATTTTATTAAGTAGTGCCATTGCCTTGTGCACATTCTTCTTTTTACAAAACCCACATATCAATTCATTGTAGGTACGAGCATTTGGACTACAATTATTCGATTCCATCAAACCCAAAATTTCCAATGCAACCTCAGTCAATCCCTCCTTGCAATACCCATCAATAAGAGCATTGTATGTGACCACACTTGGAACAAACCCTTTCTCCAACATCCCATCAAACATCTTTCTCGCCTCATCAAGTTTATTTTCTTTACACAAACTACCAATAAGAACGGTGTAAGTGTGAACATTTGGCTCACACCCTTTCTGCCACATCTCCTTAAACAAATTCAAAGCTTCAGATTTCCTCTCTAATCCACACAAAGCACGTATAATCACGGTGTATGTACCAACCGTAGGATAACAATATTCCTCTGGCATTTTCGAAAACAACTCCATAGCCTCATCAACTCGCCCTGCCTCACAAAACCCATGTATAAGGTTGGTATATGAAACCTCATTTCTACGACAACCCTTTTGCAGCATGGCCTTGAAAACCCTATAGGCAGTATCTACATCCTTATTCCTACAATGCCCCAATATCAACGAGGTGTACGTGAACGTATCCGGACTCAATCCCGCCTGCACAATCTTACTCACGTACAACTCAGCATCTACTACATTTCCCAGCCTACAATACGCGTTAACCATCGTATTGAAAGTATAAATATTTGGCGAAAGCATATCATTTACCATCTCTAAATAAACACGCTTCATTTCATCAACCAATCCAAATTTAGACAGGGACATTAACAATGTGTTATAGCACCTAACAGTGAGCTTAAATTTAAATTCACCACCGTCATCTTTATTCATTTTCCTTAACAATCCAAAACAAAGAGAGCATCTTCAATCGAATCACAAGACCTGGTCATCAAGATCCTGATCTTATACGCAGCAGTGAAAACACGGTGATTAATGAGAACGTTTAACAGAGAGAAGTAAGAGTAAACGGTGTGCTTAAACGAGGGTTTTTGCGAGATCCAGTAGGAGAAATTGAGAGCTGTTTGGGGATCGAGATTGAGGGTAAAAAGTGACGAGACATGGGATGGCAATATGGATGAGATTAGATTTTTGAGGTAGGGACTTTTTTGCCAATTTGGTTGGGAAAGGGTGGACAAGAGGCGGGAGGGGATATCGGATGGGTCGGAGTCCACGGTAAGAGAATGAGGAAGAGAGGCGATTGAGGAGGAGGAGGAGGAGGAAGAGGAAGGAGAAAGGGAGGAAGATAGGCGCTTTTCGCGGAGGTGAAAGGGGGACTGACCTGGAGAGAGAATAGGGGCCATCGGATTTCTCATCGTGGGGCATCGGACAGTGGAGAGGGATCCATGCATGAATGTAGCCGCTAGGGCTTGTTGTGAATCATGGAGCTGTGTCTGTTTGGATCTCAAGGGAGCTCAAATAAATTAGCAGAGGCACAGAGACATAGATATGGAGTAATTTAAAATGAAACTGGGGTGTAGTGGCCAGATGTTACCACCTTAATGGGGCAGAGGCGCAACAGGGCAACATGCTGTGACCTTGCCCGGCATGAGAAAGGAATGCCCATGCAAACAGACTCAAGTTAAGCGATGGAGTCAGGATGCGGAAGGCAAACACATGGTAAGGCCTGAACCCATTTTAGCCATGGTCTCTTGCGAAATCATTTGAGAAAGAGATTAACTAATTCATGCCAAGTATGGGTTAGGATAAAGCTGACAGTGGGCTTGTGTGGTGAATAGTGAAGTTGGGCATAAAGCATTGGGGTTGTGTGCAAACATTGGGCTAAAGGCTTGGATCATATAAACAGGCCGTCAAAAGGGAGCTTTTGAGGCGGGCTTGTTATGGGCAAATGGACTTTAGGAGCGGGCCTAGTGGAAAAGATCTGATGCATGGAAGATCTAGACCCAATCAAGTTAACAGATGGGGGCTTGTTTTGGCACGGGCCAAGCAGCCAAGAAAATCCACAGACCGAATCAAAACAATTGGCGGGCAAAGCAAAGCTAGACCAAGTCAGGTAGCGGGCTGAGCCAAGCAGGCCTTGCACAAACGGGCTGGCATTGCAGGATATAAGTGGCCCACGGGGATGACCCAGTCTAGTGTGCAGATTGACCAAAGTCAATATGCATGTGCAAAATGAGGGAGATGGTAATGGGTAGTTATTTTGTGAGTGGGTTGATCATGGACCATGATCAGAAGGTGCTCCTAAAAACTAGCAGGTTGAGGTGTCACCTAGTGGCTATAAAAGGCCAAGGTAATCATTTCATTCATTCATTCAGAGTTCTCAAGGAAGAGTACAAGCAAGAGTGCTAGAGAGAGAAACACTTCTAAAGAGAGAAGTTGTGCTAGTAAGCTCTTTGTCTTGTAAGTTGTAGGCTCATTCTTTGTAAATTGTGTGAGTAGCAATAAAACAAAGAAAGGGGTAATTGCCCATAAACACTTGTGTGCACTTGTGAGTGTGGGTGTGTTGAGTTCGCTGGCTAGTTTCAGAGGAAGCTAGCGCCATCACAAAGCAAAAAATTCGGTGTCGAAAAGTAACTCTGTGACAATTGGTATCAGAGCACGGTTGGTGTGTGGACATGGCGCGAAATACGGAGTTGCTGGAACGTATGGCCCGGTTAAAAGATTTTGTCGGTGCACCGTTGTTCGATGAGGTAGTACCGCTTGCAAATCAATGCAGGGCATTGGGCAACGAGCTGCAAGGTGTGCAGCAAGGCATAGTCGACAACAATCGAGCTATGCAAGAGGAGTTAGATGGCTTGACAGCAAACATCTCTCATTTGAATTCCAACTTTACATTGCTGACTGAAGAGCTTAGGAGCAATACTCAAAGGTTTGAGGATGAGCTCGTTTTGCTGAAAAGGCTAGTGGGAAGCCTAGGGGAAAGCTCGGGAAACAAGGTGGTATCTTCTAAGTTGAAGGTCCCCGAACCAATGTCTTTTAACGGTGCAAGGAATGCAAAGGACTTGGAGAACTTTCTGTGGGACATGGAGCAATACTTTCAGGCGGCTCACATCCCCGACACAGAAAAGGTAACAATAACCTTTATGTATTTAGTTGGTGATGCTAAATTGTGGTGGAGGACATGCGTAGAGGATGATACTAGTACAAGCAGACCTAAGATTGATAAATGGGAGGCCTTGCGCAAGGAGTTGAGGGATCAATTCCTTCCTTGCAATACGGCTTGGGTGGCTAAGGAGTTGCTCAAAAAGCTAAAGCACTATGGTACAGTGAGGGACTATATAAAGGAGTTCAGTTCATTGATGCTAGATATCAAGAATATGTCAGAGGAAGACAAGTTATTTAACTTCTTGTCAGGCTTACAGCCGTGGACACAAACAGTACTGAGAAGGCAAAATGTGGGAGACTTACTTACTGCAGTTGCAGCGGCTAAGGGATTGGTAGACTTTCGAAATTCTGCTTCCACCAATTCTGAGAAGAAAAAAAAAAGATTATGGAAAAGAGAAGGCCAACACTTTCTGTGATGGAAGGAAGTTCAAGAAGCCAGAAAAGAGGAAAGAAGTACAGAATCGTTTCAAGGGCAATGAGCAACCAAAGTGGCAAAAGACAAAGTATATAGGTTGCTTCATTTGTGAGGGCCCTCATTGAGCAAAAGATTGTCCCAAACAGGAACATTTTAATGCACTGGTAGCAAGAAGTTCTAACAGTGGTAGAGATTCAGATGTCCCGACCCGAGTGAATCCCTTGCAATTATTATCTGCCATACATACGGTGAAAACCTCTACTCCACGTGGCTTGATGTATGTGGAAGCCACTGTGAATGGCAGAAAAGGTACTAGTAATGGTTGATACTGGTGCTTCTAATAATTTTGTGGTTGATAGGGAAATTCGGAATCTTAGCCTAGAGTTGGAGCAAAACTCTAGCAAGGTCAAGGCAGTGAACTCTGAGGCAAAGCCCATCCAGGGGATGGCAGAGATCAAATTAGAGGTTGATCCATAGGCTGGGAGGTGCAGTCTTATGGTAGTTCCTTTAGACGAGTTTGACATCATTTTGGGCATAGAATTCCTGATTAAAGCCAAAGCAGTGGTGACACCTTACCTTGGTGGACTGGTCTTTCTTGATGAACAGTCACCTGGGTTTGTGAAGAAGGCATGCCTGGATCAAGTTAATAAGGGGAGCAAACATGGAGTGGGCATGGTGTCTGCGATACAGATCGAGTCAGGATTAAAGAAGGGTGATCTCACTTACCTGGCGGCGTTAGTTGAGATCAAAGCAGGGAAGGTGGTGGAAGTTCCTAACTCAGTGGCAAACATTTTGGAAGAGTTCGAAACTTCCCAAGACCCTTCCTCCGAGACGTGCAGTGGATCATAAGATTGAGGTTGAGCCTGGTGCAAGAGCCCCTGCACAAGCCCCATATAGAATGGCTCATTCTGAGTTGGCAGAATTGCGAAAACGGTTGGATGAATTGTTAGAAGGCGGCTACATTCAACCATCGAAAGCCCTGTATGGTGCCCCAGTCCTTTTTCAAAAGAAGCATGATGGATCCTTGAGGATGTGCGTTGATTATCATGCACTGAAAAAGGTGACAATCAAGAACAAGTATCCGATGCCCAACATTGTAGACTTGTTCGATCGATTGTCCAAATCCTCTTACTTCATGAAGATGGATTTGAGATCTGGGTATTGTCAAGTGAGGATTACTATAGGGGATGAACCAAAAACAGCTTGTTTGACAAGGTATGGTTCATTTGAGTTCTTGGTTATGTCGTTCGGTTTAATAAATGCCCCAGCTCTTTTTGTAATATGATGAATGATGTGCTCTATGAGTTCATTGATCGCTTTGTGGTAGTATATCTCGATGATATTGTGATATACAGTGAGACCTTGGAAGGTCATCTTAATCACTTGAGGCAGGTGTTTAAGCGGTTGAGAGAATATCAACTCTTTGTGAAGAAAGAGAAGTGTGAGTTCTGTCAACATGAGATTATGTTCCTTGGTCATGTGGTGAGCCAAGGGAAGATCAAGATGGATGACGGAAAGGTCCAAGCTATACCGGAGTGGCCTGTTCCAACCAAAGTGTTGGAATTGCGGTCGTTTTTGGGGATGGCCAATTACTATCGCAAGTTCATAGAAGGATACTCTAAGAAGGTGAATCCGTTGACTGATCTATTACAGAAAGATCATAAGTGGGAGTGGACACCTACATGTCATGAGGCATTCGAGAAACTGAAGAGGGCAGTGTCTTCAGAACCGGTCTTGAAGCTTCCCGATTTTGATTATCCTTTTGAAGTCCATACTGATGCTTCAGATAGGGCACTCGGGGGAATGTTAGTCCAAGATGGTCATCATGTTGCCTAGGAAAGTATAAAGCTCAAAGAAGCTGAACAGAGGTACAACACCCATGAGAAGGAAATGACAAATGTAGTGCATTGCTTGGAAATGTGGAAGCACTACTTGTTGGGCACGAAATTCATAGTGGTGACAGATAATATGGCCAAAACCTATTTTAAAACGCAGAAGAAGCTCACTGCTAAGCAGGCTCGTTGGCAAGAGATGTTGGCAGCCTATGACTTCCTGTGGGTTCATAGGCCAGGTAGGCAAAATTCTATTGGTGATGCCCTCAGTAGAAAGGAAGTCAAAGAGTTCGTGACGGCTCTAACCCTCATATAGAGTGATTTCTTTGACAGAATCCGAGTACAGTCCCTGCAATATGCTATTTATCATAAGCTCTTGAAGCAAGTTGAAAAGGGCTTGGTACATCGATATTGGATCGATGATGGGTTTCTGTATGCAAAGGGTAGTAGGCCCTATGTCCCTAATGGAGGGGGACTTCGAAGACAGTTACTGAGGGAGACTCATGACTCTCAGTGGGCTGGACATCCAGGTATAGAACGGATGTTGGCTTTACTGTCTCAATCATTTTATTGGCTAAAGATGGAGGAAGACATTGAAGCATACATCAAGACTTCTCTAGTCTATTAATTAAATAAGACATAAAAGAAGAAGGAGGCAGGGATGCTGCAACCCTTGCCTATTCCAGAAAGGTCATGGAAATCGGTGTCGATGGACTTCATCTCTAGGTTACCGACAGTGGATGGTATGAAATCAATCTTTGTGATAGTTGATCGATTTTTTAATATACCATTTTTATCCCTGCACCCTATGCTTGTCCTGCTGATGTTGCCGCGGAGTTGTTCCTAAAACATGTGGTCAAGTACTTCGGGTTACCCGAAGACTTGTCAGTGACAAGGATTCTCGGTTTACTGGAAAGTTTTGGACTGTGTTGTTCAAACTGTTGGGTTCGAAATTTAAGTTCTGCATAGCAAATCATCCTCAGACAGATGGACAGACTGAGAGGATAAATCAGTTGCTGGAGGAGTACTTGAGACATTATGTCACAGCGAGTCAAAGAAATTGGGTAGCACTGCTAGACACGGCTCAATTCTGCTACAACTTGCATAAATCTTCAGCCACGAGGCTGAGTCTGTTTGAGGTGGCCACAGGGCAACAACCTCTTACTTCACAGGAGATGGTAGCCCAGCGAACATGTTCGTCGGATGAAAAAGTATGCAGACAAACATAGGCGGTCGTTAGAGTTCCAGATTGGGGATAAGGTGATGTTGAAACTTACCCCCCAAATTTAGAAGAAGATTAGTAGCAAGGCGGTACATCGTGGCCTTGTCCCTAAATATAATGGTCTCTTTGAGGTAATCAAGAAAGTTAGGGAAGTGGTGTATTGGTTGAAGATCCACCCAACCTTCCATGTGAGCTTCCTAAAGCCCTTCCACAAGGATGCTAGTGAACCTAGTCGGAAGCAGGCTAAGAGAGCTGGCCCGGTGATCAGAAAATAGTTTGATGTTGTTGCTGACAAGATCTTGGCTCATCGAACCCAAGGGATGAGCAAGAAAAACAGATGGACTGATTACTTAGTTCAATGGTGGGGCAAACTGGAGGCAGAAGCTAGTTGGGAAAGGGATACAACATTGTGGCAATTTAAAGACCAAATCAAGGAATACTAAGAACACCTTCCGACGAGGACGTCGGACTCTTTTGGTGGGGGTGGTTTATTACCACCTTCTGCGGTGACCTTGCGCCCATGTTAGCCACAGGCATGAGAATGGAATGCCCAAATAGACAAAGTAAATGGATCCAGGCTAAGTGGTGGAGCCAGGATACGAAATGAAAACAGATGGTAAGGCCCTGAACCCATGTTAACCATGGTCTCTTGGGAAATCACTCGAGAAAGAGGTTAACTAATCGATACCAAGTATGGGCTGGAATGAAGCAGACAGTGGGCTTGTGTGGCGAACAGTGAAGTTAGGCACAAAACATGCGGGTTATGTGCAGACATTGGGCCAAAGGCTTGGATCATATAAACAGGCAGTCAAAAGGGAGCTTTTAAGGCGAGCTTGTTATGGACAAACGGACTTTAGGAGCGGGCCTAGTGGAAAAGATCTGATGCATGGAAGATTTGGACCCAATCGAGTTAACAGATGTGGGCTGGCTTTGGTACGGGCCAAGCAGCCAAGAAAATCCACAGACCGGACCAAAACAGTTGGCGGGCTAAGCAAAGCTAGACCAAGTCAGGTAGCGAGCTGAGTCAAACAGGCCTTGCACAAACGAGCTGGCATTGCAGGATACAAGTGGCCCATGGGGACGACCCAGTCTAGTGTGCAGATTGACCAAAGTCAATATGCATGTGCAAAATGAGAGAGATGGTAATGGGTAGTTATTTTGTGAATGGGTTGATCATGGACCATGATCAGAAGGTGCTCTTAAAAACTAGCAGGTAGAGGTGTCACCTGGTGGCTATAAAAGGCCAAGGTAATTTATTTCATTCAGAGATCTCAAGGAAGAGTACAAGCAAGAGTGCTAGAGAGAGAAACACTTCTAAAGAGAGAAGTTGTGGTAGTAAGCTCTTTGTCTTGTAAGCCTTAGGCTCATTCTTTGTAAATTGTGTGAGTAGCAATAAAACAAAGAAAGAGGCAATTACCCATAAACACTTGTGTGCACTTGTGAGTGTGGGTGTGTTGAGTTGGCTGGCTATTTTCAGAAGAAGCTAGTACCATCACAAGGTGAAAAATTCGGTGTCGAAAAGTAACCCTGTGACACTCGAGAAGAGGATAATAGGATGTTGTTCCTTTTCGATGTTTGTGGACATTATTAAGTTGGGTCGCTGAGTCAGCCCTAGTTCATTAGCAGGTGGTGTTTGTTCCTTTTAAGCTTTAAATACTGAATGAATATGATCGTGTGTTTGAATATTGAATGAATATCTTTCTGTCTAAATATTAAATGGTTAAGTATTTTAATTTTTTTGATAATTGAATTGAATAAAATATTTGAATATATAGATTTTTCAGTTTTAATCTTTTTACCTGTTAAGAACATGAATGTTTATTACAAATAAAAGTAATTAGTGATATAAACAAAATTTGTATGTTTTATCAAAAAATATTATTAATTATTTTTTTTAAAAAAAATTAATGAATTAAGCTATAATCTCAAAATATGAGTTTTAAAACAAATGATAAAACAAACATGTTAAAATAAACTACCAACATAAAAAATAAAAAGAGAATGGAACATTTTTTTATAAAAATAATTTACAATCAATCAAACGTATAAAAATATTGTTTTACATTCATATTTTCAATTTCTCTGTACCAATCTAATCTGAGATTGAGCTCGCCTAATCACCACTGTATTTTCAATTTTTTTTTCTGTTTACAATTTCACTTCTCCTTGATTTTCCTTTTTTTTTTTGAAAAATTTAGAGAGGCCAAACAGAGAAAAGATGCAGCAACGTTCACAAATTTCTCTCTACATGTTTCTCTTAAGATTCTTTTCAATCTTATCCAAAACCCACTGATATAGCCCAAAATATTTCGGCCCAAACAGGCTCCAGGCCTAGCAAAATACTCCGGTCCAAATGAGCCCCAGGCCCAACAGAACAGTCCACTCCAAATAAGTTCAGGCTCGGCTGACTCTCCGGCCCAATGGAGGCTCCGGTCCAAGAAACAACCCAGTAAGTCTCCCGGCCCAGCAAAACCTTTGGGCCTATGAAGAATAGCCCAGACCTGGGCCCTCTCGACGCATAGCTCTGCAGCTACACTACAGCCACCCTACAGCTACACTACGACCACCCTGCGACCTGCAGCAGCTACCTACAGCCACCTTACGGCCCGCCACCCTACGGCCGCCCTGCCCTGAGCTGATAATGATTGACCCCTTAGGGGCGGATGGCTATAAATAAGCCCAAGTATGGACTCCATCGGGATATTCAGTCTTTTACTACTCGCACTTCATTTACTTAAGCCCTCGGTTTCTCAAACCCTCAGCTTCTCCCTTAAGCTCTTGTTAACTTAAGCATCGGAATGCCTTCAGAGGTCTCCCCCTCCCTCCATTCCGAGGCTCTTCAGTTCACCCCTATTACCTGTGCAGGACTCACGTCCTCACCAAAGCCATGTCGTCACGTAGGCCACATCAGCACCAACAGTAAGTGGCATTAACACCCACATCTCAGTTTTTTCTCAACTTGCATAAACAGTTTCAAACTCAACTCGGACCCCTCATCCCCACAACCCAGTTTTCTCTACACATCTGTCTCGAATCCCCACTATTTTCCCTACCCAACTTGCTCAGATGCACAGACCCACCTCACAACCTGCCAAAATCGAAAAAAATACAACACCGAGTCAGGTGGTGACTCAGTGGCTGACTTGGACGTGAACAAGGAATTTGACATGATCAACCTCAAGTTTGCAAAGGCAAGAAAGGAGATAGAGATGGAAATGGATTCGAAAGAGACTATGTATTTCGATGAGGAAATTGAATGTGCCAGGGTTGTAGCGATGAAAGTTGTGGACTTGTTTGAGGGGCTTCTTGGTAAGTTGCTAGAGAACAACTGTGACCGTCAATTGCCGGTTAAAGAAGTTAGAGACAAGGAGAGAGAAACAGGGGAGGTTGCCATCTATCGAGAAGAAAGTGAAGGTTGTTAACGGTTTGGTTCCTGATTGCCGGAAGCTCTCATTCTCCAGTCGCCGGCCGTCGCAGTCGGTGCAACCACTAGCATTTCAAATCCAGTCTCTCACCAGAAGCTATTTGGGTACTGAGAAAAACAACTTATCCTTTGTGTCATTATAAGAAAACAATACAATTAGGGAATTTTTATTTTTTTAAAAAAAAACCATTTTAATGTTATTTAAACAAAGTTTTGGATTTAATTCAGTTAGCCCTATTAAATGTTATTCAAATATGAAAAACAAACTAATATAATAACATCTTACCAATTCAGATGTGACAATAAATACAAACAAACAGGGCCTTAGCTTGTTCCTAAATCCTAATTAGACCAACTCAGAGCTAACCCAGACCTAATTGCCTAAACTTCAGAGTTCAGACCCATAAAAGAAATAAAATGCCTGAACTCTATATTGGCATGGAAATAAAATGACAGATTTAGCTTTAAGGTTACACGCGTTTAGCCTATCTAAAGCTCATGTGAGTGATAATTCCAATGTGCTCTTAGAATAGTTGTGGTAGAAATCATTATGAAAGCCGAATTTGGGGCGCACCCGGGGGCATTTTCGGACTAAAATTCTCCAGAGCGTGAATCCTGGGGCGAAAGTATTACAGGGCGATCGTTCTTCGGGTCTGGGCGAGGTGTATGCCTTTGACGCCCCGGGTGTATGCCCAATGCATTTTTTTTTAATTCTGCAACCTCAAAACATAAATTTCTCTTCTGAGAGAGAGATCGTACCGCTGTGATGTTGGAGTCTTTGGGTTCGTCGAGGAACTTGTTGATGTTCTTGTTCTCGTTGAGTTTTAAGTATTCCACACCGAGCTCCAATGTAACTTTTTCCTTAGATTCCAAATATGCGGTTGGCTCCTCTTGAGGGTCGTCCTCCTCGTCGCCCCACCACTTCGGTCCAACCACAGTCGGTTTAGTCTCCGGATTCCGGAATAGACGTCGACTCCGAAGCAGGCTTCTCAGCAGAGGATGTGGAGGTGCCGCTAGTGATCGTGGCAGTGGATTCATAGCTGGTGGTCTTGATGGCGACTTCGGCGATGTCAGCCATCATTTTTCTTGAGAGAAAAGGGAAGAAACCTAAAAAAAAGAGTTGAGAGAGAGAGAACAGAGTTAAATTAGCTTTCTATTAACACTGCTTCAGAAAATCAGAAATCATAATAAGTCTATTGCCAGCCTGCCAGGTAAGTTTTATTATAATTACAATTTTATCTTTCACTTCATGAAACCATTAAATTTAATTATAAAAAAAACATTTGTCTTTTAATTTTGCTAAGACCTAGCTGCTTGCAAAACAAGAGGTAGGATTAGAGTGAGATGAATTGTGATTATTATTGGCTAATGCTTGGTTCACAAATTAGGTCTCATGTTTTATTTTCACAATATGTTTTAATTTTTTTCATATTGTGTTTGTGATATTAACGTCTTTTTATGAAATATTTTGATAAATATTCATTCATAGGTCTTAAGTTAGTAAAGTTCATTGATAATTAATTTATTTATATTATTTTAATTTTTCAGTATTTTTATAATTTAATTAATATTATTTTATTCAAAACACTCCAACGTTTCAAAAGACTTACGTCCCAACGCCTCGGGGCTTACACCTCGCCTCATTGAGGCAAAACACCTTGCCCAACGCCCTCACTTTTGAAAACACTGGTAGAAATGTAGTTCATTTGAAAGTTCTTTATCAATTGCAACTTAACACTTTATTTAAAATAAAATGAAAATAAAATTTATTTTATTTTAAAATGAATAGAAAATCATTTATAAATAAATTAAAATAAATTTTCTTGTTTGATTTTTGTTTCAAAAACCTTCTTAAAGTGAGAGGAGATTTGGAAATGATCCTTATCGATTTATTAATAAAAAATAAAAAAATACAAATTAAAAAGGGATGTAAAATCAAAAGCTTGCAAAAGGTTAAAAAATGCAAGGCCAAAAAGCTACAAAATTAAGCTTAAAAAAGCTAATTAACAAAATTATAATCAACCCTACCGCAGTCGCAAAATATATAAATATGCATTGTCATAAGTAATGCATTGAGAACCCTTATTGAGTTGCGAAATTGAATCACTAATTTTAATCTACCATGATCGTGAGCCGACTCAGCAAAACTATCCACTACATGATTGCTTTCACGACAATGTAGAGGTTAAGACAATAAGCTATATGTTCATTTTCTGGAAAAATATTTCTAACGTGGGGTTACCGTGATTTATTTGTTTGGTTTTCATTTAAATGAAACAGATTGACAGTTTAGAGCATAATACAGTGCAGCTTGTACAAAGGATAATGTGATCCATAAATTTATTTGAACTATAGTACATCTTAGTATTGATAGTGTGACTGGTATATGGTATATTGGTCTAATTACTATTCATTAGCCACCTGGATGGAGGACTCAATTAAGGTGTAAAGTCCATTAAATCACATCCCCTCTCCTATCAACCAAAACCCTACTTTATGTGTTCTTTATGATATATGGAGGATAGTGTGGGTACCGCACCCTACACTGCCATTTGTTAATTAGTAAAACGGTTTCCTATAGGAAAACTCTTTTATGTCAATGCACATTTCCCACATTGGTTTTATATCATCCAAGAACAAAGAAAGGATGATGGGTAATGAACTAATATTTGATGTTGAAAGGAGCCAAATCTTTTGTCATTGGTTTTATGCATGAGATTCTGGGTAGAAAGATTTAGGTCATTAATCTCTTACGTATACACTAGCATTCCAACACAAACAACTACAATTATTATTATCAAACAATTATTTCAATCATCACAAAAGGTTAGGGAACATGTATACATAAGAGATTATTGACCCAACACTATTTTATTGGACAACCTTATCTTCTCACGGGCAATGAGTTCACTTTGTCCAATTTCTTTTCAAACAATGATTGTTAAAAAAACCAACGAGATATCTAATCAAGGAAAAACATAACATTTTAGAGAAACACATTAAACATGTTTGAATTATGTACAAATAGAAGATTAATAAAAATATGGCATAGATAAATCAATAACATCAAGTTTAAATCAAACTTATAGCCGCTGCCACATATTTACCGATCGGTGGTTCCATACAGGGAACTAAAAAAAATGGAAAACACATGACAGAAAGTTAGAGTTTACAATGAATAGACTTTTAAAAACTTGAGATTCCCATTCTAATAAGCATGCATAGATATCTTCATGGTGGTCTAAACATAATCTAAACCAAATTAAAGCATTTTGGTACCAAATTCTAATCATTGAGCCCTACACGTGGTTCATTCCAATATTTGAAACGAAATTAGGTGTCTATAGATAGTTTAAACATCTAAGCTATCTTACATTAAACTGGAAAGTAGAGGAAACTTGTTCTGAGACACGTGCGATAGTGCGTGTTGTGTGTGGCTATTGCTAACGTAATCATTCTCTTATTTTTTAGTGATGTTTTGTTTTACAAGAAATCATGAATTCATTAACGTATCATACTCAACCAAATGGTACGCTCTTAACCTAAATCTAGATGTAGATTAATTATATTTGTTTTAGTATAAAGAATTAATTGAGTCATTTCCCATTAGCTTAAGCTTTTTGGATAATCGACAACTCAACTAATTCTTTAATATATTGCTCAATCACACATGGTTTATGTGTGATAAGTCTAGAGCTAACTTTTTATATATTCAATTAATAGAGAATATTTCTTTCCTTTCCTATATAGGTTTATCAATATATATGAGCCCTTGTATTCATATATTAGACAAGTTGAATAATGCAAAATATTCTCCTTCACTTTATTTCTTGTAATATGGTATGAGAGCATTAATCATTAGGTTCCTCTTTTGTTTCCTTTCTTTGATGTTGTGCACTTGTTATTGCAACTAGATTAGCTTCTTCTTCACCATTTGATTTATGTGTGTTTTTCTTTTAATATAAGGTTTTCAACTGATTTTCTTCACCAACTACCACCAGATATCTCTTCATCGGATTATGTCGAGCCAATCCCAAACACGATATTCTGATTCGACAAGTCCTGTGTTGGGTTATTTTGAACCATTTTTTGGACCTATATTTGTGTACAGGTTCCTCTTCTGGTTTTTTTTATTCGAGATTTATTTTCGGTCTTTAGGGTTCTGCATCATCAATTATGCTTATCTTAGTTAGCAAGCTTCAACCAACCAAATTAGTTTCTTTTTGACCATTCGATTCAATGAGTTTTTGACAGGTTCTTGCACTATTTTAACCACTTTTAATATTGCTTTGGCCTGCCTTTTATGTTCCTAGCATCTATTTGGTTTGATTATGTTTCTATATTTGGTTTTCTTATTACTTTGGATTTAATTATATCAACTCTTTCTTACGAAGGATAACTATGTCTACAGGTATAGCCAAATTTGATATCTCTTAGCCTATTCATATTGTTCTTGATTGTTTCAACTATAATTCTTAAGCACTAGGAATATCTAGTTTCTTGAAAAGATTAAAATTATGGTGTTATATTCTTAGGAATAATTGTGACCTTAAAAAATTGAAGGATGAAGAAGAGGATAAGTATGCAGGAGTGGGAAAGTAAAAACAACCAAATCATCACATAGTTTCGAAATACTTCGGTTCATTCTATTAATCAACAATTTATCAAGTTTAACACAACCAAAGAAGTCTAGCACTTTCTTACTAAACTATATAATAGTACTAATTTATCTACTCGGTATCAACATCTTAGAAATATGACTAGTATGAAACATGAAGTTGGGCAAAGAATCATTGATTTTCTTACTCAAATGTAGTTTTTGGACCGACTTGCACTTTTTAAACCTATATGGAAATGTTATGTTGATGTAGAGGAATATATTGCTTATCGTGATCAAACTCGCCTTGTGCAGTTTCTTAGTACTCTTACTGATGATTTTGAGACTATTTCTAGAGTAAGTCACAATGATCAAACTTGTTGGACGATGCTGTTTTAGAATTATTATCTGCAGAAATATGCCTTAATGTACAAAAATCTCGGACCATGAATACAATACTTGCTATAACTTAGCATATTATGTTCCTCTTGTTTCTTTCTCCTCTTCTTTTCATTCTCAGTGTAAGGTCATTACTTGCCATTATTGCTGAGTGTCCCAAAAGGCTAAAAATGCTTCAAGTTCAAGTTCTAAACCTTGGATAACTCAAATCACTGCTCCTGCCATAAAAGGTTCTTTGGTTAAGAATTCTTCTTTTTCATCCATCTCCATGAGTGATCTTGAGGCAAGGTTATCACTAATTATGATACTCTTCTTTTGTAATAAGAATTCTTCTTTTGTCTTGTCTGTTACACCAAGTAACTCTTCATCATGGTACTTTGATTCTGCTTATTGCAACCATACGACTTCATATTCTACTATTTTTCATTCAAACACTACTAATTCTTCTATTCATTCATTAACATTGTTGATGGGTCTCAAATTTATGTTAATCATATAGGAGATGTTCAACCTTATCAAATTTCACTTTCTGATACCTTTATAGTCCCTAAGTTTGCTATCAATCTTATCTCTATTGATCAACTATGTGAACTTGGTTTTGATGTCCATTTTTCTAGTCGTGTTTGTTATGTGCAGGATTCGTAACCAAGAGAGACTTTTGGGACCGACCATTGGATTGTTTGCCTATTTGAGCTTATCTCCATCAACCTTCTTCATCGAAAATTGCATCAAGTTGTTGCTTCTGTGCCATCGGGTATTTGGCATTTCTGTTTAGTTCATGTTTCTTTTTCTAGATTTAGTATTTTAGTTTCTAGTGGTAAACTTGGATTTGTTATGACTGAGTATGTTAATTGTAAAGCCCAATATTTAAATTAATTATATTTTAAACGCGAAAGTACACTTTTTAAATCATATTTGTATGTTTGTTGATAAATAGAAAATAAAACAATAATTAATCTAAGAAATGAAAATATGCCTTGAGAGGAATATAAATTTCTTATGTAATTTTATGAGACTAAATAAAATTCTTGGAAGTTACCAAAAAGAGTTAAGATAAAACAAAAGAGAAATAGTTAAAAAGGAGCAAATTGTAAAATCATAGTACATGGACTTATACGAAATATATGTCATTTAGAAAGCTATAAATTCCTATGTTAGATATGTGCATGACTCATATTAGGAAGGATGATATAGAAATAAAGAAGAATGGTTCATAAAGAAAACACTTGCAAGAAATTAGATGGGTTTAAGTTAAAATCTTGTGAATATGAGTGGGAGATTTGAAATTTTTAACAGATAGTAGAGAAAGGGGCAAGGGTGAAATATTGTGTTCTTTAATGAGTATACAGAATCATAAAACCTAATGCTCTGATACCAAAATTGTAACGACCCATCCCGGGTTGGCCACCTGATGAGAGCTATAAAATGCATCTTAATAGTACTTAATTGTTAGCCTTTTAAAGTTGATCTAGGTTTTAATTGCACTTTTATATGTTAACAACTCTAAAGTATCATCTTTGGATCACTAATTTGTTTTGATTCATTTTCAGGTATTTTGAGTCTTAAAGAGATGGAAAAGCTATTATTGAATGAAGCACAAAGATTCCATGTATATCGGAGCAAATGAGTGTTTTCAAAAAGGCTAAACAAAGAGATCCAAGCATGTGTGCTGTGCCCTAGAACCAGCTGGGCCACACCCTCTAGAACAGAGGCCAAAGCAAGCAAAGAAGCCCATCAGGTTAGGGTGCGCCGTGGACCAAGGGGCGTCACACCCTGAGGTGTGAGGTGCACCATGGATTAATCTAGGGTGCACCCTGAAGGGTTGAGGTGCACCTTGGATGGAGCTGCGTCGCACCTTCTAGCAAGTTCATAAAGCTGGCCTAAAACCAAGCCTAGGCGCGAGAAAATCCAAGCCTACGCGCGCACACGAACTTTGTTCTCTGAGTTATGATGTAATTAGGTCTTTAATGATTGTTTAAAACCCTAAAACACCCTTGGACCCTTGTATTATAAATAGATCACTTAGGTTTTGACATTAGACATTGATTAAGCCTGAGAAACTCAAGGAAGCAGCCGATTCTCCTCAATCAAAGTGTTCAACCATGAGCCCCATGGCCAACTAATCTCCAAGCAAGGCGAATGGATGAATCCTTAGGTGTAGTTGTTCTTACTTTCTAGTCTTGATTCGGTTGTAAAGATTTAATGTTAAAACATTTTTTATGATTTATTCTTTGATCAAACAAGAAGAATTAGGGTTCATGTGACAGCTGCACTTTTTATTCCTCTTATCTTAGATTTTCTTAATCCGGTGATTGCATGCTTCTTCTCCATATAAGTATAGTCTTGCTCTTCTTATGTCAAATTGTTCAGGTGTGATTGAGTCCGGTAGATTTCTCTTTTAGGGTTGTCCATTACTGCGATATTGTCATAGTGATATATTATCGTTTCTTGATAACTCTATAGGATAGGTCATGTGTGCTTGAATCGAAATCAATGAGTATTTCATAAGCAATTACTTTAGGGTTTATATTCGTGCTTAATTGAATATTTGTCAATTGCCTGCTTGGGATGTGAAACTTGCAATCGAGATAAAAACAACTGAATCTTGATTAGGATAAGACAACAAACTTAGGGAGGATTCCCGGACCCTTGTGGCTTCTCCATAATATATTCACACGACTATTTACACAATTACTATCAAAACTCATATTCTTTCATTTAATCTTTACCGTTCGTGTTTAGGTTTACCTTCTCTTATAGTTAACATATTTCCCTGTGGAATCGACACCCAAAAGCTGTGCTACAACTACCGCGCTACTCTTTGGGCGTAACCAAATTTTGGCGCCGTTGCCGGGGAAACGCGCTTAAGTACAAAGAAGTTGTCAACTCTAAGACGAAACGGTAATATCGTTCCTTTATTTAAGTTTTTGATTTTCTGATTTTATTTGTTCTGTTTTATTTATTTTATTTTTAACTCATTTTTTTCTTTAAGTTTTGATTTCCTGATTTCGTTTATTATTTATTTATTTTGTTTATTCTGTTAACATGGCTGAAAACCCTAATGAGAATGTTGCTAGGACACTTAAAGATTATTTACATCCTAGTCGAACAACCACCCCATCTTGTATCATGTTCCCCCCTAATGTTCAACAACCTGATTTTAAACCGGGCATGATCCAATTGCTACCAATCTTCCATGGGTTTGAGAATGAAAACCCCTATATCCACATTAGAGAATTTGAGGAAGTAGTAGCAACCTTTCAAGGTAGGGCTGATATGGTAGACACCGTCAAACTTCGGTTTTTCCCTTTTTCACTTAAGAAAAAAGCCAAGGCCTGGCTATACTCGTTAAGGCCTAGATCTATAGGTAGTTGGGATGAGATGACATGAGTTTTCTTCTAAAAACACTTCCCAACCCATAAGACCAATAACCTCAAGAGACAAATCTCAAACTTTGCACAAAAAGAGAGCGAAACCTTATATCAAGTTTGAGAACATTTCAAGGACCTGTTGAATTCTTGTCCACACCATGGGTATGAGAGTTGGCGGGTAGTTAGCTATTTCTATGATGGACTCCTAAGTAGGGAAAGGTAGTTCATAGAAATGATGTGCAATGGAGATTTTCTTCAAAAAGATCCCGACCAAGCCATAGATTTCCTAGATGACCTATCAGAAAAATCCTACACTTGGACAGGACCAAATGCCATGGAAAGCACTAGGAGAAATCAACCCGCTGGGATTTATCAACTTAAGGAAGAGGATAACCTTAAAGCCCATTTAGAGGCCCTAACTAAGGAAATTGAAGCCTTAAAAACCAGAAATACTAGAGCCCCTGAACCGGTTGTTAGGTCAGAATCCCACGAGCCTTGTTTCATGTGTAATAGGGTAGATCATTTACCTAAGGATTGTCCTGTTTATTTTGAGATGAAGGAAGAGTGTAATGTTGTAGGTATACCCTTTGGGAAACCACACTCACCCTACTCTAACACCTACAATCCCGGTTGGAAGAATCACCCTAATTTCAGTTGTAAATCCAACATGCAAACCCCTACCCACTCTAGTACCCAATGGCAACCGGAAACAACCTCATTTAATGCACCTTAACAATCTTTACCTTTGGAAGATATGTTTAAGTCATTTATTCAGGTACATGCCAAGAGTGTGGAAGAGCAAGGCAAGATAAATCAACGGTTGTTAGAGGAGCAACAAACGATCAAGGAAGAACAAAAGGTAATAAAGAGTCAACTCACCAAGTTGACTAGTTTCTTGACGATTCAAGAACAAGGTCGGTTTCCTTCACAGCCACAACCTAATCCAAGGGGACAACATATGGCACAAATCTCCAATCCTGAAAATCAAAACATTAGAGAGGTTAATGCCATAATTACTCGCAGCGGTAAGAAAATTGATGGACCCACTCTACCATCAAACCTGATTCCTAACACCATGTGCAACAAGGATAAAGTCCCCAAGGAATAAGAGGCCCATGATAATTATTCTCCACCGGTGCCTTTCCCTCAAGCACTCCTTAAATCTAAAGAGATAAATACAGCACTAAAAGGTGAGATTCTTAAACAACTTCAGCATGTTAAAATTAACCTCCCTTTTCTTCATGTTATAAAACAGATTCTCAACTATGCTAAAGTCATCAAGGATCTATACACACTCAAGAAGAGGCACAATGTGAAGAAGATGACATTCTTAACGAAGCAAGCAAGTGCAGTAATTGACAACAAGACACCGCCCAAATATAAAGATCCGGGCTGTCCAACTGTAGCTTGCCAAATTGGAAATAAATCTTGTGGCCAAGCATTGCTAGATTTGGGTGCTAGTGTGAACCTCATGCTATACTCCATGTACTTGTAGCTTTGTCTAGGTGAGGTCAAACCAACCTTCGTGGTACTTCAATTAGCGGATAGATCGGTAAGAAAACCAAGAGGTATTATAGAAGATGTTTTGTTGCAAATTGATAATTTCTACTATCCTGTTGATTTTTTGGTTTTATATATTGTTTCTACTGTAAACACGGAGTCAAAAATTCCTTTGATACTTAGAAGGCCATTCTTTGCCACTGCAAATGCCCTTATTAATTGTAGGAATGGCCTAATGACATTATCATTTGGAAATAGGACTCTAGAGGTAAATATTTTTCGAGTTTCATGGCAGCCACATGAAGAGGATGAGTACATCAAAGATAATTCTAACTCTTCGGAATTCATTCCTAATAATTTTGAGTTCAATAATTCTCCAATTTATTCCCACACCGTTAATGTTATTGATGTTTTTAATAAGCCACAGGAATTTATTAAGAAATCTTGGGAACCATTCTTTGAGGAGTTGCTTAAGAGAAATCACATGGATACGGGAATCAAATACCCTACTGCTGATAGTAAATGGGCATCACCAAAAACACTTGAGCCACATGTGGTGGATTTTAAGTATTCCTTGCCAAAAGACTAGCACTGAGGCCACTAAGTATGGAGCCTCATCTTTAGCACCACAATGAGGCCAGCAGTGAGAGTGGTGCAACGTCTGGCTGAAGATGTAAAACTTAGCGCTCATGGGAGGCAACCCACAACATATCCTTTTATTTTTTTGTTTTTCATATTTCATTTTCTTGTTTATTATTATTATTTTGCTGTTTTCCAGTTTTACTTTCGTATTTCTTTTTCAGGGACAAATATACGAAGTAGTTCAAATGGTGGTGCACAATTTTCAGCTTCTGTGCACTTTTGGCTACAAAGGGAGTTTCCTTAACTTTTGCTTTAACATTGAGGATAATGCTTATTTTAAGTTGGAGGTGGAGGAAAAGAGGAAACATATTCCTGTTTTTCATATTTTTCTTTGAACTGCTTGGTGTCATTTTCCTTTTTGTTTGTTTTTAGCATGCTTTGTGTTAGCCTTAGAGTTAATTCACATGTCAATGATATGAGCCTAATTGAGATAGCATATAGTGTTTAGAAGAAGTTAAATCTTGCTTCAGTTTGAAATTAATTTAAGCATTAATCTTCATTTGGTTAGAGACTCTAGTTTGTGGTAAGATTGTATGATTAGTCTTAAACATTTAGAGAAGTTTTATGTGTGCTTATTTTGTGAATATTTTTGCAGTCTCCACAAGCTCTAGAACTTACTTAATAACCACTTGAGGCAAATTCCTAGAGTGCACATTACTTAGAATATGATATAGGCCATTTTTGGACCGTTTGAGCCTGTCAAACCTACCATTGCTATATTTGCCACCAGTCACCTATTTGAGCTATTTTCTTGAAAGAAAAAAGAAGAAGAATTTGAGCCTTGTTTCTTTCAATAGCCCATTTACTCACCTTTATGAGCCTAAAAATATTTTATTCTTACCTTTAAAGAACTTAGCTATACATATTTGTTGAGAAGCACTTAAAAGGAGTAAAAATTGGAATATGAGAAAATATTACTACCATAACCCAAGTACATTAAAGGAGATAAGTTGGGGGTTATGGAAAAGAAAAAAAAATGAAAATGAGGTGAATGGTCTTATGCCAAAATACAAAAGAAAAGAAAAGAAAAGAAAAGTGAATTATGGCAAAGAAAGAAGAAAAGAAAAGAAAAATGGTGATTTGAGAAAAATGCTCGAAAAATGGTTGAAACAGTTGGGTGTTAAAGAAATGTTATCTAATGCTTAAAAGTGGTTGTGTTTAAAGCTAAGAGATTGAGTTCTTTTACTTATGAATCCTTCCCATCCCTTCTTAACCTTTACCTTAGCCTAACGTTACAAGCTTATTAAAGACCTATTGATCCAATGTAATGTGATTTTTCTACAATAGTGGAGAGTGGTTTGAAATGTAAGCCTGTGGAGCTTGTTTTTGTGATTGATTTCACGCAATTTATCACGTTTTAGGCGCCAAGACTTGTATTCATGAATGCTATGCATAAAATCATCTGGATGTTCGGATTAATGGATTGTGGTAAGATGGATTTAAAGAGTCAATAATGATTTTAAGATTGATGTTTGGATTACTTTTGAAATTGGGTGAAATTTAATGATTCTATGTGTTGTGTGCTATGTGAAATTTTTGAGACAAAATGTGAAATACTCTTGGTTAACACTAATATCGCTTTACTTTGTTGTGATCCCCACCGAAGAATTCATCTTTTGTTTTCGCTTGAATTGCTAGGGACTAGCAATAAGCTAGTTGGGGGTTGTGATGAGAGTTATAAAATGCATCTTAATAGTACTTAATTGTTAGCATTTTAGAGTTGATCTAAGTTTTAGTTGTACTTTTATATGTTAACAACTCTAAAGTATCATCTTTGGATCATTAATTTGTTTTGATGCATTTTCAGGTATTTTGAGTCTTAAAGAGATGGAAAAGCTAGTGTTGAATGAAGCACAAAGATTCCATGTATACTGGAGCAAAGGAGTGCTTTCGAAAAGGCTAAACAAAGAGATCCAAGCATGTGCACCACGCCCTGCAACCAGTTGGGCCGCACCCTCTAGAACAGAGGCCAAAGCAAGCAAAGAAGGCCGTCAGGTCAGGGTGCGCCTTGGACCAAGGGGCACCACGCCCTAAGGTGTGAGGTGCACCCTGGATGGAACTACACCGCACCTTCTAGCAAGTTCACAAAGCTAGCCTAAAACCAAGCCTAGGCGCGAGAAAATCCAAGCCTAGGCGCGCACACGAACTTTGTTCTCCGAGTTATGATGTAATTAGGTCTTTAATGATTGTTTAAAACCCTAAAACACCCTTGGGCCCTTGTATTATAAATAGATCACTTAGGGTTTGACATTAGACATTGATTAAGCCTGGGAAACTCAAGGAAGTAGTCGATTCTCCTCCATCAAAGTGTTCAACCATGAGCCGCATGGCCAACTAATCTCCAAGCAAGACGAAGGGATGAATCCCTAGGTGCAGTTGTTCTTACTTTCTAGTCTTGATTCGGTTGTAAAGATTTAATGTTAAAACATTGTTTATGTCTTATTCTTTGATCAAACAAGAAGAATTAGGGTTCATGTGACAGTTGCACTTTTTATTCTTCTTATCTTAGATTTTCTTAATCCGGTGATTGCATGCTTCTTCTCCATATAAGTTTAGTCTTGCTCTTCTTATGTCAAGTTGTTCAGGTGTGATTGAGTCTGGTAGATTTCTCTTTTAGGGTTGTCCATTACTGTGATATTGTCATAGTGATATATTGTCATTTCTTGATAACTCTATAGGATAGGTTATGTGTGCTTGAATCGAAATCAATGAGTATTTCATAAGCAATTACTTTAGGGTTTATATTCGTGCTTAATTGAATATTTACCGATTGCCTGCTTGGGATGTGAAACTTGCAATCGAGATACAAACAACTGAATCTTGATTAGGATAAGGCAACAAACTTAGGGAGGATTCCCGGACCCTTGTTGCTTCTCCATAATATATTCACACGACTATTTACACAATTACTATCAAAACTCAAATTCTTTCATTTAATCTTTACTGTTCGTGTTTAGGTTTACCTTCTCTTGTAGTTAACTTGTTTCCCTGTGGAATCGACACCCCAAAGCTGTGCTACAACTACCGCGTTACTCTTTGGGCATAATCACCACCCCAAAGACGGTGTCATCACATTTTGAAAATCCCAGCACGACACATAAATGTAACAAGAAAAATAATGCCAACATAAATTTTTACATCATTCCTCAACCCTCAACAGGGGAGACACATAAATCTAATATTAACTTAAACATTTTACACAACATAATATGCATGAATAATTACAAATAAATTTTTAATTTTATCTTCTCATTAGTCTAATGATGTGGATACGTACGTAGCTTACAGATAATTATTTCGTCTGAACTTCAACTCACCAAACTATTTGTCCTGCCTGCTGCCTGAAATCATTGTAAAATGAGAGGTGAGCTTCACAAGCTCAGTGAATTAAATTTACTAGAAGTACTCAATCTGTATAAATAGTCTTTCAATATTTAATCATTTATATCTCATATAACTTGATACTAGCATTCCACTATCACTACACATATCATAAGTCTCATTCTCTATCAATCTCTTCTTCTTATTTATTGGTTCATTTTAAGACCATCAATTATCTCATAATTACCTCGTAATGATGTTCACATCATAAAGTCAACCATTTAGATGGTTCTTATCATATTATACTTCTATGTTTCTTTCTCACCATAACTGTCTCTCTGTGAGACTCATTCATCTATAACTAAAATTCACAATAACAAACCACACATTATCATTTCAGTAATGCAATCAATATTTAAAACAGATACAATGCATGAATTATTATTGGGGAACATTTTCCCACATGTCAACATGTTTTTATTATCTTAGACTGGCCCCCTCCCGGTTCTTTTTTTTCCAGCTTATCTCGGCTGTCACGGTATTTATTTCCAACATATACCGACTGTCATGGTTTTTCAATTAGACTGGCCCCCTCCCAATTCTTTTCTTTTATTTAATGCATATGCATATGCATATGAACAATGATATGAAATATGCATCTGAACAATGATATGAAATATACAAACATGAATTCAAATATTTAAATTGGCTATCCTGATTTTTCTCAAATTATATAAAAAAATTTCATTAAATTCCTCTCATCCTAAATCACATCAAATCATCCATCAAAGCTTGTCAAGATCCACTAAATTTCATTATCTCATAATTCGTATCAAAACATCAACCATAGCTCATCAAGAATTTCACTTATCGCTTTTATTATTAAATCAACTTATTATTCCAAAAATATTATTTCTCACCTAATAATTTTCTACATGTCTAAAATTCCTATCATACCTATCAATCAATTTTTCATCTACAACCAAAGCATATACTAATAATTTATTTTAATACTATCACTAGATATTTCATTTTTATCTAAATTACTTAAAGTAAATCTAACTTACCACGTAACACTTAAAGCTACCCGTGGATCACCTCCTTCCCTTTCCTGTTTCTCTCAGAAATTTCTATCGGTTGCTGATCGTCAACACCTGACATAATATTTATATTAATTTTCTAATTTATTCTTCAATTCTTCATAAATCACACCCTTTGAAAATTCCCACTGTAAATTCTAGGAAATTTCATGTATGCTAAAAATTCAAAAATAAAGATTATGTTATTACTTTCTGTTTTTTTGATAGCTTTTCGTGACTCTCTATAATATTTCTCCGTAAACCCTTCAAAATTTTGCTCTTTCAACCTTTCTTTCGGTCCCCAAGTGTTTAAAGAAATAAAATAATTGAAGGAAAATTAAACGAAATTTGTAAGTATAATTTACGATTATATATATATGCAAAACTTTGCTCAGCTGCACCTGCCACGACAATGCTACATGTTCAACATGCATAACTTGCCTTTTAACTCACCTACTGCCATGTTTTTTTTCGTTTTTTTAGAAAAAAAAAATATTTTCTTTTCTTTTTCTTTTTTCCTTTTTCTTTTTCCTTCTTTTCATACTGGACACGTCCAGATTTTTTTTTAAATTTGACTTTTCGCATTTAAATATATATACATTATTTTAACTCTATGTCATATTTATTAAATTACTTTTTTGCCCTTACTTTACGAATACAGGTATTACAATTCTACCCACCTCATAAAAATTTCGTCCCCGAAATTTCCTTACCTAACTCTAGAAACAAATGTGAATAACACTTCTTCATAATTGTTTCACACTTTCACGTAATCTCTTCAACATCCTTATTCTGCTATAGAACTTGAACTAATGAAATTATTTTATTACAGAAGACATGTTCTTTTTGTCTAAAATTCTTGCTGGTACTTGTATATAAGCCCAAACTTTCTGAATTTCTATAACTTAGCTTGAAATATTATAATATTCATCATGTAAACACTTTCTTAAAAGTGAAACAAGAAATATATAATAAATACTTTAATTCTTGAGGCAAATCCCGGCTACTCACAACTAGCCCAACTTTCTCAACAACCTTACAGGGTCTCACTTACCTCAGACTCAAATTTTCTTTCTTTTTGATCCTCAACACACCTTTTCATGGAGATATTTTTAATTACACCCAATCACTTAGTTGAAATTCAAGCCCCGTCAAGGTTTTTACCTAAATGAGTGAATATGGAGGTGAGAAAATGTAAGAGATTTTTAGACGGATTACACTATGACATTCGGACTAAACTCTCTTATGTGGACGTAGAAAATTATGTTGTATTTGTGGATAAAGCATTACAGATTGAGAAGGATTTGATGGAGATTAGAGGTAGGAGAGATTGGTTGAAGAGGTCTAGGTTTGAAGGACCTAGAGTGTTGACCTTCACCTATATTTTAATGATGACAAAACATAACTCTTATTATACTAACAGTGCTATCTAAGTGTATTAAGCAATAAAAGCATTCAGCCAAGGTTCAAGGTGCAAGAACTCAACTCGAATCAAACACTAAGTCAAGATAGAAGATCTAGTATAGGGATAAGGTATTTAAACAAGTTGTAAATCTCACTTATTCAGGTAAAAAACTTGTCTTATGGCTCATTTTGAAAAAATATTTTTACAGAACTTTTCAA
This sequence comes from Bretschneidera sinensis, assembly GCA_023935145.1. NCBI lineage: Eukaryota > Viridiplantae > Streptophyta > Magnoliopsida > Brassicales > Akaniaceae > Bretschneidera > Bretschneidera sinensis. The sequence continues at coordinate 73,966,678 of CM043703.1, read as the reverse complement.
TAAAACATTTTTAAGTTAAAAACATTTCAAAACATAAAAACTGAGTTGATAAGCAACCCAGTCGACTGGGTACTTACACCAGAAGACTGGTATATGGGACAGAGTGTCCCCAGTCGACTGGGTGCTTCATACCAGTCGATTGGTATATTGGACATACTGTCCCCAGTCGACTAGTAAGAGCCACCCAGTCGACTGGTACCTTCAACAACCTTAAAAGTGAGACTTGACCCAATCGACTGGTAGTTCAAAAAATATGACTGTTGAAACGTGAGATTTAAGCACAAATTGCACCAAAACGTACTAGAACAGTACAAAGCGGGCATATTACAACAAGACTATATAAACCCACTCTATTGAGTATTTCAAAAGAAGAGATTACACACACAATCAAGTTTTTACTCATTGATACACAAAAGCTTTGAAATATTCATTGTTGAGCCATTCTTCAAGCTTTATCTTGAAAGAGAGATATTGTTTAGTTGTATAAGCTTTCATTGTTGTCTCTCTACTATTTACTTTACAGCATTTATTGTAAAGGGATTAGCTTCCGAGATGAAGGATTTTGCTTCCTAGAGGAAGGGATTTTTTTTCCAAGAGGAAGGGATTGATTATAAGGTTTGTGCAACACCCGTGAAGTTGCACGACTAAGTTTCTTAGTGGATTACTTCAAGGAGGTTCCTTGAAGAGAGTGGATGTAGGGTCGGAACGAATCCGATATTACTGAACCACTATAAACTAAGTTTGCATCCTCTAATTCTTTAAACTCTTTTGTTTACAACACATTATTTGTTTACATGCTTGTGGGTTTATCTGGTTTTATAAACTTGTGTTTAATTAGCAAAAGTTTTTAAAAATCCAATTCACCCCCCTCTTGGGTTGAAACCTCAGTCTACATAGAGGTGGTAGCAGTATGGGTATAAAAGGCGGGAGACCACCCTAGAGGAAGCGTTCCTTGTCATAAAAAACTGCAATACAGAGTCAGAGGCAAGCAGGATCTATTGTTTCTGTAGCTCAGGGTAATACCGGTGGGACCCTTAGATTTGAGAGTTATGGTAGAAGAGTAAGTATGCCACTAAGGGGAAGTTGTAATCTAATGTATGGTCGAGAGGCAAGGGCTTACTTTAGATGTAATCAAATGGGGCATCTGTCTCAGAATTTCCCTACACAAATATGCTTTGTATGTGGGTGGGGAGGACATGTTGCTGCAGATTGTCCAGCGGAGAAATCTACTGATGTAAGTGTTGGGAGAAGATCGGTGGAGAGAGGTGGTGGATAAGGGAGTATGCAGGACAGAGGTCGAAGATCAGTAGCAAAGCGAGGATGTGGCAGCCAATTTCAGTCTAGTGATAGCAGAGTCTATGCATTGACCCAACAGGATGCATAAGCCACTCCTGATGTTGTTATGAGTATGATATCTATCCTTGGTAGGCCTGCTAGATTATTGATTGATCCTGGTGCAACCAATTCTTTTGCATCTAGTAGTTATATGAAATCTATTAATGTTAGTGCTAGTCCTTTGATGCATGCTATTGTTGTTAATGTTCCTACTGGAGATAGAGTTATTATCAGGACAATCTATCGAAGTTGTGTGATTAATATTGCTGATAGAGAATTTGAAGTTGATTTATTGCCTTTAAATATGATAGATTTTGATTTAATTTTGGGGATGCATTAGTTATCTGCATATCATGCTTGCGTGTAAGAAACCACCTTGGATGATGCCCAGAGGGTGATCTTCCAAACACCCAAGTCTAGAGTGACTTGTATAAAAAAAAAGAGACAACAACCAATCACAGCAAGAAAGAAAAGAACACAAGCAATTTGTTGACGAGGTTCGACAATATGCCTACGTCCCCGTGAGCTCCTCCGAGCTCTCTGCACTATCTTATCAATGGTGTTCTTTACAATTAGCAACACCTCTCTAAGAACTCACAGGTTCTTGAAGAATAAAAGAAGAAGAAGTAAAAAGAAAGTGATAAGAACTAACCCTAGAATTTTCCCAAGAAAATTCCCCTTACAAGCTCTTGAATCCCCTTTCTATTCTACTCTCTCTTTCTAAACAACCATCCTTTACAATGAGTCTATTTTATTTTGTGTCTTTGCACTCTTACAATTGATCTCACTTTCAATCACAAGTTATCACAAGTTATGTTATGACTTTTGAAGCTAGGTGACCCTTTATATAATGCACCAACTTCTTGTCCAATCTTGAGGGTTAATATCCACCCTTAGATCTTGAGGAACAATCAACCATAGCCCTTCATCAATCCTTTGAAAAGTTGTGCATTTTAAACATGCCTCACGCATCGTTTGAATTGCTGAATCAGTGTGCATTAGTGTGCCTTCAAGCCGCGGCCCAGAACAGGGTAGGCCGCGGTATGAAGCAGGGCTGAACATCCTCCACTTGCATCCATTCTGGGCATCGAGGCCTAGGGGAGGCTGAGCTGCAGTGCACACCTCCTCCAGGACTCCTCCCTTGCTAGGCGCTGCACCCTGGAAGATGTGGGCCGTGACGCACATTGGTGTGCATTTGATGCTGATTTTTCCTTGTTTAAACCTTAGAAAAATACCAACAATCTCTACCTTTGTCTAAGCGTTTAAACCTGAACCCATTGTGCAGAGAACTCAGTATCCAAACTCATCTTGAGTCACCATATCAACCGACTCCAATCCTAAGAAGTCCAAGGAAATGATTGAACTTGCTTGGAGGTAGAACTTTGGTGCCTAAATCAGCAGGATTTTCTTCCGTGGCTACCTTGTCCATATGGATGCATCATTTCATAACATTTTCCCAAACGAAATGGTATCGAACATCCATATGCTTTGTCCTCTCATGGAACACTAGATTCTTACACAAATGCGATGCACTTTGTCTATCCGAATACACCACAACCTGCTCCTCTAGTACCTTCAACTCTTTCAGCAACCCTTTGCACCACATAGCCTCCTTGATGGCTTCCGTAGCCGTTATGTACTCAGCCTCGGTTGTTGAGAGTGCTACCACAGGCTGCAACTGAGCCTTCCAACTTACACAAGATTCGTTTAAGTTGAAGAAGTAGGAGGTAATCGATCTTCTTTTATCCCGATCAGCTCCATAGTCTGAATCCACATAACCTTCAAGACAGATAGACTTACCCCTATTCTCATTAACCAGCCCTACTTCTGGGCTTCCCTTCAAGTATCTCAGCAACCACTTCATCTCAAGCCAATGCTCATTTTTAGGATTACTCATAAACCTACTGAGAACACTCATTGCATGAGCAATGTCAGGTCTAGTGCTTACTATCATAAGCATGACTGAACCAACTGCACTAGAGTAGGGGACCTTTTCCATTTCCTTATTCTCCTCATCCGATCTTAGACATTGATCGGTGGAGAACTTGAAATGACCAGCAAGGGGAACCTTCACTGGTTTGCTATCTTCCATAGAGAACTTAGATATCATCTTCTCTAGGTAGGAAGTTTGAGAGATCTTTAATCTGTTTCTCTCATTTTCTTGGATGATACACATCTCAAGGATCTTCTATGCATGGCCAAGAGCCTTCATCTCAAACTCCTCATTGAGTTGAGCCTTCAATTTTCCTATCCTCTCCATGCTACTCCCAACCAGCAACATATTATCAACATAGATGAGGATGATCACCACTTTCTCTACCTTGTGCCCCTTATAGTATAAGCACGAATCATAGTAGCTCCTCATGAAACCCAAGCTAGTTACAAAGGAATCCAACATATTGTTCCATTATCGAGGTGATTGCTTCAGGACATAGAGAGATTTCTTCAATTTGCACACCAACTCTCCCTGCCTTCTTTCCTTATAGCCTTCGGGTTGCCTCATATAGATGGTCACATCAAGCTCTCCATGCAAGAATGCTGTCTTCACATCTATTGCTCGATGTCCCAATCAAATTGGACCACCATTGCCAATACTATCCGTATCGTCTTATATTTCACAACCGGTGAGAATATTTCGATGAAATCTATGCCTTCTCTTTGTGTGACCCCTTTGCCACCAGCCTAGCTTTATACTGGACTTTATCCCCTGGAGTGTTTCCTTCTTTGATCTTGTAGATCCACCTATAATCGACAACTTTTTATTTTTCTGGTTTGGGCACCAATTTCTAAGAGTTGTTCTTTCTCAAAGAATTCATTTCTTCCTCCATAGCTAGCTGCCACTTTGGCAGTTCCTTATATTCCATAGCGTCCATGTAAGTTTTTGGTTCTACCTCTCTTTCTATCCAAGGAGCTGTTATATTAGCATCTACAAACCCATATCTCCAAGGTGGTCTGACCACCCTCCTTTCCTGGTCCCTTGTGAGCTGGTTGGTAGTCATTCTGACTTACTGCATCAACCTCTTCTAGTTCAGCCTCCTCTTGAGTATCCTGAGCATGGCCTTCATTAATGGGCTCTACCTGGTCCGAACCCTCTTGCCTTCCTTGCTCTACCTGAACTGAATTTTTCATGATGCGATGTTCCACAAATTCCGGACTAGTTTGCTCACTAGCCCCTGCAGGGTTAGTTTTCTCCAAATAGAGAAATAACAATTCATTGAAAATAACATCCCTACTTATTACGAGTTTCATTCCTTTTGGTTCTAAGTACCACAACCTATACCCCTTAACCTCATCACCATACCCTAGAAATACACATTTTCTAGACCTTGGGTTAAGTTTATCATCCTTTTGATGTGCAAATGCAGTACACCTAAAAGTCCTAAGGTTGCTCAACTCAGGGGGTTTCCCACTTTACATCTCCATGGGAGTCTTGAGCTCTAAAGTTCTAGAGGGTGATCTATTTACCAAGTATGCAGCAGTAGACACAGCTTATCCCTAAAAATATTTTGGTAAACTGGACCCAATTAACATGCACCTAAGCTTTTCCATAAGGGTTCTATTATCCTCTCAGCAACTCCACTTTGCTGAGGGGTTTTCACAACCGTTCTATATCTTAGAGTCCCATTTAACCTACAGAATTGATCAAGTTCCTTGTTAAAACATTCTAAGCATTTATCGGTTCTTAACACCTTAACTACCCTGCTCGTTTGAGTCTCTACCAGTTTTTTCCACACCACTAACTTATTCAAAGCATCTGATTTATTTCTAACCAAATAAACCCAAACCTTTCTTGAATAATCATCAATTAAAGACAGAAAGTAAAAGTTACCTCCCTGTGTTGGTGTCCTTACTAGTCCCCAAAAGTTCGAAGGAATGTAGTCAAGAATGTCTTTAGACTTGTGCACTCCGGTGTTGAAGCTGACTCGATGTTGCTGCCTAAGAACACAGCTCTTGCAGAAATTGAGTTTCTCTACTTTGTCACCATCAAGTAATCCATTCTTGCTGAGAACTTGTAGGCCTTTTTCGTTCATATGTCCAAAGCGAGTGTGCCAAAGGGTTGCCTTCTCCATCTCAGCCATCAAGCTTACTGCTTGATCCTTGATGTCCATATCTCCGATCATCTCATAGAGACCATCCTTTATTGCTGCTTTGATCACTATCAAAGATCCCTTGGTTACCTTGATCTTTCCTCCTTCTGCTTTATATGTGTACCTCACGGAATCCAGCTGCCCCAATTAGATCAAATTCCTTTTCACATCCAAAAGATACCTCATATTCCTCAGCAGCCTTGTCATTCCATCAAACATCCTCAACTGGATATCTCCAATGCCTCTCACTTGGTAAGAAGTTTCATTCTCTAGGAAAACCCTTTCATCATTGGTTTCCTTGAAATTCTTGAACCAATCTTGGTGAGAGCACATGTGATGAGTGCACCCGGTATCCAAGATCCATTTTCCGCTGCCTTCTTGCCCCCTGCTCACACTTGAGCACACAACAAGAACACTATCATCTTACTATTCTGTCTTGGCAACCAAAGCCTCTCCATTATTGGTATGGCTTCTTCCCTAATCCCTCATATTCTTCTTGTAATCTTTCTTGAAGTGACCCTCCTTGTGGCAGTAGTAACATCTCTTCCCTCCAAATCTCAGTTTGGAATACACTCTCCCATGGCTTTCTCCTCTACTTCTGTCCCGATAGTAACCATATCTGTTGTTGTTCGCTCTCCCATGGTTCTCTCCTCTACCTCTGTCCTGGTAGTAGCCATGTATGTTACTATGCACTCTCCTATGGCTCTCTCCTTTACCTCTGTCTTGGTAGTAGCCATGTATGTTGCTATGCATTCTCCCATGGTTCTCTTTTCTACCTCTGTCCCGGTAGTAACCATGGATGTTGCTGCCATACCGAGTTGCTGGCCTTATTCTAATGAACAGCCTTTCTCCACTTGATGCACTCCTCATCTTGGCATCAAGATCATCTCGCAACTCTTTATTATGATCAAATTTAAAAACAAAGATTTGTTTACAAAGATACCTCTTATTAGGAAGAGTCTTGGCAAGAAACAACTCATCTAGTTTCTTCCATATGACAGCTGGATCTTCCAAGTCTCTGTACTCTCTTATGACATTATCCGACATGTGCAAGAAGATAGTGCTGTATGCCATTTTCTTCATCTCATTCCGCTGAACCTCTGTGGTACTTGTTGGAAAAACATCATCTTCTCCAATCGCCAAGTCCACTTTCTATTGCAAAAGAACAACCTTGATCTTCCGCTTCCAAAGGGCAAAATCTCTCTTTCCATCAAACTTCTCAACCATGAAGTTTGAATCCATCTTGCGGAGAGAATCCCAGATTTATGCAGCACCCACAATTGCTCTCCAATTTTTTCTAAATCTCAAGAACACAATCGAAGATTGATCTCAATACCGTTCTTGAATCACCCTCAAGAACACGATCCGATCTTGATCTTTACTCCGTTCTTGAATCACCCAAGAAGTTGATCTTTGATTCTTGGAGCCTTGACTTCGATACCTTTTGTTCTTGCTTCGATACCTAGCTATGCAAGCTCTGATACCACTATTGGGAAACCACCTTGGATGATGCTCAGGATGTGATCTTCCAAACACCCAAGTCTAGAGTGACTTGTATAAAGAAAAGAGACAACAACCAATCAAAGCAAGAAAGAAAAGAACACAAGTAATTTGTTGACGAGGTTCGGCAATATGCCTACATCCCCATGAGCTCCTCCGAGCTCTCTGCACTATCTTATCAATGAAGTTCTTTACAATCAGCAACACCTCTCCGAGAACTCACAGGTTCTTGAAGAACAAAAGAAGAAGAAGTAAAAAGAAAGTGATAAGAACTAACTCTGGAATTTTCCTAAGAAAATTTCCCTTACAAGCCCTTGAATCCCCTTTCTATTCTACTCTCTCTTTCTAAACAACCAGCTTTTACAACGAGTCTCTCTTGTTTTGTGTCTTTGCACTCTTACAATTGATCTCACTTTCAATCACAAGTTATGTTATGACTTTTGAAGCTAGGTGACCCTTTATATAATGCACCAACTTCTTGTCCAATCTTGAGGGTTAATATCCACCCTTAGATCTTGAGGAAAAACCAACCATAGCCCTTCATCAATCCTTTGAAAAGTTGTGCGTTTTAAACATGCCTCAAGCACCCTTTGAATTGCTGAATCAGTGTGCATTAGTGTGCCTTCAAGCCGTGACCCAGAACAGGGCAGGCCGCGGCCTGAAGCAGGGCTGAACATCCTCCACTTGCATCCATTCTAGGTGCCACGGCTTGGGGGAGGCTGAGCAGCGGTGCACACCTCCTCCAGGACTCCTCCCTTGCTCGGCACTGCACCTTGGAAAATCTGGGCCGCGGCGCACACTATGCTGATTTTTCCTTGTTTAAACCTTAGACAAATACCAACAGCTTGAATAGATTGATTTAGGAAAAATGTGGTGTTCAAGATACCTGGACAAGAGGAATTTAATTTTCAGGGAGAACGTAAAATACTTGCTAATTGTCTTATTTCTGCCTTAACTGCTAGTAAATGGTTAAGGAAGGGTTGTGAGGGGTATTTGGCATATGTGGTAGATTCTAGCAAAGAGAATAGGAAGTTAGAAGAAATCTTGGTAGTAAAAGATTTTTTTGATGCTTTCCCTGAAGAGTTGACTGAGCTGCCTCCTAATAAGGAGATTGAGTTTTCTATTGAGGTAATTCCAGGATCAGCACCCATATCCATAGCACCCTATAGAATGGCACCAGCTGAATTGAGAGAGTTGAAAGTTTAACTTCAGGAGTTGCTTGATAAACAGTTTATCCAACTTAGTATGTCACCCTAGGGAGCCCCTGTGTTGTTTGTTAAGAAGAAGAACGGGATAATGAGGTTGTGTATTGATTATAGACAATTGAATAAGATCACCATTAAGAATAGATATCCTTTTCCCAGGATAAATGATTTATTCAAGCAGTTATAGGGAACTAGAGTGTTTTCTAAGATAGACCTGATATCAGGTTATTATCAATTGAGGATAAAGGAGGAGGACATGCCTAAGACTGCTTTTAGGGCACTGATGAGAGTCATAAAATGCATCTAAACAATACTTAATTGTTAACACTTTAGGGTTAATCTCGGTCGTAATCGCACTTTTACATGTTGATAACTCTAAAGTGTTATTCATAAATCATTGACTTAATTCGATGCATTTTCAGGTGCTTTGAGTACAAAAGAGATGATAAAGCGATCCATGTTTAAAGCGCCAAAAGATCTTGGGTGTCGGTGCTCGTTTTTGTCCAAGGTTTAGACGTGTCCAAACATGATTCAAAGATGGTTAAAGTCTAAACCAAGGCTGGATTAATAAAGTACATTAAGTTAAAAGACTGCACACAAGTGTGTGCATCACTTTGGAGCAAGTTAAGGGTAGGCACACTAGTGTGTGCACTTCTACATACAAGCTGAAGGAGTTTCACTGAATTGCCAGAATTTCCTGTACAGATCAATCATCTTTGCAGATTAAACTGTATTGATGTAGGAAGAACCAGGAGATGAGCCATATATTCTTAGAAATATCCGGAAGTCTATTTTTTGGAGAATTTTACGGTTCGTAAAAAGGATTTTTCTAGAGAAAGTTATAGCAGTTTTAGTAGAAACAGTTCAGGCCAGCACAGCAGACCCAGGCGCACAGCACGGCCCACTCGCCTCTTGACCGGATTAGGGCGAGAAAATGACATTCTCCAAGACCAAAACACCCCCCTCATGCTCTATACATATATCTTTATAGAGTGTGTAGCTGGGAATTGAAGAGAGAAAGCAAGGAAAAGAGAAAAAAGAGAGAAAGCAAGGAAGAGAGAAAAAAGAGAGGATCCAAGGGATCCAAATCCAGCATTCTTCCATTTTCTTTCTAAGTTTTCTTTGGCTGCAAATCAAGGGGAGAACATCCATATTGTTCATCCACCTTGAACTTCATGGCCAAATCAAGGGGAGAGCATCCTTATTGCTGTTCCACCTTGATTTTCATGGCCAACTAGTCTTCACACAAGGGAAAAGGATGAATCCTTAGGGATTTATTGTTCCTTATTTCCTGTTCTTGATTCAGTTGTACGGATTTAATGTTGAATATTGTTTTATAAATTATTCATTAATTAAGTAAGAAGGATTTGAGTTCATGTGATAGATGCACTTTTTATTCTTCTTCTTTTAGATTCTCTTAATCCGGTGATTGCATCCTTCTCCTCATTTGAGGTTGTTTGGATGTGATTGATTCCGATAGATTTATTTTATTGATTGTCCATTACTGCGATATTGTCTTTTAAGATATATTGTTGTTTCTTGATAATCTTTAAGATCGGTCATGTGTGCTTGAACCGAAATCAATGAATAATTTGTAGCAATTATATTAGAGTTATAAATGTGCTTGATTGAATATATTCTGATTGCTTGTTTGGGATGTGAAACTTGCAATCGAGATAAAATCAATTGAAGCAAGAGTGGAAATAGGGAACGAACCTAAGGAGGATTCCCGGAACCTTGTTATTTCTTATTTATATTTCATTTACATTCACACAATTTTTCTTACATTATCTCATTATTAAAACCCAAAAATCTTTCGTTTGACTTTTATCGTTCGTTTTAAGGTTTACACATTTTCCTTTGTACTTAACTTGTTTCCCTGTGGAATCGACACCCCAAAGTTGTACTACAACTACCGTGTTATACTTTGGGCGTAATCAGGCACGTTATGGCCATCATGAGTTCTTGGTGATTCCATTTGGGTTGACTAATGCTCCTATAGCATTTATGGACCTTATGAATCTGGTATTTAAACCATTCTTGGACAGATTTGTGATTGTGTTCATTGATGATATTTTGGTATATTCCAATAATGAAAATGAGCATATGCAACATTTGGAGATAGTGTTGGAAATTTTGAGGAAAGATAAATTATATGCGAAGTTCTCTAAGTGTGAGTTTTGGTTGAGCGAAATATCTTTCTTGGGGCATGTTGTGTCGGGAGAGGGGATAGCAGTTGACCCACAAAAAGTAAAAGCAGTGTCGAATTGGGAAAAACCCACAAGTGTAACTGAAATTAGAAGTGTTATGGGGTTGGCTGGTTATTATAGGAGATTTATTCAAAAAAATTCTATGATCGCTGGACCTTTAACTAAATTGACCAGGAAGGACGTGAAATTTAGGTGGTCAGAGGAATGTGAGAGGAGTTTCCAGCTGTTGAAAAAAAAACTGACTACTGCCCCGATATTAGTGCTTCTTTTTGGTAATGAAGGATTTGTGGTATATAGTAATGCGTCACATCAAGGGTTGGGATGTGTGTTGATGCAATATGGGAGAGTTATAACTTATGCATCTAGGCAACTGAAGAACCATGAGAGGAATTACCCGACCCATGATTTAGAATTGGCTGCCATAGTTTTTGCTTTAAAGGTTTGGAGACATCATCTATATGGAGCTAGCTGTGAAATTTTTACTGATCATAAAAGTTTGACGTATTTACGGACCCAGAAGGATTTGAATTTGAGGCAGAAGAGGTGGATAGAGTTGATTTGTGATTATGACTATACGATTCACTATCATCTAGGAAAGGCTAATGTAGTAGCTGATGCATTGAGTAGAAATGCTACAGGGAGATTACCTACTATTGGGAGTCATAACACTAGTTTGATGAGAGAATTAAGAAGCATGAGGATGTAGTTGAGTGTCGATAATAGAGGAGTATTGATGGCAAATATGGTGATAAAATCTCCTATTATTGATCGTTTATTACAGATGCAGGGTAGAGATGAGGGGATAGAGAATATCAGGCGGGAAATGTTGAGTGGGAAGCCAACCGAGTTTAGAATTAGAGAAGATGGTATGGTGGCATTGAAGCATAGAGTTTGTGTTCCCAATGATGTGGAAATGAGAAAGGAGATACTAAGGGAGGCTCATGATTCTGTATATTCCATGCACCCAGGTAATAATAAGATATACAGGGGGTTGAGACAGAATTATTGGTGGTCAGGGATGGAGAAGGATGTAGTAGAATATATTTCTAGATGTTTGACTTGTCAACAGGTGAAGTATAAGAATAGACATCCAACAAGTTTATTACAACCTCTTTCAGTACCTGAGTGGCCATGGGAAAATTAGAGTATGGATTTTGTCTCTGGTTTTTCCCGTACCCATAAGGGACATGACGCCGTGTGGGTTATAGTGAATAGACTTTCTAAGTCTTCACATTTTCTTCTTATTAAAACTATCTGGAGTCCAGAAAAGTTGGCTGAGTTGTATGTAGTAGAGATAGTAAAATTACATGGAGTACCCTTGAGTATCGTATCAGATAGAGATTCTAGATTTACCTCTAGATTTTGGAGGTATTTCCAAGAAGTTATGGGTACGCAATTGCAGTTTAGTACAACTTTTTATCCACAAATTGATGGGTAGACAGAGAGAATAATCAGAATACTAGAAGATATGCTGAGAGCAAGTGTATTGAGTTTCTCAGTAAGCTGGGATGCTTATATGCCTTTGATCGAGTTTGCATACAATAATCAGTATCAAACTAGTATTGGGATGACACTCTTCGAGACTTTATATGGTAGAAGGTATAGAACTCCAGTATGCTGTGAAGAAGTTAGAGAGAGAAAGATATATGGCTCAGAAATGATAGACTTGACTACTGAGAGGATCAAACTGGTTAGGGAGAACCTCAGAGCAGCCCAGAACATACATAAGGGATATGCTGATAAAAAAAGAAGACCTCTCGAGTTCCAAGTTGGTGATTGGGTATTTTTGAAGATATCTCCGTGGAAGGGAGTGTTGAGATCTAAAAAGAAGGGAAAGTTGAGCTTGAGATTTGTGGGGCTATATGAGGTGATCGAGAGAATTGAACCAGTAGCATATCGTTTGGATTTGCATCCAGAATTAAAGCAATTACATAATGTATTTCATGTGTCACTGTTGAGAAAGTACTTACATGATGAATCCCATAGTATCTAAAATCAGGCGATAGAATTTCAAGAAGATTTGACTTTTATGCAAGTACCGGTCATAATCCTAGACAGAAAGGAACAAGTATTGCGCAATAAAGTCATTCATTTGATTCAAGTATTATGGCGGAATAAAGATGTCGAAGAAGTCACGTGGAAGCATGAAGCAAGAATGAGAAAGGATTACCCCAAACTCTTTTCTTGATTTTAGGTAAGAAAATTTCGGAGACGAAATTTTTGTAAGGTGGGTAGAATTATAATACCCGTATTTGTAAAGTAAGGGTAAAGAAGTACTTTAATAAATATGACATAGAGTTAAAATAATATATATATATTTAATTTCGAAAATTCAAATTTTTATAAAACAATTAAAAAGATTAGACGTCTAGAACGTCCAGAAGAAAAGAGAAGCAAAAAGAAAAAAAAATCAAACAAAACGTAGCAGCAGGTGGCAGCATCTGCTGCCAAGTTAATTTGTGAAGGGTGCATGCCTTCCACATAGCCAAAACATGGAGGCTTTGTGGGTATTAAAATGCTGAGAAGGCTTTTGCCTTTGGCTGCCAACGATTTCAAATATATATATATATATATATACCAAATTCATTTAATTTCCTTCAAATTACTCGATTTCTTTAAATACTTGGGGGCCCAAAGAAAAGTTAGAAGAGCAAAATTTTGAAGGGGTTTACAGGAGAATTTTATAGAGAGTCGCGAGAAGCTATCAGAAAAACATAAGGTAATAATGTAATGTTTATTTTTGAATTTTTAGCATTAATGAAATTTCTCAGAATTCAAAGTGAGAATTTTCAAAGGGTGTGATTTATGAAGAATTGAAGAATAAATCAGAAATTTAATATAAATATTATGTCAGGTGTTGACGATTAACAACCGGAGAAAATTACTAAGAGGAACAGGAAAGGCAAGGAGGTGATCCATGGGTAGCTTTAAGTGCTACGTGGTGAGTTAGATTTACTTTAAGTAATCTAAATAAAAATCAAATATCAAGTAATAATATTAAAATAAATTATTAGCTTATGCTTTGATGGTAGATAAAAATTAAATTGATAGGTATGATATGAATATTGGACACGTAGAAAATTATTATGTGAAAAAAATATTATTAGAATAATGAGTTGATTTAATAATGATGGTGATAAATAAATTATTGACGAGTTTTAGTTAATAAATTGATGTGATATATGAGGAGAAGAAAATTGTGAAATTTATCAAGCAGAAAGTTGAGGAAAGACCAGATAGTTAATTTAAATATTTTGAATTCATGTGGTTTTTATATTACTGTTCATATGCATATTTCATATTACTGTTCATATGCATATTTCATATCATTGTTCATATGCATATGCATTAAATAAGAGAACCGAAAGAACCGGGAAGGAGCCGGTCTAATTGAAAAACCGTGACAGCTGGTATATGCTGAAAATAAAAGAGATACTGTGACAGTCGGTATATGCTGAAAATAAAAGGGACACCGTGACAGCTGGTATATGCTAGAAATAAATATCGTGACAGCCGGTATATGCTGGAAATAAAAGAACTGGGAGGGGGCTGGTCTAAGATAATAAAAACATGTCGACATTTGGGAAGACGTTCCCATAATAATAATTCATGCATTGCATCTGTTTTGCATGTTGATATTTTTACTAAATGTTGTTGATGTTATGCATGTATTTGTAGATAAATGAGTCTCACAAAGAGAGACAGTAACAGTGATGAAAAGACATAAATATATGATATGATAGGAATTATTTAAATGTTAGACAAATAGTTTGGTGGGTTGAGAGTAAGACAAAATCATTTTCTGTAAACCACGTACGTGTCAATATCCTCAGACAAATGAAAAAATGAAATATAAAAATTTTATTTATAAATATTCATGCATCTTACATTGTATATTATGTTTAAATTATTATCAGATTGATGTACTTTCCCTGAGGGTTGAAGGTTACAGTAAAAATTTCTGTTAGTTTTATTTTTATTGTTGCATATATGTGTCGTATTAAGATTTTCAAAATGTGATGATACCATCTCGAGGGTGACCAACCCGGGATGGATCAGAGAGGCTCTCCTTTCTCTTTAAAACACCCTACTTTCTTCCTTCTTCCATCGTTCAGCCGTCAGCTGGTGGCTGTTATGGCCGGCTAGTATGGCCATCATCCACCTCCGGATGGTACCCCGCCACTTCCAATCTCCTCATCTGCTCCTGCCCCGCCACCAACCGTTCTACCAACTGCTGTTTCTCCTTCTTCTACCATCCTAAACACTTTAGTTGCAAACACTAACCCTATAGCCTCAAACTCGAACCTTTCTTCCCCAAACACTCCCCCACTCTCCTTTGTTGTGATCATTGCTGGTTCTACAGTACCGTTCCATTCAAACTCGATGTTGTATCATCAGGTGTCCGTAAAAAAGCCTCTCCCTGATCTGTCTTTATCATCAAAACCATACAAGATCAATGGAGAACCTGCTATCTCGTTATCGGCTCTGAAGTTTACGAAAGCAGCAAAACCTTTCCATCATGCTATGGTATTGAAATTTTATGTAGGCTTACCGCCAATGAATCTGATCCATGATCATATTTTATCTTCGAATCTAAAACAGAATTTTGTCGTTTGTGTCCTGGACAAACAACATGTATTGGTTAGGCTTTAATCGAATGAGGATTTGCTTATTGCTTGGGCTCATCCAAATCGTAAGGTTCAAAAATCCCTGTACAAGCTCTTTAAATGGACTCCAGAATTCTCAGCGAGAACGGAGACGACAATGGCTACCGTGGGGATCCGTCTTTCACGTTTGCATCTCCCTTATTTTCATCTTTCGATTTTAAAATGTATTGCCTCATCTTTTTCTTTTTTTTAAGGTTGATGATCGGACGTTTACACTTGAGCGTCCGAGTAGTGCCCAGATTTGCGTTGAAATCGATCTAACGCAACCTAAGCCGAGAAGGATCTAGTTAGGTCTAAACCGTGACGAAGGTTTTTGGCAAACTATTATCTATGAGGGTTATTTGGATTTCTGCAGTAAGTGTTGCTTGTAGGGTCATAGCGATCTTGATTGTAGGAAAAAGAAGACGGCTGAGGCTGGTGGTCTGGTGGCGGCTCAGGGATGATATCTTCATTTGCTCTAGGTTCGGGCACTATAACTCAGGCCCAACATCAGAATAATTAAGTTTAACCCAATAAAGAGCCGAACCGTGGATCCAAACGTCAGGAGGTCGTATCCTTTGCCACTTTGGATGAGCCCTCAGGCCTAACAGGCCCCTCTTCTAGTGTGGGGGTGGCTGTTCTAGGTCTCATTTTTGTGGCCCAAGCCAAGATGTCAGGGCTAGGATCATATTTTGTGACCAGTGGTCCGATAGCCCCTAGCTAAACTCCTCAAGTTGGGCCTAGTATCCTGTATGGACCCGCCGAAACTAATGAAGCCCTGTCAGCTGCACAGACATCCAAGCGGTTCCTTGAATAAGGCTGCACTAGGTGCGTCCAAGCAGGACAATGTGGTAATTGGGCTGAACTCAGAAGGTTATGGGTCGGTGACTGGTTCAAAGGGCAAGGATGACTCTACGCGTGCGGTCATTTAGATTCTGGGTCATTTTATGACCAAGGAATAAGATGCTCTAGGTCTGGAGAGTCAATATTTGAGTGTGCATCATGGGCTTGATTCAGTCATGCCCGAAAGCCTTACTCAAAATGGGACTGTTATGCAGGTTGGGCCTTCTACTAAGCAAATACATCATTCTGGGTCTAGTGACTTGGCTGGAGCAAAGGAAACTGAAATAGAAAGGCCCGTATGTATGGACAGTGCGTAGTGGGTCGGGTGTGGATACAATGCGTACTGATTCAACTAAAAGGCTAGGCTCACCTTCCAGGCCTATCTGGGTGCTAGAAGTGACGTTAAGTCAGGCCGCATTCGTTATAGTGCTTGGGTTGCAGTAGGCCAGTGACGTCCCAGGGCTGGTTGGAACATAAGAGATGTAGGGGGTGCAGATAAAGTAGGTCTTCTAAGCAAGATGATTCGTGAAAACAATGCGCCTATCTGGGTGCTAGAAGTGACGTTAAGTCAGGCCGCATTGGTTATAGTGCTTGGGTTGCAGTAGGTCAGTGACGTCCCAGGGCTGGTTGGAACATAAGAGATGTAGGGGGTGCAGATAAAGTAGGTCTTCTACGCAAGATGATTCGTGAAAATAATGCTTCACTAGTGGTGATACTAGAACCAAAGCATGATGGTAATAGTTTGCCTAGTTTTGCTAAGAAGTTTAAATTTCTGAATTTTTTGCATGGTAATCCAAGTAATACACATATTTGGATTACGTGGAATAATGATGTTCTTATAGAGCCTTTACAGATTACTCGGCAGTCAATTTCTGTGAAGATTTCGTTGGTTGCTTACTTGGTTTTCTGTTATGCTTCTTTTGTTTATACCAAGAGTAGGTATATTTCTCAACAGGCTCTTTAGTCAACTATAACAAAATTTTCTTCCTCAATTGATGGTCCTTGGTTTGTCAGTGGGGACTTGAATGTGGTTTTTACTCTAGAGGAGAAGTGTAGTAGGGTCCCGATTGATTTACATGGTGCTCGTGAGTTTAAGGAATTCATTCATGGGAACAGATTAGTGGATCCAAGTTTTGAAGGAAGCTGGTTTACTTGGTGTAATGATTATCAGAGTGCAGCTAGGTGCTAGGCCAAACTTGACGGAATTTTACTCAATGATGTGTTCAGGTCTTCCTTCCCTCCTACAAAGGTATCTCATGTAGTTCGTTTATTTTCTGATCATGCCGCACTAATCTTTTCAGCTTTGTGTAGATCCAACAATCCCAAGCCATTCGGTTTTTTCAAAGCTTGGACTACTCACTCAAATTTTTAGGAGGCTACCTCCTCTTGGTGGAATGTTGCGTGCATTGGTCCTCTGTTAGTTGTTTTGCATAAAAAACTGAAGTTAGTGAGAACTCAGTTGAGGCATTGGAACTGGACTGTTTTTAGGGACATTCAGCATCGTATTGATAGAGCCTGAGATGTTGTTATTCAAGCAGAATTTGATCTTCAGGAAGACTATTCTAGTGATCTTGTCACGACTTTGAATTATGCAAAATCAGAGTTGGAGCTTTGGTTGAGCCGAGAGGAGTCATTGGCTTGGAATAAATCTGGGATCAAATGGTTGCAGGAAGGAGACAGGAATACAAAATATTTTCAGGCTTCTATCAAAGAACGTGTAATGCATCCTAAATTTAAACTTCGCCAAGGAGATGATTGGGTTATAGATGATGCAAAATTGGGTAATGCTGTAGTTTCTTATTTTTAGGAGTTGTTCATGGCAATTCCTACTTCATCTAATGGGACTGATTTACTTGAGTATATTCCTAACTGACAGAATGTATAATAGATCTTGTATATCTTTTTCTTGTTTTTTTCTTTACAAGGATGAATGGGTATATAACAGGGGAACACATCTATATTTGGTTATACATATATCATGGCTAAATTGACAGCTGACCCTATAATTGCGGGATTTGTATCCAAAACTCCCACCTATAATTTCTCTGAGGACAGCTCACGCCAACACTCCCCCTCAAGTTGGTGCATATAGATCTCTAATGCCCAACTTGCCGAGTGAGTTGTAGAAGCTCTTGCTGCATACAGCTTTTGTAAGTATATCTGCCAACTAGTCTTCGGACTTAACAAACGGAAATTGAATTGTCTTGGCCTCAAGATTTTGTTTGATGAAGTGTCGATCTACTTCCACATGTTTGGTCCGATCATGCTGGACTGGATTATGAGAAATGTCAGTAGCAGCCTTGTTATCATAGAATAAGTCCATCTCACAGCTTGGGGCAAAGCCAATTTCGGTTAAAAGTCTTCGAAGCCAGAGAAGCTCACACAGACCCTTAGCCATCCCACGAAACTCGGCTTCAGCACTTGATAATGCTACCACCTTTTGCTTCTTACTTCTCCATGTAACCAGGTTCCCTCAAACAAATGTGAAATAGCCTGACGTGGATTTTTTATCTGAAATATTCCCTGCCCAGTCAGCATCTGTATAACCTTCAACCCTTAAGTGATTGTTTCTTGAGAACATGAGTCCTTTTCCAGGGGAGGACTTTAGGTATCGGAGAATTCGAATCATCGCATTCATATGATCTTCACTTGGACAATGCATGAATTGGCTTACTACACTCACTGCATAGGCAATGTCAGGCCATGTATGGGAGGGATAAATAAGTTTCCCAACCAATCTCTGGTACCTTCCTTTGTCTGTTGGCACTTGGTCTGGGTATTCTCCAAGCTTGTGATTTTGGATTATTGGTGTATCTACAGGCTTACAATCCAGTAATCCAACTTCTGACAATAAATCTATGATATATTTTCCTTGGGAAAGGAATATGCCTCGCTTAGACCTAGTGTTGTGAGTTTTAATTTACTCGCAAGCGCACGAGTCGTTTGCAATATAGTGTGTGCAAGTGCGAGGTCGAATCCTCAGGGAATTGCGTTGTGAAAATATATTTTTAATCTAAACTAACTTTATCTTAACCTAGTTCCGAATTGTGAATGATATTGCAAAACAAATTAAAACTAAATTAAATTGATTTAAAAACTAATAAAAAGCACTAAGGTTTCCGAATCCACCCCACCGAAGTTAAGCATACATGTTCTAAAAATATAGCCTATCAAAACATTCAATGAATCCAACTATAAGACAAAAAACAAAGAATATCCTAACTAAACCAAAAGCACCCGATGTATCCGCTATTAACAAATCACAAAGGGAATCCAATTTAATCGAAAAGCATTCAATGTATCCATCAGATGAAACACAAAGAAAATCCAACAGAAAATTTAAACTCAATCAATTATAAGATTAACTCAAATAATTGACAGAACATTTATACTAAAAATTGTTAGATTTGTACAAGCAAATCTGAACTACTACGCCAAACAACGGCGGGGCTTCATCTTCAACCTTAGCTGAAGAGTCTAGCCACTCATAACTATGAAACTATAATTCATAATAAAAGTGCTAAACATTTAAATTAAAACAACTGAATATAAAGAAATAAATAAACAACTTTACATGGGAGAAATTCCACTCGCTGACGGGCGGCGCTTCCCCTCGTGGTAGCAATGCCTTCGGGATCCACCAGAATGCTGGCGGACGTCCATTGGTAAACACCAAAGTGGCTCAAGAATTGTACATTGAATTATGAAGTCAGGTGGTGTTTATATAGGGGAAGTCATGGAGCACTGTAGGTTTCAGATTCGATGTGGGATACTGGCCCGAGTGCGCTCGATCGCAGAATGGTGCGATCGATCGCATGTGCGCTCGATCGCATGTTTGTTACGATCGATCGCAGATGCACTGAACAGCAACTATTTCGATGTGGGATGTTGACCTTGCGCTCGTTCATAGGCAGGTGCGTTCGAGCACAGGTGCGCTCGATCGCATATCTCGTGCGATCGAGTGCAATGTCTCCAGAAGCTTCAAATCTCCTGAAATGCTTCATTTTCTCCACAAACCTGTAAAAATACACAAAACACAAGAAAAACGTAAAATAAAGTAAAATACTACTAACTAAGAGCATAACAAATATAAGTTAAGGGTCTAAAATATGCAATATTTAAGACTCATCAAATACCCCCAAACTTATATTTTGCTAGTCTCTTAGCAAAACAAAATAAAAGACTCAATGAAAAACAAAGAACATAAAGATAAAGTCATCACTCATGGTATCCAAAAATTTAAGGAGCACACATCACCATGATATTCATTCATGAGCAAGCTTAAAAAGATAAACCCATCTTCGCAATGAATAGAAAAGTTAAAATCTAATTACTTACAAAAGGCAGGATAAGACATCACAAGCTTGAATCAGTGTAAGGTGAACTAGCATATAAAAATGAAGCTTCCAAGTAACTCTAATGTGTAAGGTCTCCATGTCTCAAGATTAACCGAATTTCCCATCAAAAATGAACGAAAAGGCATAGTTTTTATTTTATTTTATTTTATTTTTTATAAAGCACGGCTATGTTTAGTTCCTTTAAGCTTTTTAATTGACTCATGTAGCGAGTGTTAAGTCAATGACTCCCAAACCAGGTGGTTTTAGGGCATTAGGTGTACAGACACCCCTAAGGACTTACTAACTCGAGTAAAAAATGCTACAAAAATAAACCGGCCTTAATACTACCAAGCAAAATTCCACCTTTTGACGTGAACACTCACTGCTTACTGAGGCAAGAGGTCCAGTTACTCAGCAGAAAGTTTATTGATAATGAAATTTTTTCTTTTCTTTCTTTATGCCCAAGTGTTCATCCAACAAGTCATCCAGTTTCAGTTAAGATAAGAAAAAATACACATTAAAATCGCGTGTCATACCTCACATAATTTGTGCTAATGTGCTCGTGTTAGATTGGATCAAACATGTGAATTCTCAAATGCCTAAGGTAAGTAACTAAATTTTAAAAATTTATCACCAGATCATGTGTTCAAAATGTTAAACTCACCAATGACATCACATCACAGAAAATGTTTAGATCAACCAAAATTTCACGATAACATGAGCATGCATTTATCTCTATGGCGAAAAGACAACAAATTAGGACAAAGTGTGTGATGTGTCTCCCATACCCCTAAACTTAAATTACATATTGACCCCAATGTGTGACTAATATGGAAAGAGCTGACCTGAGATATGGAGAACTATCTGGACTGGTATGGCTCATAGCATACCCCCAAACTTGAACTGAAGTACGCTTTGTCCCTGAAAAATAAAAACTGGAAAACAAAAAATACTGGAAACAAACATTAATCATAAAAATGTGAAATAATAAATAAACAAAAGAAAAGATAAGCTGTGGGGTGCCTCCCATGAGCGCTAAGTTTAACGTCTTCAGCCAGACCCAATATTAGTAAACATGCCCAACTAAGTGCTCCACCATCTGATCAATAAATAGGAATGGAAAATGATCAGGCCTAGTGCCAGCATTCAATTTACGGTAGTCTAGACATTTTCTCCATCTTGACTGCACTCGAGTTGGAACCAACTCGTTGTCTTTATTTACTACCGTAAATTCAGCACGTTTGGGCACGACTGGAATCTGGCTCACCCACTTGCTATCAGAGATGGGATAAATGATCCCTGCCTCTAACAGCTTAATATCTTCCGCCCTCACAACCTCTTGCAAAGCAGGGTTGAGCCTTTTTTGTGGCTCCCTCGATGGCTTGGCATTCTCCTCCATCTGTAACGTGTGTATCACCAATGAGGGGTTGATTCCTTTGACATCCTCAATAGTCCAGCCTATAGCTTCCTTATGCTCTCTTAAGATGTCCAATAATTTCTCCTCTGGAGCATCACCCAAATCGAAAGGTATAATCACAGGCAAACTATCGGCTGAACCTAGGAACTTATACTTAATATTATCTGGTAAAGGCTTAAGTTCCTTCTTGGGGATTTCAGGTGCGGCGGTCTCCTCCTTCTCATTGTTTTCTTGAGGATCAGACTCCAAAATGACATTTACTTCATCGAGTAACTTATCTAAGCCCAAGTCTTCTCCAAAGTGAGCAAAGCATGCCTCCAAGGGATCCTCAATACGGGATTCATCCATAGTCTCCTCTGTCCTACTACTCTCCCGAGGAGTAGACTCCACAATAGTATTTGCTTGCTCAAGTAACTTATCTAAATCCAAATTCTCTTCAAACTGAGCAAAGCATGCCTCCATAATGTCCTCAGACTTCCTTTCTTTCTTGGGCACTTGTAGTCTCTCAGGGTAAGGCACTTTAGGTAAAAACGACCTAGAAAGATCCTTAATAATACGAGTGGCTGTAGATGGCTCAGCATCTCTCTTCTCATTGTTGTCACTCTCTTGCCCTTGGTGCATAGCAGGGTTCTTTTCCACTTGATTGTCCACTTGTCTCCTAGACAAGTACGGGACAGTTGATTGCACTTGTTCCTGCCAATGCATTGGAGTTGAAGAATTTCCCACCGCAAACTGTTCCTTTGGGTTAGGCTCAGATTGACTGGGGAACTCTCATTCCTCTCCTTCACCCACGTAACTTGCGATTTGATCAATTTGACTCTCTAGTGTGGCAATCGCTTGGGTGTTTTCTATTGTTGCACTCATCATTTCACTCATAGATTGGCTAGTCGTTTTCATGAAATCATTGAGAGCATCCTCCAATGACTGTGAAACCGACGCTGGCGCTTGAATGGGAGCTTGGTAAGCGGGTGATGGTGCTGGATAAGCTGAGTGACCATAATTTGGAATTGGTGGAGGAAATTCGGGAGTGTATTGATTGTGAGCATGGTAAGGGGCTCTTCCCTGATTCATTGGTTGGTTCTGCTCCCATGAAAAATTAGAGTGGTCCCACCACCCTGGATTGTATGATTCGGAGCAAGATCCATTTGATTGCCAACAACAGTCATTGAAAGCATTCATTTGTTCCATAGGATACTCGGCACTAGCCGGCATTGATGGGCAATTCTGTGCTAGATGCATGGGACTAGCACAGATGGAACAACTTTCAACGTTGAAAGTGTTGGCAGCATTGAGGGACAGGCCGGTCATTTTAATGAAATCCTTGATGGCGTCCTCTAAAGACTGTGAAACCGGCGCTGGAATCATCCACATGATTTTTTTTTAATCTTTTTTTTTTAAATTGATAACTAACTAGTAGAAAAATAAAATCAATTCAGACAAAAAATTTTCACAAACCAAACAAATCCCCGGCAACGGCGCCAAAAACTTGTTGTGAGTTTTAATTTACTCTCTAGCGCACGAGTCGTTTGCAATATAGTGTGTGCAAGTGCGAGGTCGAATCCTCAGGGAATTGCATTGTGAAAATATATTTTTAATCTAAACTAATTTTATCTTAACCTAGTTCCGAATTGTGAATGATATTGCAAAACAAATTAAAACTAAATTAAATTGATTTAAAAACTAATAAAAAGCACTAAGGTTTCCGAATCCACCCCACCGAAGTTAAGCCTACATGTTCTAAAAATATAGCTTATCAAAACATTCAATGAATCCAACTATAAGACAAAAAACAAAGAATATCCCAACTAAACCAAAAGCACCCGATGTATCCGCTCTTAACAAATCACAAAGGGAATCCAATTTAATTGAAAAGCATTCAATGTATCCATCAGATGAAACACAAAGAAAATCCAACAGACAATTTAAACTCAATCAATTATAAGATTAACTCAAATAATTGACAGAACATTTATACTAAAAATTGTCAGATTTGTACAAGCAAATCTGAACTACTACGCCAAACAACGGCGGGGCTTCATCTTCAACCTTAGCTGAAGAGTCTAGCCACTCATAACTATGAAACTATAATTCATAATAAAAGTGCTAAACATTTAAATTAAAACAACTGAATATAAAGAAATAAATAAATAACTTTACATGGGAGAAATTCCACTCGCTGACGGGCGGCGCTTCCCCTCGTGGTAGCAATGCCTTCGGGATCCACCAGAATGCTGGCGGACGTCCACTGGTAAACAGCAAAGTGGCTCAGGAATTGTACATTGAATTATGAAGTCAGGTGGTGTTTATATAGGGGAAGTCACAGAGCACTGCAGGTTTCAGATTCGATGTGGGATACTGGCCCGAGTGCGCTCGATCGCAGAATGGTGCGATCGATCGCATGTGCGCTCGATCGCATGTCTGTTACGATCGATCGCAGATGCACTGAACAGTAACTATTTCGATGTGGGATGTTGACCTTGCACTCGTTCATAGGCAGGTGCGCTCGAGCTCAGGTGCGCTCGATCGCATATCTCATGCGATCGAGCGCAATGTCTCCAGAAGCTTCAAATCTCCTGAAATGCTTCATTTTCTCCACAAACCTGTAAAAATACACAAAACACAAGAAAAACGTAAAATAAAGTAAAATACTACTAACTAAGAGCATAACAAATATAAGTTAAGGGTCTAAAATATGCAATATTTAATACTCATCACCTAGCAACTTCAATTCCCAGAAAATATTTGAGTCCTCCTAGATTTTTCATCTCAAATTCTGTCGCCAATTGCTCTTGAAGTCTTGCTATTTCTTCTGGATCATCTCCTGTAATGATCATATCGTTTACATAGACTATTAAAGCTATTATCTTACCCCGTTGACGCTTTAAGAATAACGTATGATCTGAGTTACTTTGTTGAAAACCACATCTTTCCCTCATTCCAGCAGATAGTTCAAATTCTAATTAAGGTACTGCTCTCCTCTGTTCTAATAGAGAGGCTAACTGCAGCACTTGGATACTTGATTTCGGAGCAACGGACCATATGACGTTTGAAGTAAATGATTTTTCTCAACACTCTCCTCCTTGGCGAACTAGCATTGCCAATGCTAATGGAGTCATCTCTTCGGTAACAGGGGCTGGGACTGTGATGTTGTCACCAGGTTGTGGTTCTGCTGCAGCTACTGCAGCCTTGCCTGTGCCTTCATCATTCCTCACTGCATCACGGTGCTTCAGAGCCTGAAGGTCGTGCCACCAATCGGGATACTCGTGTAGCTTGAAACAGGTCTCACGGGTATGGTTTGTATTCCTACAGTGAGAGCATTTAGTTCCATCGGGGCTGGCTCGAGATTTGGAGTTGGAACCGGATTTGCCACCAAGTAGAGAGAGAGACCCTGAGGGTGTTGGAGGATGCGAGCCATGTTTGAAGCTCTTGGACGCCAGAACCGCTCCTGGTGTATCATCTAGGCTACCAGTCGTCATCACCGCTTGACGAAGAGCTTCCCTACAGACGTGTGCATAGGCTTTCTCCACTGTTGGGAATGGTTTTATCTGCAGGACATCACTTCGGATATGGTCTAGGCGGTCATCGAGACCATCCAAGAACACATATACCCGATCTTCTTGAACTAGAGTATTGTAATGTTGAATATCGGTTGGGCCTTCCATCGGGTTTGGGCGGCGGAAGTCTATTTCACACCAGAGGCCTTGGAGATCATTGTAGAATTTTTCAAGAGAGCTGCCAGCCTGTTTGAGGTGGGTCACGCATCGCCGGAGATCATACACCTGGGAGGTGTCGCTGCCATCAAAATATGTAGTAGCAATTGCATCCCAGACCATCTTGGCTGTCGAAAAACGAATGAAGTTACTGATAAGGGAGGAGTCCATAGAATTAATCAACCAACCTTTAACAATAGCGTTGTCTGTGCGCCATCGTCTAAAGGTAGAGTCCGTCTGAGGAGGTTGAGGGAGATCGCCGTTTATGTACCCCAGTTTGTCTTTGCCCGAGATATACATCTCGACAACCTGGGACCAAAGAGCATAGTTGGTGCCATCAAACTTGATACCGATCGGTGCAGTAGCAGTGTCAGTGGTTTGGGTCGGGGCTGAAGCTTTATTCAAAACTTCGGTCATTTTTGTGGTCAACTCAGCCAGGATGGAGGAAGGCAGAGGTTCATCAATATGAGAGTCTGCATCGGCCATGGAGGAAGATGAGATGGTTCAAAAAATCGGGATGAGCAGCCAACAGGGGATTGGTGGCTCTGATACCATGACAGAATGTATAAAAGATCTAGTATATCTTTTTCTTTACAAGGATGAATGAGTATATAATAGGGGAACACACCTATATTTGGCTATACATATATCATGGCTAAATTGACAGCTGACCCTATAATTGCGGGATTTGTATCCAAAACTCCCACCTATAATTTCTCTGAGGACATCTCACGCCAACACTAACGTTATCTCGACATATCAAAATAACGTGCTCTGTGCTATTCCGGATGAAGATTAGATCAAGAGTGCCATGAAGAACTTAGATCCTAACAATGTCCTTGGAACAGACGGATTTAACGGTCATTTTTTCATGGCATTTTGGCCCATTATCATAGGCTATGTACTTTGATGATTTTTTCAAAGGCAGGTCTCTTCCCTAAGCCTTTACCATAACTAATCTGGTTCTCCTCCTGAAGGTGAACAATCCAAAGTTGCTGTCAGATTTGCGGCCTATAAGTCTCTGCACTTTCTTTTACAAGATTATTTCTCGCATTTTGGCTAACAGGCTAGCTATTCTCCATGGTTCTTTTATTTTTGAGGAACAGTGTGGGTTTGTCATCAATCATAGTATTTATGAGAATATTAACGTCGTCCATGAGATGATGCATTATCTTAACAAGAAAGTTATAGGTTATAATGCCATCTTTAAGATTGACATGTCAAAAGCGTACAATATGGTGGATTGGGAATTTTTTCTTAATGTGCTTCGCAAGCTGAGTTTTGCAGAAATATAGTGTGATTATATTTATAGATGTATTGCTAATGTCTGGTACGTTATTAGTCTAAATGGAGGTTAGCATGGTTATTTTCAGTCTTCCAGGGGCTAGAGGCAAAGAGATCCTCTTTCTCCATTGCTCTTCATTATTGTTGAGGAGGTTTTCCCTAGAAACTATTGTGATTGGCTTAGTAGAGGTCTTATTGGGCACTATGCAGTTTCAAGTCCAGTTTTTGGTATATCTCACTTGTTATATACAAAAGATATCTTCTTTTTTTTTTTATCTGTAAATAAACTTGTATTAGGAAATGCTATACAAAAGATCACTGGGCATACCCAGGAGATTTACAATGAGAGCATATACAAAAAAATCAAAAGAGGCTTACAAGAAGAGCCTAATGTCAGGATAAGTGGCATACACTATTCTATACACATTCGTTTTAATTTTCCTGGCTAAACTATAAGCTTGAGCAGGGGTACCCTCAAATTGCTTTGCATTTATGGCTAACCAGATGTAATGAACTGTGTTGGCTAGAGCTACTCTTTTTGCTTTTGCTGGGGGACTAGTACCCTTAGCTACCTTTTGAATCCATTTGACTGCACTTTTCAAGGTGTTCATCTCTCTTCTGCATCCTAACCAGTACCTGATGGAGGCCCATGTAGCTTTACTAATCCGACAGGAGAAGAAGAGGTGGTAAATGGATTCATCACACTCTCTACACAAAGGGCATAACTTGTCCTCTTCTGTCAACTGCAGTCTGTCTTTAGTAAGCAGTTTCCCTTTAATAGCCAGCCATAGGATGAAAGAGTGTTTTGGGGTGCTACTGTTATTCCATACTAGAGAAGCTCATCTGACCTTGTTTCCTTTCTGCCTCATGCTATTATAAACCTTTTTAATACTAATGTCATTCTGTTCTACCCACTCTAGAAGCATGTCTGAGGCCTGCTGGTGTAAACATTTTTAAAGATATCTTTCTTTTTTTGAATGGGAAAAAGGTGTTTGTTGATGCTTGTACTAAGCTCTTGAAATAATATGAAGAGGCGTCGGGCTAGAGAATTAACTAGGAAAAAAACACTTTCATTGCTAGCCCTTAATGATCGGGTATTCTGGTTGGTTTGATGAAGTGTTGGACATCTCTTAAGCCGACTTTCTTACCTTTACACTATTTGGGGGTTCCTCTATTTAAAGGTAGGTGTTTAGTCTCTTACTTTGCTTATTTGTAAGAAAAAATTAGAAAGAAGTTGGGGATGTGGAAAGCCAAGTTCTTATTCGTTGGGGGGGGGGGGGGAGGTGGGGAATCACACTTCTCAACAGTTTCCTT
This sequence comes from Bretschneidera sinensis, assembly GCA_023935145.1. Taxonomy (NCBI): domain Eukaryota; kingdom Viridiplantae; phylum Streptophyta; class Magnoliopsida; order Brassicales; family Akaniaceae; genus Bretschneidera; species Bretschneidera sinensis. The sequence goes on along the minus strand of CM043703.1, from coordinate 73,938,789 downwards.
TTCTCGATTCCAATTCATACTTTAACTGCTATTGAATTGCCATCTGGCTTACTTGGTTCCTCAGATAAGTTTTTTGCTTCTTTCTTTTGGAATGATTTCGATCGTAGCAAACAACATTGGGTGGCTTAGGATAAAATTTGTAAGCCGGTAGAGGAGGATGGTTTGGGTATCCATCATATTATGGAAGTCCATCAAGCTCTGCAAGCAAAAATGGCGTGGAATTTTGTGGGTAGTAAATCTCTGTGGGCTCGGTTCATGAGAGGGAAATATGGGCTCCAGGGCTCGAACCTTAATGTACCTTGGTTCAACTCCAGGGGATGGAAATTGTTGTTGCCTCATATTAAGACAATTCTTGAAAATTCTGCATAGGTGGTTGGCTCTGGTGGCTTTCCTTTTTGGTCTAGCCGGTGGCACCACATTCCTATCACGTTGGATTCGGTTCTTTTCCCAAACACCTTAATCAGTGAGGTTCTTAATGATCCTTCCAAAATGGACTGTTTACGGGCAGATTTTCCTCAGCTCTTTCTTGAAGCATCTCGGGTGCGTTTGAACTTAATAGAGGATGTGCTCATTTGGGACCATTCAACCTCAGGTATGTTTAGTTCTAAAGAGTATTGGGAATTTATTTGTATAAAAAATCCATGGTTTAGATGACATATGAAATGGAACAAATGGATTCCTACCAAACAGACCTGTTTTGCATGGAAAGTGTTTTTCAATGCTGTTTCGATGGATAGCAGAATTCAATTCATAGGTATTTCAATGGTGTCTAAATGTGTGTGTTGAATGCATGCTCAAGTGGAAGCCTTAGAGAATTTGTTTGTTACTGGTGATCTAGTGCAGGCTGTTTGGAATCATTCTGGTGGTCATTTGGATGTGCCTCATACAAATTCCCTAACCCAGCTTGTTTAGCACTTGTTCCATAAATCTCATTTAAAATCTTAACTGGGCTTCACTAAAATTAGAATCATTATTCGAGGCTTTCGGCGATATTGTGGGCTCAGAATGAGACTTTATTTGAGGGCCTTTAGATTAGAACGGATAGGATCATTAATCGAATACTAGATGGAATCCAAGAAATGGCAATTTTATTTGAGCCCAAATCAGAGTTAAAAACTATGGATAAAAGTCACATTGTATCTTTGGGTTTGCCGCTTAAACTGGCACCAAATAGACGTGGCACTTGAGTCTAATGGGTTGGGCTCGATCACAATACAATCAAGCCAAAATTCAATGGTTCTATGTCGACACTTAGGAGTGCGGTGGAGGGGTTTTTCAGGCTAAGTATTCCCTTATCCTGGCTTATTCTTACTGCTTTGAAGTATTCATGAACATACAGGCCGAAGCCCGCACCTTGCTTGTTGTCCTGCAACTTGCTCGTGGGCATAGGTTCATGATTTCAGAGGTGGAGTCTGACTCGAAGGCTCTCGTCTAGATTTTCTTGGGCTAGTGTGCATGCCCTTGGGAAATTTTCTATTTGATCCGAAAAATTCAAGAGCTCCTTCCAAATTTTGATTGTGTGCATCATGTTTTCCGTGAAGCCAATGGGCTTGCTAACAGTTTAGCAAAGGTAGGCCTGGTACTTAGTGGTTCTAATTTATTTTGGAATGCCTATGAGTTACCATTATCTTGTACGCATTCCTTGGATCATGATGATTCTAGCTTGTCTATTTTCAGAAAAATGCAATGTTTTTGTAGGGTAAGATTTAAGGCCCTCTAAGGCTATTCCTCAAGTATGGGCCCTATTGTCCCCCCATTTTTTTGTACTCTTCAGTTTTATTTTTAATAAACTGGTAGGGGTCTGTTAAACTCCCCTCCACTTCATAGAGGTTTTTGTAAAAAAAAAAAAAGTGAGGGTGTGTCTTCCACAGATCCTGAACATTTTCCCAGGAAGTTTCTTCAAGTAACAGACCCTCCAATTGCACTAATACTTAAGGAATGAACTGACCCTTAAGTATGATTTCTTTTTGAGCTAACACAGCTAAAGGGATAATGACTAGTTGATTATTAAAGCTTTTCAGAGGTAAGAGAACAACTTGTGTAAGTGAATGAGGTCCTGTAAAGGTTTTAGCTGGGAAACATGAAAAACAGGATGGATTCTACCTCCCTCTAATAGTGCCAACTTGTAATCTACTTTCCCTACTTTCTGAAGAATTTGATAAGGACCAAAGTACCTCTTGCTCAGCTTGTTGTTAGCTTTAAAAGCTATAGAGGTTTGGCTCTACGGCTATAATTTGACAATAGCCCCATTTTTTATTTAAAAAAACTCATTGTGGTGGAGGGGGTTTGGCGGACCCCTACCAATTTATTAAAATAAAAAGATAAAAATACAAGAAAATGGGGTGATGAAAAGAAACCATACTTGGGGGGGGGGGGGGGGGAGGGACATAAAACCTTACCCCAAAGGTCCCTAGGCCTTACCTTAAAAAACCAATACAATTTTACGACCTAAAGGAAAATAGACCATTACAATCTTTATTATTTAACCTATGGCTATTTTCTGGTAAATGCTCCTTGATCTTCTAAACCTGGTGAGATTGATGCTTATGGCCATATGAAGCAAGAGAATCTACTACCTGATTACCTTCTCGAAATATATGTTGTGCGATGGTGTCTGAGCTCATGAATTCTTTGAGTTCTCGAATTATACAAACTAAATCCCAAGGTGGGTCAACCTGATCCTGCAACATTTGTATTAAAATTTCGGAATCAGATTCAATACGATGTACCTGAATATTGTGTTGGCTTGCTAGTTTCAGTCTTTCAACCATTGCCCTTGTCTCCGCCTGCACGTTATTACAATTTCCAAAATAACAAGAAAAGACAAGTAAAAAATTTGATTATTACGCCGTATAATGCCACCCCCCCCCCCCGTACCCATGTTTTGAATCGAAGAACAATCACTATTAAGTTTCATATAGTCGAGATTCGGAGGGCCATTTTCCTTTTGATAAGCTCGAGTTAGAGATGTGAAGCATCAAGGTCTATAGGGCAATAACTTTGCCATAACGCAAAGGTTTTTTTAGGTTGAAATAAACTATTGAGTTCACAAACCTTAGAAAGCATTTTGGCAATAATGCTCTCTGCGCGCAAAAGAATGACCTAAAAAATAGCTAAGTTACAAGCCAACGATAGCTCCCAAAAAATCAACATAAACACCATAATTTTGATGAACCCCATCTATGATCAAAAGCTGGACTTATAAAAACAGGCCTCAACAAGATTATAAAAAGTATTGGGAAAACGAACATTTAACCATAACCCAAAATAAGACCAAACATGAGGAGTGCATTCCCCTCCTTTAAACAAGTGAATAATAGATTCAGTATGAGGTTGACTGCAGCAAATGCACTTAGATGCCAAAGGCACACATATCTTTTAAATTAAGAGATCAATTGGTACTGCACCACCATGAAAGAGTTTCCAAATAAAACATGATTTTTTTTGGAGGAATTTATTTATTCCAAATTTTATTGTGCTGCTTAAAAATAGGACCCTCGATATGCAAAAGCTCCCAATAGATTTTGGATGAGAACAACCCTGAAGATTCCAAATCTCAAACTAGCCAATCAGGCTTATTAACAAACTGAATCCTCTCCATTTCAGTTTTCAAAGCAAGGAATTGAGTTATGATCTCACATAATTTATCGGAGCCCTGAACAATTTCAGTAACCAAACAATCTATAAAAGGCAGATCTCCATTAATCTGAATCTCATGCCAATTAGTGCGCCAAAAATTGATCTCCCCAACCTTACTATCCATTGAGAGTGAGCCATAATCCTACTAACATGAGAAACAATGGTACGCCAACAATGGGAAGAATACTAAGGAATTGATAATGAATTTAAATTGTCTTTACACTTTTTATGTATAAAAGTTTCCCATAAGGAACTATTTTGAATAAAACTCCATGCAAGTTTCCCTTGCAAAGAATCCATTACCTCATTCAAAATTCGAAATCCCAACCCCTCCCCCCTCACTCACAGGTTTGCAAATAGTGCTCCAGACAATCCAGTATTTCCTTTTCTTTTCACAATTATTCCAGAAAAATGTTGCAAAAAGTTTTTCTAAACCATGTTAAAAACCTTTCGGGATTGACAACACAGATAAAGAAATGAATAGGAACTGAAGTGAGAACACTTTTAATTAAAGTAATCTTACCTCCCAAAGAAGAAAATCTTACTTTCCACATACCCATATGTTTACGAATTTTCTCCTCTAAATAAATGAAATACCAACTCATCGATCTACCACGAAACAATGGCACACCAAGATATTGTATTGGTAAAAAGGCCCTACTGAAATTAGTCCATCTTTTCATCATAGCAATGCAAGTATAACACCATTTAGTACTACCAATGAAAAAACTTTTACTCCAGTTAATTTGTTGACCCGAAACCGCTTCATATTCCTAAAGGAGATCAGTACAAGCATCAACTGAAGATTTACAACCATTCAAAAAAATTATCATATCATCATCAGCATATAACAAATGAGAAATACTAACCGTCTGCCCTGAGATTTTATAACGCACAATCTGGCCCTGGTCAAATCTCTTATTCAAATTCCTAGAGCAAAAATCTTCCACAAGGAAAAATAAAAAGGGGACAAAGAATTGCCCTGGCGAACCCCTCAAGTAGACTGAAAGAAACTGTGTTGCTCACTATTTAAAACTACCAAGTACCAAACATTTGAGAGGCATCGAAAAATAAAGTCACACCAAATTTCGCCAAAACCAAAATTTCGCAAAGTGTGTAACAAAAAGTCCACTCTACATGATCATACACCTTAGACATGTCAATTTTAAACACCACATTAGACCCATGAACCTTCTTATCAATGTCTTGGATGAGTTCATGAGCCAAAGCAATAGTTTCATGAATACTACAACCAAGAAGGAAACTGGAATGTTCTTGGGAAATCAAAAACGGGAGAAAAGGCATCAACTAAGCAGTGAGAACCTGAGAAATAATTTTGTACCAATGATACACAAACTAATTGGCTTGAGATCCGTGCGAGCTTCAAGATTATCAATCTTCGGCAAAAAAACCAAATTTGGTATGACCTCTCTAGTATGAACAATATATTATTTGAGTTGATGACTATAAAATTAGAAGGTTATTAAAGTATAAACGATATAGAAACGAGAAATGTTTATACATACATATATGAAGTAATATGATTTATATAAGTTATGAAATTAATGATATAAGAAGTTGATGAATGCCTGAATGAATATTTGTTTGGATTATGATTTACAATTATCGTATTTGATTTTAAATGTAGGGACTCCACTTAGTAAGAGGTAAGGAGGAGATCCAATTTGATTTTTAAATGTAAGGACTCCGCCTAGTAAAAGGTAGGGAAGAGATCCATATTTTATTTTAAATGTAGGACTCTGTCTAGTAAGGTGTAGGGAGGAAATCCAAATTGTTTTTACGTTAGGACCTCGCTTAGTAAGGGATAGGGAAGGGATCCAAATTACTTACATTGGTAGACGTTCCAATTACTATATGATTAGCCCATGGGAGGAAAATAAAAGTGAATTGGAATTAGAATGAAGAGAAGTAAATGAAGAAGTAAACTCATATCGCATTGCCTTGCATTCTTCCATGATTGTTGGTAAAAAATATGTTTGGCCCACGAGAGGCATGCATTATGTTTGTTCCATGAGAGGTATGAATTATATTTGGCCCATGAGTGGCATGAGTTATACTTAGCCCATGAGAGGCAAACTTTATGTTTGATCCATGAAGATGTTTTGTGTTTGGCCAAAGAAGGGTATTTGATTTTTGGCCTATAGAAGGCATACGATGTGACTTATTAAATGAAATATATGTAGTTGATAATTACTTGTGATATGATAAGAATATATAGGGATATGAATGTTATAAATAAAAAGTTTTAAAAAATGTTACAGTAAGATTGTATTTGTATAATAAATAATTACTTTTCTAAAGATTGGACTCTCTTTTGAAAAATCTAAAAGGTGTAAGTCATTTTACATCTATATCCACTTATAACATATGTGATAAGAATTGGAAATTAAAAAGAATATCTCTAAAATGATTACTCTTAGCAAGATGTTTTACCCACTGAGCTTTTTAGCTCACCTCCTCTTTTTATTAACATTTTAACAAAGTCGATGGAAGATTTGTTGTCAAGCTTGATGGAAGACCTTAGTAAGGTCATCATCCACGACATTCTCATTGTTAAGTCTCCTTAGGAGTTTAAGTTTTACTTTTAGTTTAGTATTTGTAAAAGATGTTTAAGTTAAAAGTACTGAAAGAGTTTTTCCTTTTCATTGTATCTCTTGTAAAAACTTAAAGTTGGTAATTTGTATTAAAGGATTTATTATATTTAAGATTTTATGTTTGTAGTAAATTGAAATGATTTAAAGAATTTTTTCTTGATTGATATGTAGCATCTTGAGTCAAGGTGCTTAGTGCTGAAAGGTAATGGAGTTGTTCTAAGTAGGACCCACTCGGGATGGGTCATTACATTTTTGCTATCAGACCTTTAGGTTTAAGGTTCTGTAGACTTAGTTGTATGGTGCATTGTTCATTGAGTAGTTATAGAAAGTCGGTTATATAGAGTTAAAGAAGATGTTGTTAAGGAGTTGAAACCTGTAATGGTTTAAGTGGGAGTAATACGTTTTGAGTTTAAGTTGAGTCAATTTGTTTGTGATTTTTATGTGAATTTGATATTGTTGGGATTGAATTTTTGTTTTCTAGAATCTCATTAATAATACTTTGATGAGAGAATTTGTTAAGATACCTTGGTGTATGATTAGTATGTCCTTCTCTTGCAATTGTGAAAAATTTATGTGGCCGAATGTTTGATGAAAACATTGAAAGGTGAAAATTTGATAATAATTTTTTTTTATCTCTTTTAATCGTATTACTAACGTGAAGCCTTACAATGATTATGTGAACTTAACATTGTTGAAATGACTTGTTGTATTTTGTGAAATCTTATGGATAATTGCCCCTGATGAAATCATGGATTATGAATGCTTTAAACTGATGCAAATACTTTGATTATTATGTCACACGTGTTCCTAAAGATGTTATCATGTGGTTTGGTTGTCAGAGGAAGTATAGTAAAGTGAAGAGAGTAAAGGAAGGTTTTCCCCAAAAGTTGAGCAATTTTGCTTAGAAATTTTTGCTTTGATGTTATGAACATCATTGATTATTAATGAGTTGTTAATTAAAAAGATTTGAAAATTTTGCTAAGAGTGTTTCCTTGAAGGATGAGTTATGCTAAATTAGTGAAACTAAATTTGATTTATGTAAACTTGTTTTGTTGATGCTTTCTTTTTCGTGTTGTTTGCACTATGGTGCTTGTAAGAAATGATTGTTCAAATATTGTATAACTTGGACTTAATAAATAGTTCTTATAAAAATTTGTAGAGATTGTGAATTTGAAAAAAAATAGAGTTTTGATTTGTGGGTTTGAATGTGCTTGTGTTTGAGAGTTGAACATACACTAAAAGTAGTTGTTTGAATGTCAGTTTGAAGTACTTTAAAAATCCAAACAATGTTAGCAATTGAAAAATATGGGAAGTTCAAGAGTCGAAAAATAGTAACGATTAACAGAAGTTGCAAGTATATCGTTAGAGTGCGAGATTTAAAAAGGATAATTAAAGTATTGGTAAGGGTGTAAATGGAGCAAAGACTATATAAAGAAGTAAGAGTAAATTGTTGGATAAGTAATTAGTGTAAGGAATCTAGTATGGTAGGAAGTTATTGAAATAGAACGAGAGAAAACAGTTGGGTGAAGCATGAATGATGCTAGGTATGTCATAAGTAAAGTTTTGAGGTGAATGAGAACCTTATTAAAGCAAATAAGAAAGTAGAAACTATTATATGAGAAATTGTAAAGGGAAAAAGGTGTAGTAAAACCTTGAATTTAAATGAAGTTCGATATAAGAAGATGGTGAATTCATTCTCAAACCTAGAAACCTTTGATTTTTTATTTATGGAAGAAACAATTAATTGATTGAAGCTAGTTATTGTGAACTAAAAAGTTTTACTTTACTTGAAAATGCAAATTTGAGGAATATTGATTTGGTTATGGTAATAATATATGATGATGAATTCAGAATTTAAAAAAAAAAACGATAAGAAATCAAAAGATTGATAGATAATTTGTTGTAGATATGGTTGGAGTATTAGAAAGGATGGTCATTAATGTTAGAAGGAATTGTAAATTCCAAATGTATGTTATGTATTCTTAGAGAAAGAAATTGTTACTTAATTAAATGTAAATTGGGAATGTGACATAGAAGAGAGATAGATATGGTACACAAGATCAAAGGATAATTGAACAAAGAAAACAGAAGAAAGAAGGAGGATTCCAAGGGAAGAGTAATATCTTAAGAGCTTTTAAAGTTCGAAACACCCTAGGAAGGGTTAGTCTTAAAAGAAATTTTTATCAATGAGACATTTTTAAAGGTTAGAAGTTAATAAACATTGTGAATCTATGAGGAAGCTTAATGAAAGGTGAAATAAAGATCTTAAACTCACCAAGGAGTCATTAGGAAACTTAAAAGAGTTAACAATAGACCTTTACTAAGTACATGAAGAAAGGTACCATTTATGATTGAGTTAAGGGATGCAATTTAAGATTTGGTTAAGATTTTTTACTGTAGATATTGAATATTATTTTGAAGGTGTCATTAAGTTAAGAAAGGAACTTGAGCGTGTAAAGATCTTGGAAGGATAGAGGTAGAGGAGAGAAAAAAATATATTATATTTTGGTAAATAAATGTTAAGAGATTAAATAAGAATTTAGGAAATTTGTGTTACCATTCAGTTACTGTAAAAATGAAGGAGAAATTAGAACTTGAGAATGATGAAGAAATTTATTGGGTGCTTGTATAGGTTCGTGTTGTTAAAATTAGAAGGAGATGGAGTAACTAGATAATTTATGATTTTGGTAGCAAATCAAGAGGTTGGGAACATGCCAGTTTAGGTTTGAGAAATTTTGAAATTGTATCTAATCATTGATTCAATTGGAACTTTCTTTGAGGTGTAAAATGTGAAAAGTAAGAAATAATTGAAGATATTGAGGATAAAATGGTTATAAGTAGAAGAAATAAAAGTATGAAGGGATGAGTTAGAGAAGAGATAAAGTTATAAGTTTTAAGGTAAGATTTTAAGTATGATTCGAGATGTTGATTGTACAAATAACTAGGAAGTTGGAAATTTATTGTTTAAGGAATTTGTATGAGAATTTATTAATATAAGGACTAATAACTATAAGGTTGCATGATAAAGATCCTTAGAAAAATTTGAGGTAGAGAGCCTCCTAAGCAAGAGAGGTGATTATTTGAGGTGAGTTATAATTCTTGAGTAGAAGATTGGAAATATGAACTTATGTAAAGAGACAGAAAGATTCTAATAGAATCACAAAACTTGAAGTACGATCAACACCAAAGGAAAAGTCATGTGAAGGAAAATCTTTGGGAGGTGCAAGTAAAGTTTAATGATAAATTAGGTAAGTTATTAGTGAAGGCAACTAAGTAATAAAGCTAGAATGGAAATTTGTAGAATGGGACTATTAACCGTAAATAAAATTGATTGATTCATAAAAATGTTCAAGTATTGCTATGAAATGGATTATGAAGAGCTTATGGTTGTCAAGGAAAAACAAAAGTTAAAGGATTCAAAGAAGAATAGGAGATAACGAAAATCTTATTTTTTGAAAGAAAAAGATAAAAGAAAGATGTGAAGGAAAAGAATTTGAATGATACTCTTATTTAGAGGGTTGGTTTGATGAAAGTTTAATATAAATCAAATGGAAGAGAACATGAGACAAACTAAGAAAATGTTAAGCCCAATACTTGTGAGCCTTAGTTAAGGAAACTTTGGGATGAAATTTTTATTAGTGGGGGAGAATTATAGAGCCTGGTGTTTTATTTATAATATTAGAAGTTACAGAGTTTCACTTTAGTGAGTTATTGGTATTGTTTGTTCACTTTTGAGAAGAAGAAAAAAAATTCCTATTGTACTTGAGTTTTTGGGACTTAGAGATAAGTAAATAACTAAGAACTAAGTATTTAAAATAGTTGTCATTTGAAATTTTGTAGAACTTTTGAGGAGTAATAAATGGAACTAAACAAAAACATAAATTTGGAAAGTTATGTGGTGGAAATAGGAAGGGGTGCAAACTAAAATGGCTATTATGCAATTGGTAGAGAGTTGGGCTTTAAATAGGGTGTTAAAGAGAGGGAGAAATCCAGCAAGTACTGGAAATCTCTAGAAACCTAAAGAGAAAAAGAGAGAAAGAGAAGAAGTGAGAAAGAGGGAAAGAAGCAAGGGAAGAGAAAGGAAAGGATGAGAATTTCTTGTCAACCTTGAGGTAGATCTTGTTCTTTAGTACTTTTAAAGCATTAAACTTGTTTATTGCTCTAAGATTTGAAGTTTTAGAAGATTGAATGGAAAAGTTTGCTTGAGAAAAGCTTGAGAAGAAAGTTGTTTTTAAAGAAAATGATTTTATGATGGATTTCTAAGTTTGAGGTGTTTTCATATGAAATATGTTTTGGGAAATGTTTAATATTTGATTTGAAACCCTTGGGAACTTCTATTTTATTGTGGATTGGAAGTCTCATGGGAGATAAGAAGTTATTTTGAAGAAAAATGAAGTTTTGTCCTAAAGAGTTTCTAAAATTACGACCAGACAGTCGATTGTCCAATGAGCACAATTGACTGTGAAACTCTCTGGACCTTGGATAGTCATGGATAAATGACTGTAAAAATCTCTTGGCAGCCTACAGTTGACTGCCCAATATGGACAGCCGACTGTCCGAGCCCCTGAACTTGTTTTCAGCCCCGTTTTTCCCAAATTGAGCCACTCTTGTTAAGGTATTCAACCGTAGACTTCTTCCAAGATGCTATAAGTTTAAAAATATGTTAAATTTTTGAAAGCTAAGATCTTGAAAGGATTTCATTTTTTTAAAACCATGAGATAACAAGGCTTATAAAAGTTTTATATAAAAGGAAGAAGATTTGTGACTTAACCTCTACTTTTGTTTGCAAGTATGAGTTTTATAAAATGCTTGGGTATATTTAATTTATATGTTTCTTGAATAAGTATACTAAGTAATTATATACATTAGGTATGATTGAATAAAAATACCAAAGGCTAAGAAGTGACCCAAGGTTGAAGCTTTATATGGCAAAGGTGAGGTTCACCTTACTTTTAGTAAGTGTTATAGCATGTTCAATAATATGCAAAATATTTAAAGGTATACAATATAACTTAGTTATGAAATCATAAATATTAGTATGCCTAGATATATGTATATAGAGTTTGAGGTTTAGTAATAATCTATAATGGAGGACGTATGAGAATATAATAAACATAGCGATTGTAACTATACTCCAAAACTATTGAAAATAAGTACTTAGTACGTAAGTATGCACATAGACGTATATATATATATTTGACTGCTTGTCTAAGCTTCTTGGTATAACCTCTCTAGTATGAACAATATACTATTTGAGTTGATGACTACAAAATTGAAAGGTTGTTGAAGTATAAACGATATAGAAACGAGAAATGTTTATACATACATATATGAAGTGATATGATTTATATAAGTTATGAAATTAATGATATGAGAAGTTGTTGAATGCTTTATTGAAGATTTCTTTGGATTATGATTTATAATTATTGATTTTGATTTTAAATGTAAGGACTCCACCTACTAAGGGGTAAGGAGGAGATCCAATTTGATTTTTAAATGTAAAGACTCCGCCTAGTAATGGGTAGAGAGGAGATCCATATTTTATTTTAAATGTAGGACTCCGTCTAGTAAGGGGTAGGGAGGGGATCCAAATTGTTTTTATGTTAGGACCTTGCCTAGTTAAGGACAGGGAGGGGATCCAAATTATTAACATGGGGAGACACTCCAATTAATGTATGATTAGCTTACAGGAGGCAAAAAAAATTGAATTGAAATTGGAATGAAGAGAAGTGAATAAAGAAGTAAACTCGCATCACTTTGCATTGCATTCTTCCATTGATGGTTGATGAAAATTATGGTTGGCCCATAAGAGGCATGAATTATGTTTGGCTCATGAGAGGCATGAATTATATTTGGCACATGAGTGGCATGAGTTATACTTAGCCCATGAGTGGCATGAGTTATACTTAGTCCATGAGAGGCAAACATTGTGTTTGATCTATGAAGATGTTTTGTGTTTGGCCCAAGAAGGGTATTTGATTTTTGGCCTATGAAGGTATACGATGTGACTTATTAAATGAAATACATGTGATTGATAATTACTTGTGATATGATGAGAATATATAAGGAGATAAACGTTATAAATAAATAGTTTGCAAAATTGTTACGATAAGATTGTATTTCTATAATAAATATTTACTTTTCTAAAGATTGGACTCTCCTTTGAAAAATCAAAAAGATGTAAGTCATTTTACACCTATATCCACTTATAACGTATATGATAAGAATTGGAAATTAAGAATAATGTTCCACTGAGCTTTTTAGCTCTCCCCCTCATTTTATTAACATTTTAGGAAAGTCGACGAAAAACCTTAGTAAGGCCATCATCCATGGCAACGACGCCTGTCACGCCTGTAAGGTCGTTGTAGTATAGTGGTGAGTATTCCCGCCTGTCACGCGGGTGACCCGGGTTTGATCCCCGGCAACGGCACCAAAAACTTGTTGAGCAATTATCCACCTAAATTAATGGAAATAATCGCACTCGTTTTACTTGCAAGTGCACAAGGTCAACTTAGTAGTATAGTGTGTGAAAGCAAGATCATCTCCATAGGGATTGGTGAATTTTGTTTTAGAATTATATTCGTAATGTAAAAAGGTAGAAATAATAAAACAGTTGATTTTGATAAAGATAAAATAATAAGGATAAAGGCGTAGGGACTTGATATCCACCACTAATTATGCTACCACAATATAACAGTATGCCAATGCTTTACTCATGTCATGAATACCTAATGTTTGTCAACCTAAGGGCATGGTATCTACTCCTTAAGCTATTGATCTCCCTAAGCAATGAGTTAGGCATGGTATCTACTCTAACTCTTTTCTATTTCAAGGGATTCAACATGGTGTATGCTGAGTTGTTCCTTAAGAGAGCATAGGATTTGTGAAAATCGATAACCACACGGGACCTAGGGCATGGTATCTACTCCCGGTTTCCCATGTTGATTAACCCAAGAATCCGGTGTGGATATCTTTTGTTACTAATGTTAGACCCAAGACTCGGTCATCCAAATTGATCTAACTAACAAGTCCATACCACATGCACATATTGATCAGACATATACATATGAGGAATTTAAATAAAAGCAGGTATTAATCAAGTTAAGCAACACAACATAAATATTGCAAAGGCGCCAATACTAAATTTATTGAGTAAACATAATTAGGGCTTCAACCAAGCCCTACTAAGAATTTAATTACATATAATAAAATAAAAAGGAAAGAAGAAACCTGAAAACATTATGGAGAAGAGTCGTCAATTCGTCTCCACAATCTCTTCCTTCGTGCTCATCCGGCCTCCGGCCTCCCGACCTAAAACTAAAAGAAGATTGAAAGATAAAAGAAGGGATAAAAGAAGTGATAATTTGTGTGTGCATTACAGGTGTATTTATAGGGCTTGAGTAGTCCTAGAAGGCTCATGAGTTCCTAAACTTTCCTAAAACACAAAACTCCTTTATTTCCAAAATAGAGTTATTTCCAAAATAGGGTTCTGCAGTTTACTGTTCACACCCGTACATGTGCGCTTGATCACATACATCTTGCACTCGATCCTTCATGTGTGCGAACGATCGCATGTGCGCTCGATTGTAGGCAATAGTGCGATCGATTGCACTTTGACCAGAAGCTGCTCCAGGATTTTCAGGCTTCTTCCCTTAAGTGCCAAAACTGCTTCCTTTTTCTCCAAGACCTATAAAAACATGTGAAACACACAAAATGAAGTAAAACAGACTAAAATGTATAGACAAAGAGCTTAACACATGTAAATTAAGGGGCTTAAATATGAATATTTAAGCACTTATCACACCCCCAAACTTACATATTGCTAGTCTGTTAGCAATACAAAACTAAAAACTAAATGAAGAACAAAATTAAAGATAAATTCACTTCCATGATACTCAAAGATTTGGGTTGCACAGAAAACTATGATAACAGTTCATGAGTAATCTTAAAATAAAAATAACTTTTTGTATTGAAAAAGGATTTTCAAAAGTTCATGTTACTTACCTAAGGTTGGCTTAAGGCATCATAAGTTTGATTTGTGTGTGATGAATTAGCACATATAAGATGGGGCTTCCATATAATTTTAATGTATAAGGTTTTGATGCCCAAACCTTTATCGAATTCCTTATCAAAGAGAACAAAAATGGCATAATACTTTCTTCTTCTTCTTTCTTTTTCTTTCATCATGCGATCTTTGCCATGTTGAGTTCCATCGAGCTTTCTATTTGACCCTTGTAACAAGTGTTTAGCCAATGACTCCCAAGCCAGATGGTTTTAGGGCATTAGGTGTAAAGACACCCCTAAGGACTTACTAGCTCGAATCAAAAAGGCTACGAAACTAATAGGTTTTAATGTTTCTAAATGAAGTTCCCACCTTTTGACGTGAACACTCAATGCTTACTGAGGCAAGAGGCCCAGTTACTCAGTGGAAAGCTTTTTGATCACTTTTTGCATGATGAACAATTTTCTTTATTTTTTTTCTATATTTTTCTTATGCCAAAGTGTTCTTTTCAACAAGTTATCCGATTACAGTTAGATTATGGAAACATATACAAGAGAATTATATGTCATACCCTATACAAATGCGTGTTAAATGTGCTCGTGCAAATTTGGATCAAACTCGTGAATTCTTAGGTGCCTTGAGGTAGGTAACTAAACTTTGTAAAATTCCCATTGCAATACTATGTGTTCTAGCTTTTAAGCTTACTAATGAAGTGTTATCAAATTTTTAAATCAACCAAAATTTTCGTTTACCAAAAGAACATGCATTTATCTTCCTAAAGAAAAAAAAAAACTGGGACTTAGTGTGTGCATGTGTTTCAAGTGCGTGTGTGATAGTATCTAGTATCTCCCACTACCCCCAAACTTAAAATACACATTGTCCCCAATGTGTGTGGCATAGAAAGATCTGACCTAGGAGATGGAGAACTAGGTTGCTTGCTTTAATTGTAACATGCCCCCAAACTTGAACTAGACGCACGTACTAAGTACCGGACAAAGAAAAATAAACATTATTCCAAAAAACAAGAAATATAAATACTAGATATGTAAATATAAATATAAATAAAAGAAAAATACTAAAATGAAAAGGATAAGTCTGGGGTGCCTCCCATGAGCACTAAGTTTAACGTCTTCAGCCGGACCAAGCCTTATTCTTCCCCAAAACTAAGATTTGCAGCAACTAGCACATGTAGTGTCTTATTCTCTCCCATATAAGCATAAGTTAAGTGCTTTGGCAATTGCTTCAACTCCAAATTCTGTGCCTGGACAATAAAAGGGAAAATAGTATTAGTAGGCCCAAGAATTTCAAATGGATCGGTGTACTTACTTGGAGGCTTTGGAAAGGCATTAAGGAGGTGCACAGTTTTGATGATGTCATCAGTAACAGCCTTAAACTTGGGCTCGATATCAGATCTTGTGACACTATAGGTAAGAGTAGTTTCTAATGGATTAACGTGATGGACCGAAAATTCTTCCTCAATAACACTTGGAGTATGTATTGTTTGGGCTGGATGTTAATCTTGCTTTCTTTCACTTAGCTCCTTAGTTAATTGCCCCATTTGGACTTCCAGTCTTCGAATAGCTTGCTCATGCCTTGCATTTATTTGCCTTTGCCCAGTCATGAACTGCTCTTGTGATGTTATTAGTTGCTTTTGTTGAACTGCCAGTTGCCTCACAATGCTCTCTAGGTCGCTCTCCTTTGCTTCCGAAACTGATTGGGCTACTGGTTGGAAGTTTCTTTGTTGCCCTTGAAGGTTCCATGCATTTTGATTGTGGATCCATGAGAAGTTGGGGTGGTTTCACCATTCTGGATTGTAGGTAGTTGCATATGGATTGTAGTTGTTTGGTCCCACATAGTTTGCTTGCTCTTGATCTGCAGATGAATATAAAGGACAAGTTTCAGTAGTGTGATCAAAATGACTACAAATAGCACATACCTGGAGTGGTGTAGCTTGTGGCCTAGGTGAGGCCATCCGAGCAAGACTTCTACAAGCATATCTAGCTTCCTCTCCATAACATCTAGACAAGCATATCTAGCTTCCGCCATTGATGCTTCTCCCTTGATTGAATCAATTGAACTACTTCAGTGCAGCAGTTTCAGTACTGCTTCTCAGGTACTCTTTGGAGCTTTTGCGCTCGAGCGCACCAAGAACAGCGATCGATTGCACCAAGGAGTGCACTATCGCAATGAGGACAGAAACTCCTCCTTTGCACACCTGAACAAAAACAGAAAACGAAAAGAAGAAATAAATCTGATTTTTTATAAAAATAAAAATAAAACGGAACAGAATAAAATAAAATAAAACTGACAAAAATAATTCCAAAAAGAAATTTAGCACAATCCTCGACAACGGTGCCAAAAACTTGTTGAGTGATTATCCACCTAAAGTAATGGGCGAATAATCGCACTCGTTTTACTTGCAAGTGCACAAGGTCAACTTAGTAGTATAGTGTGCGAAAGCAAGATCATCTCCAAAGGGATTGGTGAATTTCGTTTTAGAATTATATTCGTAATGTAAAAAATAGAAATAATAAAAAGAGTTGATTTTGATAAAGATAAAATAATAAGGATAAAGGCATAGGGACTTGATATCCACCACTAATTATGTTACCACAATATAACAGTATGCCAATGCTTTACTCATGTCATGAATACCTAATGTTTGTCAACCTAAGGGCATGGTATCTACTCCTTAAGCTATTGATCTCCCTAAGCAACGAGTTAGGCATGGTATCTACTCTAACTCTTTTCTCTTTCAAGGGATTCAACATGGTGTATGCTGAGTTGTTCCTTAAGAGAGCATAGGATCTGTGAAAATCGACAACCACACGGGACCTAGGACATGGTATCTACTCCCAGTTTCCCATGTTGATTAACCCAAGAATCCGGTGTGGATATCTTTTGTTACTAACGTCAGACCCAAGACTCGGTCATCCAAATTGATCTAACTAACAAGTCCATACCACATGCACATATTGATCAGATATATACATATGAGGAATTTAAATAAAAGCAGGTATTAATCAAGTTAAGCAACACAACATAAATATCGCAAAGGCACCAATACTAAATTTATTGAGTAAACATAATTAGGGCTTCAACCAAGCCCTACTAAGAATTTAATTACACATAATAAAATAAAAAGGAAAGAAGAAACCCAAAAACATTATGGAGAAGAGTCGTCAATTCGTCTCCACAATCTCTTCCTTCGGGCTCATCCGGCCTCCGGCCCCCCGACCTAAAACTAAAAAAAGATTGAAAGATAAAAGAAGTGATAATTTGTGTGTGCTTCACAGGTGTATTTATAGGGCTTGAGTAGTCCTAGAAGGCTCATGAGTTCCTAAACTTTCCTAAAACACAAAACTCCTTTATTTCCAAAATAAGGTTATGCAGTTTACTGTTCACGCCCGTACATGTGCGCTTGATCGCATACATCTTGCACTCGATCGCATTGCTGCACTCGATCCTTCATGTGTGAGAACGATCGCATGTGCGCTTGATCGCAGGCAGTAGTGCGATCGATTGCACTTTGACCAGAAGCTGCTCCAGGATTTTCAGGCTTCTTCCCTTAAGTGTCAAAACTGCTTCTTTTTTCTCCAAGACCTATAAAAACATGTGAAACACAAAAAATGAAGTAAAACAGACTAAAACGTATAGACAAAGATCTTAACACATGTAAATTAAGGGGCTTAAATATGAATATTTAAGCACTTATCAGTATACGATGTGACTTATTAAATGAAATACATGTGATTGATAATTACTTGTGATATGATAAGAATATATAAGGAGATAAACGTTATAAATAAATAGTTTGCAAAAATGTTACGATAAGATTGTATTTATATAATAAATATTTACTTTTCTAAAGATTGGACTCTCCTTTGAAAAATCAAAAAGATGTAAGTCATTTTACACCTATATCCACTTATAACGTATATGATAAGAATCAAAAATTAAGAATAATGTTCCACTGAGCTTTTTAGCTCACCCCCTCATTTTATTAACATTTTAGGAAAGTCGACGAAAAACCTTAGTAAGGTCATCATCCATGGCATCCTCATTGTTGAGTCTCCTTGAGAGTTTAAGTTTTGCTTTTAGTTTAGTATTTGTAAAAGATGTTTGAGTTAGAAGTACTTGAAAGAGTTTTTCCTTTTCATTATGTCTCTTGTAAAAACTTATAGGTGGTAATTTATATTAAACGATTTATTGTACCTAATATTTTATGTTTGTATTAAATTGAAATGATTGAAAGAATTGTTGTTTGATTGATATGTTGCATCTTGAGTCAAGATGCTCAGTGTTGAAAGGTAATGGAGTCGTTCTAAGTAGGGCCCACTCGGGATGAGTCATTATAATTTGAATGCGGATTGAATGGTGTTAACAACTTTAATATGGATTGATTAGTATGGATTGAATGAGATTATAGTGTATTAAATTTTAAATTATATTACTTTTATTACTACAATTTTCTCTATTTGATAAAATTTTGGCTTTTTTTGTTAACCATTGGTTAATTACAAAACTTTGATAACCAAATTAAACCAAAAGTCTAGTTACCAAAAGAAATGGTTTGGTTTATGGTTTATGATTTTGGATAAATAAAAAGGTTGGTCATGGTTATGGTTTCATCAAATTTTATGCTTAACAAACCAAGCTCACTGTAAAGTCCAGTATTTTAATTAGATTGTTTTAAATCACAGGAGTGTGTTTCTACGTGGAATCATTGTGTTTATTCGAAAATGAGTTATGTTTTATTCATATTGGGATTAGTGAGACTTGGAAATAATTAAATAAACTAAGAATCAAGTAATAAAAACATATGTCATGGGAGGACTACAAAATTTTTAAAGAATGGTAAGAAAAACTAAGTAAAAATAAAAATTTAAAGAGTTTTGTAGTGAAATTTAGAAGAGAAAAGACAAGAGGTGGTAGTATTGTAATAAGGCTAAAGTAGGGACTATATAAGGGGAGATGGAGGTCAAAAATCTGTGTGTGTGCTAGATAATTCTAGAGAGATCAAGAAAGAGAGAGAAAATGATAATAAGAAGAAGAGAAATGGGGAGAAAGAGAAGGAAAGTTGAGAAGATTTTGCTAAAAATCAAGGTAAAACTTATTTTTCTCTATCATTCATCATCAAACATGTTTATAAAACTAAGAATTTGAGTTTGGGGTTATAAATTTGAAGTGTTCTTGAGAAAAATGGTTCGTTTCAAAGGAAAATGGGTTTTGTGCTAAATTTGCTAATTTGGGAGTTTGAGTTCAATTCTTGCCATGGGTGATGTGAAGTTTTTGATTTAAAAACCTTAAGAACTTGTGTCTTGAAAGCTTTGTGAATTTTCATAGGAATCAAATGAGTTTTTGAAGGAAAAAGAAGCTTCTTCGTGAATAACTAAGCTTGAAATCATATGTCCAGTCGATTGGATCATTTGGCAGAATGTTCTGGACCTGAGTCCAATCGACTGGTAGCCCGAGGAAGTCGACTGGATCAACCTTGTTTTTCAAAATAACACTAAATTTCATTTATCTTTTTAATCTTAAGTCCTTCTAAAACACCCTAATGTAATTAATTGATAAAAATATGAGTTTAAAGGTTTTGAGGAGGCTCTTTTCTAATACATTCAAAATTTAAAGAAAGATTTACGAGAGTACCTAAATAGAAAGAAGGAACATTTGTGACATAAAACATGGTTTTACTTTATGCATGTGATTTCGAAACAATGAAGGGTATTATCTATGTGTGTGTATCTTAGTTAGTATACTAAGTGGTATTTGTATATTCGTTAGGTGTGATTGAAGAACATAACGAAGGCAAGAAAGTGATCCAAGATTGGCACTTGGTGTGATAAAGTTGAGTTTCACCTTACTCTTAGTAAGCGTAGTAAATTGTACAACGAATTTTTTTTAAAAAAGTATATAAACATAAATGATTATAGAAATACAACTGATAATGATATTTATACATACATACATATATATATATATATATATATAGGGATGTATAAGAAATAAGCGTAGATATGTCTTGATGTAATTATATTTGAAGAATTATTATGATGTGATTGACTGACGACTTTTATGTTTGAAAAGTTGTTGCGTTGTGAATGCGTTTCATATAACATAGGTTCTTGATAGTGTTGTGGAATGAATGGAGTGGCTGAGTGAACATGTGAGGGTAAGGCATGCCCACAAGGGGTGAAATGGTACCGATGAACCTAAGTGTAGAGCTCGGTAATTTTAATTGAAATATTCTGATTTTGGGGCTTGTACTTTGATACGTATCAAGGTGTATTGATTCAATTTTGAGTCGTAAAATTTTTCGTACTTGAATTTTTGAGACTTGAAAGCAGGTAAATTAATTTAGGTTAGTAATTAATAAATGTCTTGGGGGAGTGTAAGGTTTTGAAAGAGTTTTGGGTGGTTAATGAAATAAAATAAAAGTTTAAGGATAAGAGTGAAATTAAGTAAGAGTTTTATATAAATAAGGGAAGGGAAATTATCTTTTTCCTTGGAAGAGTTTAGAGAGACCAGGAGAGAGAGGGAGAGGAGAAAAGAGATAAAAAGAAGAGAAAATGGAGAAGGGAAAGAGAAGAAACGAAATAATGTGAGGAAGAGAAAGGGAAAGAGTGAAAGATTTTTGTAAGATTTGAGGTAAGAACTTGTTTCGCTTTACTTTGATTGTTATTTATGTTCATCAATTAAAGATTTGAGTTCTTGAAAGTAAGATTTATGAAGAAAGTTTAGGAAAGTGTTTTGTTCTTGGAGAAAAAAAAATGGAGTTTTCTACAAGTGTATTGATATAATGATTTTGAGTTTAATTTCTCTCTTGAGTAATGTTAAATCTTTGATCTAAAACCTTTTAAAACTTGTATTTGATTTGATTTGAATGTCCCATGAGAGATAAGGGTTTTAGTTTGAAGAAAAATGTGTTTTTAACCTAAAATTTTCAGATTTCGCGATCAAACAGTCGACTGTCCATTGAGCATAGTCGACTGTGGAATTCTCTGGACCTTGGACAATCAACTAAGAAAGTTTCTGGGCAGCCTATAGTCAACCACCCAAGAGGGACAATCGACTGTCCGAGCCCCTAAACATGTTTTTCAACTTTTTCTTCGAAAATAAGTGACTTTTGTTTGAGTATTTTAATCCTAAACTTCTCCAAAGGTGCTATGAGTTTGAATACGTGATAAAGTTTTAAAATTTAAGATATTGAAAGGATTCTTTTGGTTTTAAAACATATTAGAATGATTTTTATAAAAGTCTTAAATAGAATGAAAAATGATTTATGACTTAATCCATAGATTTCTATATGCTCGTATAAATTCCATGATAGGTGTTAAATGCTTGTGCGCTTTTGAGTAATTATACTAAGTATACATGTATTTGTTTAGAATGACTGGAAGGAAAACTCAAGGGCTAAGAAGTAACCCAAATTTGGATGTTGGCTTAACAAAGGTGAGTATACTTTACTTTTAGTAACCGAGTTAAACTGAATAATAGAAATAGAAGTATGGAAATGTGTTATGATTATATAAATCATAAATAATAGAATTATGAGAAAAGTGAGTACATAAGATTTCAGTACGTAAATGATAAAGAGAAATACTACAATAATTATATATATATAGACACACACACACACACGTTGAGATATGAGTTTAGATATGAATTGATATACTTGTGTTTAAGGGATTGCGATGTATCTGATTGTAATGAAAGTGATTGAATTGATTGCTATGAGATTGTGATATGTATAATTTTGATTAATGTGATCTATTGGATTGGTATGGAAATGAGATGTGCTTGATTTATGAATGCATTGTCATGCTATACACACACACACACACACACACACACACGTGAGAGATCCGACTTATATTATGAAGATTGACATACATACACATGGGAGATTCCCCCGTTGTTATACAAATTTCCCAATAACATGGTGTTATAATGATACGAAAATATATACATGATTATACATCTAATTACTTTTCCATTAATGCATTCTAATGGTTGGTCCATGAGAGACATACCATATTATTAGCCCATGAGAGACATACTTTATGATTGACCCATGAGAGGCATACTTTATTATTAGCCCATGATAGGCATACATTGTGATTGGCCCATGAGAGGTATGTGATGTGTTGAGCCCGGTTAAGGGCATGAATGATGATTTTGAGGATGGAATAGTATTTTGGTTGGAAGTTCCTTACTCTTATTGCCTTTATAATTGAGTACAGTGTCGTAAGCTTTGTATGCTTGAAAGACTTGTAAGGATCTCAGTAAGTCTTGGCTTAACTTTTATTTCTTCTTGTTAAGAAATAGAGAGATGATTGGAGGAAACTCAATAACACTTAAATTTTATTACCTTTAAAATTTGGTGAATTGTATGCTACAATTATAATTAAAAAATTTCTCCTCCAATACAATTACTTTTAGTAATATGTTTCTCATTAGGCTTTTTAGCTCACTCCTTTACTTACTAATATTTCAGGTAGTACCAGAAGTTTTATGGTCGAGTTGAAGAGAGTCCTTCATAAGGCTTTCGTCTACAACATCCTCATCTTTCAGGTTTTTCATTAGGAGTATCCAAGAGTTTTGTAGTGGAAAGCTTTCCCTTTATGTGTGATCCCAAAGTTTTAAAATTTGAACCTCATGTGTTGTAAAGATCGTTTGTTTATGTAAATTATGATAGTTTGTCTTATAAAATTTGTATGTTTGTATATAGATCGGTGTGATCAAAGCTAAGAGGTGATGATACCTCTTCTAGTGGAACCCACCCGATGATGGGTCATTACCCTTGGAATGGTATGACCTTGCCCGCGAAAAGGGTGTAGAGGATCCAAAGTTATATGCTAAGAGACATACTAGTACATGGGGAGACGTCTCTGTTGTGATATGATTAGCCTAGTGAAGATCATTGTGATGAGATTAGCTCTGTAAGGGTAAATGACATGAGATGGGATGAACTGAGACATGATCATACATCGCATTTCATTACATTGTATTGCATTTCATTAATGACTGATGCATTGATGTGATTGGCTTATTAAGGGGCACCTGATGTGATTCACCCAGTGAGGGGTATGTTTTGTCGATTGTTTGTGACGAAGAAAATATGGACATAGTTGTTACTTATGAATGAATTACCATTGTGATGTGTATGGTGTGGTTTGATTATGTGTTATGTGATTATTTAAATGAATCAATATTTCTTTGATTGATGATTGTTCTTTTCTGTAATGAGTGGTGAGGAAAAAAATTAAAGACACACACAAACACGCACAAATATACATATATATATATATGTATATATATACATCGACTACATAATGAGGTTCAAAGTAAAGAAAAGAATTTTTTTATCAGTTACTTCTAGTAATGTAAAAACTCGTTCAGCTTTTTAACTCATCCCTCTCTATTTTATTAACATTTCAGCAAAATTACCATAAGTCTTTGGATAAAGTCAGTGAAGAGATCAAAAAAGAAAGGTTTCCTTAGCAAGGTCCTTATCTAATCATCCTTATTCTTTTTGGTATTTTAGAGTCTACATATATTCATGTGATTTCATTTTAGAGAAGCGTTTATTGTAGATGTCATGGATGAAATCTTCTGTAAGTTCATGTCTTATGTAAATTTTGATGATGACCATGATATATATATATATATATATATATATATATATATATATATATATAGAGGAATGTTTTTGTATGATTTAAAGTGTAGAAATTTTCATGTTTGCATACAGGTCAAGGTGCTCGGTACTTCAAAATGATGATGTCATTTTGAGTAGGGCTCACTCGTGATGGATTGTTACAGTTACCCCAACCTAAAAGTCTTACTTTGTTTGATTCTTAATTTTTATAAGCTTGAGCAAAATATTAGGTTCAAAATTTTTGTCGAACCAAACTTGCGATTATATGAAAAGACCTGAGTTTAACACAATTTGACCTAAAGATAATATTTATTATATTTTATTTTAACACATAAAATATATTTTTTGTAATACATATTAAAATAATTTCTAAAAATATGCAAATTTTTAAAAAAATGTGACCTTTTAAATTAAAGATACCTAAAAAATCACTTAAATATCTAATTTTAAATGACAAAAATATAAATGGAATTTTTAAAAGAAAAAGATATATTGCCAAATGTCAATGCTAGAGTTTGGATAAAAGATATAAAGTTAGATCCGATGTGTGTTGGAGGTGGTGGGTGGAATTCTGGTAAAATTACTGGTGTAATCAGAACTAAAAGAAAGAGGAAATAGAGATCTTGTTTCGAGCACAAGATAAGCTCCTAAACAAAGACTTTTGAATTATTGCTTGAGTATTCAATATGGGAGAGTTGTATAAATATAGGTCTCAATCTATTTTGTTACAACTGATCATGACAGTTCAAGAAAGACTAACTGATTACTAACAACTTCTTTAACTAACATCTAGCTAGCTAGTTAACTCATCAACTAACTTTTCATGCCTTTGGAACCAGCTTCTAATACTTCTTGCTTTTAACATAACTACTCCTATGCTTCTCTATACTTTGTTGGTTTCCTTAGTTTCCCTAACTCTCAATTTCCTTCATGTATCAATATTGCCCCCATAGAGAACCACCTTGTCCTCAAGGTGAAGATTAGACAAGAATTGTTGAACTGCGTGCACAGCATCCCATGAGGCATCTTCCAAAGGGAGTTGATACCATTGTACCAAGTATTGGTGTACCCAGTTACCTTGCTGTAAAAGCATCCTTTTCTTCCAGGATAGCAATGGGATGATAAACAAGGTGAGAAGTTGAACAATCCTCAGGAAATGGACTTGGTTGTATAGTGGAACCTTTAAAAAGTTTTAAAAGGGATATATGAAAGAAAAGGTGTAACCTATTACCCTCTCGAAGCTGTAATTTGTAAGCAACCTTACCTATTTTTTGCCAGAATAGGAAAAGGACCAAAATATCTCTTTCCTAACTTCTGTGAAGCTCTTGCTGCTATTGAATGATGCTTGTATGGCTATAGTTTGATGAGAACTAAGTCCCCAACCATAAATTGCATATTAGTTCTATTTTGGTCAGTGTATTGCTTCATTTTCTACTGTGTTTTCAACAAGTGAGCTATGACTTGTTGTAAAATATCTTCTCTAGTCTTAATTCCTTATTAACAGCTTCAATAGAGGAGGAGCCTCTGTATTATGTGGGAATGTTTGGTGGATTTCTCCCAAAGATAACCTGAAATGGAGTCATGCTTAGAAAAGAATGGAAACTAGTATTGCAATTAAATTATGCACATGCTAAGTAAGTGGACCACTGATGGGATTGATCTGCAACAAAAGATCTCAAAAAATGTTCAAGGCATCTGTTAATAACTTCTATCTACCCATCTGTTTGAGGATGATAAGAAGTACTCATCCTCAATTGAGTACCTTGCAACTTGAATAATTCTCTCCACAATTGATTGGTAAAAGGGAGATCTTTGTCTCTGACAATGGAGTTTAGAATTCCGTGGAGCTTATAGATTGTATTCATAAAGACTACTACAACTTTACTTGCTATAAAATTAGGACTAAGAGGTGCAAAATTAGCAAATTTGTTGAACCTGTCAACTACCACAAATATAGTAGTGAAATCGTGGGAGGATGGTAGTTGTGTGATAAAATCCATGGAGATATCCTCCAATATCTGCTTAGGGACTATAAGAGGTTGAAGGAAGTTATACTGCTTGACATTGAGGGCTTTCACTTGCTGAAAGATGAGACATTGGGACACAAATTGAGCTACATCCTTTCTTATTCCTTTCTAGTAGAAATTAGCAGATAACCTGATATAAGTTCTCAAAATTCCATCATGACCACCTAATGGAGTGGTATGGCACTCAAAGATAAGCATATGCTTTAAGTTGGAACCTTTTCTTACAAATACATTTCCTTAACAGTATAAAATGCCATCCTTTACAGACCACTCTTCATGTTGTCAAGATTCATTAGTGCAAGCCAATTGTAAAGCTTCAATTTCACTATCCTCTTTATGTTCCTTTCTACGATCATCTAAGAAGGTGAAGATGGGCACAAAAATAACTAAGCAGGTTGCCATTTCCTTGTCACTAGGCAACCTTAAGAGAGCATCAACTACTACATTATTTTTTCCTGGGTTATATAGGATTTCATAGGAGAATCCTAATAACTTGGTCAAATAATGTTGTTGTTCAAGAGTTTGGATTGTTTATTCCATTAGATATTTAAGGCTTTTATGAGATGTTTTGATTAAAAAAAAAACACACTTTGCACCTAGGAGATATTGTCTCCATTTCTTCACAATTGTAATGATAGCATACAACTCTCTAAAAAGCAATGGGATAGGAAGGTTGTAAAAGGACTACACTATACCAGATCCATTAACATCTGTATCTATAATGAATGGTTTAGAGAAATCAAGAAAACTAAGAACTGGAGTAGAAGTCATAACTTGTTTTAATAACAAGAAAGCTTATTGAGTTTCAATGGTCCAATGAAAATTGTCCTTATTTAGCACATCAGTCAAAGGACTAGTAAGGATTGCATATCTTCTTACAAATCTTTTTGTAGTAGCCCGTCAGACCTAAAAAATCTCTTAGCTACTTTACTGTAGTAGGTTCAGGCCATTCCAATATTGCTTGATTTTTTGATTGATCAGGTTCCACTTTTTGTGCTGTAATGATGTGGCCAAGGTACTCTATTGATTTTTTTTAGCAAAATGACATTTTCTTAGTTTAGCATA
The DNA here is from genome assembly GCA_023935145.1 of Bretschneidera sinensis. Classification (NCBI taxonomy): domain Eukaryota; kingdom Viridiplantae; phylum Streptophyta; class Magnoliopsida; order Brassicales; family Akaniaceae; genus Bretschneidera; species Bretschneidera sinensis. The sequence goes on along the minus strand of CM043703.1, from coordinate 73,911,777 downwards.
CAATGTATGTTGCTGGAAACATTGGGGTATCATTCTCAAATGTTTGGTATGAACCTTCAGGCTTTTACTATAAACCAGAATATCATCAAAGAAGACGATGACAAATCTTCTAAGAAAAGGTGTAAATATCTGATTCATTATGGCTTGAAAGGTAGTAGGGGCATTTGTTAACCCAAAGGGAATTACTAAAACTCATAATAGCCTTGATGAGTTCTGAATGCAGTCTTGGCAGTGTCTTTTTCTCTCATTCTAATATGATAATACACAGCCCAAACATCCAGCTTTGAAAAGAGTACAACAACATGTAACTCATCCATCAACTCATCAATAGTAGGAATAGGAAATTTTTCCTTGAGAGGCAAAGCATTTAAGGCCTCGTAATCTATAAAATACCTTAAACTTTCATCTTTTTTATTTACTAATAATACAGGTGAACTGTAGGGACCATTGTTAAGTTGGATTATACCCTCTACAAGCATAGCACTAACCAGTTTTTCCATCTCAGCTTTTTGTTAATGAGGATACCTATATGGCCTTACATTAATTGCTTCAACATTTATTTCTAACATAATCTTATAATCAGTAGCTCTTTGTGGTGGTAATGCATATGGCATGGAAAAAACGATAATGAATTCTTTTAATAATTGGGAAATCTCAGGGTATTTCAGTTGCTTAGAAGAGTTTAGTGTGTCTATTTCCTCATTTTTCACAATCATAGACATCAAAGTAAAACAAGAGTTTGGTCTATCATGTTTAGACAATTTTGTAAGAGAGCTATAAGATATACGTTCAGTTGTTACCTCTTGTTCTCCTTACAAATGTACACTGGTGCCATTCCAAAAAAGGTCCATTGTTAGAGCATTGTAATATGTTGTGACATGTCCTAGTTCTTGAAGCCATTGGACTCCCAAGATGAGGCATGCTCCTTAAAGTGATATAACAAAAAAAAAATCTTCTATGCACACATATCCTTAAATGGAGACTTGGATTTGCTCACATAATCCAATACATGTTAAGTATTCACCATTGCCTACTTGAACTTTAAAATGAGAAGAATGAGTAATAAGTAAGTCAATAAACTTAGTTATTTTACCTTGAATGAAATTATGAGTGCTGACTTTACCAATAAGAAGTTGTACTGTGTAATTACTGATATTGCCCAACAGCCTTAGAGTCTTTAGTGTTCTGATGAGTGAAAAATGTTGCATATTTTGGCCCCTTAATTTACATTCGTTAGCTTAGGAATTCGTTACTTTGAGTTATTTTTCGTTGTTTTACAGGTTTACAAGCTTGGAAAGGAGTTTCACTAAATTGCCAGAATTGCTCGTACAGATCAGCCATTTTTGAGGATTAAACTGTATTGATTTAGGAAGAACCAGGAGATGAGCCATATATTCTTGAAAAGATCCGGATGTCTATTTTCTAGAGAATTTTACGGATCAATAAAATGATTTTTCTAGAGAAAGTATGACTGTTTTAGTAGACAAAGGTCAGGCTGTGCATGATTTCAGCGTGACAGATCAGCTATTTTTGAGGATTTAACTGTATTGATTCAGGAAGAACCAAGAGATGAACCATATATGCTTGGAAAGATCCAGATGTCTATTTTCTGGAGAATTTTACATATCAATAAAACGATTTTTCTAGAGAAAGTTATGGCAGTTTTAGTAGACAAAGGTCAAAGAGCAAAAGCTAGAATCTGCAGTATCCCACATCGGATTGGAAACACATTGCACTTGTGATGTTTCCCTATATAAGCCCCTCTTCACTTCATCTTTAGTGTGGAATTCCTGGTGCCATTTGGTGTAATCCAGTGGACGTCTGCTAGTATTTTGGTGGATCCCGAAGGCTTTGCTACCACGAGGGGAAGCGCCGCCTAACAGCGAGTGGAATTTCTCCCATGTATAGTCAGTTTTAATTTACTGCTCTTTTTTTTTATTTTAATGTTTAGCACTTTTATTATGAACTCTAGTTTCATGATTATGAGTGGCTAAAATCTTCAACTAAGGTTGAAGATGAAGCCTCGCCGTTGTTTGGCATAATAGTTTTAGATTTGTTTATACAATTCTGATGTTTTTTTAGTATAAATGTTCTGTAAATTATTTGAGTAAAATCTTATGATTGATTGCATTCAAATTGCTCTGTTGGATATTCTATGTGTTTCATCTGATGGATACATCAAATTGTTTTTGATTAAATTGGATTTCCTTTGTGATTTGTTAAGAGCAGATACATTGGATGCTTTTGGTTTAATTGAGATATTTGTTGTTTTTTGTTTTAAGTTGGATTCATTGAATGTTTTGATAGGCTATTTTTAGAACATGAAGATATATGTTTAACTTTGGTGGGGTGGATTCAGAAACCTTAGTGTCTTTATTATTAGTTTTAAATCAATTTAGTTTAGTTTTTATTTGTTTTGCAACATATAATTCAAGACTCGGAACTAGGTTAAGATAAGTTTAGTTTAGATAAAATTACATTTTCACAATGTAATTCCCTGTGGATTCAACCTCGCACTTGCACAACACTATATTGCAAATGACTCGTGCACTTGCGAGTAATTTAAAAAACACAACAAGTTTTTGGCACCGTTGCCGGGGACTTGTTTTGTTTGTGAAAATTAATTTTTTGTCTGAATTAATTTTATTTTTCTACTAGTTAGTTAGCATTGTTTGTTTGATTTTTCTTTTTTGTCAATTTTATTTTATTTTATTTGTTTCTATTTGCATTGTTCAATAAAAAAATAAAAAAATATATTTTTGCAAATTTTTGTTGGCTTATTTTGTGAGTAGCGTGTTTGCTGTTTGTGCATTTATTCTATTTTATTCTGTAGTTTCTGCTGGTTAGTTTATTTTAGTGCTTTTGGTGCGGTGTATGCTTGGTCGGAGATCCCTGAATTTAGATTTGATACATTTAGATCCCGACTTAGAAAGAACTCTTAGGAGACAGAAAAGAGCACTAGTTGAAAGAGAGACAGTTAAGATGAGAGAAAATTTTAGGAATGCAAATCATCCGGAACATGTAGAGCAACCTAGAGCTTGGAACGTGGACTCCATTACATCCTTTAGGGATTTGTTCGCACTCGTTGTGACTAACTCATCTTCTTGCATAGTGCTGCCACCTACCAATGCCACCCATTGTGACTTAAAACCACATGTCATCCAACTCTTACCCTCATTTCATAGCTTAGATCTTGAAAATCCTTATAGTCATGTGAAGAAGTTCAAAGATATTTGTGCCACATTCAAGTTCTAGAACTTCTCTGAGGAGTCAGTCCATATTCGACTTTTCCCTTTTTCTCTTCACGATAGAGCTAGGGCATGGTTGGATTCCAACATGCCCGGGTCTATTACATCTTGGGAAAATCTGCTTAGCAAATTTTATCACAAGTTTTTCCCAATGTCTAGAGTGAATGAGTGTTGAAAGGAGATTAGTTCTTTCACTCATGATGAGGATGAAAAGTTTTCTGAGAGCTGGGAGCGCTTTAAAGAGTTACTGATCAGATGTCCTCCACATGGATATGAAAAATGGAGACTCGTTCAGTTCTTCTACCAAGGGTTGACTCAACCAAACCGTAGCATGATTGAGTCTATGAATGGGGGGGCATTCTTGGGTCTGACGGGGGAGGAAGCATACAAGGCGTTGGACAAGTTGTCTGACAACTCGCAGCAGTGGGATTTTTCAAGCTGTCGAGATAAGTCCATTCGTGCTCCTAAGAAAGGAGGCATCTATAAGGTCAGGGAGGACGCTGACTTGAGGATAAAGTTAGATGCTCTCACTAAGAAGATTGACGCTCTCGTTGTGGGCCAATCCATCAATGCTGCCAACACATTCAATATTGATAGTTGTTCCATCTGTGCTAGTCCTATGCATCTAGCACAGAATTGTCCATCAATGCCGGTTTTTACCAAGTATCCTATGGAACAAGTGAATGCTTTCAATGACTATCGGAGGTAGTTAAATGGATCTTACTCCGAGACGTACAATCCAGGGTGGTGGAACCACCTTAATTTTTCATGGAAGCAAAGCCAACCAATGAATTAGGGAGGAGCCCCGCATCATGCTCAAAATCAATACCCTCACGGATTTGCCCCACAAATTCCTAGTCATGGTCGCTCTGCCCATCCAGCACCATCACCTGCTTACTAAGCTCCTACTCAAATGCCAGTACTAGTTTCACAGTCACTAGAGGACACCCTTAAGGAGTTCATGAAGATGACTGGCCAATCCATGAGCGAAGTAAGGAGTGCAACAATGGTAAACACCCAAGCAATTGCCAAACTGGAGAGTCAAATAGGGCAAATTATAAGTCACTTGGGTGAAAGAAAGAAGAGAAAGTTCCCCAATCAGCCCGCGCCCAACCCGAAAGGACAGTTTATGGTTGGAAATTCATCGAATCCTATGCACGGGGAGGAACAAGTGCAATCGATTGTCACATTGAGGTCTGGGAGACAAGTGGACAATCGAGTGGAAGAGAACCCTGCTATATAGCAAGGGTAAGGAAGTGGCAATAATGAGAAGAGAGATGCTGAGCCATCTGCCACACCTACTGTGAAAGACCCTCCTAGGTCATTTGTACCTAAAATGTCTTACCCTGAGAGATTACAGGGGCCCAAGAAAGGAGGGAAGTATGAGGAAATTTTGGATGTATTCAAGCAGGTCCAAATCAACATCCCATTTTTGGACACCATCCATTAAGTGCCGTTATATGCCAAGTTTTTAAAGGAAATGTCCCAAAGAAGGCATTTTTAACCGAACAGGTGAGCTCAATCCTTCAGTGCAAGCTACCCATCACGTATAAGGACCCAGGGTGTCCTACCATCTCTTGCACGATAGGAGTCAGCCATATTGAGAAGGCTCTTTTGGATCTAGGAGCTAGTGTGAATCTTCTACCCTACTCAGTCTATTTACAGTTGGGGTTAGGAGAATTAAAGCCCACATCCACGACGCTTCAATTGGCTGACAGGTTAGTGAAGATAGCACGGGGTGTAGTTGAGGACGTTTTGATAAAAGTGAATAAGTTCTATTTCCCCGTGGATTTTATTGTGCTTGACACAGAGCCGGTTCAGAATGTAGGGATTCAGATACCGGTTATTCTAGGGCGACCATTCTTAGCCACGGCTAACGCCCTGATCAATTGTAGGACAGGGGTGATGAAGATTTCCTTCGAAAATATGACAGTGGAGTTGAATATCTTTGATATCACTAGGCAACCACTGGAATATGATGAAGTGAGAAATGTATGCTTGATAGAGGAGATTCTTGAGGAGACTGTGAATGAATCAAGCATTGAGGACCTGATTACGCCCAAAACAGTAACGCGGTGTTGTAGTACGGCTTTGGGGTGTCGATTCCACAGGGAGAAAAATTAACTATAAAGGAAGATGTAAACTTTAATATGAGACGATATGATCAAATTAAATATAGAATCTGAAATTTGATAGTGAGACAATTGTGTAACGTAGATTGTGAAATATAATAGGAGAGCAACAAGGATCCGGGAATCCTCCCTAGGTTTGTTGCCCTAATCCTAACTTGATTCAATTATTTTTATCTCGATTGCAAGTTTCACATCCCAAACATGCAATCGGCAAATATTCAATTAAAGCACATGTATAAACTCTAATTTGATTGTTATGAAATACTCTTTATTTTCAGTTCATGCACATATGATCTATCCTTTAAGTTTATCAAGAAACGACAATATATCTTTGATGAAAATATTGCAGTAATGGACAAACCTAAAGGCGAGATCTACCGGACTCAATCATACCCAAATAATCTTGACATAAAGAAAGCATGACTAAATCTACATCAAGGAAAAAGATACAATCACCGGATTAGATGAAATCTTTATAATTAGAATAAAAAGTAAATCATAACAATATTTGAACGTTAAAGCTCCATTACAACTGAATCAAATAAGGGAAATAGAAACAACTACACCTAGGGATTCATCCCTTCTCCTTGCTTGGAGATTAGTTAGCCATGGGGCTCATGGTTGCACAATGGAAGGAAAGTTGCTGCTCTCTTGAGTTCTCCAGCTTTTTGAATATCTAATTACAAACCCTAAGTGGTATATTTATAGCATACAAGGTCTAGGGGTGTTTTAGGGTTTGAACAAGTCATTAAAGACCTAATTAGGGTCTAACTCGGAGTGCACAAGGCTGTGCGCGCGCTGCAGCACAACTTGGGCGCGCTGCGGCTCTGTTTTATTACGCCCAGGTGTTGGTGCTGTGTTCTGTGGCATAGATAATCCATGCTGCGGCACAGGGCTACTCTGTTTTGGTTAAGTCAGGTGCTGGTTCTGTGTGCTGCGGCGCGGATAATCCATGCTGCAGCGTGGGCTGATGCTGATTCAGAAAGTCTGACCTCTGTCCGCTAAAATCACCATAACTTCCTCTAGAGAAATGATTTTAATGAACCGTAAAATTCTCCAGAAATTAGACTTCCATATCTTTCTAACCATATGTGGCACACTTCCTGGTTCTTTCTACATCGATACATTTTAATTTGTAAAGATGGTTGATTTGTATGCCAACTCCAGCAACTTAGTGAAAACTCCTTCCTTAGTTTCTCTTCATCTTGGCTCTTCCGCGATCATTCTTTTGCTTGAGTGTTCAATGGAACTTTGTGTTTCAAAATGATGATAGCTTTTCCATTTCTTTTAACTCAAGATACCTGAAAAATGCACCGAAATAAATTAATGCTCCAAAAATACCACTTTAGAGTTGTTAATGAATAAAAATGCAATTAAGACCTAAATCAACCCTAAAGTGCTAACAAATAAGTACGAATATAATTCATTTAATGGCTCTTATCAGGACCCCTTGGAGGTATGCTTTGCTCAATTTGAAGAGGATTTGGATTTAGATAAGTTACTAGAGCAAGTGAAAGCCATTTTGAAGTCTCCTCCTCGGGGGAGCAATGAGACAGAGGAGACCGCAGCACCTGAACCCCCCAAGAAGGAACTTAAGCCTTTACTAGATAATCTTAAGTATAAGTTCCTAGGTCCAACAGATTGTTTGCCTGTGATTATAGCTTCAGATTTGGTTGAGGCTCAAGAAGAGAAATTATTAGATGTCTTAAGAGAGCACAAGGAAGCTATCGACTGGACTATAGAGGATATTAAAGGAATCAGCCCCTCGTTGGTAATGCACAAGATACATTTAGAGGAGAATGCCAAGCCATCGAGGGAGCCACAAAGAAGGCTCAACCCAGCTATGCAAGAGGTTGTGAGGGCAGAAGTAATTAAGCTATTAGATGCAGGGATCATTTATCCTATCTCTGATAGCAAGTGGGTGAGCCCAATTCATGTCGTGCCCAAGCGAGCTGGATTAGTAGTAGTGAAGAATAAGGACGACGAATTGGTGCTAATTCGTGTTCAGTCAGGGTGGAGAGTGTGTATAGACTACCGTAAACTGAACACTGCCACAAGGAATGATCATTTTCCACTCCCATTTATTGATCAGATGGTGGAGTGTTTGGCTGGGCACGAGTATTATTGCTTTTTGGATGGTTATTCTGGATATAACCAGGTCCCTGTGGACCCCGAAGATTAGGAGAAGATGACGTTTACCTATCCTTTTGGGACATTCACCTACCGTCGCATGCCTTTTGGGTTATGCAATGCACCCGCTACTTTTCAGCGGTGCATGGTCAGCATATTCTCTGACATGGTAGAGCAGTTCTTAGAGATTTTCATGGATGACTTATCCGTCTTCGAGGAGTGCCTGCACCGTCTCACTTTGGTTTTAGTGCGGTGCAAGGAGAAGAGCCTGGTGCTTAATTGGGAGAAGTGTCATTTTATGGTTAAGCAAGGTATTGTACTGGGGCATGTCGTATCTCATCAGGGGATTGAGGTCGATAAAGCGAAGGTGGACCTGATTTTTAATCTTCCACCCCTATATACGGTGAAGAAGGTTCGATCTTTTCTGGGCCATGCATGCTTCTACAGGCGATTTATCCAGAATTTCAGCAAGATCACCAGGCCTTTGTGCAAGTTATTGCTGAAGGATGCCCCAATTATCTTTGATGAAGATTGTAAGAAAGAATTTGGGGATCTGAAGAAGATTCTGACGTCCACACCCATTATTCAGCCACCCAACTGGGGTGTGCCTTTTGAGATTATGTGTGACGCATCAGACTATGCTGTTGGAGCTATTTTGGGGCAGTGTGTTGATAAACTTCCCCATGTTATCTATTATGCAAGTCGAACTCTAAATGACGCACAACTTAATTACTCTACCACTGAGAAGGAGTTGCTAACAGTCATTTTTGCATTAGACAAGTTTAGATCCTACTTGTTAGGATCTAAAGTCATTATCTACTCGGACTATGCAGCATTGAAGTATATTTTCTCTAAAAAAGATGCTAAATCTCATCTTATCCGATGGATCTTGCTGCTTCAAGAGTTCGACATAGAGATTCGAGATAAGAAAGGTTCCGAAAATGTGGAAGCGGATCATTTGTCTAGATTAATTGTGGATTTCACTGAGGCCACCACTCCCATTTCTGAGACCTTTCCTGATAAGGAATTGATGCACATTGCTCACAGTCCCGCACCATGGTTTGCTGATATAGTGAACTATCTTGTCATCGGTCAAATGCCTTTACATTGGGGGCGACAAGATAAATCAAAGTTTTTGGCCATGATAAAACATTTTTTTCTGGGATGATCCTTACCTGTTCAAGTATTGTCCCGATTAGATCATCAGAAGATGTATTCCTTAGCATGACCAATCTAATGTCATCGTCTTTTGTCATGATCATGCTTGTGGAGGCTATTTTAGTGCTAAAAAAACCGCTGCGAAGATTTGCAGTGTGGATTCTATTGGCCTACCCTATTCCGAGACTCTCACACCTACTGTGTATCTTGTAAGTGTTGCTAAAAGCTAGGGAGTCTTTCTAGGAGTAATATGATACCCCTCAACCCTATCCTGATTGTTTAGATTTTTGATGTGTGGGGTATTGACTTTATGGGACCGTTCCCAAACTCCTTTGGCTACCTGTACATTCTGGTTGCTATGGACTATCTGTCCAAATGGGTGGAGGCCGTTGCATGCAAGACCAATGACCATAGAGTTGTGGTCCAATTTTTGAAGGACACTATCTTTGCTCGTTTTGGTACGCCTCGAGCAATCATAAGTGATGGAGGTAAACACTTTGCAACCAGATTTTTGAGCAGTTGATGAAGAAGTATTTCATCACACACAAGGTTGCCACCCCGTATCACCCTCAGACGAGTGGCCAAGTGAAAATTTCCAATCGCGAGATCAAACAAATTTTGGAGAAGACTGTGAACCCTAGTAGAAAGGATTGGTCTCTGAGATTGACTGATGCACTATGGGCATATCGAACAGCCTTCAAGACGCCAAATGGCATGTCACCCTATCGTATTGTGTATGGAAAGGCATGTCACCTTCCGGTAAAATTAGAGCATCGTGCATATTGGGCTATTAAGCAGCTGAACTTCAATCTTTCCAAGGCCGGCTTACAAAGGAAGCTCCAACTCAATGAATTAGAGGAGCTGCGGAATGATGCATATGAGTGTGCACGGTCATACAAGGCACAAATGAAGAAGACTCATGACCAAAACATTTTGAGACGAGCTTTTGAGCGGGGTCAAAAAGTTCTTCTTTACAACTCACGCCTGCATCTTTTTCCAGGCAAGCTCAAATCTCGATGGCCAGGCCCATTTATTATTCGGTCAGTTTTTCCTCATGGGGCCATCGAGATTGAGGATCCAAAGAATGGTAACACTTTCAAGGTAAATGGACAGAGGCTAAAACCATTCTTAGAGTTGAGGAGTCCGGACATTGAGAACGATATTGTTGGAGGATTCTAGTTACTCAGATTGAGTGTCGTCTACTATGGAGAGTCTGGCTGAAGACTTTAAACTTAGCTCTCATGGGAGGCACCCCACAACGTATCCTTTCTATATATTTATTATTTTTTCATATTTATGATTACTGTTTGTTTCCAGTATTTTTTGTTTTTCAGGGACAACGCATACTTCAGTTTAAGTTTGGGGGTATGCTATGAGCTATACCAGTCCAGATAGTTCTCCATATCCCAGGTCAACTCTTTTCATATTATTCACACATTGTGGTCAATGTGTAAGTTAAGTTTGGGGGTATGGGAAACATATTACACACACTTTGTCCTAATTTGTTGTTTTTCTTTATTTAAAAAAAAAGAAGGTAAATGCATGCTCATGTTATTTTGAAATTTTAGTTGATCTAAACAAATACTGTGATGTGATGTCATTAGTGAGCTTAAAATTGTGAACAAATGATTTGATGATAGAGTTTTAAAACTTTGTTACTTACTTTAGGCATTTGAGAATTCACATGTTTGATCTAATCTGACACGAGCACATTAGCACATAATTGTGTGAGGTATGACATATGATTTTAATGTGCATGTTTCCATGACTTAAATGAAACAGGATGACTTGTGGGATTAACACTTGGGCATAGAAAAGCATAAAAAAAAGAAAAAAAAACAAATAATACTACTAATATTTATAATGATCATCATCAATAAACTTTCCACTGAGTAACTGGACCTCTTACCTCAGTAAGCAGTGAGTGTTCACGTCAAAAGGTGGGAATTTTATTCATAATGATCATTGCAAAACTTTTTGCTGAGTAACTGGACCTCTTGCCTCAGTAAGCAGTGAGTGTTCACGTCAAAAGGTGAAAATTTTGCTTGGTAGCATTAAAGCCAGTTTAGTTTTGTAGCCTTTTCGACTCGAGTTAGTAAGTCTTTAGGGGTGTCTTTACACCTAATGCCCTAAAACCATCTGGTTTGGGAGTCATTGACTCAACACTCGCTACATGGGTCAATTAGAAAGCTTAAGGGAACTAATCATAGCGGAGCCTTATATGCTTAACTTTGGTGGTGTGGATTCAGAAACCTTAGTGTCTTTATTATTAGTTTTAAATCAATTTAGTTTAGTTTTTATTTTTTTTACAACATAATTTAAAACTCAGAACTAGGTTAAGATAAGTTTAGTTTAGATAAAATTACATTTTCACAACGCAATTCCCTATGGATTCGACCTCACACTTGCACAACACTATATTGCAAACGACTCGTGTGCTTGCGAGTAATTTAAAACTCACAACATGTTCAATATCCAAGAAGAACATGTAAAGAATTCCGGATTATGGGACTTCTATTCTTCTCCTTCTAAGAACAACAATGAACTCTGGAATTTTTCATCACAGTTAAAGCAAAGCCCTCTCTCCCTTATGTGTTGCATTTCTTGAGAAGATAATCTCTTTATAAGTAATTTTTGAACTGGTGGGGCTGCAGACAAAACTGTATGGGGATTTGATCCCAAACTTAAACCAGAATTACGATGGCTTGCATCCAGAGGTTTGAAATTCTATTTAGAATTCTAAGATTTGGAAGATCCTCTAAGCTCTCCCCATCTATCTTCCTGTAACCTTGCTAATCCCACAACAATACTAAATTCCAGAGGTCAATGAGCTATAACCTCCCTTCCTATATGGTTTCAACTCAGAAATTAAATAGTTCATCAAGAATTGATCAGTAAGGCCATTTACTTTACTAGTTAAAGATTCAAACTTTGCTTGATACTCTTAACACAGTACCTTCCTGAGTTTGTTTAGTTAATGCATCTTGAGGTTCGTTATACACAGAGGGGCCAAATCTTGAATGCAGTGCTTTGACAAACTGAGTCATGTATGGATAATCTTGTTATACTATGTCCATTGAGCTCGACCCTTCAGGTTAAATGAAACAAGCTACAATTTTTGATATTCAGGAGTATTAGAAAAAAGAAAGAATTGTTCAGCTTGAAATATTCAGTCGGTGGGATCTCCTTTCCTTGAATCTTGGTAATTTAAATTCCTGATGTTAGCCATTTGATTGTATTGTTGCTGGTGAGGTTTTGGATTTGGTGGAGAGTTGGTTTCTTCCTAGGTATGCATCTGTTTCAGAGATTCAATTTTTTGCTACAGAGGTTTGATAGCAACACCAATCTTTTCTCTGATATATTTGCAAAGTTTGTCCTTGGAAAAGTCATTTTTATCAATTTTGGAATGTAATCCTTCTGCCATTGTGTTGTTTATGTGAGTTTGAACAATGAAACCACCAAATGTTGGAGGTGGTGGGTGAAATTCTGGTAAAACTAATGGTGTAATCAGAACTAAAAGAAAGAGGAAATAGATATATTGTTTCTAGCACAAGACAAACTCCTAAAGAAAGACTTCAGAATTATTGCTTGACTATTCAATAAGGGAGAGCTGTATATATATAGCTCTCAATCTATATATACAGCTCTCATTCTAGTTTGTTACAACTGATCATGGCAGTCCAAGAAAGATTAACTGATTACTAGCAACTTCTTTAACTAATGCTAGCTTACGAACTTATCAACCAACTTCTCCTGACTTTTGCCCTGGCTTCTGGATATTTCCTTTTTGTATCCTCTTTATAAATAAAGCTTTACTTTTTATAAAGAGAGGGAATAAAAGAGAGAGAGACAAAAGATTGCTGATGGAAATTAAAGATAGGAATGTCATATTTGCAAATTGCAAAGGGTTGTTAATCTGGCATGCACTATGAATTATGACGTAGCCGTTCCTTTCTTTCCTTTTTTTTTTTTTGGTCGTGGTCGTTCAAGTGTAGAAAAGGCCATGGCTTATGGGTTTGGTACAAGTTATTAATAAACGCTCACATAAATACAATTTTTTTTTTTTCCATTTAAGGTTAGGTGGAGTTTGTGGTGCTTTTGGAGAGAAAAAAAGTAATGTGTTCTATATGTATATTTTGTGATGAAAACAAAAATATTAATAATAAAAAATTTATCAAGTATATATTTTATCATAAAAAATATAAATTTTATCAAAAAATATTTTTACCTTATAAAATAATTTGTCTGTAGACATCGAAGTAACTATTATAAATTTAAATATCATTTTAAATATATTTTTTATTTATGAGTGTATTATATATAAAAGTATAACTTTAAATTTAAGCACCCTTTAATATGACTCTTGATTTATCTATTCATTGGTGTAATGAGTAAGAGTAGTAACACAAATACTCCCGAAACATATACACCAAATGTATATTTGGATTTTCAGAAACTCCAGTAATAAATTTTATAAAATTTGAGTAATAATGTGAAAAATTGTGTAAAAGCATGGTGAAAAGAAATCGGAAATTACAAAAAATTCCATAATTTTTTGGTCCCATTAAAAAAGTGAGATAGGCAATGGGGTGTATCTTTATTGAATGAGCGGCTGTAGATTACATATTACTGCAAAATATGGTGGGTTTGACTTTTATCTTTTACTATTTTTTTTAAAGGATATTTTTTTTAATGAGAAAAAGATAAATAATCGATTAACAAAAATAAAGGCTATGTTTTATCCACATTTCTTTAACAGATCTAAACTTGGATTTTTTTAGCTTCTAACCATATCTAAACTCACATTGTAATGTTAATGGTTTTATTTTCTAATCTTTTAAATATTTGATGCAGTTTATTATAATTTATGATAATGTCTATCACAAACAAAATCTTAATTTTAAGATAATTAATAAGAAATCCAAAAAGAAAAGAGTAACATTGTAATAATTTTCTAATTAATAATTACTTGGTTGATTGATCTTTTGATGCTTAATTAGTTATTAACTCACAAAAGTGAAAGAAAAAATATATCAATTTCACAAAAAAGAAAAAAAAATACTTAAACATTGTTTATTTAAATAAAAATATTGAATTAAAAGTTTCATATAATTGGACAATATATTAATACAATTAAAATATATAGTTTTATCAAATTCAAATAATTCAATCATATTATTTGTTATCTTTACATTTTTATTTAACTAATTTTTATTTTATTAATCACAATCCTGCATTTTAAATAAAGTTAAATGACTATTTGAAATGACAGGGGAGTCATTAGATCATTGAAATATTTTCACTTGATAACGATCAAAGCTGTGTTAGTGAAACAATTTCAAAAATCATAAATTTGTTTTCATTTCCACTATTAAACAAAAGCTGTGCTGTTTATCTCTGCACCCAAACACCCCAAATTCATTACACCGCGTTCACCATTTTAACCGCAAAGACCCCTCGCGCGCTTTATCACTGCCTCACTCTCTATCTGCAACTCTAACCGTACCAACCTGCAACTTTCAGTACTGTAAAAATAAACCAAATATTCGTTGCTTATATGTTCAGAAAACAAAAAGCTTCCTGAACGAATATAGAGAGACGGAAAAGAAAGAGAGAGAAGAACAAACAGGCATGCAACACGACAACGTTTATTCGATGCACAACCACTACGCCGCCGGCCCGTTCAAGCAGAACCGGAACAAGCGGCGCCCGCCACAACGGCCTTCGATCAACGTCCTGCCGGGCCAGGTGGCGTTCCGCATCGTATGCCACATGTCGGCCATAGGTGGAGTCATCGGGAACAACGGCGCCATCGTGTCGCAGCTCCGCCGCGAGACCGGCTCCAAGATCCACTGCGAGGAGGCTGTATCTGGATTGGACCACCGGGTCATTCTCATCGTCGGGTCCGGATCCATCGACAAACGCATCGTTTTGGACAACAACTACGATGAGTGCGGAGAGAAGGTGGAGTATGACGTGTCCAGCGCGCAGGAAGCAATGATTAGGGTTTTCGAGAGACTGTGGGCTGTTGAGGCGGAGAAGGAAGGTGGCGGCGGCGGTGGTGGTGGTGAGGAGGAGGCGTATTGCGGGTTATTGGCCGATACAACGCAGATTGGTGCCGTTGTGGGGAGAGGAGGAAAGAACATTGTGAGAATGAGGAGAGAGACCGGCGCTAAGATCAGGATTTTGCCCCCGCCGTCTTGCGCCGCTAAGGACGATGAGTTGATTCAGGTTAAGTTTACTTTCCTTAAAAAAAATAATTTTAGTTCAGTGACGATTAGCATTGTTTGGTTCACGGGAAAGAACAAGAGGAATTAAAAGAAAATGGGTGACAATTTCAACCGTCTTTAGCATTTTGTATTTTCGTTTCATTACCATCTTTCTTCTAAGAGATTCAAATACTTGTCGAGTTCTGTCATTTAAAGGTCCTTTGTTTCGTTCTTTTCTTCTCTCTCGTCTGATTAGATTTAAAATTGCATTTTGTTTGGCCATTTTTTTGTTCCACATTTTGCATAATGTGGAAAGAAGTCTGTGATGTTGTACAGGAAAGTTAAATTCTTTTTAAAAAAATTCGCTTGGAGCTTAGGGCATCTTTTGTTTTTCACAACAGATTGTAATGATTCTAAATGATTAGAAGTGAAGAAAGAGACAAGATTGATCTTCCTCAGGCTCTGGTTAGTCGATGGGAAAGATTTCTTGCAAAAAAAATGATCTTGCAATGGAATATCTGCTCCAATGCTTCATCAGTCTTGATGGTTGTTTTATGGTGAACTTGGTTGAAACTATTTAATACATCTTCTGTTAGCTTGGGTAGAGATTTTTTATATAACTATTGTTCTTCACAGTTCCTCTATTAAAACAGGAATAAATAGTGCCTGGCTCTACTGCAAGGTAGATGTCAAGCTAAGCTGAGCTTCCTGGGTTTTTTTTTTCCCAACTTTGAATGTCCATGCGTGTCATCTTACATACATATGTTTGTTGGAAAATGAAGACGTGGTCAGTGATGGTCTAGAAGTTTTAGGAAGGCTGGCTTAATGGCTTCTTTCTTCTCTTGATACCATTAGTTTTGGAAGATGGGATAATGGAATTTATTTCGATGTCTGTTTAGTCTCTTTATATGTGGAGCTGAGGCAGTTACCTAGTTGGAAAGATGTCAATTGATTTGGATGTTTTACTGTTGGATATGATGTGAATTGGAGAAGCACATGTTCTTCCCTTTCTTCTCAGTCTTGAAAATTCGTTTATTTCATGGCAGATTATTGGTGAAACTTCTGCTGTAAAGAAAGCACTGGTTGGTGTATCTGGCTGTCTTCAAGACTGTCCACCAGTAGACAGAGATCCAACACTTCCAAGCAGAGCTATTGAGAAGGCAAAATATGGGGCATCTACAGATCCGCATGCAGAATTTTTTCCGCACCTTAGTTCGTTGTTGCCACGTATGACTGGGAATTCCCTAAATACTGCTTCAAATGCTCTGTTGTCAAAAGATGCAGAAGGAGACCCCAGCATGGAAACTAAAGCTACAGAACAAGAAGTTGTGTTTAGAATGCTCTGTTCCAATGGAGCAGCTGGGGGCATAATTGGAAAGAAAGGGGCCATAGTCAGAGCTCTACAGAATAAAACAGGTGCTTCTATCATGTTTGCACCTCCACGGACTGAATCTGGCGAGCGTGTTGTCACCATTTCTGCATTTGAGGTTGGTTATACTGCCATTGTTTGTGTATTTTAATGTATTCTCATGCTATTAGTATTTATTAAAATCTGACTTGTTTTCTTTGTTGTACTTGAAAACTCTCTCTCGTGTGGACAAACGCGTTGCACATACGATTGCGGTGTTCATTTGGGTTTGGCTTTATTTCTTGTAGAACCTTGAATCATGGTACTCTCCTGCACAAAATGCTGTTGTTCTTGTTTTTGCTAGATCTGTTGAGTCAGACATTGAAAAAGGGCTTCCATCAGGCTTGTGTAAGGGTACCACTGTAATTGTGAGGCTTCTAGTTGCAACAGAACTAGTTGATTTCTTGACTGGAAACAGAGGTAGTGTTCTTTTGGAAATGATAGAAGTAACTGGTGCTGATGTACGGATATTGGGAGAGGATAAGTGTGCTTCAGAAAATGAAGTAATAATACAGGTGCAATCATAATTATTGTTGTTCTTGAAGTTAATTTCCACATAAGAAGTATCTTAAGGATTACTTGCTACCATTATTCTTGAGGACAATTAGAACTGAGAGTTGTTAGTACTCTGATAAAGTTCAGTTGATCTTTTTACAATGTGAAAGTTTTAGAACTTTGGGTGTGTGGAGTAGATTTTATTAAGCATAATAGCATCTTGCATTATTGTTTCTGTTTCCATTTCCTAGTCAAAATGAAATTTATTGGCCTACTTATAATTAAAGACCCCCTTATTTTTCTTAAATTTTTTGGAGAAGTTCTTCTATTTCTATGTACAACCCTTTTGGTGCTACCCCTCTGTCTAGTTATTAGTATTGTGGCAAGTTTTCATTCGACACTAGAATTTTGAAGATCTTCTCCACATTGGGTTAAATGAAAATGTTGAGAATGAAAATTGCATATGAGTTTTGTCACTTTTCAACTCAAAATTTCATTATGTAATGTTGCTTCAACCTTAAGGATTTCTAATGGCAGGGTCTTTTAGCTTTTAGAGAAAACTTGTGTCCTTTTTTTTTGTAACTTTATTTAGTGACAAACTTCTGATGCCACCTGATAGTATCATTATTTTGAATTGATTAGTTAATTACTTATTTTTCAGATTACTGGTGACTATAAAAATGTACAGAATGCCTTGTTTCAAGTTACTGCTAGACTGAGGGAGAACCTTTTGCCCAGTGAGGTGCTTAATGAAGTGAGAGCTAGGAACCCTTATGCAAGGGTGAGGGAAACTATGAATCCTGGATTGCGCCAGTCACTGAGTGTATTGTCTGATTCCAATCAAGAGACTGTTTTGACACAAAAAAAAGAGCATGGACTTTCTGAAAACACAGGTGCTCTTTCACCAAAATTGCAGCCATCGGAGGTAAAAGTTTTTCTTCCCCTTTTGGAAATTTTTTATTTCTTTGCTTATTTCTTGAAGGATAACTGCTTCAGTCCTGGGACCTCAGTGTTTTTTAAGTGGATGCTATTGCAGACTGCAGGAAGAGGGCCTACATTGTCAGTCTCTGATGGTGAACAAGGCTCAAAAGTTTTTGGAGCGAGTTCAGAACTTGAGAGGTCACTGGATTATCTTTTGCCCACTGAGGTTCTTAATGAAGTGGGAGCAAGGGAAAGTTCCCCTGGTTTGCAACGATCATTGGGCCTATTTCTTGATTCTGATCAAGATAATAGTTTAACACAAGGAATAGATCAGCTTGGGCTCTCCAACAACATTGGATTTACTTCTTCACCAAGGTTGCAGCCGAGGTTAGTAAACTTAGTATTGCTCAACATGGGAACATGAAAGCTGTCCTGCTCTTTTTTTCCCTCTCTTTTCTTGAAAATAGATTTCTCACCTTTTTGTATCATAACGGATAAGAAGGAAGAGAGATTTATTAACATAATGTCCTTATTCCTTGGAAGAGCGGTATGTAAGTAGTCAAAGGAGTTGCACATAATTATCGCTTTGGCCAGGGTTGAAGTCAGCATCTTTTAATAATTTTAGTGATGAGCAAAGAGCCAGTTTACATTATTTTTTAACAACAGGAACTCACTTTCATATAATCATTGATTTGATGGTAATAATACCGGATGGATGCTGTGTTTTATGCATGATTTCTATGAACTTGATTGTGTTGTTAAGTTTACCTCATGGGCTTATCCACTCTTTTCCTTCACAGTTTGCCTTCGCAAAAGAAAAAAAGAAAAAGTTTGTTGATATCTTATAATGGTAGGCTGGATTCACCTTTTAATCATTTCCAGATCCATGCATGTAATTGATGATATTTTATCAAATTTGGTGGTTCTAATGAAATTTTTATATCACGCACCATCTTGCTTTTAGATTGTGTATAGTGGCTGTAATGAACCTAAATTTTACAGGATGCTCAACCTCATGGTCCTCACCTAAACTACAATTTTTCCCATTCTTTAACAGAAGTAACAATGAGTTATTTTGAAATCAAGTGTAACAGTTACCTCTGACGTAAGAATCTTAAAATATTTTTGTGCAAGGACATTTTAAATATTTATTTGCTTTACAATCTCTGACTTGTTTCTGCAGTGGAAAGACATCTACTACAGTGAGAAATACAATGGTAGAGATTGTAGTAGCTGAAAATGTTCTTGGTGCTGTTTATGGCAAAGATGGTATCAATCTGGCTCGTCTAAGACAGGTAACTTACGTTTTACCCCCAACAAATTGCTTTATCATTAAGCGGGCTGTATTGGTGATCTAATGATGAACGTAGAACTGCTTGGTTTGCCAATGTTGGCTGCTAGTTTTTCATCTATGGCATTCTTAATGAAGATACAAAATCAGCATAGAATGAAATGCAATATGAAATGAAAATGAAGATTAGTTTTGAGTTAGATTAAAAATGTTTGAAATGATTAGCTGATCTCAAGTAGTCAAAACGACACTCAGTTTAGTTTGTTTGCAGTGATTTTGAGATTTCACTATAATTTGACTTTGAAATTTAGACTACAATTGGCTAGTAAATTTGGCAAGTTTTTGGTATTTTTGTTATGCATTGGCATATGCTAATATTGTATGGGGTGAGTGTGTGTTAACTGTTAAGGTGACATTAAAAAAAAAAAAAACTGTTAAGGTGACATTTATTATTCTGTTTTCTAAATTTATCTCCCTCTTTTTGGTTCTTTTTCTATCAACTTACATTTGGACTCGAAATCAGATTTCAGGTGCAAAAGTTGAAGTACATGATCCTTGTCCTGGCAAAAGTGAGAGGATGGTTGCTATATCTGGGACTCCTGATCAAACCCGAGTGGCACAGAGCTTGCTCCATGCCTTCATCCTAGCTGTCTAGTAATCATCAAATTAGTAGTAATCAGCACATATTCCTCAACTGATTTTCTTGCATGCTTTTGCTGTTCTTCACATAGGAAGAACTAGTTTCGAATACTAAGATGCAGATTCCACTTAACTAGCGACAGCTAAGTTATAAGTAATCCCTGTCAATATGAAATTAGTAATTTCCTTCTTAGCAAGAGGTTCCCCAAGTAGGTCAAATTATAGATATACAAATGCTCTCTACCTAGTTATCAAGAAGGATAGATTATACGGTGAAACATTGGATGTACATGTCGTAACATGAATCCACCATTCTATCAACTTAGTTATTTTCTCTATGGTTGCTTATATTATAAGGTCGTAGGGGAATTTTATAAATTTTATGGAATTTATTTGTAATTTTATATTTGTTATGTGAAAAGAAAAAAACTATGGATGCGCTTGATATTAGAAAATGTTTTTCATTTTTCATTTACAATTTTTTTAGTACTTTCTTCAAAACAATCTTAACACAACTTGGAAAACAATACATTTTTTTTCAACATAATAATATAAAAGTTAAAAATGTTTTTTTTTTACTAACATTTTTATTATTGTGTTAGAAAGAAAAGTATTTTTTTTCTTCAAATTATGTTAAGAATATTCAAATGATTGAAGAAAGTGTTAATGAAAATGAAGATGAAAAATTAAAAACATATTTCAATAATAAACGCACACTACGAAATGAATTAACTATGGAATTAAGTTAGCTTGTTGTAAATTCTATTAATTTTAATAAATTTTACAAAATGATTGTAGAAGGCAATGTTTACAAAAACACTTTTTATCTCTTTAATTTCCTCTCTTTCACTTTTTTTAAAAATTTCATTTATTTCGAATATTTTAAACATGATAATTCAATTGAATTTTATCATTTAATATAAAAAAGATCATATATTTAAATTCATTTTTAAACGAATTTTTTTCTTCAATTTATTTTTAAACGAATTTTTTTCTTCAATTTATTTTTAAACGAATTTTTTTCTCAATTCATTTGAAATAAAATGAATTTCATTATCATTTTATTTCAAATGGAGAACCAAGTTGATTGTAAGGGTGTTGAACTAATATTTTAATTTGTGAAATATAAACATTAATTTGTGGATGTCAACTATTATTTGTGTTATTTGAGAGATTAGTGATCAAAGCTATTCACATTAGGGATCTGGGATATGTAGTCCACAAATATTACATTATCATTTTTACTATTGTAATTAAGAGATAAGAGATTTTAACTTAAAATCTTCTCTTTAAAAATAGATGCGGTTATTAATTGATTAGATTTTTAATAAATTTATCAGAATATTAGATTCTGCTTACGGTTAAATAACATAAATGGTTTTTCATATTATTAGTTTTAAAGATTGATCAATAAAGATTGATAATGATTAAATTCATCATAATTTTTACTTTTATTTTCTCACTGTATAGTATGAAGATCATAATTAAAAGATTATTGTATGCAAGGCACGTCCAAAGAACAAGTGAATTACTAATGGCGATAAATACCACGTGGGAAATATGCAGCTATCCGCGGTTATAACAGTTATATTCAAGATGAATCCGAGCAAATGCAATCCGCAGATTCAATGGTTATGTTTGTCACTTTGAAAAAAATTCATTCACAAGAGTTTCTTCACTTAAATTAATCAGCAAAAGTAATTTGAGGTTGAAGTGGTAATTAAGAACAATAAACCTTGTCATCACAAGCTAGACTAGAAGCGATGCAAAGAGGTTCCAATAATGCATCCTTTGTCTTCTCCAAACTTTTGAACTTGACGACAACTCCTAAAATTAACTCACCGAAACTATACCAACATAACCACTTCAAAGCTTTTACGTGCAACAGTATTTCTCTAAACCTCTTTAACACCACATCAAGAAAATCCATGCCCACATGATCACATCCGGTTTTCCTCTCCTATTTTCAGGCAGCAAGCTCGTTGATGCGTGTTTGAAGTGTGGTAACATTGCTTATGCTAGTAAACTGTTCAATGAAATGCCTGCCAGACATATAGTTACCTGGAATTCCATGATTGCTTCTTATATTAGCCGAAAAAGGAACAAAGAAGCTCTTGGGCTTTATGATGGGATGGTTTTGGAGGGGGTTTTCCCTGACGAGTACACGTTTTCAAGTCGTTTTCTGAGCTGGGTC
This sequence comes from Bretschneidera sinensis, assembly GCA_023935145.1. Lineage (NCBI taxonomy): Eukaryota > Viridiplantae > Streptophyta > Magnoliopsida > Brassicales > Akaniaceae > Bretschneidera > Bretschneidera sinensis. The sequence continues at coordinate 73,889,952 of CM043703.1, read as the reverse complement.
TTGAACGTGAGGGCAGGAGAGCTCATGGGTTGTCTGTAATTTTGGGATTAGAGGTTCCAAATGCGTTTGTTGGTAGTGCTCTTGTCGATATGTATGCAAAGTTTGATAAATGAGGGATGCCCGATTGGTTTTGGATAGAGTTGTGGAGAAACGTGGTTCTGTTTACAGCTTTGATTGTTGGTTTCTCTCAGCATGGTGAAGATGGTGAGGCTTTAAAAGTTTTTGGAAGCATGATCAGTGAGGGGATTAGGGCTAATGAGTAAACTTTCGCTAGCATATTGATTACTTGTGGGAATTTAGAGGATTTAGGTAATGGTAAGTTGATTCATGGTCTCACTGTAAAGTCAGGGTTTGAGTCTGCTGTTGCTTCGCAAACTTCACTCCTTCCTATGTATTCTAAATGTGGCTTGATTGATGATTCTTTAAAGATTTTTAAGTGGCTTGGTAATCTGAACCACGTGACTTGGACATCTCTTGTAACAGGGCTTACGCAAAATGGTAGAGAGGAGATTGCTTTGTCAAAGTTTAGAAAAATGATGCGCAATTCAATAAATCCAAATTCTTTTACATTGTCTAGTGTTCTTCGGGCATGTTCGAGCCTTGTGCTGCTAGAAGAAGGCAAAGAAATCCATGCAATAGTTACAAAATTTGGATTGGATAGAGATAAATATGTCGGAGCAGCGCTCGTTGACTTGTATGGGAAATGTGGAAATGTGGAAGTACAGAAATGGCGAGGTTGGTTTTTGATTCTTTAATTGAAGTAGATGTCATATCTATGAACTCCATGATGTATAGTTATGCACAGAATGGTTTTGGGCACGAAACACTGAAGCTGCTCAACAAGATGAAAGATATGGGTCTCGAGCCAAATGATGTGACGATTGTGAGTGTTCTCTTGGCATGCAATAATGCTGGGTTGGTTGAAGAAGGCTGCTGGGTCTTCACCTCCATCAAAAACAATCATAACATTGTATTGACAAGAGATCACTATGCTTGCATGGTTGATTTGCTGGGACGTTCTGGGAGACTAGAGGAGGCCGAAATGTTAATAAAGCAGGTCACAAACCCAGATGTGGTTCTGTGGAGGACATTGCTTAGTGCATGTAGGACTCATGGGGAGATAGAGATGGCAGAGAGAATAAAGAATAGAGTTCTTGAGCTTGCACCAGGGGATGAGGGACTCATGTTTTGTTGTCTAATCTTTATGCTTCAACAGGTAAATGGAATCGGATTATTGAGATGAAGCACAATAAGGGAGATGAAATTGAAAAAGAATCCTGCAATGAGTTGTGTTGATGTTGATAAGGAGGTCCATACTTTCATGGCTGGAGATTGGTCCCACCCAAGACCGCGGGAGATTTGTGAAACACTAAAAGAATTGTCTGAGAAGGCTAAAACTTTGGGTTATGTTCCTGACACAAGATTTGTGTTGCAGGACTTGGATGAAGGGAAGAAGGAGAAGTCTTTGTATTATCATAGTGAGAAACTTGCCATAGCTTTTGCTCTATGGAGGACTAGTAGTAAGACTACTAGTATCAGGATTCTGAAGAACCTTAGAGTTTGTGGAGATTGTCAGACTTGGATAAAATTTGTCTCCAAAGTTGTTGGGCGAGAAATAATTGCTAGAGTTGCAAAGAGATTTCACCATTTTAAACACAGGTTCTGTTCCTGTGGAGATTATTGGTGATGGCGAATCATACATGAAATTCTGCTGCTTGGTCTTCAGAGATAACCATTGATGTGATTGCTGACTGTTTGTTTTAGTGTATCAATAGAGAAAAGCCTATACCACAAGGTGCTGCACAAATGATTGATTAATATGGTTGTGCTTCTCAGGATTTTACTTAGGTGAGCATTCATATTATAAAGTTATTTAATATTTGATCGAATTTTATTTGATTTTTAGATTAGTATGTGAAAGTTTTTGGGTAATATTTTTTAAAGTTGATGTCTTCCGTATAGAGAGAGGGAGAGAGAGAGAGAGAGAGATAGAATAGTACTGAGCGTTTTCTTTGAGCCAAAAGAAGAAAAGGGAAAATCTTCACATTATATGTAATATTTCATGTCTTTTATGTTGTCCACTAAAATAAATTATAACACAGAAATATTAATTATTCTTTGGTTGTTTCGGTTTTAGTCCCTAATAGTGGTAGTCCTTTCGTTTTTAAAGAGCAGAAAACAGTACTTTTTTCTTTTGAGTTCTATTCTCACATTTTCGTCACTCCAGAAGCCAGAACAACCTTTGAATGGATTTCACAACTTCTAGTGCAAGACCTTGCTTCAGGTTGGCAGTCACTAAAATGTAAAAACGTCTATGGAATCTCATTTTCTCTCATAGTGTGATAGCAATGTAGCATAGATATGCCTGGAAAAACATTGTTCTCTTAATTTTAGAGGGAGCTCTTAAAAAGCATCAGTCTCCTTCAAATCTGTGAGGAAAAAAGAAAACAAGAAATTATAAGCGGTGAGGGTATTCGTGCTGGTGCTAGGTATGTTCTTCTTAGATATTTTCAGCCGTAATCAGAGGTCTACGTTTTTGAGATAAATGGTAAGTATTAGTAAGATCATATAGAAGAATCCTGCACTAAGTTGGGTTGATAACTTGATGTCGATTGGGAAATATGATGGGTAAACTTGGCTGTATCTCGGATCCGTAAAGATATATTAGATGCGAGAGGAATCATCTTCTGAAGGATTTTGGTTATATGCTTGATACAAGATTTGTGTTGCAAAACTAGGATGAGGGAGGGAGGAGATGTTTTTGTATCATCAGAGTGTAGAGATTGCCTTTGATTAATGGAAGAGCAGTGAAGGAATATCAGGATTCCAATTTTCTGGGAGAGAGTTCATAGTTTCCAGTGGTGAACTATTTTTCATTATGTTGGTGGATGTGTATTTCTCAAGTATTAGATGAGTGAAAATCTGAACAGTTTGATAGATAAGTAGGCTGCTTATAAATTTACATCTACAGTATGACTAGTTTTGGACAATATATACTTTAGTTGATATTTCTGATGCCAATTTTCTTCATTTTATATTGAGAAAAAAACATATAAGAACAAGAGTGAAGCATACATAACTAGCGTTCTTGAAACTTATTTTTTCTTCATCTCATCTATTGTGAATCTCAAATCTTCTATGTGATGTTCATTAATATAAAACTAGTGAATATACAGGATCACAGTTGAGGCCTTTCAGTGATTCATTTGTGATCTCTAAACTGGTGATGCTTTGTAATTATGGGTATATCAAGGATTTCAAGGAGTCTTGAACATTAGGAAATGAGTACTCCAAATACTATAAAGTACTAACATATCTATAGTTTCCTCTCACCGAAAAGCTGGGACTGGACCTCCTAATGAAGTGAATGGTTTTGACAGCTCCTGAGGCTTCAAGATCCTTATTACTTGTTTTATCACTAGAACTGCAGAGCTTCTCTTGGCTTCCCCAAGAGAGATAAGACTGTTGAAGAGATATGCCTTGAGGATAGCCCTGCTTCTTCAATCTGATCTTGGGGTGATCCATGGTCAATGTATCTGTCAGGAAGCACCATTGCCCTCAACTGCAAGAAAATCCCTTATTTAGATTAGAACCATAATAAACAAAGAGAAAAGAGGAGAAAAAATAACACCGGCAATATTCCAGAAAGGAGCATGAACTTTCTATATTAAAGGAAAATATATACCTTGAGAGGTCCATCCAGAATACCACTTAAGCTTAGGAAGTGCGATACATGGGAGCCGAAACCCCCAATAGAACCTTTTTCTAGAGTAATCAGAATTTCATGCTCATTGGCCAATTGCTTGATGAGATCTGTATCCAGAGGTTTACAAAATCTTGCATCAGCTACAGTCACAGAAATATCTCGAGTTCTGAGCGTGCTTGCAGGTTTTACACATTGTTGAACTATAGAACCATAGCCCAGAATAGCAACTTTGTCACCTTCTACCAGTATTCTTCCCTTTCCAGTCTTTTACATCATTAAGGAAGAAGCATTCAAATTAGTTTCTGTTCTGTATTCTTTTTGCAATTCAGGGGTTAATTAGTAATGCTAACCTCAAGAGGTGTTCCTTTGTTGTTAGGAGGAAGTAGGGCTCCAATTCCATTGCCCCTTGGGAATCTGAAGCAGCTAGGCCTGTCATCTATGGTTGCTGCTGTAGCAACCATGTGCATAAGCTCAACCATGTTGGGTAAGCAAGCCATGTATGTAATATCAAATGCTCCACAATGGGTGGGTCCATCTGCACCAATCAATCTAGCTCTATGTAATGCAAAACGGACAGGTAATTTTTGGAGATCTACATCATGTACCACCTTCATATACAATAAGAACCATTAGTGTGAAGTTTTGCACTAGACGTTCATGTAAACTAAACGGAAAGTTAAAGAGCAGACAGCAACTCACCTAATTTGTCTACCGTTATCAACTCACCTGGTCATACCCTCGTTGCAGGAATGAGGAATGGATGGCACAGAATGGCTTGAGTACTTCTGTGGCCAAACCAGCTGCAAAAGTTACTGCATGTTGCTCGGCAATCCTCACATCAAAGCATCGATCTGGAAATAATTGAGACCAGTGCCACCACCCATTGCCGCATGGATGTCTACGATCTTATTGTCTGTCTCAGCCTCTTTTATTAGGGATTCAACAAAGTACTATCTATATATATATATATATATATATATATATATATATATATATATATATATATATATATATGTGGTGTTGTGAGTTTTAAATTACTTACAAGTGCACGAGTCGTCTGCAATATAGTGTGTGCAAGTGCGATGTCGAATCTACAGGGAATTGCATTGTGAAAGTATATTTTTATCTAAACTAAGTCTATTTTAACCTAGTTCCAAATTTGTAATTGTATATTGCAAACAAAATAAACTAAACTAAACTAAATTGATTTAAAAACAAATGATAAAGATATTAAGGTTTCTGAATCCACCCCACCAAAGTAAAACATATATTTTCATGTTCTATATAAAAATAATCAAAAAATTCCATGAATCCACCATTATACAAATCACGGCGAATACTCAAATTAAACCAAAACCATCCAATGTATTCGTTTAATTTACAAATCACAAAGGAAATCCAATATAATTTGAACGATCCGCCGTATCCAGCAGATGAAACACAAGGAATATCCAATTTAACAATTTAAAAACAATCAATCATAAGATTTTACACAAATAATTGAACAGAGCATTTATACTAAAAATATCAGAATTGTATAAACAAATCGAAAAATATTATGCCAAACAATGGCGAGGCTTCATCTTCAACCTTAGATGAAGATTTTAGCCTATCATATTTATGAAACTAAAGTTCACAATAAAAATGCTAAACATTAAAATTTAAAACTAAAAAAGAAATAAATTAAAACTGACTATACATTGAGAGAAATTCCACTCGCTGTTGGGCGGCGCTTCCCCTTGTGGTAACAAAGCCTTCCAGATCCACCAGAATGCTAGCAAAAGTCTTCCAGATCTTTCCAAGCATATATGGCTCATCTCCTGGTTCTTCCTGAATCAATATAGTAAAATCCACAAAAATGACTGATCTGTACAGGCAATTCTGGCAATTTTAGTGAAACTTCTTTCCCAGTGCTTGTAAACCTGAAAAACAACGAAAACAACTCAAAGTAACAAATTCCTAAACTAACAAATGTAAATTAAGTGGCCAAAATATGCAATATTTGGCACTCATCAAATACCCCCAAACTTACATTTTGCTAATCCCTTAGCAAAACAAAATAAAAGACTAAATGAAAAACAAAGAACATAAAGATAAGTTCATCACTCATGGTATCCAAAAATTTAAGGAGCACTCAAAACCATGATATTCATTCATGAGCAAGCTTAAAAAAATATAACCCATCTTCGCAATGAACAAGAATTTAAAACCTAGTTACTTACAGGAGGCAGGCTAAGACATCACAAGCTTGAATCAGTGTAAAGTGAATTAGCATATACAGATGAGGTTTCCAAATAACTTCAATGTAAAATGTCTCCATGTCTCAAGATTCACAAAAATTTCTCGTCAGAATGAACAACGATGGGAGGGGAGAGGCTTTGAGCCTACATCTCATGGTTCAATACAGTAGCATGGGAGATTCCTAACCTCGACCCAAATATCCAGGTAATGGCATTCAAAAATGGATTGAGGTCCGGCATCTTCAGCTCTAAACTGACTCGGCGCCCACCCAGAGACATGAACGAGATCCTGGCCCGAGCTGAGAAATATATGCTGGGAGAGGATGATCAAGCCTTCAGAAGAGAGAGGGAGGAGGAAGCTGAGAAGAAGAGGAAGGATCCTGACCCCCAGAGGGGGACAGTCAAGAGACCCCACCAGAAGAACAGGTATAGACCCCACCCTCGAGCTGACGGCTTCACTCCACTCAATGCCACCAGGACCAACGTCCTCATAAAGCTCCAAGATAAGTCCGTCCTCCAGTGGCCGCCTAGGAAGCAGGGTATCGGAGGTGACCAGAGGCGATGGTGTCGGTTTCACAAGAACTATGGTCATGACACTAAGGAATGTCATGATTTGAAGGAGCAGATTGAAGCTCTTATCAACCAGGGGTACTTAAAGGAATTTACCGAGCCCCGAAGAAGGGATGAACCCGCGCAGCCGAGAAGAAATGCCGGACGTCCCTATCGCCAACAGGAGCCGAGGGACCCGCAAAAGAACCCTAGGGCCGAGCAAGAAGGGCCCAGTCAAAAGAAGCAAGAGGTGGCCAAGACAACCCGCATCATCAAGACAATTTGCGGGGGCCCGACCACGGGAGGTAGTTCGGGGTAGAGCGGTAAAGCATACGCCAGGGCCGTAGCCTCCGTCAACTGCCCCCATAAGAAAAGAAGAACAGAGTTAGTGATCTCCTTCACGGAGGACAATTTAGAGGATGTACAGACTCCTAACGACGATGTAGTGGTAGTATCTCTTTTGGTTGCCAACTGCGAAGTTCAACGGATCCTGATTGATAACAGAAGCTCAGCAGATATATTGTTCCATGATGCTTACTAGTGCATGGAATTGAAGAATGGACATTTGGAGCCAGCTCCGGCCCCCCTCTATGGTTTCGACAGTTCTCCAGTGTTCGCTGAGGGGAATATAGTCCTCTCAGTGACCGTAGGAACAGTGCCAAGGACCTTTATAGTGCAGAGCACCTTCCTGGTAGTCAAGCAGCCCTCCTCCTACAATATGATCATCGACCGACCCACCCTCAACAAACTGAAGGCCGTTGTTTCCACCTATCACCTGAAGGTCAAATTTCCCACTAGTGAAGGTGTAGGAGTGATCAGAAAATCTCCCAGGCCTGCTACCTAAACGTTGTCAGAGAAGGGAATAAGACAAAGGCCCTGCCCCTTGAAGTAGAAGATCTCAGGGATGAGATGAGGACACCTAGGGGCGACCTGCGGAGGAATTGACCTCTGTACCACTCGGAGGAGACCCCGCCCGAACCGTCCAAATAGGTGCAAACCTCCTCGAAGAGCACAGACATGAGCTCTTCTCCCTGCTCAGAAAGAACAGATACCTATTCACCTGGTTGGCCTAGGACATGCCGGGGATCAGCCCTAGAACTATCGAGCATCGCTTGAATGTGGACCCCAGGTAAAATCCGATCATTCAGAAGAAGAGGACCTTTGCCCCCGAGTGCCAGGTGGCTATCAACACTGAAGTGGATAAACTACTAGAAGCCGACTTTATCATGGAGGCAAGGTACCCGGAGTGGGTATCCAATGTGTTAATGGTCAAGAAAGCCAGTGGTAAATGGTGTATTCGTATTGACTTAACAAATTTGAACATGGCTTGCCCAAAGGACAGCTTCTCTGTCCCTCGGATTGATTAGATGGTAGACGCCGCCTCCGGGCATGAACTCCTCTCTTTCATGGATGCATACTCTGGCTATAATCAAATCTTCATACACAAGCCAGACCAAGACAAGACCGCATTCGTCACTGATTGAGAGCTGTACTATTACAAAGTCATGCCCTTCGGACTCAAGAACACCGGGGTGACCTATCAGAGGCTGGTAAACAAGATCTTAAAGGAGTAGATAGGACGAAATATGAAGGTTTATGTGGATGACATGCTAGTCAAAAGCGCCAAGGCACGGAACCATTTCTCCAACCTGAAAGAGGCGTTCAGAGTATTACGCCAGCATAACATAAGGCTGAATCCGTTCAAATGCGCATTCGGGGTAACCAGAGGGAAATTTCTAGGGTTTATGGTCACCCAGAGAAAAATAAAAGTTAATATGGAGAAGATAAAGGCCATCCTCGATATGACCCCTCCCAAGTTTGTGAAAGAAGTCCAGAGGCTCATCGGCAAAGTCGCGGCCCTGAACCGGTTCATGTCCAAGTCTATGGAAAGGCGCCTTCCTTTCTTTAAGGCCATCAAGAAGGCGAAAGATTTCTCCTGGTCCGAGAGTTGACATGAAGCTTTTGAAGATTTGAAGAAGTATTTGAGCTCGCCACCACTCCTAACCAAGCCGCTCCCCGGTGAAGAGCTCTTCCTTTATTTGTCGACCTGGCAGGGCACTGTGGCCTCTGTCCTATATTAGTACAGAGAAGAAGTGGGCGTCCAAAAGCCCATCTACTATATTAGTGGAATTCTCCATGAAGTTGAGACAAGGTACCCTCCTATCGAAAAGATGGCCTACACCCTAGTAGTGGCTGTGCGAAAGCTCTGACCTTACTTTCAGGCACACACCATTGTCCTCCTAACGAATCAGTCCTTAAGGCAGATCTTGCATAACCCAAGTGTTTCTGGGAAGATAGTGAAATGGGCAGTGGAACTGGGAGATTTTGACATCCGCTACTGGCCCTGACAAGCGATTAAGAGTCAGGCTCTTGCTGATTTCATTATGGAGACAACTCTGTCCATAGACCTGGATGAATCCATCGCGTTCGTGCCCAATGAAGCCTCTCCAGGATGGACCGTCCATATGGATGGATCCTCAAATTCGCTAGAGAGTGGGGCATGGCTCATCCTCTGTAGTCCAGAAGGCTTTACGATCGAGTATGCCTTGAGGTTCGGGTTCAAGACCTCCAATAACGAAGCAAAGTATGAAGCTTTCCTAGCCGGTCTAAGGTTGGCCAAAGCATTAGCCATCGAGGTTCTAGATGCGTTCAATGATTCTCAGTTAGTGGTGAGTCAGGTAAAAGGAGAGTTTGAGGCTAGGGGGAGAAGCTCGCCCAATATCTCCAAAAGGTGAAGAAGTTAGCCGCCAAGTTCAAGATGTTTTGGATAACTCAGATCCCTCGAGCCGAAAACTACAAAGCAGATGCCTTGGCCAACTTGGCCTCTTCCCAGCACTTGATGACCAACTGAGCTGTCTACTAGGAAACTCTCTCCGTACCAAGTATAGATGAGGCTCTAGTCCTGCCAGTAGAGGAGGGACCCATATGGATGGATCCAATCCTCTAGTATCTAAATGACGGCACGGTACCCGAGCAGAAGGATCAAGCCAGGAGGCTGATCTCCCGTGTCTTGCGATACACCCTCATGGAAGGACAATTGTATAAAAGGGCTCTGACCATGCCTTACTTGTGATGCATCGGGCCAAGAGAGACCGATTATGCTCTCCGAGAGGTCCATGAAGGGATATACGAGAATCACCTGGGAGCTCGGGCCTTAGCTTTCAAGGTTCTCCGCCAAGGGTACTACTGGCCCACAATGAAAGACGATGCAGCAGACTTGTTCAAGAAATGTGAGAACTGCCAGTGGTGGTCTCCGATATCGCACCGCCTTGCTAACCCTCTTGTCTTCATCACCAGTCCCCTTCCCTTCGCCATGTGGGGGATGGACATCCGTGACCCATTCCCAACGGCTACTGGGCAGAAGAAGCACCTCATCGTGACCATTGATTACTTCACCAAGTGGGTCGAGGCAGAGCCACTGGCTAGCATCACGGATTACCAAACCCAAAACTTTGTCTAGAAATCAATAGTATGTCGGTTCGAAATCCCTCGGGTGTTGATCACCGATAATGAAAAACAGTTTGATAGTTCCCGGTTTAAGACATTCTGTGATGACTTCCACATCGAGCACAGGTTCTTATCCGTTGGGTATCCACAGGCCAATAGTCAGGTCGAAGTAACCAACAGGACGCTTCTCCAAGGAATCAGAAGAAGACTTGATGAGGCAGATAAACAGTGGGTTGACCAGCTCTCCAATATCTTCTGGGCCTATCGGACGACAATACGAACGCCAATAGGAGAAACTCCCTTCTTCATGGCATACGGATCAGAGGCCATCATCCCTCTTGAAATCGGGGTCCCATCAATGCGAGTACAATGCTTCGACCCAAGTAACAATGAGGAAGAGTTAAGAATGAACGCGGATTTAGTTGACAGAGCTCGAGATAAAGCCCAAATATGCCTAGCTGCTTACCAGCAGAGAGCTTCTCGATACTATAACTCTCGGGTTCGATGCAAAGACTTAAAGCTGCATGACCTAGTCCTCCGGAAGAATGAAGTGTCCCATCCTCGCCACACGGGAAAGCTAGTCTCGAATTGGGAAGGTCCTTACCGGATTCGAAAGGTTTGTCAGATTGGCACCTATGAACTCGAAGAAATGGATGGCAAACCCATCCCCTGCACCTGGAACGCGGAGAACCTCCATAGGTTTTATCAATAAAATGTAAAAGAAAGCAAAAATTTAATAAAGATGAAAGTTTGAACTCCATAAATTTTCTTAAGTTAAAGAGGGAGTACAAAAGTAGGGCGCTATCGACCCTAGATACAAAACAGGCCTATTCTAGATGTAGGGAGCCTAATGGCGTCACCATCACTCCCCGCTCCATCCTCGCCATCTCCCACATCCCCGGCTTCACCCTCTGGGACTGGCTGGGTCTCACAACCCAGACCTTCCTGAGCACCGGCACTAGCAGTCTCCTCTGCGCCCCCTCCTGAAGAAGTGGATCAGACCCCTCTGAATCGACCTCCAAGTCAAGACCTGAGAAGTCCACCTCTGGAAAAATGAGCACAACCCTTCTCTTGGCTTCATTGAAACCTTTGAAGTACTGGATTGCCCCCTCATTTGTCAAGGATGCCTTTTTCTCCGTGGACCGACGACAGACTTCTTCCAGTTCTTCCCTCAGGACCTCCTCAGTTCGACGCCAATGATCCCTCTCAAAGAGTGCCTCTGCCCTGTCCCTCTCTGCTGTCGCCAGAGAAAGAGACAAGTCATGGGCTAAATTATGGGATTCCTCCAATTTGAGCTGAGTCTTGGCCAAGCGATCCACCATATCCAGGGTACGCCGAGAAAGCACCCCAGCAAGAACCCCATCCTGAAAAGAGCAGCCTCGTCAGAAATTGTCGAAATGTGTGGGCCAACCAAAAAGCGAAACAAGTGTTACCTGGGAAAAAGCTACCTCTGCGACCGAGCACAGTGACTCGATGGGCTTCGACGAAACATCTACCATGTCGCGAGGAGGGATCCCTAGCACCAAGTGCGCGTGAGCAACCTTAGGGTGGGCAAACATGAAATCATCTATCCTTAAAGCCCACCGAGGAGTAAAGAAGGCGGCAATCCCAAACTCTTCCTGGGGCAGAGATGCCCCTGTAGGAGGAGTGGGTGCGACTGGGTCCACCGGTTCTTCAGGAACCAGAAGCCTCGGGAAACTACCCTTTGGAATTGGACCCTTGGATGGGACTTTGGCCTTTCTCTTCTGCCCAGAACCGCCAGCTTCTGTGGCCCTCTTCTTTTTGCGAGCCAGATGCCTAGCCATCGCCACCATCTCTATGTCTGCACGAAAAAGAGAAGTATTAAAGACTTAGAGGAAAAAAGTAAAGTTTCTATGAACTAGTAAACCAACGGCTACCATGTTCGAGGCTCGGGGGAAGGCTGGGAGGACGCAGGCCTCACCTGTGGAGTTCTTCGTTATCTCCGAGCACCTCGATATCTAGGGGCTCAGCCAGCATCGCCCTCAATGTCTCCTGCTCACGAGGCAAGAGGTCTGGCTTTTTGCATTTACCGACACGCTCCAGACTCCAATTGAGAGGGATGTCGAAGCTCTCAGTGCTCCGAACAAAGAAAAAGCCTCCCTTCCACCTCTTTATGGAGGAAGACTTCTCCTTCAGTATGCTCTTCCCCCGCCTCGAGCTAACAATGATCCATCCCGAATGACCAAGCCGGGCTAGCTGAAAATGGGCCTTGAACACGTTGATATTCATCACTCCTCCAACCTCCTAGCACACGGCGATGAATGCCAAGATCAGCCGAATCGAATTAGGCACCAGCTGGCTTAGCGCAATGCCAAAGTATCTAAGTATCAGGCAGAAGAATGGGTGAAGAGGAAGCTTGAGTCCAGTCTTAAGCTGATGTTCATAGACACACAGCTCATAAGGCACCTGGCTCGACAGGGCATCACAAGCTCTCTCCCCACCCTCGGGGGCCCTCATATAAAACTCCAAGGGGATCCTATATTTGACCCTCGTCCTTACGAGGCTAGCCTCTTCTACTACGCTCGGAATGGAATTCTCTTCGAACTTCTATTCCTCCCTCTTAGTTTCCAGGGCATCACCTCTACTAACCATTGACGCTCGGATGTCCCCCTCTTCAGATATTTCTGCCTCCTCGCTCTCTCCTTCGTCTCCCTCATACGGCACGAGGGCCTGGCCTTCTCCACTATAAGCCACCTCTTGAGAAGAGACTCCATCACTAGAAGAAACACCCATCGCTTCCTCCAACTTTCTAAACAGAGCTCCACTAGTATCATTACCACTAGACATCTTACTCACCTAAAAAGAAAAAGCTTTTGAGGAAGACTTCTAACAATGCCGAGCGCTCTCAGACTCCCTAGCTAAACCGATACTCTCAAGATCTCTCAAAAATGCAAAGTGAAGATTGAAGAAGGGGGGAACCCACTTATATAGAGGCTGTGGCAGCAAAAATGAGAAACATCAATCCACGCGTCAGATGAAAGGACGTGCCCCTTGCTGTTCCCCAAGCGTCGTTTCCAATCCCCAAGGTGCCAGGTATCGCTAAAGCACGCTTTCTGCTATAACTAACGCGTCGCCATTTCTTGTCAGCCACCATCGCTTGTCACGCCTACTGAAAGGTAAACCTAGTAGGCCTAGAGTGGACAGAAAAGCCCACGTGCATAGAAAGGAGGAAACTACAAGAACATGAATTCTCCAAGTCTTGATCACTCGGTCAATAGTTCTCCAAAGTCCGAGCGTATGAGCTACGTTGCATACGTTCGGCCATTTTTTCTCCAAGGATTCTCCTAAGTCCGAGCCTTGCTAACACTCAGCCGTATTCTCCAAAGTCCGAGCGTATGAGCTGCGTTGCATACACTTGGCCATGTTTTCTCCAAGGATTCTCCAAAGTCCGAGCCTTACCCAACACTTGGTCGTATTCCCTAAAGTCCGAGCGTATGAGCTGCGTTGCATACGCTCGACCATGTTTTCTCCAAGGATTCTCCAAAGTCCGAGCCTTGCCAACGCTCGGTCGTATTCTCCAAAGTCCGAGCGTATGAGCTGTGTTGCATACACTCGATCGTGTTTTCTCCAAAGTCTAAGCCTTGCCCAACGCTCGGCCGTATTCTCTAAAGACCAAGTGTATGAGCTGTGTTGTATACACTCGGCCATGTTTTCTCCAAGGATTCTCCAAAGTTTGAGCCCTGCCCAACGCTCGGCCGTATTCTCCAAAGTCCGAGCGTATGAGCTGCGTTACATATGCTCGGCCATGTTTTCTCTAAGGATTCTCCAAAGTTTGAGCCTTGCTTAACGCTCGGCCATATTCTCTAAAGTCCGAGCATATGAGCTGCGTTGCATACGCTTGGCCGTGTTTTCTCCAAAGATTCTCCGAAGTCCGAGCCTTGCCCAAAGTTTGGCTGTATTCTCCAAAAACCGAGCATATGAGCTACGTTGCATACGCTCGGCCATGTTTTCTCCAAGGATTCTCCAAAGTCCGAGCCTTACCCAATGCTCAGTTGTATTCTCCAAAGTCCGAGTGTATGAGCTGCGTTGCATACGCTCGACCATGTTTTCTCCAAGGATTCTCCAAAGTCCGAGCCTTGCCAATGCTCCACCGTATTCTCCAAAGTCCGAGCGTATGAGCTGCGTTGCATACGCTCGGCTATGTTTTCTCCAAGGATTCTCCAAAGTCTGATCCTTGCTAACGCTTAGTCGTATTCTCCAAAGTCCGAGCGTATGAGTTGCGTTGCATACACTTGGCCATGTTTTCTCCAAGGATTCTCCAAAGTCCGAGCCTTGCCCAACGCTCGGCCGTATTCTCCAAAGTCCATGCGTATGAGCTACATTGCATACACTCGACCATGTTTTCTCCAAGGATTCTCCAAAGTCCGAGCCTTACCTAACGCTCGGTCGTATTCTCCAAAGTCCGAGCCTTGCCCAACACTCGGTCGTATTCTCCAAAGTCCGAGTGTATGAGCTACGTTGCATACACTCGGTCGTGTTTTCTCCAAGGATTCTCCAAAGTCCGAGCCTTGCCCAATGCTCGGCCGTATTCTCCAAAGTCCGAGCGTATGAGCTGCGTTGCATACACTCAGTAATGTTTTCTCCCAGGATTCTCCAAAGTTTGAGCCTTGCCCAATGCTCGGCCGTATTCTCCAAAGTCCGAGCGTATGAACTGTGTTGTATATGCTTAGCCATGTTTTCTCCAAGGATTCTCCAAAGTCCGAGCCTGGCCCAACGCTGGGCCGTATTCTCCAAAGTCAGAGCATATGAGCTGCGCTGCATACGCTCGGCCAAGGTTTCTCCAAAGTCCGAGCTTTGCCAACACTTGGTCGTATTCTCCAAAGTCCGAGCGTATGAGCTGCGTTGCCTACGCTCGGCCATGATTTCTTTAAGAATTCTCCAAAGTCCGAGTCTTATCTAACGCTCGACAAAGTTCTCCAAAAGCTCGAACGTGTGAGCTGCGCTGCATATACGGCTAAGTTCTCCAAAGTCCGAGCATTTAAGTTGCGCTGCAAACGCTCGGCCTCATTCTCCAAGGTTCGGATGTTTTACAAACACTCTGCCAAGGCCACTCCTAGTACAAGCATTCAAAACCTCTCTCAAATTTCGCTGAAATCAATATCAATTCATTCATGTAAGTGTAAAAGACAAGGATATCATGTGAAGACAAAGATTGAAAGAAAAGGTATTTTATTAATCCAAAGGATTATAACTAAAGACCTCGAAGTACAAGAAAAGTATGGCCCTAATGGCCTCAAAGTACAAAGAGAAAACTGAAACACCAAGCTTTTTAGGCAGTCCAGTACATGAGCTGCCCCAGCCCCTTTGCCTTCCTTGCAGCGCCGCCCTGAGACTGAATGCACTCACCTACCAGGAGCAGCCCCAGGCCCAGGGACCGTGTCTCCCACTTCCAATAAGCTCAAAGAGCTCAAGGCTTGAAAAACTCCTGGCACAAGAGAGCCTCATCATCCGATACCGCTTGGAATAAGGGAGATGACCTTCCTCCCTCCTGGCTTCAAATGAACCAGTGGTACTCCGGCCAGCCCCTCCCCTCTTCTTCTTCTGTTCCAATAAGCTCGAAGCCTAGGGAGTCCACCATCTAGAGACACGACCCCGACCTCTTCCACCGCTCCTACTCGAAATTTGGAAGAGGTCCGTGTCCCCACTCGGAATCTGAAAGAGGTCCTGATCTCCGTTTGAAGTCAGAAAGAGGTCCATATTCGTTGAACCACGATCCTTCTCCAGAGTGATCTTGTCCTCCTCTTTAGCTTCCATAAATCCCTCAAGAGACTGCTGACTCCTCTCCCTCTCCAAGATCACTACCCTCGGAATTGTCTAAGACTCTTCTGTTAGAAAGTAAGGTCGTATCCCTCTCTTAATCTCTTCAGAAACTGAACCCATTTCTACTTAAGACAAAAGGTGTCCGGGACCCCTTTTTATAAGAAGGGAAAACACATTCAATAAGAGGAATTAATGCGGATAACGGACAAAGAGGGAACTTTATGGTTTTCGAAACGACTTTTCGTTTCCCCAAGCAACCTTTCGCCTCCCGAGAGTAACGGTCTGACTCCAAAGGATAGCCATTCAAGCGCAAGTTTGACTTTATGATTTTCGAGAAGATTTTTCGCTTCTCCAGGCGACCTTTCGCCTCTCGAGGGTCACTGTTCAGCTCTCATGACTGAGTTTTACTTCTCAGCTCCATTTAAGGCTTGACCCACAAAATACTTCCTTAAGCACATAAATGTACTCAAGAAAGTGGGGGGCCTGTGATATGGCCCTAAATACTCTGGCCCAAATAAGCTCCAAGCCCAATAGAATACTCTGGCCCAAATGAGCTCCCAGCCTAACAGAATAGTCCAAGTCCAAACAGGCTCCAAGCCCAGCAAAATACTCCGGCCCAAATAGGCTCCAAGCCAAATAGAACAGTCCAAGTCCAAATGAGCTCCAGTCCCAACAGAACAGTCCAAGTCCAAATAAGTTCAGGCCCGGCTAATTCTCCGACCTGATGGATGCTCCGGTCCAAGAAACAGCCCAGTATATCTCCCGGCCCAGCAAAACCTTTGGGCCCATGAAGAATGGCCCAAACCTGGGCCCCCTCGACGCATAGCCCGCAGCTGTCTACGGCCACCCTGCAGCCACC
Source organism: Bretschneidera sinensis (assembly GCA_023935145.1). Taxonomy (NCBI): domain Eukaryota; kingdom Viridiplantae; phylum Streptophyta; class Magnoliopsida; order Brassicales; family Akaniaceae; genus Bretschneidera; species Bretschneidera sinensis. The sequence continues at coordinate 73,873,370 of CM043703.1, read as the reverse complement.
CTACGACCGCCGTTCCACGCCATCCTATGATCACCTACGCTTACAGCCGCTCTGCGCCACCTACGACTGCCTATGTCTGCAGTCCTACGGCTGCCTTACAACCTGCAGCAGCCCTGCAACACTCCCTACCTGGGCTTGTAATCATACCCTCTCCGTTGGCCGATGAATATAAATAGGCCAAGGTATGAACTTCACCGATTTATTCACACATCTGCACATACACTTCAACTGTTTAAAGTCCTCAGTTTCTTTTAAGCCCTCGACTTCTCCTTTAAACTCAAGCTAACTTAAGCTTCGTAGGGTCTTCGGAGGTCTCCCCCTCCCCTCTTTCCGAGGGTTTTCAGTTCATCCTTGTTACCTATGCAAGATCAGACCACATACTCACCAAAGCCACGCCAACATCCAGGTCACGTCCTCACCCAGGCCACGTCAGCACCAACAATTAGCGGCATCAACAAGGCATTTATCTTCATTAAGAAAAACAACAACAAATTAGGACAAAGTGTATGTAATGTGTCTCCCATACCCTCAAACTTAAATTGCACATTGACCCCAATGTGTGAATAATATGGAAAGAGCTGACATGGGATATGGAGAACTATCTAGACTTGGTATGGCTTATAGTATACCCCCAAACTTGAACTGAAGTACGCGTTATCCCTGAAAAATAAAGACTGGAAAACAAAAAATACTAGAAACAAACATTAATAATAAATATATAAAATAATAAATATACAGAAAGGATATGTTGTGGGGTGCCTCCTATAAACGTTAAGTTTAAAGTCTTCAGCTAGATTCTCCATAGTAGACGACACTCAATCTGAGTAACTAGGATCCTCCAACAATATCGTCTCAATGTCCGGACTCCTAAACTCTAAGAATGGTTTTAGCCTCTGTCCATTTACCTTGAAAAAGTGTTACCAATCTTTGGATCCTCAATCTCGACGGCCCTATAAGGAAAAATCGACCGAATAATAAATAGGCCTGTCCATCGAGATTTGAGTTTGCCTGGAAAAAGATGCAGACGTGAATTATAAAGAAGAAATTTTTAACCTGGCTCAAAAGCTCGTCTCAAAATGTTTTGGTCATGAGTCTTCTTTATTTGTGCCTTGTATAACCATGCATAATCGTATGCATCATTCCGTAGCTCCTCTAATTCATTGAGTTGGAGCTTCCTTTGTGAGCCAGCCTTTGAAAGATTGAAGTTCAGCTGCTTGATAGCCCAATAGGCTTTATGCTCTAATTCAACCGAAAGGTGACAGGCTTTTCCATACACAATACGATATAGAGACATGCCAATTGGCGTCTTGAATGCTGTTCGATATGCCCACAGTGCATCATTCAATCATAGAGACCAATCCTTTCTACTGGGGTTCACAGTCTTCTCCAAAATTTGCTTGATCTCGTGATTGGAAATTTTCACTTGTCCACTTGTCTGTGGGTGATACGGGGTGGCAACCTTGTGTGTGATGAAATACTTCTTCATCAACTGCTCAAAAATTCGATTGTAAAAGTGCTTACCTCCATCACTTATGATTGCTCGAGGCGTACCGAAACGAGCAAAGATAGTGTCCTTTAAAAACTGGACCACAACTCAATGGTCATTGGTCTTGCATGCAATGACCTCCACCCATTTGGACAGATAGTCCACAGCAACTAGAATGTACAAATAGCCAAAAGAGTTTGGGAAAGGTCCTATAAAATCAATGCCCCACACGTCAAAAATCTCAACAATCAGAATAGGGTTGAGGGGCATCATATTCCTCCTAGAAAGACTCCCTTGCTTTTGGAAGTGCTCACAAGAACACAATAGGTGTGAGAGTCTCGGAACAAGGTGGGCCAATATAATCCACACTGCAAGATTTTCGCAGCAGTCTTCTTAGCATTGAAATGGCCTCCACAAGCATGATCATGACAAAAGGCGATGACATTAGATTGGTCATGCTTAGGAATACACCTTCTGATGATTTGATCGGGACAATACTTGAACAGGTAAGGATTATCCCAGAAAAAATGTTTTACCATGGCAAAAAATTTTGATTTATCTTGTCGCCCCCAATGTAAGGGCATTTGACCAGTGACAAGATAGTTCACTATATCAGCAAATCATGGCGCGGGATTATGAACAATGTGCATCAATTACTCATCAGGAAAGGTCTCAGAAATGGGAGTGGCGGCCTCAGTGAAATCCACAATTAATCTAGACAAATGGTCCGCCACCACATTTTCGAAACCTTTCTTATCCCGAATCTCTATGTCGAACTCTTGAAGTAACAAGATCCATCGGATAAGATGAGCTTTAGCATCTTTTTTAGAGAAAAAATACTTCAATGCTGCATGATCCGAGTAGATAATGACTTTAGATCCTAATAAGTAGGATCTGAACTTGTCTAATGCAAAAACGACTGCTAGCAACTCCTTCTCAGTGGTAGAGTAATTGAGTTGTGCGTCGTTTAGAGTTCTACTTGCATAATAGATAAAATGGGGAAGTTTATCAACACACAGCCCCAAAACAGCTCCAACAGCATAGTTTGATGCGTCACACATAATCTCAAAAGGCACACCCCAGTTGGGTGGCTGAATAATGGGTGTGGACGTCAGAATCTTCTTCAGATCCCCAAATGATTTCTTACAGTCTTCATCAAATACAAATGGGGCATCCTTCAATAATAACTTGCACAAGGGCCTAGTGATTTTGCTAAAATTCTGGATAAATCGCCTGTAGAAGCCTGCATGGCCCAGAAAAGATCGAACCTCCTTCATTGTACGTGGGGGTGGAAGATTAGAAATCATGTCCACCTTCACTTTGTCGACCTCAATACAATACATTGCTTGACCATAAAATGACACTTCTCCCAATTAAGCACCAGGTTCTTCTCCTTGTACTGCACTAAAACCAAAGTAAGACGGTGCAGGCACTCCTCAAATGATGAACCGAAGATGGAGAAGTCATCCATGAAAATCTCTAAGAACCGCTATACTATGTCAGAGAATATGCTGACCATGCACCGCTAAAAAGTAGCAGGTGCATTGCATAACCCAAAGGGCATGCGACGGTAGGCGAATGTCCTAAAAGGATAGGTAAACATCATCTTCTCCTGATCTTCAGGGTCCATAGGAACCTGGTTGTATCCAGAATAACCATCCAAGAAGCAATAGTATTCGTGCCCAGCCAAACACTCCACCATCTGATCAATAAATGGGAGTGGAAAATGATTCTTCCTTGTGGCAGCATTCAACTTGCGGTAGTCTATACACACTCTCCATCCTGACTGAACGCGAGTTGGCACTAACTCGTCATCCTTATTTCTCACCACTATCAATCCAGCTCGTTTAGGCACGACATGAATCGGGCTCACCCACTTGATATCAGAGATTGGATAAATGATCCCTGCATCCAACAGCTTAATTACTTCTGTCCTCACAACCTCTTACATAGCTGGGTTGAGTCTTCTTTGTGGCTCCCTCGATGGCTTGGCATTCTCCTCCAAATGTATCTTGTGCATCACCACCGAGGGGCTGATTCCCTTAATATCCTCTATAATACAGTCGATCGCTTCCTTGTACTCTCTTAAAACATCTAATAATTTCTCCTCTTGAGCCTTAACCAAATCTAAAGCTATAATCACAGGCAAACAATCTGCTGGATCTAAGAACTTATACTTAAGATTATCCGGTAATGGCTTAAGTTCCTTCTTGGGGGGTTCAGGTGCTGCGGTCTCCTTCGTATCATTGCTCTCTCGAGGAGGAGACTCCAAAATGGCATTCGCTTGCTTGAATAACTTATCTAAATCCAAATCCTTTCTAAATTGAGCGAAGCATGCCTCCAGGGGGTCCTCAATGCTTGATTCATCCACAGTCTCCTCAAGAATCTCCTCTATCAAGCATACATTTCTCACTTCATTATATTCCAGTGGTTGCTTACTGATATCAAAGATATTCAGCTCCACTGTCATATTTTCGAAGGAAATCTTCATCACCCTTGTCCTACAATTGATCAGGGCATTAGCCGTGGCTAAGAATGGTCGCCCTAGAATAATCGGTATCTGAATCCCTACATTCTGAACCGGTTCTGTGTCAAGCACAATAAAATCCACGGGGAAATAAAACTTATCCACTTTTATCAAAATGTGCTCAACTACTCTCTGTGGTATTTTCACTGACCTGTCAGCCAATTGAAGCATCATGGTTGTGGGCTTCTGTTCTCCTAACCCTAACTACAAATAGACTAAGTAAGGTAGAAGATTCACACTTGCTCCTAGATCTAAGAGAGCCCTCTTGATCTAGCTGACTCCTATCGTGCAATGGTAGGACACCCCGGATCCTTATACTTGATGGGCAGCTTGCACTGAAGGATTGAGCTAACCTGCTTAGTCAAAAATGCCTTCTTCAAGACATTTATCCTCCTCTTGATAGTGATCAAGTCCTTTAAAAACTTGGCATATGATGACACTTGATAGATGGCATCCAAAACTGGGATATTGATTTGGACCTGCTTAAATACCTCCAGAATTTCCTCATACTTCCCTCCTTTCTTGGGCGCATGTAATCTCTCAGGGTAAGGCGCTTTAGGTACAAACGACCTAGGAGGATCCTCCACAGTAGGTGTGGCTGTAGATGGCTCAGCATCTCTCTTCTCCTTGTTGTCACTTTCTTGCCCTTGCTGCATAGCAGGGTTCTCTTCTACTTGATTGTCCACTTGTCTCCCAGACCTCAATGTGACAATCGATTGCACTTATTCCTCCTCGTGCGTAAGAGTTGATGAATTTTCAAACACAAACTGTCCTTTCGGGTTGGGCACGGGCTGACTAGGGAACTTTTCCTTCTCTCTTTCACCTAAGTGACTTGCAATTTACCCTATTTGACTCTCTATCTTGGTAATTGCTTGGGTGTTTACCATTGTTGTACTCCTCACTTCGCTCATGGATTGGCCAGTCATCTTCATGAACTCCTTAAGGGTGTCCTCTAGAGACTGTGAAAATGGCGCTGGCGTTTGAGTGAGAGCTTGATAAGCAGGTGATGGGGCTGGATGGGCTGAGCAACCATGACTAGGAATTTGTGGAGCAAATCTGGGAGGGTATTGATTGTGAGCATGATGAGGGGCTCCTCCCTGATTCATTGGTTGGTTCTGCTTCCATGAAAAATTAGGGTGGTTTCGCCACCCTAGATTGTAAGTCTCGGAGTAAGATCCATTTGACTGCCTCCGATAGTCGTTGAAAGCATTCACTTGTTCCATAGGATACTCGTTAAAAGCCAGCATTGATGGACAATTCTGTGCTAAATGTGTGGGACTAGCACAGATGGAATAGTTATCAACATTGAATGTGTTGGCAGCATTGATGGACTGACCCACAGCGAGAGCGTCAATCTTCTTAGTGAGAGCATCTAACTTTATCCTCAAATCTGTGTCCTCCTTAATCTCATAGATGCCTCATTTCTTGGGAGCATGAGTGGACTTATCTCGATAGCTTGAAAAATCTCACTGCTGCGAGTTGTCGGACAACTTTTCCAATGCTTTCTATGCTTCATCTCCCGTCAGACTTAAGAATGCCCCCCATTCATAGACTCGATCATGCTACGGTTGGGTTAAGTTAACCCTTGGTAGAAGAACTGACCGAGTCTCCACTTCTCATATCCATGTGGAGGGCATCTGATCAGTAACTCTTTGAAGCACTCCCAGCTTTCAGAAAACTTCTCATCCTCATCCTGAGTGAAAGAACTAATCTCCTTTCGGCACTTATTCACTCTAGACATTGGGAAAAACTTGTGATAAAATTTACTAAGCAGATTTTCCCAAAGATGTAATAGACCCGGGTGTGTTGGAATCCAACCATGCCCTAACTCTATCGTGAAGAGAGAAAGAGAAAAGTCGAAGATGGACTGACTCCTCAGAAAAGTTATGGAACTTGAATATGGCACAAATATCTTTGAACTTCTTCACATGACTGTAAGGAATTTCAAGATCTAAGCCATGAAATGAGGGTAGGAGTTGGATGACATGTGGCTTTAAATCAAAATGGGTGGCATTGGTAGGTGGCAACACTATGCAAGAAGATGAGTTAGTCGCAACGGGTGCGAACAAATCCCTAAGAGATGTAGTGGAGTCTACGTTCCAAGCTCTAGGTTGCTCTACATGCTCCTGTTGATTTGTATTCCTAAAATTTTCTCCCCATCTCAATTGTCTCTCTTTCAACTAGTGCTCTTTTATGTCTCCTAAGAGTTCTTTCTAAGTCGGGATCTAGATGTATCAATTCTAAGTTCAGGGATCTCTGACCAAGCATACACCGCCCAAAAAGTACTAAAATAAATTAACTAGTAGAAACAAAATAACAATAAAGTAAAATAAATGCAAAAAAAAAAAAACACACTACTCACAAAATGAGCCAAAAAAAATTGGTAAAAATATTTTTTATTTTATTTTTATTTTTATATATATTTTTTATTTTTTTAATAGGCCAATGCAAATAGAAGCAAATAAAATAAAATAGCATTGCAAAAAGAAGAAGAAAGAAAAAAGAAAAGAAAAAAAAAAGAAGAAAAAAAATCAAACAAAAAAAATGCTAATTAACTAGTAGAGAAATAAAATTAATTCAGACAAAAATTTAATTTTCACAAACCAAACAACTCCCCGGCAATGGCACCAAAAACTTGTTGTGAGTTTTAAATTACTCACAAGTGCACGAGTCGTCTGCAATATAGTGTGTGCAAGTGCGATGTCGAATCCACAGGGAATTGCATTGTGAAAGTATATTTTTATCTAAACTAAGTCTATTTTAACCTAGTTCCAAATTTGTAATTGTATATTGCAAACAAAATAAACTAAACTAAATTGATTTAAAAACAAATGATAAAGATACTAAGGTTTATGAATCCACCCCACCAAAGTAAAGCATATATTTTCATGTTCTATATAAAAGTAATCAAAAAATTCTATGAATCCACCATTATACAAATCACACCAAATACCCAAATTAAACCAAAACTATCCAATGTATCCGTTTAATTTACAAATCACAGAGGAAATCTAATCTAATTTGAATGATTTGCCGTATCCGGCAGATGAAACACAAGGAATATCCAATTTAACAATTTAAAAACAATCAATCATAAGATTTTACTCAAATAATTGAACAGAACATTTATACTAAAAATATCATAATTGTATAAACAAATCTGAAAATATTATGCCAAACAATGGCGAGGCTTCATCTTCAACCTTAGATGAAGATTTTAGCCTTTCATATTTATGAAACTAAAGTTCACAATAAAAATGCTAAACATTAAACTTTAAAACTAAAAAAGAAATAAATTAAAACTGACTATACATTCGGAGAAATTCCACTCGCTGTTGGGCGGCGTTTCCCTTCGTGGTAGCAAAGCCTTCCAGATCCACCAGAATGCTAGCAGAAGTCTTTCGGATCTTTCCAAGCATATACGGCTCATCTCCTGGTTCTTCCCGAATCAATGCAGTAAAATCCACAAAAATGACTGATCTGTACAAACAATTCTGGTAATTTTAGTGAAACTCCTTTCCCAGTGCTTGTAAACCTGAAAAACAACGAAAACAACTCAAAGTAACAAATTTCAAAGCTAATAAATGTAAATTAAGTGGTCAAAATATGTAATATTTGGCACTCATCATATGTAAGTGTATCAGATTTGGGTTTAAATTACTGGCCTGTTTTCGATTCAAACTTGACAACTCCTGAAGTCAAAAGAAAATAAGCATCATTATGATTTCATAAAACTACCATGGGATCATAAGTTGTGCTCTCACCATGCTTTTGATCAGCTGCTGCCTCAGTTGGGGGATAATCCTTTCCTTTTTCAATCACAACATGGATCAGAACTGGCCCTGGGGTAGGCATTGCTTTCACTTTCTGAAAAATTGTTACTAAATCTTCAACGTTGTGCCTGTCAACTGGGCCAATGTAATACAACCCTAGCTCCTCAATAGAGTAGACCCAGAAGCACTGATCATTGTTGCGATTTCATGTGCTTGCCCCCTGATCTGCTTTGTGATGCTCTTCAGGTAAAACCCAAACCAGATTTTTATTTATATTGAGATGGGATGCAAGAATTACAGACTGATTTGTGAAAACTTAAGAAGTTTATTTTTGCAGCTTCATGAAGCTTGCGGAAGTTAGTACTGGCTTGAAGCTTGGTTATAGCATTACTAAAGGATCCAACTGGAGTTGCAGGGCCGTCAAAGTTGTAGTTGGTAAAGATACTTGTTTATTGTCGTTCAGTACAACAATTAGGTTAGAATCGAGGAATCCACGTCATTCAAGGCCTCATACGCTTGTCCTGGAGTCGTGGCTCTATCTCCAATCATAGAAATAACATTATTATTCTTCCCCAAAAGGTCTCTTGCAACTGCCATGCCTACATTTTTCCAACGATTCGTGGAATTCAAAAATTATTTCAAACTATTATAGATTTATTTCTATACTAGTTTAGTGGATGAAATTTTCTACAGTGAGAACTAAATACCAAGACCAGTAGAGATACTTGTAGAACTATGCCCTGCACCAAAAGCATCATGAATGCTCTCGTCTCTTTTAGGAAATCTTGCAAGCCCTAAAGTTTTCCTTATTGTGTGATGACATCGTTGGTATTCGGTCAGAACGGTAGAAGTCTTTTTTTTCTTCAGAAAAATATTAATTAGTTTTGTAACTGATTAGTTTCGACCGTTCCGCCCATTTGAACACCCCTGCTCCTAAGAGCATTACAATTTTTAAAATTGCAATTAAACTCTTAGTTTAATTAATTCTTAAAAATCTCTCTTTTAGCCCATTATTTTTTTTATTTTTGCAATTACCCAATTGTGTGTGATGCATTAGGTTCAATATTGTGCTTGCAGTAGGTTGTAACAATTGGATCACATCCAATGAATTAAAACTCTTTTTAATTCTTCCCTTTAATTAAGAATTAATTACAATTAATTCTTAAGGGCTTGTAAAAGTCATGAGTTGTTAGAGTTGGTTCATACTTTCAGGCCATGTACATGAGCTGGGCTTGGTTTTTTGCTTGGCAGTTTGGGCTTGGGCCCATGAATAGCCGTAGTTCTGCGGCAGAACGGAAATCCTAATTAAACCCTAATTAGGACGTCTTAAGTTGCTTATAAATACTATTTATGCACTGAGCATACATTGTAACGAGATATTTGTGAGGTTGATAATAAGAAATTTCTGGCAGGACGTATCCCTATTCTGGGGTGAACTTGGGTAAATCTTGTATTCTTTTCTTTCTGTTTATAATTCGTATGATTAACAGGTCTCGAATCGCTCAATTGGTATCAAATCCTTGTGTTCAAGGATTAACGATCAGAGATGTCGATTGGATCACAGATTGGAATCGAGAAGTTCAGAGGGAAGAACTTCAAGTTATGAAAACCAAAGATGGATGATCTACTCGTGGATAGGGATCTGTGGACAGTGATTGTCGATGAGATACCGAAGAGTACGGCGACCACGACAGAGGCGTCGCTGGTGGTGGTTCCAACATCATCTTCAATGACCATCACGGAGTAGGAAAAACTCGATCAGAAGGCACGAAGTCTGATTCGGCTTTACCTGGCCGATTCTATCCTGATTACGCCCAAAGTATAACGCGGTAGTTGTAGCATGGCTTTGGGGTGTCGATTCCAGAGGGGGACAAGCAAACTACAAGAGAAAATGTAAACTTTAGTATGAAACGATAAAAGTTAAAGGAAAGAATCTGAGTTGAAGTAGTGTGAAATAATTGTGTAAATATAATAGAGAACAACAAGGGTCCAGGAATCCTCCCTAGGTTCATTGCCTTATTCCAATCTTGATTCAGTTGTTTTTATCTCGATTGCAAGTTTCACATCCCAAACAAGCAATCGACAAATATTCAATTAAAGCACATATATAAACCCTAATGTAATTGATATGAATTGTTCTTTCGAATTAAGCACACATAACCTATCCTATAGGTTTATCAAGAAATGACAATATATCTTTAATGACAATATTAGTAATGGATAAACCTAAAAGATAGATCTATTGGACTTAATCATATCCAAATAAATTGATATAAGAAGAGCATGACTAGACTTATATCGAGGAGAAGCATGCAATCACTAGATTAAGAGGATATCTTCTAATTAGATTAAAGAATAAATCATAACAATTTTTGACAATCAATCCTAATTACAATGAATTAAGACTAGAAAATAAGAACGACTACACCTAGGGATTCATCCCTTTCGCCTTGCTTGGAGATTAGTTGGCCATGGGGCTTCTGCTTGATGGAGTTTTCCCTGGCCTCTGGCCTCTCAAAAAGATGTTGTTTTTCACAAACCCTAAGTGGTCTATTTATAAACACAAAGTCCAAGGGTGTTTTAGGGTTTAAAAAGTCATTAAAATCCTAATTAGGTCAAAACTTGGAGAAAGAATTTCGTGTGCACGCTGCGGCTCTCCTTAGTGGGCGTCTAGGCTTTGTCTGATGGTGGGAGAGAGAGCTTCTAGGCGCTGTAACTCTCCTCTTTAGGCCTCTAGGTGCTAGGCAAAAATGGCTTGTGCATGTTTCTGGGTGCCGCGGCCCTGTCTTCTGGGCGCCGCGACCCTGACTGGTGCTGTTCTGGAGGCCTGACCTTTGTATACTAAAACTGCCATAACTTTCTCTAGAAAAATCGTTTTTATGAGCCGTAAAATTTTCCAGAAAATAAACTTCTGGATCTTTCTAAGGATGTATGGCTCATCTCCTGGTTCTTCTTGTATCAATACAGTTTAATTTGCAAAAATGATTGATCTGTACATGCAATTCTGGCAATTTAGTGAAACTCCTTTCTAAGTGCTTGTGAACCTTCACTCCAGGGCTCATCGAGTCATTGTGCTTCAAGAAATGATAGATTTTCTATCTCTTTTGAACTTAAAGTACCTGAAAATGAATCGAAATAGATCAATAATCCAAGAATGACACTTTAGAGATGTTAAGGTATAAAAGTGCAATTCAAACCTAGATCAACCCTAAAATGCTAACAATTAAGTACTGTAAAGATGCATTTTATGACTCTCATCATATCCCGCAACTAGTTTATTGCTAGTCCCTAGCAATTCAAGCGAAAATAAAAGATGAATTCTATAGTGGGAATCAAAACAAAGTAAAGCAATGTTAGTGTTAAACCAAGAGTAATTCACTTTTGTCTCAAAAATCGCACATAACACACGATATATAGAATCATTAAATTTCACCCAAGTCCAAAAGTAATCTAAACATCAATCTTAAAATTGTTATCGACTCTTAACATCCATCTTACTACAATCCGTTAATCCGAACACCCAAATGATTTTATGCACAACATTCATGAATACAAGTCTTGGCCTCTAAAATATATTAAATTGCGTGACATCAATCACAAAAACAAGCTCCATAGGCTCACTTTTTGAATCACTCTCCACTATTGTAGAAAAATCACACTACATTGGATCAATAGGTCTTTAATAAGCTTGTAGTGTTAGGCTAAGGTAAAGGTTAAGAAAGAACGGGAAGGATTCACAAGTAAAAGAACTCAATCTCTTAGTTTTAACCACAACTACTTTAAGCACTGGATAACCTTCAACACCCAACTCTTTCAACCATTTTTTATAAGAGCATATCTCTCAATAAGTCACTACTTTTCTTTTCTTTTCTTCTTTCTTTGCTATAATTCACTTCTTTTCTTCTCTTTTGTATTTTGGTATAAGACCATTTACCTCCTTTTTCATTCTTTTCTTTTCGACAACCCCCAACTTATCTTCTTTAATGTACTTGGGTTATACTAGTAATATACTTTTGCATATTTCCATCCTTACTCCTCTTGAGTGCTTTCTCAACAAATGTGTAGAACTAAGTTCTTTTAAAAGAAGGGTAAGGATAAAATATTTTTAGGCTCATAAGGGTAAGTAAATAGGTTTTCGAAAGAAACAAGGCTCAAATTCTTTTTTAAGAAAAAGGCTCAAACAGATGACTAGCGATAAATATAGCAATGGTAAGTTTGAAAGGCTCAAACGGTTCAAAAATGGCCTATATTATATCCTAAGTAATGTGCATTCTAGGAATTCGTCTCAAGTGATTATCAAATAAGTTCTAGAGCTTATCGAGACCGCAAAAGTATTCACAAAGCAATCACACATAAAACTTCTCTAAATGCTTTAGACTATTCATACAATCTTACCACAAACTAGAGTCTCAAACCAAATCAAGATGACACTTAAATTATTCTCAAACCGAAGCAAGATTTAACTACTTCTAAATGCTGTATTCTATCTCAATTAAGTTCATATAATTGACATATGAATTACATCTAAGGCTAACACAAAGCATGCTAAAAACAAACAAAAAGGGAGAACGACACCAAGCAGTTCAATGGAAAAAAATGTATGGAAATAAAGAATATAGAAACAAAGAGATGTATTTCCTCCACCCCCAACTTAAAAATTGCATTGACCTCAATGTAAAAGAAAGAGTAAAGGAAACTCTATTTGTAGCCAAAGGTGCACAGAAGCTGAAAATTGTGCTCCACCATTTGAACTGCTTCGTATATTTGTCCCCGAAAAAGAAATACTAAGTTAATACTGGAAAACTGAAGAAAAAAAATACGAACAATAAACAAGAAAAAGAAATATGAAAACAATAAAAGTAAAAAGGATAAGCTGTGGGGTGCCTCCCATGAGCGCTAAGTTTTATATCTTCAGCCAGATGCTCTTATTCTCTCCAAGACAAACATGAACTGAATGCACTAGTAACTGGTTCACTGTCAAATTGGGTGCTTGTATGCTTTGAAGAGGCCTGAAGGATGTCATCAGTAACATCTCCAGATTTTGGCTCAATATATGCTATTGTGAACCCATGGGTCTGGATTGACTCTAATGGATTAAGGTGATGAACCTTTTCCATGGGTGAGTCAATCATATATACTTGGTGGCTCTCGCCCACATCCTCTGATTTGTTCGTTGTTGGGATGTGTAATGACTTACCACTAAGTGTCACAATGGCATTCACCTCGTTCAAATTATTTTTCGCCAGGTGTTGTCCATGGTGTGTGGACTGGGCTTGGGAAGGGAACTTACCTCGCTCATTCACACTCAAGGAGCTCATCAATTTGGACACTTGGCTCTTTAGATCCTTATATTCTTCAACAACCTGCGTAATTAAATATTCAAGCCTTTGATTAGTCTTATCCTGTGCCTTAATAAAAGCATGCAAAGTTTCTTCTAAAGGACTTCTAAAGGGTGCAAGTGCATAATATGGTGTAGGATATGATCTAGGGGGTTGTGTAGGTGGTTGGTTTTCAGATTTCTAACTGAGATTGGGGTGATTCCGCCACTCCGGATTATAGGTATCAGAGAAAGGTGAAAGAGGCTTCTTGTACATACCCAAGGCATTACATTGTTCCTCATACGTCCCTCTCATCTCCGTAAATGTGAGACATTCTTGGGAGAGATGATCTACCCCGCCACACACAAAATATGGTTCAAAGGACCTTGCATGATTGGCTATGTGTGCTTGTTGTAAGCCCTTAGTCTTTAACACATCTAGTTCCCTAATGAGCATCTCGACCTTAGCTTTTAGGCTATCCTCTTCCCTAAGATGGTAAATTCCACCATTATTTGAGTTCCCTACAAGTCGTGACCTATTTGTGCTTTTAGTAGCACTAGGTCCAGTCCAAGTGTGAGCTCTTTCAGTAAGCTCATTGAGGTACTCTATGCCTCATCAAGATCTTTTTCTAAAAATTCACCATTACACATTATCTCTACAAATTGGCGCTCCCTATATGTAAGTCCCTCATAAAAATATCTCACTAAGCGCCAATTCTCATACCCATGGTGAGGGCACATACTCAACAACTCCTTAAATCTCTCCCAAGACTGATATAAAGTCTCACTATCCTTTTGTGCAAAGGTGGAGATTTGCCTTTTTAAAGCATTGGTCTTATGTTGGGGGAAGTATTTATTAAAAAAAATCCGAGTCATCTCAGTCCACGACCCAATAGATCATGGTCTCAGTGAGTTTAGCCAACTCTTAGCTCTATCCTTCAAAGCGAAAGGAAAGAACTTAAGTCTCATAATGTCAGCAGTTGCATCTTGACTATGAAAATTCGCAAGTACTTCCTCAAACTCTCTAATGGCACATATGGGTTTTCACTTTCCAAGCCATGAAATGTTGGGAGTAATTATATTATCTCTGTTTTAAAATCTAAATGGTGAGTATTGGCTGGAAATATGATGCACGATGGTGTGGCGATGTGTGTAGGGTGGAGATAATCCTGAAGGGTCCTAGGGGGTTTATCTTCGTGTTCACTCATCTCTTCGGGACTAGATGGGTTGTTAAATAAAGGATTTAGAAAAGAATTTAATTCTGACTCTAACACAGGCCTACAATCAAATCTACCCAAAGTGTCTCTATATTAGGGCACGCAAGATCACAAAATAATAAAAAAATACTATAAAAAGAAAGAATAAAATAAAATAAAATTAACGTAGCAAGCTAAAAGAGGGAATGAAGTTACCGCCTTTACAAACTGCTGAAAAGAAAAATTATCTACAATTCTTCTACTGTCATGTCTCAAGGTTGACAATCTTCCTTGTACTTAAGCGTGTCTCCCCGGCAACGACACCAAAATTTGATTACACTCAAAGTATAACGCGGTAGTTGTAGCACAGCTTTGGGGTGTTGATTCCACAGGGAGACAAGCAAACTACAAGAGAAGATATAAACTTTAATATGAAATGATAAAAGTCAAAGGAAAGAATCTGAGTTGAAGTAATGTTAAATAATTGTGTAAATATAATAGAGAACAACAAGGGTCCGGGAATCCTCCCTAGGTTCGTTGCCTTATTCCAATCTTGATTCAGTTGTTTTTATCTCGATTGCAAGTTTCACATCCCAAACAAGCAATCGACAAATATTCAATTAAAGCACATATATAAACCCTAATGTAATTGATATGAATTGTTCTTTCGAATTAAGCACACATAACCTATCCTATAGGTTTATCAAGAAACGACAATATGTCTTTAATGACAATATCACAGTAATGGACAAACCTAAAGGATAGATCTACCGGACTCAATCACATCTAAACAAATTGACATAAGAAGAGCATGACTAGACTTATATCTAGGAGAAGCATGCAATCACTGGATTAAGAGGAAATCTTCTAATTAGATGAAAGAATAAATCATAACAATGTTTGACAATAAATCCCAATTACAACGAATCAATACTAGAAAATAAGAACGACTACACCTAGGGATTTATCCCTTCGCCTTGCTTGGAGATTAGTTGGCCATGGGGCTTGTGCTTGATGGAGTTTTCCCCGGCCTCCGGCCTCTTAAAAAGATGTTGTTTTTCACAAACCCTAAGTGGTCTATTTATAATCACAAAGTCCAAGGGTGTTTTAGGGTTTAAAAAGTCATTAAAATCCTAATTAGATTAAAACTCGGAGAAGGAATTTCATGTGCGCGCTGCGGCTCTCCTCAGTGGGCACCTAGGCTTTGTCTGATGGTGGGAGAGAGAGCTTATGGGTGCTGCACCTCTCCTCTTTGGGCACCTAGGTGCTAGGAAAAAGTGGCTTGTGCATGTTTCTGGGCGCCGCGGCCCTGCCTTCTGGGCGCCGCGGCCCTGCCTTCTGGGCGCCGCGGCCCTGCCTTCTGGGCACCGTGGCCCTGACTGGTGCTGTTATGAGCTATAAAATTCTCCAGAAAATAGACTTCTAGATCTTTCTAAGCATATATGGCTCATCTCCTGGTTCTTCTTGAGTCAATACAGTTTAATTTGCAAAAATGATTGATCTGTACGGGCAATTTTGGCAATTCAGTGAAACTCCTTTCCAAGTGCTTGTGAACCTTCACTCCGAGGTTCATCGAGTCATTGTGCTTCAAGTAATGATAGCTTTTCCATCTCTTTTGAACTTAAAGTACCTAAAAATGCATCGAAATAGATCAATGATCCAAGAATGACACTTTAGAGTTGTTAAGGAATAAAAGTGCAATTCAAACCTAGATCAACCATAAAATGCTAACAATTAAGTACTGTAAAGATGTATTTTATGACTCTCATCATGTCCTGATAAATGTTTTTAGAGAAAAGACTGTGAAAGATCTTTGGAAAAAGCTGGAAAGCCTTTATCATAGTAAATCTCTGATAAACAAATTGTTTTTGTGGAAGAAGTTGTGCAACCTTCGGATGGCTTAGGGTGATTATTTCTCTGTTCATCTACATGAGTTCAACACTTTGATAGGTCAGTTATTATCTATTAGTGTTGATATGATAGATGACGTTAAGGTTATTACGCTATTTTGTTCACTGCCTAATTCATAGGATAACTTGATAATTGCGATTGGTAGTGGTACGACTGATCTCTCATTTGAGAATGTCGTGGAAGCCCTATTGTTTGAGGAGATGAGGCGACAGGGTACAAAAAACTCATCAAATGAGGCATTGTCTATGAGAGGACGAACCCATGATAAAGACTACAAGTGGTCTGGTGATAAACCCAAGTTCAGGGGAAGATCGAAAAGTAGGGATAAATCTGGGTTGAAGTGTTGAAACTGTAGGAAGCTTGGGCATCTAAAGATGAGTACAGAAGTAAGAGTATGAACCCTGAAAAGCGAACAAGAGAGATATCAGCTTCAGGTAACAGGAACCAGTATGATGATGATGCTGGTGACTTAAATATAGCATCCTGTTTAGCTCAGTTAGATCAAAATGTTTGGATAATTGACACAGGAGCATCCTTTCACATGACAGCTCACAGGGACTGGTTTTGTGAGTATGAAACCTTTGATAAGGGAAACGTTTTATTGGGAGATAACTCTCCGGTGAAAATTATTAGTCATGGGAAGGTAAAATTGAGGATGAATGATGGGACAGTCAAAATATTTCCAGGCATGATGCATAGTATGTACTAATCTATTTAGATTTACTAATGCCATTTTTAGTGATGCTATGATTATGAACATTTAAGAATAAAACTTAAGGAAATGCATCTCACTAGTATGATCTCATTATGGTGCATATTTATATTACTCTTATTCTATGGGCTTTATCATGTAATGCACATGCAATTATTTATAATGAACATGATCAATAAAATAAATGCCATTGATGACTATTTATTGTCAATAAATGAATAAGATTGATTACAAGTAATGTGTCCATAATATCAAATACTATTGGCTTATAGGGCATATTACTATCAATCTCCCACTTGTACTAAAGCTTATCACCCATATATCTCACACCCATCTTCTCAAAATGGCAATCGAACTGCTGTTGGGAAATTATCTTAGTTAGTAGATCCATTATGTTGTCTGTTGATGAAACTCTTACCTTTACATCGCCTCTTCCAACGATTTCTCTAATAAAATTGAATCGTTGTAAAATGTGCTTAGACTTTTGATGAGAATTTGGTTCCTTGGCTTGCGCAATAGCACCATTGTTATCATAGTACAGAGTTAATGGATTGATAATGTGTGGAACCACTCTAGTTCAGTGAAGAACTTTCTCATCCAAACAGCCTTCTATATAGCTTTTGATGCAGCAATGTATTCGGTTTCCATGGTTGAATTTGTAATGGTTTCTTACTTGGAACTCTTCCAACTCACTACTCCACCATTTAAGGTGAACAAATATCTAAAGACTAATTTAATGTCATCCTTGTTAGATTGGAAACTAGAGTCTAAGACTCTCTCAAGTTTTAAATCTCCTCTTCCTTATATGAGAAACAAATCTTTGGTTCTTCTCAAGAACTTAAGAATGTTTTTCACAACTATCCAATGACTTTCACCTAGATTGGACTAGAATCTACTTGTAACATTTAGAGCGTATACGATATCTAGCCTCATACATAAGATAACATACATGATGGAACCAATTTTCGATGCATATGGTATCCTATTCATGCATTCCCTATCCATTAGAGTCTTTGGGGACATATCCTTAGAGAGAGAAATTTCATGACTCATTGGCAAGAGTCCCCTTTTGGAATTTTTCATGCTAAACCTCTTTAGCACTTTGTTTACGTACTCAGATTGAGATAAGCCTAGCATCCTTCTAGATCTATCTCTATAGATCTTTATCCCCAAAATATAAGATGCTTCTCCCAAATCCTTCATGGATAAGTTATTTGACAGCCAAACCTTGACTGATTGTAATATACCTACATCATTCCCAATGAGTAGCATGTCATCATTGTATAGCACCAGACGAATAGCAAAGTGCACATTCGGAGTAACCGGAGGAAAATTCTTGGGCTTCATGGCCACTCAGAGAGGGATAGAAGCCAGCTCAGAGAAAATAAATGCCATCCTTGATATGGGCCCTCCTAAGACCGTGAAGGAGGTGCAATGGCTCACTGGACGAATAGCAGCCCTTAACCACTTTATGTCCAAATCCGCAAAAAAGTGCCTCCCTTTCTTCAAAGCCATTAGGGAGACAAGGGATTTCGCCTGGATAGAAGATTTTCAACAAGCATTTGAAGAGCTGAAAAAGTACTTGAGCTCACCCCCGCTCTTGACCAAACCTCTCCCAAGTGAAGAACTGTTCCTGTACCTATCGGCTGGGCAAAACGCAATAGCTTCCGTCTTGATCCGAGAGGATGCAAGCATCCAAAAATCTATCTATTACGTCAGTAAGATCCTCCACGAAGTAGAAGCAAGGTACCTTCCGATAGAGAAAGTAGCCTATGCCTTCATAGGTGCGGCACGGAAACTCCAACCCTATTTTCAAGCACACACTATCGTCCTCCTAACAAGCCAGCCCCTAAGGTAGGTTCTGCACAACCCAGACGTCTCCGGGAGAATGGTCAAGTGGTCGATAGAGCTCGAGGAGTTTGATATCCGGTATCACCCTCGCAAGGCAGTCAAAGGCCAGGTTCTTGCCGACTTCATCGTTGAAACAACCGTCCCAATAGACCCGAATGAAGGAGCAAGTTCGGAGCTAGAGGGGCAACCTCCAAGTTTGACCCTTCATGTGGAAGGATCCTCAAACCCTACTGGGAGTGGGGTAGGACTCATCCTCTGTAGCCCATAGAGATTTGTCATTGAATACGCCTTGAGGTTCGAATTCAAAGCTTCCAACAACGAGGCAGAGTATGAAGCCCTACTCACAGGTCTGAAACTGGCAAAGACATTGATCACTGAGATCTTGGACGTGTACAGTGACTTACAACTAATGGTAAGGAAATTTGTGGCCCGAGGAAAAAAAATTGCCCGCTACCTTGAAAGGCAAGGGAACTCTCCGCCAGGTTCTAGACGTTTCGGATAACTCATGTCTCACGGGCTGAAAATTCTAAAGCGGATGCCTTGGCTCAACTGGCCTCCTCCCGACATCTCAAACCAACTAAAGCCGTATATCTCGATAATCTCAGTACCCCAAGCATTGATGAAGCTCCGGTACTACCAGTAATGGAAGAAAAAACATGGATGGACCCGATCCTCCAATACTTGAAAAATAGAGAAGTCCCCGAGCAAAAGAGCGAAGTAAGGAAGCTAATCTCCTACGCATCTCGATACACCGTCATGGATAGACAACTGTATAAAAAGGCCCTAACCACGCCTTACCTAAGGTGTCTCAATCCGGTCGAAGCTAACTACACCCTTCGGAAAGTCCACGAGGGGATATGCGGAAATCACCTCGGGGGACGGGCCCTCGCATTCAAAGTGCTCCGATAGGGACACTACTGGTTCAGAATAAAGAAAGACACCGCGGATTTGGTTCGGAAGTGCAAAAGCTGTCAACAGTACTCTCCTGTGCCCCACCAACCTGCGAATCCTCTCACCTCGATCACGAGTCCTCTCACCTTCGCCATGTGGGGAATAGACATACTCGGTCCCTTCACTGAAACCTCTGTATAAAGAAAGAATCTCATCGTATCCATCGACTATTTAACCAAGTGGGTCGAAGCGGAACCACTGGTTAGCATAACGGATCATCAAACCTAAAACTTCGTCTGGAAGTCCATCGTGTGCCTGTTCGGCATACCCCGGGTACTAATCACCGATAACAGCAAGCAATTTGATAATATCTGATTCAAGACGTTCTGTGAAGACCTCCACATCCAGCACCGATTCTCATTCATTAGATACCCATAGGCTAATGGCCAAGCCAAGGTAACCAATAGGACGCTTCTTTAAGGCATCAAGAGAAGACTTGTTGAGGCAGATAAACGATGGGTCGACCAGCTTCCTAATGTCCTCTAAGCATATCGGATGATCGCTCGTACTCCCACAGGGGAAATCCCGTTCTTCATGGCATATAGCTCAAAATTAGTCATTCCCCTTGAAATCGAGATACCCTCGATGCACGTACAACACTTCGAACAAAGTAACAACGAGGAAAGCTTGCGAATGAACACTGACTTGATTAACAAAGCCCAAGACAAAGCCTAAATCTGCCTGGCTGAATACTAACAGAGGACAACCCGGTATTATAACTTTCGAGTTCAAAACATAAACTTCAGGCTACACAACCTCGTCCTCCGGAGGAGCGAAGTATCTCGTCCTCGGGAAACAAGAAAGCTCGTTCCAAACTGGGAAGGCCCGTATCGGATCGAAAAGTATGTCGAGCAGGCACCTTTGAACTAGAAGAGTTAAATGGCAAGTCTATCCCACGCATTTGGAACTCGAAAAATCTCTGCAAGTTTTATCAGTGATCCTACCCCGGGTTTGACCCGCACCGGCTCGTTAATGTAAAATGTAAAAACGTAAAGGAAATAAGAAAGGCTCAGGTTCATAAAATTTGAAGTTTCATTAAGTTCTATTACAAAAATGGGCCCTATCGGCCCTTACATGCAAAAAAGGTAAAAATATCTTATTCCTCCCGAGGAGGCTCATCCTCGAGTGCCTCTCCAGACCTACCTCCGATCATCTCCTCAGCATCTTTGGCCCTAACAACGACCCCTATCTCTTCTCCCAAGGACTCCAGCTCTAATTAAAAAAATCAACTTCTGGGAAGAGGGTCTCTGACTTCCTCTTGGCTTCATAGAAACCTTCGAGGAATTGCCCCCCAACCTCCTTCACTAGGGCCTCCTTGAAGGTGTCAGAGTCCCTAAAAGAGGCCATGGCCTCTTCCGCGGCCTCAGCTGCCCCCTTCTTCTCCTGTCACTCAAAATCCAGGGTTGTGTCCCTCTCAGCTCTGAGGGACTCCTCAGTCAGGCACCGAAGGTCCTTCTCTCTGACAACATCCTCCCTAGCCCTCTCAGTCGCTTTCAAAGAGGTCTGGAGCACCCGGATGATCTCTTGGCTCTCGTCCAGCTTCTCCCCAGTGTCAAGGCGGCGGCTAGAGAGTACACTGGTCTGAAACAAGCATAGAAGGTTGTTAGAAAAAAAAATGAAATTGAGAAGGAAAGGTAAAAGAGTTATACCTGAGAGGTCATGGCCTCAACTGCAGAGCAAAGCCCCTCTAAGGGATTTCGAGAGACCTCTAGCATATCATGGGGAGGGATCCCCATGATGAGGTGCTCTTGAGCTACCCTAGGATGGGCAAAGATCGAGTCGTCGACCTTCAATGCCCACCGTGGCATGAAGGGAGCAGCGGCCACAGGCACCCCTTGGAGGAAGATGGGCCCTGAGGTGGCTAAGCTGGGGGCCCCGCTGGTGAAACTTTCGGCTTAGGAGGAGGCCTTGGAGGGTTCTCCACTGCGAAAAGGATGGGGGAGGATGCCCAAGCCCTCTTCTTCTGTCCTTAGGCCGGGGTTGAGTCATTCCCCTCGGAAGCCCTCTTCCTCTCATTGGCTATCTTCCTGGGCCTCTTATTGGCTTTTGTTGCCAACTCCATCTTTGCACAAGGAAAAAGCATTAGTAAACCAAAATATAGGAAAAGTAAATAAGAGTTAACTAAAAACAAAGATAAGATTACCATCCTCTATATTTGCCACAGGGCAGACCGGGCAGAGGCCGTGCCTTATAAGCTCTTTGTTGTCGTAAAGAACTTCTACTTCTAGGGGCGTGGCTAGCATTGCTTTCAACTTCTCCTGCTCTCGGTGCAGGAGGTACAGCTTCTTGCACTTGCCCGCACAGTCAATGCTCCAGTAGAGGGGAACATTAAAGCTCTCAGTACTCTGAACGTAGAAGAATGACTTCTTCCATTTTTTGATGGAGGATGGCTTCTTCTTCAGCACCCTCCTCTTGGCCCTCGAGCTGACCACCACCTACTCGGTCTCCCCGTGCTTGCTTATCTGGAAGTGGGCCTTAAAGACGTTGATGTTCATCACGCCGCCTACTTCCGTTAAAACGGCTATGAAAGCCATAATGAGGCGCACTGAGTTGGGCACCAATTGGCATAGTGTTATATCGAAGTATCTTAGCATCGTGCAGAAAAAAGGGTGGAGAGGAAACCTGAGCCCAGCCTTCATGTACTATTCGTAAACGCACAGCTCATAAGGCACACGGCTCGGGAGAGCATCACATGCCCTCTCCCCACCTTCTGGTGCCCTGAAGGCATACTCTACTAGGATACAGTAGACCCTCCTTATTACTTGAAGCTGCTCCTCTCCTACCACACTGGGCACGGAGTTGGCCGCAAACGACCATTCCTCATTCTCCACCAAAGCCATGTCCCCTCTAATCTCTGCTAGGGTATGGTCGGCCTCATCCTCCTCTTCAGAAGAGGCCCCCTCATCACTTCCCTTATCCTCCTCTTCAGGGATAAAGGGGACCATAGCAAGTTGACCCTCCTAAGGAACGACCTCCAGAGAGGATTCGTCCTCACTGGAGGAGACACTTATGGCCTCCTCCAGCTCCCATGACAAGTCCCCACTGTCCTCACTACCACCACTAACTTTAGGCTCAGATATGGTAAAAAGGACAAGAAGACTCACCAAAGGGATGATCGTAATTTGTGTACATGGCCTCGGTCTCCTCGTAGCGAGCACCTCTCCAATAGTCACTGCCTTTGACTCTGAGCACCCTTAACTGACTCCGAGCACCTTCTTCCAAATCTCAAAAGCGACTCTGAGAGATCTACCAAGACCTCCAAATCCTCAAACTGACTCTGCGCGTTTTCAAGTTTCTTTCTCTCTAAAAAATTTAAAGCTAGAAAGCAAGAAGTGAAGTGAGTAGAAGAGAGAAAGAAACCACCCTTATATAGGATTAAAGGCATCATGAACGAGGGACATTAACTTCCCTACAGCTAAAGAAATGCGACCCTTGATGTCACCAAGGCACTGTTTACTCTCCCCAAAGCTCCAACTGCCAAAAAGGTACAACACCTCCTATATCCAAGGCGTCGTTCGCTCCCTCCTAGGTAAAAAACAGGTAAACAAATAAATGCAAGCTGCCAATCAAAAGCAGCCGCCCCCCCCCCCCCCCATTTAATGCAGTCTGACACCGTAAAAAAAAGAAACCCTAAAGGGCCTAGAAAGGAAAAAGGCCCTTGGGGGCCCAAGGAGAAGAGGCCCTTGGGGCCCAGAAGGAAGAAGCCTAGGTGGCCCAAAGAAAAAGTACGAGAAGGAAGAAGTCTAGAGGAGCCCAAGGATAAAAGAACCAAGAAAAGAGAAGCCCAAAAGTCTCCTAAAATTCTCCAAGTCCGAGCTGTGAGCTGCTTGTCACATACTCGGCCCAAAAATCTTCAAGTCCGAGTGTGCGAGCTACTTATCACATGCTCGGCCCTGAAACTCCAAGTCCGAGCGTGTGAGCTGCTTGTCACATGCTCGGTCTAAAATCTCCAAGTCCGAGCGTGTGATCTGCTTGTCACATGCTCAGTCTAAAATCTCTAAGTCCGAGCGTGTGAGCTGCTTGTCACATGCTTGGCCCAGAATCTCTAAGTCCGAGCATGTGAGCTACTTGTCACATGCTCGGCTCATAATCTACAAGTTCGAGCGTGTGAGCTGCTTGTCACATACTTGGCCTAGAATCTCCAAGTCCGAGCATGTGAGCTGCTTGTCACATGCTCAGTCTAAAATCTCTAAGTCCGAGCGTGTGAGCTGCTTGTCACATGCTCGGCCTAGAATCTCCAAGTTTGAGTGTGTGAGCTGCTTGTCACATGCTCAGTCTAGAATCTCCAAGTCTGAGCGTATGAGCTGCTTGTCACATGCTCGGTCCAGAACCTTCAAAGCTGAGCATGAGAGTTACACTCGGCCTAAGATTTCACAGCCCGAGGACATAGATCATCTGTTTCTCGATATCCTTATGGCCAACCGCTCCTCACACCTAAGTACAAGCACACGGCCATAGCACAAAAATCACACCATACTTCCTCGAAGCACACGAGTATTAGAGGAAAATGGGGGGCCTATGATGGAGCCTACAACACCCTCAGCCAATGGATCATCGACACATGGAGTTGCCTGTCACCAATAGACCGCTGACACATGTTCTGTTTTTATCTCACGGCAAGATACACGTGGAATGAACAAATCACGTAACCGCCACATCAAAGTGCGATTAGCGGACCAAACCACGCTTGAACACACGATCGTCTGAGCACGCAACTTAGACTTCACTGCAGAAGTGCGGGATCACAGGGATGGAGCCATCCCTCCCATGTGGCTGATCTCCCCTCAGAAGACTATAAATGGCCAAAGGTACGTAGGTTCAAGACACACTCTTCATTCTTCACAAATTCATTACACAAATTAGCTACCCCCTCCCCTTTCTTGAGCTCTAGTCCTGACTAGAGCGTCTGAGCATCCTAGAAGGCCTCCCCTTCCTCTCCCTCCGTAGGCTCTCTAGTTCACCTATTCTACTTGTGCAGATCCCAAGGAGTTAACCTCAAGTCAACAACGATTTCTCAGCATCACCAGAAACCAAATAAACAAATTGTTTTGGCATGAAAATAGGTTCTTAGATGGTTTCAAAGAATTTAAAGTCTTTAGCTTAAGTTTACACTTTCTACCTCTTCAATTTTTTAATATATATAATATTTAATTATAATTAAAACTAAAACTTATCATGTTCATGTGAACATTATAAGAAATCTACTTTCTGCCGTTTGCTAATTTTTTTTAATTTTAAATGTACAGTTTTGTGATCGATTATTTATGATTCTACCATCGTTAAAAATTTACAGTTTTGCCACCCGTTATTTATGATTCTATCATTACTATTTCAGCATTTAAAATTTACGGTCTTGCCACTACTTAATCACAATTTTGCTATTCTTCCTTTAAAATTAATTTTTGCATTCTTTCTCTCCCCCAAAAAATTTCATAAAAATTATAAAAAATATAGAAAATTATATTTTCTTCACAAAATTTTTAATTATTTTTTCCAACCTCATTCCACCTTTTTCATCAAAATTATTTCATTTCAACTTCAAATTTCATAATTTTCAATACTTCCTTATTCAAAATATTTTCTAACTCTTTTTATAAAATTCTCAATGTCATTTTTTTTAAAATTATATCAAATTTGACAGTAAATTTTTTATGTATGCATAATTTAATTCAATATAAAATTATATTATCTCGTTACCTTTGTTTTAAGGGTATGAGTGCCACATAGGGTTTCAAGTTATGGGGAAAAATTTATAAATATCTATTATATTA
This sequence comes from Bretschneidera sinensis, assembly GCA_023935145.1. Classification (NCBI taxonomy): domain Eukaryota; kingdom Viridiplantae; phylum Streptophyta; class Magnoliopsida; order Brassicales; family Akaniaceae; genus Bretschneidera; species Bretschneidera sinensis. The sequence continues at coordinate 73,847,875 of CM043703.1, read as the reverse complement.
TTTTATTTTACAAAAATAAAGTAGTTGACTCCACTGCCCCCTCGTTGAATTCATCCTTGGGTGCAGGACCCTCAAGGTGAAGTGTATGGATCTAGATGCCTATTTGCTAGCCTGCCTGTTAAAAACTTGAAACGCTATGGGCATGTTTAGTAATAGTTTTTAGTTTTCAGTATTCGAAAACTGTTTTCGAAAAGAGTTTCAGAAAACAGTTTTCAGTTTTCAGTGTTTGAAAACATGTTTGGATAACAATGTTCGAAAACTGTTTCCAAAACAGTTTTCAGTGAAATGTTGTTTGGATAATCAGTTTTCGAAAACTGTTTTGAAAATAGAAAAGTGTTTGGATTACACTTTCTTGTAATTGTTTTCAGCTTTCAGTTTTCAGTGTCCAGTTTAAATTTTAATATCTAAAATTGATTTTATTTCTCATATTTACTAAATACAATTTTTTAAGCACACACAAATACTTGGAAATAATTAATATTATTTTATTTTTAAAATGTTAGTATTTTTTATATATCATCGATCAAACATGACAACACTCTTCCCCTGGTCATGTCATGTTTGTTTGTTAAATAAATTCTTCAAAATAAAAATAAAATATACAATACAACTTTTACAATTTGATAAAATTTGAACAACTAACCCATCAAATATAATATTCACGTTTGTTCAATATCTAAAAGATGACATACTTTTCTTCTTAAAAATACGATAGTTGAGGATAACTTTAAGATACAATATTCATTGATTAAATACAACTTTGATAAATTGATAAAATGGAAATGAACAACCCAAAATTCTTCCTTCAAACGGGTTTGCCTTAACTGCCCAATTTGTTGGTTTACCATCCTCATATCCTATAAGTCAAATAATATATCAATATGTGAAATATATTCCTAAGAAAAAAAAACATAATTCAGTAACTAAAAAAAACTAAATTAACACAAATATGGACATTAAATTAACTAAATCTTACTGACATAGATTAACATGATTACCATATATTAAATCAAATACCAAAACGGTTTGCCCACATCTGATTGACAATAAGCTTACGAGACGCAGCCATAATTGCTGCACACGCATCAGACAAATCAACTGTATAATTATTTGTCAATGTGCTCGACCCTCCTTCGCTTTCTACTTCATGGCCCTCTGCTTCCCATTCATTAAATAGTTGATCACTCTGAGAACACTGGCGTACAAAATTATGTACGAAACAACAAGCAACAACTATAAGAGGTTGTCTAGTAGGCTTGAATCTAGGCATCATTTTTAAAATTGGAAAGCGCGCCTTTAAGACCCCAAAGCAACGTTCTATAACATTTCGTAGAGATGAGTGCCTATAGTTATATAGTTCTTATAATCCATTGGTTGTCTTGTTCTACCTTGATATTCATTTAAGTGATACCGTTCACCCCTAAATGGTGGAAGAAACCCGGCTGTACATGGATAACCGAAATCCACCATATAATACTCACCTATAAGTCATATAAATTATCTTAGTACATATCAATCAATTAGTATATAATTTCAAATTAGTACTAAAATATATTTACCATTAGTAGGCCAAGAAAATTGAGCATCCGATAGAGTTAAAGCGTCCAAAAGGACTCATGAATCGTTAGCCGTACCTTCCCACCCACTGTACTCATATGTGAATTTCATGTCGAATGAACATGCACACATCACATTCTGTGTGACAACCGATTTTCTACCCCTATAACTGGTAGCTTTTTCTGCTGGTGCCCATGCACTGATGTGCGTTCCATCAATTGTGCCAATGAATTTCTGGCGAAGCATTAAATTGCATACGATTAGACTCAGTTTGGTATTATATATTGTATATACAAAGCTAAACTAATAAAATGAAAATCAAGCATATGATACATTACCTTAAAATAAGGGTAAAACCTTCGATCATGTCTAATTTGTGGAGGCACCACGTGATCATTCGATGGACATATTATGTGCTTCGCAAACTTGTTCATTGCTCTCATCACTGTCTTAAAATTCCGATTAATTGTTTCTAATGAATGTTGAAACTGATCAGCTACAACTCTGTGCCCCACAACAAACAAGAAAATGGCCATCATTTCCTCTACTGTGACATCCCTTGAGTCTTATATATAATTATATTGCTTCAATGTGTTACATAAGTGCATAAATTTTTATTTGTCCATGCGAAACAATTCATAAACTACTTCTGAACGACCATTTAACAATTCAGCTATATATTCATGTCCACTGAGTCGTGATGTTCGCATAGGTAATTTATTCATAAATTGTTCATCATATTCGGCAAACATAGGAAGCATTAACAATGAGAGAATTTCATACTCATCTTCAGCAGACGAACTTGATGAATTAGATTGGCTACCACAATTATTGGGGTCTGAATTGTCCATTTCTTAACCTAAACAAAAAAATAAGTCCCATTATGGTTATCATGTAGTATAGTTTATATTCCACAAATCTAAATAGATTGAAGTTTAATTCTATTTTTTTTTTAAAAAATCGACAGAACCTCCTTTGTTTTCTATGAATTATCAAATCTAGTTATACCTGTATACACAATTCTAATCATTCAAATATAATCAGACCTATATACACAATTCTAATCATTCATATTCCAACAATACATGGAATGTCAAACGCATAAGTTTAATCCAAAGAAATAACATAACATCCATAAACTAAAAAAAGTAATAAAAATATCCAAGTACAAACATAAACACACAACAACGAACAAATAGTATCCTTAACACACAAACATAATTTAAACCCAAAGGCAATGTCTCCACCTCTCAACTAATCTTAGCTAACCACGCATTCTTCCTCTCCAAAGGCATTTTAATGAATGCCTCCTTCAACTCAAAATTACATGTGAATTTCTCTAATGCCTTCAAATATGTGTCATCATCCACCCGATTTTCCATTTCATCTAGTACTTTCAAACATGTTGCAACTGAATAATCAACAGAAACCATCAAACTTGTTACCTCAGCACTTTTCTCTCTATACCTCTCAGCCCTAGCCAAAGAAGCTTCTGTCCTTGCTTTTGTGGCTTCTATGAAACAGGCAAAAACTTCACTGAATTGATTATTTCTAGTTTCCTTTTGTTTTTTCTTTTCATTGATTTTAGACCGCTTGGCAGAACGTCCAGGCTGAGTGGGCTGAATGGGCTGAATGCTTGGGCTTTCAAGGTCAACCGGACTATTTGGGTCATCCAGGTTACCAAGGCCATCAACATCAACATCTACATGCATGCCACTATTGAGAAAAGCTTCATGCAATGCATTCTCCTCATTAGAATTAGGTGGATCTTGGGTTGAAGCATGGTGAAGAATTCCTGTGGCAGTTGACTTGTTAAAGATTATCTCTAACAATTTGTAGTGTTCACAGCCTTGCTTATGAAATTGGGAAGCTTTTGGGTGTGCCTAAGAAAAAAAAATTATCGATACAAAAGTAATTATCGATTTAAAAGAAATTTTCATAAGATAAATCCACACATGTAAGACTAGGGAGAAAGACAATACCCAAATGTAATTTTCCCAAGTCTCATCTAAGGCTGTTGTTGTGAGTTTTAAATTACTTGCAAGCGCATGAGTCGTTTGCAGTATAGCGTTGTGCAAGTGCGAGGTCGAATCCACAGGGAATTGCGTTGTGAAAATATAATTTTTAATCTAAACTAACTCTATCTTAACCTAGTTCCGAATTTTGAATGATAATTTGCAAAACAAATTAAAACTAAATTAAATTGATTTAAAATCTAATAATAAAAAGCACTAAGGTTTCAGAAATCCACCCCACCGAAGTTAAGCATACATGTTCTAAAAATATAGCCTATCAAAACATTCAATGAATCCAACTATAAGACAAAAAACAAAGAATATCCCAACTAAACCAAAAGCACCCGATGTATCCGCTCTTAACAAATCACAAAGGGAATCCAATTTAATGGAAAAGCATTCAATGTATCCATCAGATGAAACATAAAGAAAATCCAACAGACAATTTAAACTCAATCAATTATAAGATTAACTCAAATAATTGATAGAACATTTATACTAAAAATTGTCAGATTTGTACAAGCAAATCTGAACTACTACGCCAAACAACGGCGGGGCTTCATCTTCAACCTTAGCTGAAGAATCTAGCCACTCATAACTATAAAACTATAATAACAAGTGCTAAACATTTAAACTAAAAACAACTGAATATAAAGAAATAAATAAACAACTTTACATGGGAGAAATTCCACTCGCTGCCGGGCGGCGCTTCCCCTCGTGGTAGCAATGCCTTCGGGATCCACCAGAATGTTGGCGGACGTCCACCGGTAAACACCAAAGTGGCTCAGGAATTGTACACTGAATTATGAAGTCAGGTGGTGTCTATATAGGGGGAGACCCGGAGCAAAATGGGTTGCAGATTCGATGTGGGAAACTGCCCGTGTGCGCTCGATCGCGTGTCTGGTGCGCTCGATCTCAGGTGCGCTCGATCGCGTGTCTGTTGCACTCGATCGCGCTGGTGCGATGTACTGCAAACATTTCGATGTGGGATTGATGACCTTGCGCTCGATCATAGGCAGGTGCGCTCGAGCGCAGGTGTGCTCGATCGCATATCTCGTGCGATCGATCGCAATGTCTCCAGAAGCTTCAAATCTCCTGAAATGCTTCATTTTCTCCACAAAGCTGTAAAAACACACAAAACACAAGAAAAACGTAAAATAAAGTAAAATACTACTAACTAAGAGCATAACAAATGTAAGTTAAGGGTCTAAAATATGCAATATTTAAGACTCATCAGCTGTGATAGTATTACTTTCAACATTCCAACCAAACCCAGTTTGTTCAAGCAATTGACTAAATAGGTGGTGTTTCAAACGCAACCTTTGAAATTTCTCCCTCAATTATTTCAATGTAAAGACATTGTTGGTCTTCAAATTCAATTCTTTTAGAATGATATCCCAAATCCTTCTATGAAACACACCATCTTTCATGTTTCCCTTGTTTACCTCAGTAACCATAATATCGATAAAATATTTCTCTCTCTCTCAGAGCCCCATAAAGATATATCAATGCTTTCAGAAGCCATCTACAATAAAAGTGACAGTAACAGTTTATTATTGAGCAATAAAAACTAACCGACTATTTTAAAACAAACTAGCTTATTTACAACAGGACAAGCAACCCAACAATATTAATAAATTCTTGCATTTGGAAAAAAATACCTCCATAATTCACAATACACAACAAAAAAAAAAAAAAAAAACAAGAAGGGAAGAAAAAAGGTTGGTTCCAGTGTCATCAGAACCCAAAAAAGAAGGCCAGACTTGGCTGCATGCATTCCTCCTCTTCTCAATTTCCCAAATTGAAAAAGGCCAAATAGTAAGTGGTGGTTATGAGGCAAAGGAACATAAAAAGTAAAAGAGTTCATAAGCAGTAATAGCAATCATGTAGAATTCAGTCGTCATTCATATCATTCATCAATGATCCTTTCTGTAAACACATTCACTCATCATTTGGTCAAGGAGCTCAAATGAAATAAAAAAAGGAAGAAAAAAGTGGTGTTTCCTTCTCCATGAAATAATGTTTTGGTACTGATAGGTACTGACGATATCGACCAGTAGGATACCAAATTGATAGTCGTGGTATATATAACAGGGGTTACTATTTCTTTTACCGTAATGCAATGCGTTGAAAGTTTTTCTTTTTAATGGGAATGAGTAGAAAGTTTTAAAATTGAAACATTTTATATTATTTTAGTTAGTAAGAGGCTCATTGCAGACATTAAAGCTCTAATGCTGAGATAAATGTAGTTTATATCTCTCATGCTAGGAAAAGAGCCAATGCAGCTTATCTAAGGCATGCTTGTTTCTTTTTCCAGCCAATTCACCCAATGCAAACTCAACAAATCTTGTTTCAAAAATCTTGCACACACCATCCTACCTGATATTGATATGGTAATTAGCCTACATCTTTTACAACATTATTTAACATAAATTGACACCTAGGTTACATTCCAAAAACATATGGTTAATTTTCACCTTCATACATTTTAATTTCAAAATGGTTGCTGTTTAATGGCTAACATGATAGTGATACTGGTAGCAAAATGCAAGATCAGGATCCAACATCACAAAAAGTTGATTTATCTAATCTTAGGTTTGCTGTTGCCATAGCATTTGGATATGCTAATTCTATCCAACCATCATGGCAACTAAACATACAACGAAAAAACTCAAATTTAAAAATAAAAGTCTAAGAAATAAACATATCGGGTTCAGTACAATGTAAGCAATAGTTTGAATTCTTTCAACTTTTTAAATGAATTACCCATCACCCTCAAAGTGCTAACCACTTCTCTAGTCTACACTGTAAGCAGAACAGCTGTGTATTATAACACATGCATTCATTAGCTTATAACAGCAAACATTACATAACAAAGCATATAACATTATCCTATATGGTACATACAAAATACTACATCACAAAGCCAATAGTCAGAATACACAAAGACAAGGACTACCACAACAATGTAAACTCGAAACTAAAAGAGACAGTTTTAGATTAAAATTTAATAAAAAAAGAGCCATACTAAGAAGAGGAGGAGAAGAGACCGAGGTGGGTCAGTTAACACATGTCCTGTTCAGGCAAAATCCATGTGCCCACATGTTATCATTGTTCAACTCTTCTGCTTTTATATGTTGAGAGAGAGAGAGAGAGAGAGAGAGAGAGAGAGAGAGAGAGAGAGAGAGAGAGAGAGAGAGAGAGAGAGAGAGAGAGAGTAGTAGGAATGGACACTAACACACCATATAATTACAGTCATCATCATCATCATCAATTCATCATATCATCACAAAATCACAAACAAGAAAAAATGGGCATAATGAAAGCTAAATCACCCAAATTTAAAATTGAAAAGAGCAACATTCAGTGGTTTTATCATGGATATTACAGCAGGAAGTAATACCGTTTGCACACAGGACCAGAAACTTTCCATTGTCAACCAAGGACTAAAATTACCAGCCAAACAAAGACGGAGATAAAACTCGTACATACTAACATATAACTGCATAAAACCCTTTAAACACTGACCCCTAATTAAACTGAGTAACTCCTACAACACCCAAAAATTTCTGAGCAGCTGTCATGTACCCACTTTTCATCAAATGCAAGGACTGACCAGGAAGGAGAGTGCTAGTTGCGTATCAAAGCTTGCCCAAAGCACATTATCATCCTTACACATAAGAACTAGGGTCCCCTTATTCAAAAGGGTAGCTTTCGAACACCCAAACCAGAATTATTACGACTCCAAACAATCAAGGATTTTCAAACAAAATGAGCCTCCCAGCCATGGGAAGCCTAAAACTGGAGTTCATATAAGAAACTCTAAGCCCCCACTAAGGGTCCCCACACATGCACATTTGCAACTTTTTCTCCAAAATTATACCTAATGCCCACAATAAACCCATCAATATCATCAACTTTTTGGCAACCCTCCAAGAACCCAATTGCAAAAACCCCATTTTGAGACACCCAAATCCTACTTCTATCAAACCCAGAAATTTCAAACCAAGAGGCACTGATACCATAGGAAACTCGTTACAAAAACCGCAAAATGAATGACCCTTAAACAAAATGACAGATAAAACAGACCCGAAACTTCCACAGCACAATACCAGTAAAATTATAGAACTCAAGGAAATGCGAGAATACCAGGAAACAACGGTAGAATCACTGAGTTGCTGCCCTAGTCTCTGCTATCGAATCCTTCACCCTCTTTTCTCTCTTTGTTTATCGATTCTCGTCATCCGTTCAGATGAGTATCTCTCTTCTCGTCATCCGTTCAGATGGGTACTATAAGAGAGAGTTACAGATCGGAAATATAGGTATCTTTTTTCTTGGATTTGAACTGAGGTAAGGCTGTTTGGGAAGTAGGAAAATGAGAGGAAAATTTCTCTCATCTCTTCTAGGTTTCTTCGAGCTCGTCACCGCCGTGATTTGTTGAAGAGGAAAAGAGAGAGACCCGGTTAGAAAGTGAAAAGAAAAGAAATAAGGAGAGAGAAGATGAAGGCGTTGCAGAGAGAGGGAAGAGCTCTGTGAATAAGAAGGTGAGGTCGCGAGAGAGGGAAGAGGTTTGTGAATTGGGAAAGTGAGAGTGAAAACTGAACACTGAATTCAGATCGAAAAAGCAATTTAGTAGTGTTCAAAAATCAGTGTTTGAATAGCCATTTTTACAAAACTATGTTCAAACATTGTTTTTGAACACTGCTAGCCAAACAATCACGACAGTGTTTGAATAGAGTTTTCAGTGTTTGAACATTGAAAAAGGTTTTTGAAAACCCTCCCCAAACAAGTGCTAAGTGGGTCCTAGAGTTCTATCTTCGGGGGTTACTCTTGACGGTTTCTTATTCTTCCAAATTAAGGAGGGAATCAAGAGGTGAATTTTCTCTCATCTCAGCTATCAAAGTCACTGAAAGCACACTAAGCGGTTCAGATCATGATAACTAAGTATGAAGTCAAATATTACTACGATATGCATTTTCTGTGGTTACTCCAAGCTTTTGTTAAAAAAAGATAATTTGTTTTATATGGTAAAAATATGTTTTTGATAGTAAAAATTTACATTTTTGGTGATAAAATATATATTTTTGTTAGTAAAATTATTTTTTTACTATCAATAATTTTTTTACGATCAAAAGTAATTTTTTTTATAAAAAAATATGCATTTTACCATAAAATATGTAGTTAAGACAAATTGTTTTTTCTTTTTTTCAAAGACACCATAGACCAAATGAGAATATGTGAAAAATAATGGTTTTATTAAATTTTAATGATATTCTAACGTGGCTTATGTTTATCTTTTACAGTAAAAAAATATGAGTTCGGGTGTGTGGCTTATGTTTATCTTTTACAGTAAAAAAAAATATAAAAAAATATGAGTTCTTGTGAGTTCTGGTGTGCGGCTTATGTTTATCTTTTACAATAAAAAATAAATATATATATAAGTGTGTGTGTATGGTTTTGAGCAATCTATATCGTTGGATGATACATCAATGGACGATTGAGACCATGCTATTGATTTGGTACAAGGTTTTATCTTTTTGCTCTTAGTCGAGTATTTACCATTTTACTTTTAATTAGAGAAGGGATTGTTTTATCTTTAGTCGTTCTATGTATTATTTTCTAACAAGAGTGGATTTTTATCTACAACATAATCAAAACATGGGGTTAGCTAGAACTCACATCTTAAAGAATTGGTTTGGAAATTTAGCTACAAAACAAGAAGAGAAATTATTAATAATACAGGTTATAAATCCAATCATATAAAATTGATTGGCTCACCATAATAATCCTATGGGATTATTTGCTTATTGGTATGAGAAGGAGAAGTGATATATTTTTTTTATATAAAATTTAGTGAAAAAACACACATGAAAAAAAAGATATTTACATATAAAATTGATTAAGCTTTAAAAAATTACTGAATTTTGATTAAAATGATAGTTATGGGAAACTTTTTTATCCTTTTACAGTACATTTAGGGGAGGGAGGGTTGAGAGTTAAGTATAAATAAAAGGAAAGGATGGGTTAATTAAAAATTATGTGTTAAAGTTTTTTCATAAAAAAGAAAAAAGTTTTGGAGGGTTTTCTATGACCCCCAAAACTCTTAACATGTCAAATTTTTTTAACTCTCCAAATGAACATGTGTAACAATTTTCAACGTCTCCTTTCCTCTATTTTTGTTTTTTAACATTCATTTTCTTTAAAAACCTTTCCTTTCCTTTCCTTTCCTTTCCTTTCACCAAAACTCCCAAGCACACTACTACTTGGTGAGAAATGATAGATGATGTAACAAAAACTTGACATGTTTGTTCTCTTCCTAAATCATCAGGGTCATAAAGATTTCCTGTTAGATCTGGTGGGTCACCATTGGACGGTTCTCATTGGATGTGCTAAATTCCCAAATCAAAGATGCTGGGTAAGTATGCATGATATCTATTTTCAGGGAATTTTTACGTAAGAGTAAGATACTAAGTGTATAGCATTTGATCATTTATACACCCTATGATCCCATTCTCCTAATTAATTTTCAAACTATTTTTTTTTGCAAATTAATTTTCAAACTATAATTCAAGAAATTGTTATAACAAGAATACCAGAAACTTTACTTGTGTAGCAAAACTACTTTCTTTAAGCTTAATTTGTTTTCACAAAAACAACGTTTAAAAAGGTTTCTTCAAATTACTTTAAAGATATATAATGAAATCCAATGAATTATTATGTTTTTCATAAAACATGAAAAAAATCATTGAGTATTAAGTGGTTTACGGAAGTTTAGATCTCTTCAAATAATATAGCTATGTGTATATTTTAGAATTCGTTTAAGAAAGTTTTTGATCATAAAAGAATTATTTGAAATGAATTTGGTAACTTTTCTCAATATTAATGTTTGGTAAAATTTAACAACATTGACATTTTTTAAAAGAGTTATCATGAACAACTAAAAATTTTCATTTTAAATAAATGTGGAAGAGATTTTAGATTGGCACGTGACCGTAACTCTTTTGACTTTACCAAGTCTTTTAAAACCAAAATATATCCTCACATCTTTTGATTATATTCCCTCAATATCCCTGTATAAACTTCTTTAGCTCTCATTTTTGTAACCATAATACCAACAACATCTTCTCCTCTCCTAAAAGCAACCATTCTCTCTTCTAACAATAATCTCTTTCTTTCTAAGATCAGGACATTTTCCATTCGTTTAAATTTTAACGTCACATTTTTTAACTTCTAATCAGAACAAATCCCATAAATATGTAAATTTCCACATGCCACAATCTTGAACTTCAAAGTCAAAACATTCAAAAAGAAATCAATATCCAAATACAGAAAAAAAAAAAAACTCCTTTTTCTCAAATTTTCCAAACGATGAATTAGGTCTACTACTATGAATAACCATAAGGATAAAAGGCAGAAAAAAAAAAGATAACTCTTAAACGATAGCATTGGCTGCACTTGCAATCCTTGGCAATAGATCAGCACACTCCTTCCCGATTGGACCAGTAATGGTATACCCTTTTATTTCTCCCTTTGGATTCACGATGACACACTCCTTCCCAATTGAACCATGGCTTGCGCTGCATCATAATGATTAGATTTTTTTTTTCTTTCAATCAGATCAATAAAAAATTAAAACGAAACAGGAAATGATTGGATTTTTTTTTTATTTTCTATTTTTTATAATCAGATTGATAGAAAAATCAAATAACATAGGAGAGGATTGTACCTTTTTGCCAATTTATTTTTATTAGATTGATTTGTGGGTTTTTTTTTTTTGTTGGATGAGTTTCAATGTCAAAGATACCATTTACCCGAGTTTCTAGATCATCGATTTTTGAATTATCAATAGGTGTTCAATTATGTTGCTCAGTTATGATCATTCATAACTTAAAGGTGTGATTGAGTAAAGTTTTATGATTTGAAAGAAAAGTGGAACATACTAAAGTGTACACTTAATTAAAAAATTTAAACTCAAGGGATATATATAGTTGTTGCAATGATGGAATTGTACAACTTTATACGAAGACACAGGAGAAATGATTGACATTTTCAACAATTTGGTGATAGTTCAAATTTAAAAATTTTGGAGCTTAATAATGATAAGAATTGAGGGAAACTTCTCATGTTGAAGAAGTTACGGAAAAAGCAGTGTTAACAAATAGTATTACTTATGGTTTGATGAGTACAGTAAATTAAATTATATGGGAATTTCAAATATAAACTTCATTTTGTTAAATTATTAATTACAACCATAGGTACTTTTTATGGTAATTTTATTATTACAAAGTTATCGATTGCTACTTTTTGTTTTTATTTGTTAATTTCACGAGTACTTCTTTATTTAATAGAATAATTTATTAAAAATGTATCTTTCCACACCATACCTATTTTGATAATTTTATATTTTTATGGCTCATTTAAAATTAAAATTACAAAACACTATTATTGATGACATCACTTCCACATTATTTTTACAAGATAGTTTACCAAACACTACACTAATATTTTACTACACTTCCCACAGAACTTTTGGTGTTAGCACACTTACAACACTTTTGATACCAATACAACTACAACTATGGCACTTCCAAACACACCTTTAGACATGTAGATGGAGTGAGTATAAGTTTTATGTCGTATAACTGCAATAGCTTTTAAATTGTTCATTCTATTTTAATAAATTTAATTCAAATTAAATTTGATTTTTTTTCATAAATTCAACTGAATTAACCACCATAGTATATGCTACATTTCCCTATGCAAATGCGTCTATAAAAGCGTCTGGAAGCCACAATAACATAATATTATTTTGATTATATTCTATTTTTCATCCTTAAAGTTTGCCCTCTACGCTATTTAGGTCTCTACCTTTTTAATCGTCTTAATCAAGTCCTTTCAAATTAGGTCATTCTGGCAAAATAACCGATGGTGAGATCTGAGATACATCCTACGTGAATTTGGGGGGAAATTGGGATCTAATTGGTCTTTAACGTTATATAAACGTTATAATTAGGTTGAGGCACCATGGATACCTTGTGTATAAGTCATAATGTTTTGATGCTACTTAAATGTGGTTCTAATCATGGATCACATAATGATAGTGATTGGGTATAACCACTTATGCATAGAGGTATATAAGTGTACAATAGAGAATCCATCACTCTCAATGAAAAAAGAAGAATGTCCTATGAGATTTGATTAAGTCATAACTTGAAAATTCTTTAGCCAATGTGAGGTGAAAATTAGAAAGGAGTTTCTAATTTCACCATTTAACTTATGGACTTGAGATCGAGATACATATGATTAAATAATTAATGTTTGACAGTAAATCCATGTCTTAGGTTTAATCAAGGAGATTGTATGATGGAAACATTGAATTGTACGGTAATTGACAACATTAAGGTTCACATTAATTCATATTGATTTGGCAATCATGACATACTACTAGGTATCAATCATGACTTGTAGAAGCCCTTAAGAATTAATTGTAATTAATGATTAATAAACGAGAGAATTAAAAGGAGTTTTAATCCGAATTAAAATTAAAAGGAGTCTTAATTAATTGGATAGTGTAATGACCCATCTCGGGTTGGCCACCCCCGAGACGATGTCGTCACTTTTTGAAATCTCAGCACGACACATACATGCAACAATATAAAAATATTAACTGAATTATCTGCATACATAAATCCTCAACCCTCAATAGGAGAGTTACATCATTCAGATTTCAACTGAGCAGTATATACAACATAGTATTCATGAATATTTACAAATATATTTTTTCTCATTAGTCTAAGTATGTGGACCACGTGGCTTATAGAAAATGATTCAGTCTAAAACATAACTCACCAATCAATCTGTCCTACCCGCTTCCTGAAATTATTTAACAACGAGGAGTGAGCTTCACAAGCTCAGTGAATTAAATTTACTAGAAGTATTCAATTTGTATAAATAGTTTTTCAATATTCATTCATCTATATATCATATAATTTGATAAAAGCATTATATTATCACTACTCATATCATAATCCTCACCCTATATCAATCTCTTCTTTTCATATATTTAATCATCTTGAGACTATCAATTCTATCTCGTAATTACCTCGTTATGAGGTTTTACAACATATAATCAATCACTCGGATAATTCTTATCATATTATACTTTCATACTCCTTTCTCATAATATTTATCTCTCTATGAGACGCATTCATCTATTCATAAATTTACAATCAAGAATAGAACTTTAGCGTCTCAAGCAATAACAATCAATATTTAAAGCAAATGCAATACGTGAATTTAAATGTTATTATTATTGAGAACATCTTCCCACATGTCGACATGTTTTAGTTTAGACTGGCTGCCCTCTCGGTTCTTTTATTTTATTTAGATCGGTTGCCCTCTCGATTCTTTTATTTCCAGCATATACCGACTGTCACGGTTTTCATTTATTTCTAGCATATACCGACTGTCACGGTTTTTCATTTATTTTCAGCATATACCGGCTGTCATGGTTTTCATTTAGACCGGCCCCCTCCCGGTTCTTTTATTTCATACATATGCATATGAACAATGATATAAAAACAAGCATGTATTCAGACATTCAATTTAACTATCCAGCTTTTTCTCAAAATTATTATTTTATCATATTCATTAAATTTTTTGTCTTCATTTATCATATCAAATTATCAACTATAGCTTGCCAAGAATTTCGTTTATCCCTTCATTATTTAATCAACTATTTATTCAAATATTATTACTTTTATATAATAAATCTCTAATATATCAATTATTCCTATCATACCCATCAAACAACTTTCATCTATCATTAAATCATAAGTTAATAATTAATTCAAATATCATCACTATATATTTAATATTTATCTTGATTACTAAAAGTAAATCTAACTCACCACGTAGGACTTAAAGCTATCTGTGGATCACCTCCTTACCTTTCCTGCTCCTTTCAACAATTTTACTCGACTGCTGATTGTCAACACCCAAACACCATGGAGGTTAATTTTGATCATGCCGATCGATGGACTCTCTAGATAATATTTGAATCACCCTTTAAAGCCTCGTCTCAATGACCATAATTTAATTTAGAATCATGTAAAAGATTGCTCAGTTCGACTGTGAAATTGAAGAAAAAGTTGGCCATGTAGTAGCTGGTTATGCTAAGCCACAGCTAATTGTGGAGAAAAATGTAAATGAGTTTTTAGGGGCTGCTTCAAACCACCTTTTTTTTTTCATTATGTCTCATCTCTCTTTCCTTTACAAGTGTCTTTAACATTTTTACATACCTGACAGCCCACCACCTTTTTCATTATGTCTAATCTCTCTTTTCTTTAAAAGTGTCTTAATCATTTTTACATGGCAACCCATCACCTTTTTTCCTAATGTCTAATCTCTATTTCCTTTAGAAGAGTCTTAGTCATTTTTACATAACTGGCAGCCCCTTGTTTTCTTCTTTTTCATTTTTTTAATATATATATATATATATATATATATATATATATATTTTTAGCTTAAAATTACAAATTTACCATCAACCTATAAAAATTTACAATTTTGCTATTCATTATTTACAATTCTGCCATTACATAATTACAGTTCTTCCACCGGTCCTTAGCTCTTTAATTTTTACAGTTTTGTCATTTTTATTTACAATTCTGTCATTCTATAATTACAGTTCTACCATCAGTCCTTAGCCTTTAAATTTTTTTTTTTTTTTTTATAGTTTTGCCATTCTTTTTACAAATCAATTTTTTCTTCTTCATTCAAAATTTATTTTATTTTATTTATTTTTTAAAAAAAATTATAAAAATATTTAGAAACTTATATTTTCTTCCAACAAATTTCTAATTAATTTTCTTCAACCTCATTCTACATTTTTCTTCAAAATTCTTTCATTTCAACTTGAAATTTTACAATTTTTTGTACTTTCTTCTTAAAAAATTTCTATACTTTCTTCTTAAAAAATTCTTTCTCTTTCAATAAAATTCTCAATGTCATCTTTCAATTATTATTTCAAATCAATGATAAATCTTTCATATATGCATAATTTAATTCAATATAATATCTATCAAATTACTTCTTTACCCTTACTTTAAGAACACGGGTATTACAGATAAGATCCAATTGTTATGTAAAATTTTTGACCTAATGCTAGCATGATATTGAACTTAAGGGGTCACACACAAAAAAGGACAATGGTAAAAATAGAGAAATTAAAGGGCAAATGGAGAGATTTTAGGAATTAAATTAAACCAAGGGTTTATTATTTCTAAAGCCTTTAGGAGTAAAGGTTCTATATAAATAGGGCTTCTATTTGATAAAAACCCTAATGTTCATAATTTGAATTTTTAAATCAGATCTTATGCTTTTTCTCAACAAGCCATAACCAAAAATACCAAGGAGCTAGAACTCCATGATTTTCAGTCACCTTAATTGGAGATCTCTAGTTCGCGTTGCTCGTGTGGATGCGCTTAAAGGCCGGGCACTTGAATGACTTGTGGACTCTTATCTAAAGGATCAACCTGAATTGTCATTAAGCTATAAACTCTAACTTTGTACGGAGATAATTGATTTATCATTCTAATGTATTTGAAGAGAATTCTTTGTGAAAATTTATTGGCATAGTTAAGAAAAATTTTAAATCCACGGGGTTATCTATGCTAGTAGACTTATAGTTTACTACTAGGAGAGGTGTTTTGAATGAATCCAACCTATTACAGGATTCTAACCCAAAAGAAAACCCAAATATTCGGTGGAATTGGTGAGCAAGAAAAATTCTAGAGTTTCATCAAGGGATAGAAGATGTGTGAGTGTATTGTGTATTTTTTGTCTTTTGTTGTTATCTATTGAAAATGCTTGTGGAGGGTAGTATTTATAAGTAAAAACGAGTATAGGGTAAATCAAAATGAACGGTGAGATCGACTGTAGTCTAAATGGATGGTGTTAGGGAGATTTGTACAATCAGAATATTGTTGGTATATTCTCGAAATATTCCAAGAACATAATAGAAACGAAATCATAATGAGATATGAGAGATTTGCATATTAAAAAGCAAGATCTTGTAGATTTTATTGCATGTGGTACGATTTCGAGTAGATTGATTAGTTCATGTATCGATCAGTTTGTTTAATGAACTGATTGGTGAAGGGTCTGAGTTGATCGGCCCAGTGGGCTTGGATCAGTTCTTGATCCGGCTTTTCAGGTTAATATGTGGTTTTTTATTTTATTTTATTTATTTTTTAGGTTTAGTTGAGCTGGTTTTTCGTTCAATTTGGCCTTTTGGACTTGAGGTTGGGTTTGTAATTGGTTTCTCCTAAAAACAAAGTCTCGATTCTCTTTTTTTCCAAATTCGAACATTTTAGGGCCGAACTCACATCATCTGGCTTCACATGAGGTCGATTCTAAGATTTGGAAAGTAATTGAGTGTATACACATCCAGCAAATCGAGAGCACAAGGGGTCAACCTCCACTACTCATCTTTCTCTACTACCTTATGCCAGTACAAGGATAAAGAGGTGGAGAAGAAGAGGGATGACAAAATATCATACATATGCAAGATATTGAAACAGAAGGATAGAGTGGTCTCACCCTTAAAGAACTCGAAATAAATCGCAAGCCTCCTTTAGTATAAGAATGTAGAGTACCTTTTCGAAGTTTCGCTTCTTCCATAACTCCAACTTAATAACCAAGTCTACTCTTTCCAACGACTCTTTCCAACGGAAGATCAATGAGTGAAGGTGCAGATTAGAGTTGTTCGATATATTAGAAAATAAGAGTTCTACTACGCTCTTCAAAACCCTTCATTAATAGCAAGGAGGTCCTCATTAGAGGCACACTTTTAAGTGTCAAAGCATTTATACGGTACTTTCCCTTTAAACCTTTCATTAATGAAACAATGTATTATGAACCATTTCCATTTGAATAGGGGTTAATCTTAATGGTCTACTATAATCAAAGAAGTAACGAACCCTGAGACACAAAGCAAAAGTTAGGGAAATATGATTGGAGTCACAACTTTAGTTAATTTAGGGAACCATGAAACCTTAGCCATTGGTCAGAGAGATAGAGATCAGATTCAGGACTTAAGGAACACTGTGGGAAGGTCAAAAGAAAGAGAACCACACACATGCCTAGGCTATAGAGGACCTAACCTCTATTTTTCCATAATTAAGGTATAATTTAGATAAGAACCTTTTACTAATATTTTTCAAGTTTTAATTCTATGATCAATCACATAATCAGCAATATGAAGCATACAATATCATGATGAATGAGCAATTATATCAAAGAAAGTAAATAAAGAAGTTAAAACAATTATAAAAAGGTGAGCCCAAGATATAATCATCTTGTTATCAACCAACCAAGTGAGCACATATAGATGTATAAACTTTCAGCACCTATAACATGCTAATTTCATTAAGAAATTCATCATAGCAAATAATGTTCAAGATTTGAATCTCAATCCATTCAATTATTGGCATAACCATACCTATTGGTATTCATCATACTAAATCCATGTAATTACCTATTCCTAGCCCACACTTGCCCCTAATTCAGATATGAACACTTAAATTTTACGGTTTCCTCTTCAATCTCTCAAGAAGAATATGTCAATTATGACTATTAGAAATGACAACAACAATCCCTTTATTCAATTATGGCTTAGCACGATGATGGTTGACAATATTAAAAGTAGATCTCTCACTCAAGCGTTTCCCTAGTGCTTAAATAAACCCAATTAAGAAACTCATATCCATGTTTGGATTCACTCAAATACTTAAAAGCTTTTAATCTCACCAAGAACTCTCAAAATTGCTTTTGAGAAAATAATTGAAGCTCAAGAGTTTTAAGCTCAGACTTTCCCTGATTTTTTGTGTTTTCTCTATATTTCCCTATCTTTGTGTCAAATGATGAACCCAAGGTAGTTATCTATAGTGATTAAGTGATAAACCTGATCCTAGATAGGTCTCTTGGTATGTTGATAAAAACTAAATTCTTTGGAGCTAATATGATAATTCTGAAATGATCTACAAAGCTTAAAGGATGAGATAAGACTAATAAAAAATTTATCAACGTTTCTGACCTTATTTGCAACCTGTGCATATAGGCATAAGAAGTTTACGCATATCTAAATATGCACAGTCTTCAATTCTACTTGGATTGCGAAACTATTTTAATTGTAACTTTTTGAAGTGGTGTGCATACTGTTTATCAACCCAAAATTTTGATTTGAGGTCTGTGCTGCCCTGCACAACTCTAGAGTTGCACAACTACCCATATTCCTTTATTCTTGTACTTCGTTCTTCCTGCATACCAAAAACCTATTGTTCTTCTTTTTTTTTCCAATTTTTTATTTTATTAAGTTTGACATGTGCTTGTAACCATAGTTGTTGAAATTTCTTGTCA
The DNA here is from genome assembly GCA_023935145.1 of Bretschneidera sinensis. Classification (NCBI taxonomy): domain Eukaryota; kingdom Viridiplantae; phylum Streptophyta; class Magnoliopsida; order Brassicales; family Akaniaceae; genus Bretschneidera; species Bretschneidera sinensis. Next base: position 73,828,883 of record CM043703.1, on the reverse strand, counting down.
CAAATTACTTCCAAAGTCTCAATCATCTACATCTTAGTTGTTTTCATTGAGATTGAAGAGAGAGGATACTTATCAATTAAATGGGCATAAAATGAGGTGTCTACAGTTGCTCATCATTAATAAGACATATATGGAATGTATATGTGTTGTTCAAAGCTATAGAGACTAATCATTTTACTAATTTAAATGATAAGTATCATGCATGTAAAAAATGTGTGCACACAACTTGCAAATGCAACTGGTCGTGCTCAACTCACTTAGTTGCCTACATACCTTTTACATGAACTATATCAGACCAGATATAGTTTAGTGAACATAGGGAAAATTTCTAATTTGAGGTGTAACCTCTCATTGTTCTTACGAAAGCTTAAAGTCACATACCTGAATTGTATGAGGATTTGTTGAATAACCGTTGACTTACACTAGGGTTATAGAATTAAAATTTTGAAAAGTCTGTTTGTTTGTTCATCACTTTTTCTACTATCTAAAAGGTTTTGTTCTCAAGTTTTATTTATCTTTTCCACTCCCTAAAAAGTTTTAATTTTTTTTATTACCTTTTCTACTCCCTAAAAGGTTTTGTTTGATTATCAATTTTTCCCTCCCTAAAAGGTTTTAATCATAGTTTAGTTACTTTTTTACTCTCTAAATTTTTTTATTTGATTATTATCTTTTCTACTCCCTAAAAAGTTTTGTTTGATTATCATATTTTCTACTCCTTAAAAGGTTTTAATAAGAGTTTATTTACCTTTTCTACTCTTTAAAAGGTTTTGTTTTTCATTATCTTTTCTGATCCTTTGAAGGTAATATGTTGCATCCTCAAAAGCAATCTTGCTCTACAACAAAAAGTAATTCATTGCTTCCTAAAAAAAGTATTGCTCTGTGGCAAAAGGCAATTCATTTCTTTCTAAAAAGCAATCTTTCTTGAAGGCAAAAGGTAATTCATTGCTTCCTCAAAAGAAATCTTGTTCAAAGGTGAAAGGTAATTCGTTGCTTTCTATAGACACCCAATTTTATTCTAAATATTAAAACAAACCACGTGTGGAGCCTGATGACGAAAATTAAATCTCAAAAAAATCAAATGGAGGAAAATAAGTTAGAAAATTGACTTTGGACAAGATTTGATCAAAGAAATTCGAACCAGGCCAAAACAAGTCAAAATGAAGCAAAATCGACCAAAACAAGTGAAAGTACCAGACCAGGGGTCAGGACCCAACCAACTGATGGGGCCACTAAGCTAGCTAGTTAGGTCCTGGACTCGACCCACTACGCCGCTACAGTTTTATTCTTCTACTTTCAAACCTTGTTGAACCCTCCTTTTAGCCTCTAAAACTTTTAAACCCTAATTTTTCCACATCTCCAAGAAATCTTGATGGCAATCGAATTAAATCTGACACATCTCGATCATTGGTCACTTAAAACCCTAACTCCCTAAATTCTTATAAACACCCCCTCTACAGACACTAAAAATCTCTAGAAAAAAGCTATGGCTAGAAAAATTCCTATGAATTTCTTCTCTAGCAAACCTCTTTCATATTTTCCCATCCCTTAAACCCTAAATATCCCATAAACTCTAGCCACAAAAAAAAATCCCTGTAAACACAACCCTAAAATCCTCTACAATGCCACAAACCTTAAACCAAATTTTGGTGAACAATTCAAATTCAAAATAAAAGTTCTAATTGTGTTCATCTACTATACACATGTGGAACTCTTTCACTTAGATTAATTCGACATAATTAGTCATTTTGTATCAAATGTGAAGAGATCAAATCATCAAAAAAGGTTAGAATTTCATTTTAGTTATTTAATTTTATTGAAAGCATGATTATTTGTTTTGATTATCCACGAGTTTTAATTATTTCGTATATCATATGGATTATTTTTTTGGCATGTTTTAGGATTGCATCAAAACTCCATTGTCATGTAGATTAGTTTTGGCATCTAAATAATTAATTAAAAATTGTATGTCATGTAGAAATAATATTTTAAAATTATTTGCATATTAAGATGTCATTTATATTAGCGTTTTACATGAATTATTTGCATATTAAAATTGTATGTCATGTAGAAATAATATATTAAAATTATTTGCATATTAAAATTATTTACTTGCACACTTATACTTATCCTTTATCTACTTAGACGGTGTAGATTGAGGGTCCGTTACCCACTCAGTATCTTGGTGTGACCTTTCTCCACTTTTGTCAATACTTGGTGTGTGTCATGATTCACTCAGTCATGTCAAGGTATTGAAAGTTCGTCGTCGCGTTTGTACTCTTGTGGTTCACTTAATTCAGTCACTAGAGGAGCATAAAGGCATCCTTCTAGCCATGGGGTACCAAGCTCATCCGAAGTTATAAGGTAGAGCCTACCTATTAGATAAACCCTAGAACCATCCTTCTTAGACAGGGACCCTTACTATCCCTTTGAATGATTGATGAATGTGTTTGATCTCACATGTGACAAGATTAAAATTGGTTGACTGATAACATGCTTGGATAATTATAGGTTTCAAGATTTCGTTTGATTAAACTCAAATTAAATTTAGAAAATTTAAATTAATATTTAAGCTCAAATTGATATGAATTTTCTCGTAGATAAATAATGTTGAATTGATTTTGATAGATGATCCAAACTAGAGTTGAAGTCCAAATTGGTTGGAATTTAATTCAAAAGGCTTTTTGCACAAGTGATTTTGACTAAACATTGTCAAAAACCTTAGGGATCAAGTGGAATGGAACCGTTTCAAAAGGGGAAAATTTTTGCCATACGTAACTTTATTTACTTAGGTCCAATAGGTGCAGTTTCAATCATCTTGGGCTTAACTCTTATGAAATGTTTATTGATCTCAGTCAAACACTATTTAACAATGAGAAATTAAAATCAAAGATGGGTCAAAATAATAAGTTTGAACTTGGATAGATTTAAATTGGGCTTAATTAAATAAAATCTCCCTAATTTGTATGGTAATTTACATGAGATGTTTGCATGCTTCTTGAGTCATATACATCTTATTGGTTTGAACTTCAAATTAATTTGAAGCTTAAATTTTTTTGGTTTATTCCCAAATTAGTCACCACTAATAGAAGAATTTTTTCAAAATAGTTGGAGGCATAAGTTTGAAAAATCAAAACCTTGAACCATTTTGATTTCAAAATTCTTTTGATGGAATAATTCTTGTGAAGATTTACAAGTTAAAAAAATAAAATTTAGAATTAATCTTTCAAATTAATTTTCACTAATTGAAAAGAATCTTTTATTTAGATATTAGAAATTAACATCAGTCATGAATGTACCTGATTAAATCCTTTGAATTTTACCAAATCAAGTTGACAAATAAAAAGGAATGGATTAACCCCTTTCGATTTTGAAAATTCATTGATAAGAATAATTGAGGTGATTTAATTTTTGAATTTATGTTGATTGTGATTAATCTCTTAGATCTAAGTTTATGGGTTATTCGAATTGGTACAAATTAACAGGAAAATAATTCGAAAAATTCCTTGAAACTTTTGAAATTAAAATATTCTTGAAAAAGATTTATGCCTTTATTCAGTTGGTATCAATGAAAAGTTCTTTTGAAAGAACTGAGGAAGATTTATTTAGGTAATGAGCTAGTTTCAATAAAACTTCTTAGTTATGTCAAATCGATTTAATCGAAACAAAGATGGTGGTACTTAATTCCACTCGATTCAAGTAAATCGTTGATGAAGTATAGTTAAATTTGATTTTCGAAATGAAATTTCTAAGATCAATTAACCAAAGATTAGGATTTTGAATTGATAAAAATCCAATGAGATTGGTGTTCAAAGATTTTAAATTTCTAAAAAAAATAAAAAAATTTGGGATTCGATCAAGAATGTGTTCATTGTTTGGTTTTTACCTTTCGTATATATTTGTGATTCTTGTGTGGACTAACTAAAACCAATTTTAAGTGGACTCAAATTTAATAACGGGCTTAGGTAAGAAATAATTTATACTTTTTTAATTTTGAAAAATCAAATTTTGATGAGAAAAGAACCTAGGTCCAACATATGATTCAAGTAAAATTGAGATTGGTCAAGAGAAAGTTTTTGGCTTTAAACACGTATCATAAATTGGAACATGAACCTTAACTGAATCTTTCTCTTTTTCATGCACATCATGAAACTTTGGACCATTTGATGGGTTTGTGAAATATATTTTCTCAAAATCATTCTCGTTTTCTAAAACAAAACTTCAAAGCCAACACGCGGTTCAAAAAAAATACTAAAGATGGTTTCAAACATTCATCTCATGAAATTGTTTAGAAATTTTGAAAAAAAGGAACCTTTTCCTTGACACATTCAAAATTAAGAGAAAATGGAAGAACATTTGAAGTAGAAATAATGGCCGAAGATGGTAATATCAGTGGTAACAATAATGATCAGTTGGAAGAATTCAAGAATCTCATAACTTTACTAGCTATGAACAAGACTAATCGAATGACCAATCTTGAAGAGAATGTATCCAAGAAGGAAAAAGAAAAGGAAATTTTTGAATTTGGTGGCGATAACCAAGAGTTATGTGACAAAGATGAGTATATCGAGGAAAAAGATGTGAGCCAAGAAGTTAAGACTTTTCATGATAAATTTGAGAAGATACAAGCGGAATTGAGAAATATATAAGTCTTTGATAGGTACCTATTCAAAATTGATGGCCTTTCTTCTCATTCCAAGGTGAGCCCACCACCAAAATTTATTATGCTAGACATTGACTGATTCGATGGGACTGGTGATAAAAAGACCCACTTTAGATAATATGTTGGGCTCTTGAAGCTTGTTGGATTTAGCTAGGACCAGTTGATTGCTTATTTCCCTCATTCTCTCACTGATATCGTTCTTAAGTGGTACTACACTCAAGAACTTGCTGCTGTAAAGGAATAGGATGACATGGCTCAAGCATTTATGGGTCAGTATGCATATAATGCATAATTAAATATCACTCTCCATGACCTAGAGACAACTAAGCAAAATTCTAGTGAGGCTTTCTCATAATTCATCTCTCACTGGCGCTCTAGGGCAGCCAAAACAATTTATAGGCCTAGTGAGAAGGTTCAAGTCCAAATGGTGATGAAAAATTAAACAACCAATATATAATGAAAGATGCATGTTTGCCTTCCTGATTAGGGCATGAAAATGCACTTCAGATAGAGTTAATTATATGCATTTGTTGAGATTATTTTTGATTATTCATTGAATTTCTTGACAAGCGTGGTCCTTTGGAGAATTCTGTGTTTTAGTGTGTTTTGCAGATCAAAAAAACAAAGAAGCCTTAAACAAAAAAATATATAAAATATGTTCGAAAGAATCCATAATATTCAGACAGTTTAGAGTAGTATAAGGCAAGCCTACGCACGTATTCGACACAGCAGAAACACGGCCTAGACAGTAGGGAAACCGGGCTTGGACAACTAAGAAGCGCGGCCTGGACAATTGAGAAACTAGGCTTGGACAGTAGGGAATCGTGGCTTGGACAGAAGGAGACTATGGCCTAAACAGAAAGGAGCTGCATCCTGGACAGAACGAGACCGCGCCTGGACAAAAAGAGGTCGCGGCCTGAGTTTCTAAACAGAAACCCTAGTGCGATTTTTCTGTTTATAAAGCCGTCTCCATATATATATATAGGACTTTAGACTAAGAAACCAGGGGGTTGAAGAGATACATATTGAAATTTTAGAGAGCTTTTGTGATTATGTATTGTCGGCTAGGCTAAGTTTCAACCAAGGCGAAGAGATGAACTCTTAGACATAGCGGGTTTGGCTTGTATTTAATTCAGTTATTTGTGTTTTTAACGTTGAATAATTGTTTTGAGATGTTTCCTTTATTTAATATTGAAGTTGATGTTTTTGTGTGACAGACAATTATATTTTCTTCTTCCATAGATTTTATTTAACTCCGGTGATTATTGTTCTTTTTTTCCATATAAGTTCAGTCATGCTTATCTTATGTGTGGAATTTAGGATGCAATTGATTTTGGTAGATTAATTATATATGATTTTCCTTTACTGCGTTATTGTCTCCGGATATATCATCGATTTAGGATATTATATATGATCGACCGTTGTATTATTTGTAAAAACAAGAAGGGGATTTCTCAAAATAATTTACAAAAGAATATTTTTGGTGCTTTTACTATTATTTTCTGATTACGTATTTGGGATGTAAAATGCGTAGTTGAGTTATAATTACTGAATTAATACAAGTTAAAGCTGTAAAATGTAGGAGGGATTCTTGGACCCTTGTGTTTCTCATTATTGATTTTCTTTCACTTAATTCAATTGCTTCATTTAATTCTCAACATTTTCTTAATATTAATTTTCAATTTTGTTTCCATTATTTTTTGCCTGAGACATTGACTGTAGAATGTTCTTTTCATCGGATCAACACCCCATTCTATACTATTGCTACTGCGTAGTACTATTTGGGAGTAATTCAAATTTTGGCACTATTTTCGGGTAGAGCATCAGTCTACAGAGAGGTTTTCGGGTATTATCTTTCTGAACTCTTTCCTTTAGTTTCTTTTTAATTCTAGCTTTAGTTTATTTTTCAATTTTCTTTTATTAAAAAAAGAGAGTGTTGGTAGTATATCCGTTGGGTTAGAGACAGACACGGATGATTGGTTAGAATCCTTAAGTTAGAATACCCACCGAATTACATTAGGAGTGAAATGGGTTTAATCACAAGCTTTGACACCATGAGCAATCACAGAGATGAACCTGTTAGGACCCTAAATGACTACCTTCATCCCACACGAACATCTACACCATCATACATCGTGTTTCTACCAAACACACCACATACAAATTTAAAGCAGGGCATTATAGCATTGATACCCACCTTCCACGGTTTAGAAAGCGAAAACCCTTATGTCACATTAGGGAATTTGAGGAAGTAGTGACCACATTTCATGGCAGACCTGAAGCTATTAACTTGGTTAAAGTGAGATTTTTTCCTTTTTCTTTGAAGGACAAAGCAAAGAGTTCGCTATACTCTTTGCGGCCGAGGTCCATAGATTCATAGGAAGAAATGACGTAAGCATTTTTCAATAAATACTTCCCACTTGACAAAACCAATGGTTTGAAAAGACAAATTTCAACCTTTACCCAAAAGGATAGTGAGACATTATATTAGGCATGGGAGAGGTATAAGGATTTGTTAAATATGTGTCCACACCATAGGTACGAGAGTTTGCACATAGTTAGTCATTTTTACGAGGGACTTACAAGTAGAGAGCATCAATTCATAGAGATGATGTGCAACGGGGACTTTATGCAAAAGGACCCTGATGACACAATTGAATATCTGAATGACTTAGCTCAGAAGGCCCACATACACAAATAGAGCAAGACTGGTTAGGATCTACCAACTTAGGGAATAGGATAGCATGAAAGCCAAATTAGAGTGAGTAACTAGAGAGTTAGAGGCACTTAAGACCCAAGATGGTAGACTCACGCATATTATTGCAAGAGTCGAATCATAAGGTGCTTGTTTCATCTGTGGGGGAGTGGAACACTTAGCTCAGGATTGCTTGACTTTTGCTGAGATGAGATGGGTTTTTGATGAACAATGTAATGCCTTAGGGATTTACAAGAAGCCTCATAATCCTTTCTCCAATACATATAATCCTGGTTGGAGTAACCACCCGAAACTTAGCTGGAGGTCCGACTCAAACCAACCTATACACGCACATGCACAACCATCTATGTCATACCCTGCAACCTCATACAATGCACAACCTAATAGAATCCCTTTAGAGGAAAAATTAAATGCATTTATGTAGTCACAAAGTAAAATTATTTAGAGATTGGAAACTTCTATGACACAGGTAACGAAAGAGAGCAAGGAAATTAAAAGTCAAATAACTAAGCTAACAAGTTCTCTCGCAGTGCAAAAGCAAGGAAAATTCCTATCTTAACCTCAATCAAATCCAAGGGGGCAACATATGGCACAAACCTCTACTTCAAATTCACAAAACATCACAGAGGTCAATGCCATAACTACTCGGAGTGGTAAGGTATTAGATGGACCAAGTCAAATGACGACCATGAGCACCGAGGAGAACGCCCCCAAGAACGAGCCAAATGAAATTTTTTTGGTTCAAGTCTCTTTTCTTTAAGCGCTCCGACCAAAAGGAAAAAATCCAAAAATATAAGGTGAGATCTTAGAACATTTGAAACAAGTTAAGATTAACTTGCCTTTGTTTCATGTGATTAAACATGTATCAACCTATGCAAAGGCAATCAAGGATCTATACACCATAAAAAATAAGTGTCAAGTCAAGAAGACTGCGTTCTTGACTGAGCAAGTGCGTGCGGTGATTGAGAAAAAGACACTACCCAAATATAAAGACCCAGGGTGTCCCACAATCAACTGTCAAATTGGGACTTATGAGATTGGCCAAGCTTTGCTGGATTTAGAAGCTAGTGTGAACCTAATGCCTTACACTGTCTACTTGCAACTGGGTTTATGAGAGATCAAACCCACGCCTGTGGTACTATAGTTGGCCTACCGGTCGATTAAGCAACCAAGGGGGATTGTCGAAGATGTACTGATACAGATAGATAAGTTCTACTATCCTCTTATTATGGATACTCATTCTGTGGTTAATATGGAGTCTAAATTTCTAATCATTTTAGGAAGAATTTTTTTAGCCACCTCTAACGCTCTTATTAATTGTAGGAACGGTCTAATAAAGCTATCTTTTGGGAACATGACTCTAGAGGTCAACATTTTCAACATCGAAAGATAACCACATGATGATGATGATTGCTATCATACTTATATGATAGACACACTGATCCTAGAGGAGGCTCACTTGAGCAAAAATTCAAAATCTTTAGAATATCTCCTTTGTATTTCTGATTCTGAGAGTTCACTTTATCCTGACGATGTTTTTGATTTTTATACTATTTCAAGGTCAAAGGATAAAGGAGAACGAAAATGGCAACCAAGCTTTAAGGAGTTACCAAGAGATGGAGAGAGACCAAAGCCATCTGCTGAGGAGACCCAAAAGGTTAACTTAGCGACACTACCTGAGGGACTCAGACATGCATTATTGGGACCAGGTGATACCTTTTCGGTTTTTATTTCCTCTGTACTTAGTAATTCACAAGAAAAGAAGTTGAATGGCATGTTAAGTGAGCACAAAATTGCATTATGATGGACAATTGTTGACATTAAAGGTATTAGCCCCTTGATATGTTCCCATAGGATCCATTTAGAGGAAGGAGCTAACCCCTGTAGAGACCCTAGAGATGACTTAACACCACTATGAAAAAAGTCGTGAAAAATGAAGTTTTAAAGTTGTTAGATGCGAGTATCATTTACGCTGAGGGTCTCTACGAGGACTAGTTCCTTTATCCAAATTTATTTTATGGGAGCAGATTAGGGGACTAATTCCCTTTAAATCAGCCATGCTCCATCCTAAGGCTGATTTGTGTGCATTTAAAGTTTGAATTAATTTCTTACCTTGGGTCTTAGATAATTCAGAAGAAATAATAACAAGAAAGGTATCACCTGGACCGAGAAAGGCATGCTTTAAACCCTTAGGTAGTGGCTTCAATTCGACCTTAGGTGCTTCCACACTTGAGGGGACTTGTGTTTTGCTTCTTTCGGGCAACTTCTCAAACTTTGGTTGCCATGCCTGATTGGTATAATCCTAAGATTTGTCAAAAATGGCACAAATATCAATTATATTAGTTTTATCATCAAATAAATCTATCTTAAAATTAACAAAAAAAATTTCAAGAGGATCATAATCATGAGCTAAGGAAACTCCCTCATTGATGAGTGACTCGATTATGTAAAGCTGGTGGTTTTCGTCCTCATCTTCGGGTTGTTTTGCAACATTGAAAATTTTCACTTCAAGGGTCATGTTTCCAAAGGTCAGCTTCATGAGTCCATTCCTACAATTTATTAGAGCATTTGCAGTAGTAAGAAAAAGTCTACCCAAAATCAAAGGGATTTTAGAGTTAGTGTCAACAGCAGAAGTAGTATCAAGAATTAAGAAATCAACAGGATAGTAAAATTTATCGATTTGAATCAAAACATCCTCTACCACACCCCGAGGTACTTTGACTGAATGATCAGCCAATTGCAATACCACGCCAGTTGGTTTGATTTCTCCTAACCTCAGCTATAAGTAGATAGAAAATAGCATTAGGTTTACACTAGCTCCTAAATCTAGTAAGGCTTGTCCAACCTCATGACTTCCAATGCTGCAAGCAATGGTAGGATAGCCTGGATCCTTGTATTTTGGGGGAATTTTTTACTCAATTAATGCACTAACTTGCTCAGTTAGGAATGTTGTTTTCTTGACATGGTGCTTCCTCTTAATTGTGCATAAATCCTTGATAACTTTTGCATAGGTAGGAACTTGTTTAATCACATGCAAAAGTGGGAGATTAAGTTTCACTTGCCTTAAGTTCTCTAGGATTTCATTGTTTATTTCCAGATTTTTCTTATTGGATTTTAAGGCTTGAGGGAATGGTGCCTTAACAGGACTTTTAGTCACTTCAGGGTCTTTGGGCAGCTCGGCTTCATTACTAGTTTGACCCTTTCTCATATCCTCGGGTTTATTCATTGGAGGGATGTGTAGTGACTTACCACTTCAGGTTACAATGGCATTTATATTTTCCAGATTTATTTGTGCCATATGTTGACCATGGGGTGTGGACTGAGCTTGGGAAGGAAACTTCCCTCGCTCAGTCACACTCAAGGAGCCCATTAATTTAGACATTTGGCTATTTATTTCTTTGTTCTCCTCAACCACTTATGTAATTAAAGCCTCACACCTTTGGTTTGTCTTACCTTGTGCTTTTATAAAAGCATGTAAGGTGTCTTCTAAAGAGTTCCTAGAGGATGAGGGTGCATGATAAGGTGATGGGTATGATCTAGGGGGTTGTGCATGCTGCTGATTTTCAGATTTCCAGCTGAAGTTGGGGTGATTTCGCCACCATGGATTGTAAGTGTTAGAGAAGGGTGCTAGAGGCTTCTTGTATATGCTTAAGGCATTAAATTGTTCCTCATACATCCCTCTCATATCAACAAATGTAGGGCAATCTTGAGCAGGATGATCAACCCTTCCACACACAAAACATGGTTCTAAAGGTTCGGCTTGATTAACCATGTGTGTTGGCTTTTTAGTTTTTAATGCCTCTAACTCCCTAGTAAGCATTTCGACCTTGGCTTTCAGGTTGTCTTCCTCCCTAAGATGGTATATTCCCCCACCACTAGGGTTTCCTATAGGTCGTGACCTATTTGTGCTTTCAGTAGCACTAGGTCCAGTCCATGTGTGAGATTTTTTAGCAAGCTCATTGAAGTACTCTATAGCCTCATCAGGGTCTTTTTGCATAAACTCACCATTATACATCATCTCTACAAATTGGCGCTCTCTATAGCTAAGACCCTCATAGAAATAGCTTACTAAACGCCAATTTTCATACCCATGATGTGGACACATACTTAACAGATCTTTAAATTTCTCTCAAGACTGATACAAAGTCTCGTTTTCCTTTTGTGCAAAGGTGGAGATTTGTTTTTTCAAGGCATTAGTCTTATGTTGAGGGAAGTATTTGTTAAAAAAGACTTGGGTCATCTCATTCCATGACCCAATTGATCGTGGTCTCAGCGAGTATAACCAACTCTTAGCTTTATCCTTTAAAGAGAAAGAAAAAAACTTGAGTCTCACAATATCATCAGTTGCATCTTGACTATGAAAAGTCACAACTACTTCCTCAAATTCTCTAATGTGCACATATTGGTTCTCGTTTTCCAAGCCATGAAAGGTAGGGAGTAATTGAATCATCCCTGTTTTAAAGTCTTGATGGCGAATTTTGGCTGGAAACATAATGCATGATGGTGTGGCTGTCCGGCTAGGATGTAGGCAATCTCTAAGTGTCCTAGCAACATTTTTAATAGGGTTTTCAACCATGTTAACAAAGTTTTCTAAATTTTTTGTTGGGTGTACACTAGGATTTGATCTAGGTGAGGTTTCACTAACGAACTTGGAAGGGAAGGGTAATTCTAGTTCGGGTCCTTTAATGAATCTCCCTCGCAAATCTCTTGGTCTAAGTATACACCAACTGAGTTTATAAAAGTGATAAATAAAACATAACAAAATAAAATAATAAAAAAAATCAGAAAATCAAAACTAATAAAAAGGAACGATAGTATCGTATTGTCTTAGAGTAGACACACTTCTTTGTAAGTAAGTGCGTTTCCCCGGCAACGGCGCCAAAATTTGGTTACGCCTAAAGAGTAATGCAGTTGTTGTAGCACAGCTTTGGGGTGTCAATTCCACAGGGAGACAAGTTATCTACAAAAGAAGGTGTGAACCATAACACAAACAATAAAGATTTAAGTGAGAAAATATGAACTTTTGATACTAAAGTAATTGTGTAAAATAGATGGTAAAATATAGTAGAGGAACAATAAGGTTCTGAGAATCCTCCCTAGATTCGTTGCCCTAATCCTAACTTGATTCAGTTGTTTTTATCTTGATTGCAAGTTTCACATCCCAAACAGACAATCAGCAAGTATTCAATAAGAGCATATATAAACCCTAATGTAATTGTTATGAAATACTTTACTTTTGATTCATGCACACATTATCTATCCTATAGGTTTATCAATAAACGACAATATACCTTTTATAAAAATATTGAAGTAATGGACAAGCCTAATGAATAAATCTACCGGACTCAATTATTTCCAAACAATCTTTACATAAGAAAAGCATGACTAGATTTATATCAAGGAAAAAGATACAATCACTATATTAGAGAAAATCTTATAATTAGATAGCAAAGTAAATCATAACAATATCTTGACAATAAATCCTTATTACAACTGAACCAAATAAAGGAAAATAGGAACAACTATACCTAGAGATTCATCCCTTCGCCTTGCTTGGAGATTAGTTAGCCATGAGGCTCATGATTGATCACTTTAATGGAGGAGAGTGTGGCTCTTTCTTTCAGTTTTTCAGACTTTTCTTTCTCTCTTGCTCTTCAACCCTAAGTGATCTATTTATAGTACAAGGGTCCAAGGGTGTTTTTGGGTTTAATCTATTGCTAAAACCCTAATTAAGTTCACACTCGGAGATGGGAAAAACGTGTGCGCACTGCAGCATAGGTTGAGGCATGCTGCGGCATGGGCTTTCCACTTGGTTGGGTGGTCCCTGGGTGCTACGGCATGGGCTGGAGCATGCCGCAGCATGAGCTGATGCAGAAAAGGAATTGGTTTTAAATTAGGAAAAATGCTATTTTATGGTACCATCTGGTATTGTCTTAGGGCTTATTGTCTCTTCTAAAGGAATAGAGGTTGATCAATCTAAGATTGAATTAATCTCTAAATTACCTGCCCCTAAGACAATAAAAGATGTGAGATCTTTCCTTGGTCATGTTGGTTTCTATAGGAGGTTCATACAAAATTTCTCGAACATATCTAGACCACTATGTGCCCTCCTAGTTAAAGATACCCCCTTTGAGTGGACTCAAGCTTGTCAAGAGGCCTTTAAAATACTGATTGGCAAGCTTACTTCTGCACCTATAATGCAGTCATTGGATTGGAATTTACCTTTTGAAATCATGTGTGATGCTAGTGACTATGCTGTAGGTGCTATTCATGGACAGCGAAGGGAGGGAAAACCATTTGTCATTTACTATGCTAGTAAGACTTTAAATAGTGCTCAAATGAATTACTCCACAACTGAAAAAGAATTGCTAGTTGTAGTATTTGCTTTAGATAAATTTTGTACTTATTCAATTGGTTCCCCTATTCTTATCTTCACAGATCATGCAGCACTTAAGTACCTTCTTACAAAGAAGGATGCTAAGGCAAGACTAATACGATGGATCCTACTCCTACAAGAATTCGACATTACCATCAAAGACAAGAAAGGAGTGGAGAATGTAGTAGCTGACCATCTATCAAGGCTCACTTTTGAGGACACTTGCGATGACATAACAATCAAGGATGACTTTCCCAATGAGCATTTACTCTCTGTAACTTCCTTACCATGGTTTGCTCACATCGTGAATTATTTGGTTACAGGTGAGATACCAATGGATTGGAGCGCTCAAGAGAAGAGGAAATTCTAATATGAGGTACGTAAATTCTATTTGGATGACCCCTATCTTTTCAAGTACTGCCCTGACCAAATTCTAAGGCGTTGCATCCCTAATGAAGAGATTGCGAGTGTCTTAGAATTTTGTCACTCCCAAGCTTGTGAAGGCCACTTTTCAATGAAAAAAACTGTTGCAAAAATTTTGCAGTGTAGATTTTATTGGCCTACCCATGGAACTCGAGCATTGAGATTATTGGGCCATCAAGTCTTTTAATTTTGACATAGGCGAAGTGGGTAAGCTTAGGAAATACCAGCTGACCGAGTTAGAGGAATTAAGAAACGATGCTTATGAAAATTATAGAATCTATAAGGCTAAGATGAAAGTATTCCATGACAAAAACATTTTGAGGAAAACATTTAAACCCAATGATCAGGTGTTCTTATACGACTCTAGACTTCATAAGCATCCTGGAAAACTTTGGTCAAGGTGGACCGGTCCTTTCATAGTAAAAAATGTTTTTAAAAATGGAGCGGTAGAAATAGAGGACACTAGGGTCGGTCGGACTTTTAAAGTGAATGGTCAGCGCCTTAAGATCTTGATTGATAGGAAAGATCCGGAAGTGGAAGACATTCCACTTATGGATCCAATCTATTTACCTTAACTATACCAAACAGGTACGTTTTTATTTTTCTTTTGATTTGTTTGTTCTATTTTTAATTAATTTTTATTTGTTAGTTTTTCTTTTAATCTAATTTTTTAAGGATTACTTTTTATACTATTATTTATTTGGCTGACTTTATTTTATTTTTCTTTCATTTGGCAAACACCCAAATTTTTCTGGTGGAAAATAGAACAATGCGCACTGTAGCACATAGTGTGCGCACGCACACAGGCCCAGCCAATGCCGCAGCATGCCTAGGCCCATGCTGTAGCACCTTCTCAAAACTTTGCACACTAAAAACCTAAATCTAAACTTCCATTCTTCATTTCTAACTTTCCCAAAACAGAGCACACTCACTCCTCTCTCTTTCTCTCACAAAACCCTCACAAAATCACTCCATTTTTCTCTAAAAATTCTTGTTTGTACCATTATTTCTTGCTAAATTGATCATTAATTTTCTAGATTTTGCTAGCAATCTTTCTCCAAAGTGGTTCCAAGAAGATTTGGGGTTCATTAAGAGCACTTCAAGTTGGTGAGGTAGTCTTTCTCCTTCCAAACTTTGGACATCAAGTAAGACTCATTTCTTCCCTTTTATTGTTCCCTTATGCTATTTGGTGGTTAAATTTTTTTTTCAGTCTATTGTTCTATATATTTGATTTTCATGGCACCTAAGACCAAGAGATCTAGGGGGAAACAACAACAAGAGTATGATGAAACCAAATTTGTTAGTTTTGAGGCAAGTGAGAGATATCTTAGAATGATGCAAACTAGAAAACCCATTCCCGAGAGAGGATTCAACATCACCTAGCAGGGGAACCCGACCTTATTTAGAATGATTCTTGATAGAAATTGGGGTACATTTACAAGACCACCCTCTCATTCACTCACAAATTTGGTTAGCGAATTTTTCGCTAATGCAGACGAGCATAGGAATGGCAAAGTAAGGGTGGGAGGACAAATAGTCTCTTTTAGAAGCACATCCATTAATAAATTTTATGGGTTACTTGACATCGAACACAGTGAGTATAGTGCATATATGTCTAAAATTAATTATGAAGAGATTCACAACACTCTTTGTGTTCCGGGCACTATATGGAAACTGACGGGTGATACCCATGTCACCTTGCCCGGTCCTTCTCTGACTACCAATGTCTGGGCTTGGTAATATTTCATATGTTAGAGGATGCTACCTGCTACACATTATAGTACCATAACTGTTGAGAGAGCTGTTCTAATTTATGCCATTTTGATGGGGATGACAATCGATGTGGGCCAAGTCATCTTTAACTCTATCATACACACTATTAAACATAAGCTCGGATTATACTTTCCTTCTTTAATTACACAATTGTGCATCCGAGCCGGCATCCAATACAGTACTGATGAGGAGGCCCAACCACCAAAGAAACCCATCGATGATTACATGCTCGCTCAGATTAGAGCTTCCCGGCCGCCAACTCTGGGAGTGGGAGCAGTGATTGCTGCCCCCCCTTCCCCCTCTAGGAATTTCATGGTTGTCGAGTGCCTTGAGTGTTTAGAGAGTCATTTTGACAAGCATCAAAAACTATTGCTAGATAGGATAGATCGTCAAGATTAAATCTTGGCTAGGCAAGACCGATTCTTGGCTCGACAAGTCGATTATCAGGTGGGGGTCTACTCTTCTTTTAGTTAGATGTACCAACACTTTGCCACCGCTACAGGTTGTAATATGGATCACTTTCCTACTATGCCACCCTATCCGGGTTCATCTTTTGATCCACCTCCGTGGAAGATGAAGAGAATGAAGGTAATGAAGAAGAAGATGAGGACTTAGAAGAATAGTTTGGGTTCTATCTTTTGCCTACCTATTTTTCTTTTACTTTTTTTATAACCTCACTGTCCTACTATATATTGTGTTTTCCCTTTTCATTATTTTCCTTTTCATCCTTTATTTTTCATTTTTAGTTATTTTTCTCCAATTTATGTGCTAACCTAAAATATGATGGGAATCTTAAGGGTACACTGCAGTCGCTCTCTTTTTGTTGTCTTGTTCTATGTTGCAGATCAGAATTTCAGTACAAAGAATGGCATGCAATTCACCTAGAGGTGCACAAACTTAAGCACCTGTGCCCTTATGCTTACAAAAGGAGTTTCCTTTACTTTATCTTTAACATTGCGGACAATGCAATTTTTAAGTTGGGGGTGGAGGAAACGTATTTCTTTTTTATTAAATTGCTTGGTGTTACTTTCCCTTACCTTTTGTTTTAAGCATGCTTTGTGCTTGCATTGGATGTAATTCACATGTCAATGATATAAGCTTAATTGAGATAACATACAACATTTAGAAGAAGTTAAATTTTGTTTCAGTTTTGAGAATAATGCAAGTAACAATCTTAATTTGGTTAGAGACTCTAGTTTGTAGTAAGATTGTATGATTAATCTAAAGCATTTAGAGAAGTTTTGTGTGTGATTGCCTTGTGAATACTTTTGCGGTCTCAACAAGCTCTAGAACTTATTCGATAATCACTTGAGGTGAATTCCTAGAATGCACACTACGTAGGATATGATACAGGCTATTTTTGGACCATTTGAGCCTTTCAAACATACCCTTGCAATATATATCACTAGTCACCTATTTGAGCCTTTTTCTTGAAAAAGAATTTGAGTCTTTTTTCTTTCAAAAACCCATTTATTTACCATTATCAGCCTAAAAATATTTTATCCTTACCTTTCTTTTAAAAGAACTTAGTTGTACACATTTGTTGAGAAGCACTTAAAAGGAGCAAGGATGGGAATATGAAAAACCATAACCCAAGTACACTAAAGGAGATAAGTTGAGGGTTGTGGAAAAGAAAAGAAAAGAATGAAAAAAAGAGGTAAATGGTCTTATTCCAAAAATACAAAAGAAAAAGAGAAGCGAAGTATGGCAAAGAAAGAAGAAAAGAAAAGAAAAGTGGTGACTTATCTAGAGATATGCTCTTATAAAAAATAAAAAAAAGGTTGAAAGAGTTGAACGTTGAAGTAAAGTTATCTAGTGCTTAAAAGTGGTTAAAGCTAAGGGATTAAGTTCTTTTACTTGTTAAATACTTCATGTTCTTTTTCAACCTTTACCCTAGCCTAATGTTACAAGCTTATTAAAGACCTATTGATCCGATGTAGTGTGATTTTTTTTCTACAATAGTGGAGAGTGATTTGAAAAATAAGCCTATGGAGCTTGTTTAAGTGATTGATGTCACACAATTTATTATGAGGCCAAGACTTGTATTCATGAATGGTATGCATAAAATCATCCAGATGTTCGAATTAATGGATTGTGGTAAGATGGATGATAAGAGTCAATAACGATTTTAAGATTGATGCTTGGATTACTTTTGGACTTAAGTGATATTTAATGATTCTATGTGTTGCATATTATGTGCAATTTCTGAGACAAAAATGTGAATTACTCCTTGTTTAACACTAAGTGTTGCCTTACCTTGTTTTGATTCCTACCATAGAATTCAACTCTCATTTTCACTTGAATTGCTAGGGACTAGCAATAAGCTAGTTAGGGGTTGTGATGAGAGCCATAAAATGCATCTCAACAAATGCTTAATTGTTAGCCTTTTAGGGTTGATCTCGGTGTTAATTGCATTTTTATACGTTAATAACTCTAAAGTGATATTCTTGATCATTGACTTATCTCGGTGCATTTTCAGGTACTTTTGTAAGGACTCGTTCCAGAACAGTTACAATATTGTCCGCTTTGGCTCCACTGGGCCTCACGGCTTTGTTCCTGGTGAGGACCTCGCCCCCCAAAATGCGTTGTAACCATTAAGGAACAGCATCACTTATAAGTAGCCCCATCACTTCCTCTCTAGTCGATGTGGGAACCAAGACCGCAATCTCCCCCACTTGAGGCACAGCGCCCTCGCTGTGTGGCCCCACCCTCGACAACCCCGCAAAGTTTTCGAGAGTCAGCTCTGATACCAAATGTAAGGACCACTCCAGAACAGTTACAATATTGTCCGCTTTGGCCCCACTGGGCCTCACGGATTTGTTCCTGGCAAGGACCTCATCCCCCCAAAACGCGTTGTAACCATTAAGGAATAACATCACTTATAAGTAGCCCCATCACTTCCTCTCTAGTCGATGTGGGAACCAAGACCGCAATAGCATTGCGGTCTTGGTTCCCACATCGACTAGAGGGGAAAGTTGTGTGTTGGATATAAGTGATCCGTGACCCTAGTGTTGGTATAGGCCTTTTAGGGAGCTTGCGGGCTTTGCTAGGAACAAAACTGTGAGGCCCAGTGGGGCCAAAGCGGGCAATATATACCAGCATGGCAGAACGGGTCCTTACAACTTTGAGTCCAAAAGAGAAGGAAAAACGATCGTTGCTTCAAACGCCAAGATTCCATGCATAACGAAGTATCAAAGTGGTTGCGGAGAAGGAAACATGAAGAGAAATCAAAGCACCAGGGTGCGCTGCAGCATGCCTCAATCTATGCTACGACATCTAGGAGTTCCACCTTTTCTGCATTAGCTCATGCTGCGGTATGCTCCAGCCCATGCCGCAGCACTAAGGGACCACCCAACCAAGTGGAAGGCCCATGCCATAGGCCATGCTGCACACACACGTTTTTCCTATCTCCGAGTCTGAACTTAATTAGGGTTTTAGCAATAGATTAAACCCAAAAACACCCTTGGACCCTTGTACTATAAATAGATCACTTAGGGTTGAAGAGAGAGAAAGAAAAGTCTGAAAAACTGAAAGAATGAGCCACACTCTCCTCCATCAAAGTGATCAACTATGAGCCCCATGGCTAACTATTCTCCAAGTAAGGCGAAGGGATGAATCCCTAGGTGTAGTTGTTCCTATTTTCCTTTATTTGGTTCAGTTGTAATAAGGATTTATTGTCAAGATATTGTTATGATTTACTTTGCTATCTAATTATAAGATTTTCTCTAATCTGGTGATTGTATCTTTTTCCTTGATATAAATCTAGTCATGCTTTTCTTATGTCAAGATTGTTTTGATATAATTGAGTTCGGCAGATTTATTCTTTAGGATTGTCCATTACTTCAACATTGTCATAAAAGATATATTGTCGTTTCTTGATAAACTGATAGGATAGATCATGTGTGCATGAATCAAAAGTAAAGTATTTCATAACAATTACATTAGGGTTTATATATGCTCTTATTGAATACTGGTCGATTACCTGTTTGGGATGTGAAACTTGCAATCGAGATAAAAACAACTGAACCAAGATAGGATTAGGGCAACGAATCTAGGGAGGATTCCTGGAACCTTGTTGTTCCTCTACTATATTTTACAATCTATTTTACACAATTACTTCATTATCAAAAGTTCATATTTTCTCACTTAAATCTTTATCGTTTGTGTTATGGTTCACACCTTCTTTTGTAGAAAACTTGTTTTCCTGTGGAATCAACACCCCAAAGCTGTACTACAACAACCGCGTTACTCTTTGGGCATAATCATAACCAAAATGGAGGGGATGCCTGTTCCTACCAAGGTAGTGATAGGGTGGCGCATGTGCATAAACTATAGAAAACATAATTCTACCACCCTCAAGGATCACTTCCCACTTCCATTTTTACACCAAATCTTAGAACGTGTAGATGGCCATCCCTTCTATTGCTTTCTAGATGGGTAATCGAGATATTATCTGATAGATATTGCATTAGAAGATCAGGATAAGACTATGTTCACATGCCTATTTGGTACTTATGCCTTCCAGTGTATGCATTTTGGACTGTGTAATGCGCCAGCTACATTTCAAAGATGCATGATGATATTTACCGATATGGTCAAAAAATTTATGGAAGTCTTTATGGATGGTTTGACTGTGTTTGACGATTCTTTTAATTCATGCCTACTCAATTTACACGCTATTTTGAGTAGATGTGAAGAAAAAAGTCTTGTGCTTAATTGGGAAAAATGTCATTTCATGGTTCCCTCTGGACTAGTTTTGGGGCACATAATTTTTCAAAAAGGATCGAAGTGGATAAATCAAAATAGAATTGATCTCTAAATTGCCCACACCCAAAACTGTTAAGGATGTTAGATCCTTTCTTGGGCATGCTGGTTTTTACAGGAGGTTTATACTGAGTTTCTCTGCTATATCTAGACCATTGTGTAACCTCCTAGCTAAGAAAGCCATGTTTGATTGGACACAAGAGTGTGAGGACACTTTTTGAAAAATCATTGATAGGCTTACGTCCGCCCCAGTCATGCAGTCACCAGATTAGAATTTACAGTTTGAGATTATGTGTGACGCGAGTAATTATGCGGTGGGGGTAGTTTTGGGACAAAGAAGGGAGAGGAATCCCTTTGTTGTATACCATGCTAGTAGAACTCTTAATAATGCATAAATGAATCATTCCACTACTGAAAAAGAATTGCTAGCGATAGTCTTTGCCTTAGATAAATTCCGTGCTTATCTGATTGGTACACCTATTACTGTTTTCACTGACCATGCAATCCTTAAGTACCTTCTTTCAAAGAAGGATGCTAAGGCAAGATTGATTAGGTGGATTTTACTCTTACAAGAATTTGATTTAACAATTAAGGATAAGAAAAGGGTGGAGAATGTGGTGGCAGATCACTTGTCTCGCCTGGAGTTCAATGAGTCTGCTGATGTGCCACCCATCCGAGACAACTTCCCCGAGGAACATCTGTTCACCCTAAGCCAAGTACCATGGTATGTGCACATTTTAAATTACTTGGTTTCCGGTGAAATGCCATCCACATGGAGCGCGCAAGATAAGCGCAAGTTTTTGGTCGAGGTAAGAAATTTCTATTGGGATGACCCTTATCTTTATAAGTATTGCCTTGACCAAATTATGAGGCGTTTCATCCCTACGGTTGAGATTGATAGTGTCTTACATTTTTGTCATAGTTCAGCTTGTTGCGGTCACTTTTCTATGAAAAAGACTGCCGCAAAAATTCTACTGTCTAGATTATATTGGCCTTCTTTGTTTAAAGACACTAACATTTTTTGCCGTTCTTGTGATAGATGCCAAAAGCTTAGTGCTTTGTCATGAAGGTATATGATGCCCCTTAACCTTAGTGTGATTTTTCTATCTACAAAGCCATCTCCATATAGATATATATAGGACTTTAGACTCAGAAATCAGGGGGCTAAAGAGATACAGATTGAACTTTTAGAGAGCTTTTGTGATTATGTATTGTCGGCTAAGCTAAGTTTTAACCAAGGCGAAGAGATAAACTTCTAGACATAGGGGGTTTGGCTTGTATTTAATTTAGTTATTTGTGTTTTTAACATTGAATAATTGTTTTGAGATGTTTCCTTTATTTAATATTGAAGTTGATGTTTTTGTGTGACAGACAATTATATTTTCTTCTTCCATAGATTTTATTTAACTCCGATGATTATTGTTCTTTCTCTCCATATAAGTTCAGTCGTGCTTCTCTTATGTGTGGAATTTAGGATGCAATTGATTTCAGTAGATTAATTATATATGATTGTCTTCGGATATATTGTCGATTTATGATATCATATATGATCGACCATTGCATTATTTGTAAAAACAAGAAGGGGATTTCTTATAATAATTTACAAAAGAATATTTTTGATGCATTCACTATTATTTTTTGATTATGCATTTGGGATGTAAAATGTGTAGTTGAGTTATAATTACCGAATTGATACAAGTTGAAGCTGTGAAATCTAGGAGGGATTCTTGGACCCTTGTGTTTCTCATTGATTTTCTTTCACTTAATTCAATTGCTTCATTTAATTCTTAACATTTTCTTAATATTGATTTTTAATTTTATTTCTATTATTTTTTTGCCTGATATTTTGACTGTAGAACGTTCTTTTCGTAGGATTGACACCCCATTTTATACTGCTGCTACCGTATAGTACTGTTTGGGTGTAATTCACTTCCCATTTGCCATGTTTGAAAAATTGATCGATTTTGGTTCTTGGATTGAGGATGCTATCCTTGAAAGAAAAACTGGAATGAATGTTGGAGTAAAAGGATGGAAGGATAACACTAAAGTTGAGCTCTAAATCAACCCATGGATGAAAATAATTCCTTAAGTGTAAATAGTCTTACACAAGAAGTCCACAAATATCCAAAGTCCAGAAAAGCTAAAAAGGGGACCTAGTGATTTTACTCCACTAGGGATGAATCTAATCTAAGCCTTTAAGAAATGGACCAAAAGTGGTTATCTTTAGCCACCATCCCTAAAACCACTTCCAAACCCATTACTGCCTCACTATGACCAAAACCAATTTTGTTCATTCCACTAATAACTTGGCCATGGTACTGATGAGAGTCATAAAATGCATCTTTATAGTACTTAATTGTTAGCATTTTAGGGTTGATCTAGGTTTGAATTGCACTTTTATACCTTAAAACTCTAAAGTGTCATTCTTGGATCATTGATCTATTTCGATGCATTTTCAGGTACTTTAAGTTCAAAAGAGATAGAAAAGCTATCATTACTTCAAATATAATGACTCAATGAACAACGAAGTGAAGGTTCACAAGCACTTGGAAAGGAGTTTCACTAAATTGCCAAAATTGCCCGTACAGATCAACCATCTTTGCAAATTAAACTGTATTGATGGAAGAAGAACCAGGAGATGAGCCATATATTCTTAGAAAGATCCAGAAGTCTATTGTTTGGAGAATTTTACGGCTCGACAAAATGATTTTGCTAGAGAAAGTTATGGCAGTTTTAGTAGACAAAGATCAGGCCATAACAGCACCAGCCAGCACAGCGGTGCCCAGAAGCTTGCCCAATCTAGAATATACCTAGCACCGTTGTGCTCCCCAGCAGCACCACAGTGCGTACACGGATTTGCATCTCTGAGTTAGACTTTAATTAGGGTTTTTAAATATTAGAATAAACCCAAAAACACACTTGGACTCTTGTTTTATAAATAGACCACTTAGGGTTTGTAAAAGACATCTTTTGACATCTTGGGAGAGGCCAGAGGCCGGGGAAAACATCATGAAGGCTGCCACACTCTCCGCCATGGCCAACTAATCTCCAAGCAAGGCAAATGGATGAATCCCTAGGTGTAGTTGTTCTTATTTTCTAGTCTTGATTCATTGTAGTTTGGATTTATTATCATTAAACATTGTTATGATTTACTTTTTAATCTAATTAGAAGATTTCCCCTTAATCCGGTGATTTCATCTTTCTCCCCCATATAAGTTTAGTCATGCTCTTCTTATGTGATGTTGTTGAGGTGTGATTGAGTCCGGTAGATTTCTCTTATAGATTTGTCCATTACTGCAGTATTGTCATCATGATATATTGTCGTTTCTTGATAATCTATAAGTTAGGTCATGTGTGCTTGAAAGTAAAAAGTATTTCATAACAATTACATTAGGGTTTACATATGCGCTTTAATTGAATATTTGCCGATTTCCTGTTTGGGATGTGAAACTTGCAATCGAGATAAACAACTGAATCAAGAATTGAATAAGGCAACGAACCTAGGGAGGATTCCCGAACCCTTGTTGTTCTATATTATATTTACACAATTATTTCACACAACTTCAAACTAAGATTTTCTCGTTTAACTTTTATCGTTCGTTTTAAGGTTTGCACTTTCTCTTGTAGTTAGTTTGTCTCCTTGTGGAATCGACACCCCAAAGCTATGCTACAACTACCGTGTTATACTTTGGGCGTAATCAAATTTTGGCGCCGTTGCCGGGGAAACGCACTTAAGTACAAAGAAGATTGTCAACTCTAAGACAAGATGGTATAAGATTTGTAGATAGTTTTTCTTTCAGCAGTTTGTAAAGGCAGTAACTTCGTTCCCTCTTTTAGCTTGCTGTAATTTTTTTTTTCCTTCTTTCTTTTTATAATATTTTTATTTATTATTTTTATTTTCTCTCCGATTTGATTTTCTGATTTTCTTTTATTATTCTGTTTATTTATTTTCCCTCTAAACTCAATTGGTGTATGCTTAGACCGAGAGATTCGCGAGGTAGATTCATTAAGGGACCCGAATTAGAATTACCCTTTCCTTCCACATCCATTAGTGAAACCTCGCCTAGATCAAACCATATTGCACCCCCACAGGAGAATTTAGAGAATTTTGTTAACATGGCCGATAACCATAATGAGAATGTTGCTAGGACACTTCAGGATTACCTCCACCCTACACGCACAGCCACACCATCATGCATTATGTTTCCAGCCAATACTCACCAATTAGAGTTTAAAACAGGGATGATACATTTACTCCCTACATTTCATGGCTTGGATAATAAAAACCCGTATGTGCACATTAGAGAGTTTGAGGAAGTAGTCGCGACTTTTCATAGTCAAGATGAAACCGATGACATTGTGAGGCTTAAGTTCTTTCCTTTCACTTTGAAGGATAGAGCTAAGAGTTGGCTATACTCACTAAGACCATGATCTATTGGGTCGTGGACTGAGATGAATCAAATTTTCTTTAATAAATACTTTCCCCAACATAAGACCAATGCTTTAAAAAGACAAATCTCCACCTTTGCACAAAAAGACAGCGAGACTTTGTATTAGTCTTGGGAGAGATTTAAGGAGTTGTTGAGCATGTGCCCTCACCATGGGTATGAGAGTTGGCGCTTAGTGAGCTATTTTTATGAGGGACTTACATATAGAGAGCGCCAATTTGTAGAGATGATGTGTAATGGTGAGTTTTTGGAGAAAGATCCTGATGAGGCCATAGAGTACCTCAATGAGCTTGCTGAAAAAGCTCACACTTGGACTGGACCTAGTGCTACTGAAAGCACAAATAGGTCACGACCTATAAAGAACCCAAATGGTGGTGGAATTTACCATATTAGGGAAGAGGATAATCTTAAGGCCAAGGTCGAGATGCTCACTAGGGAACTAGAGGTGTTAAAGACTAAGAGATTAAAGCCAACACACGTAGCTAATCATGCAAAATCTTTTGAACCATGTTTTGTGTGTGGCTAGGTAGATCATCTCACCCAAGAGTGCCCCACATTTGCTGAGATGAGAAGGATGTATAAGGAACAATGTAATGCCTTAGGCATGTACAAGAAGCTTTTGGCACCCTTCTCTGATACTTATAATCCGAGATGGCAAAATCACCCCAATTTCAGCTGGAAGTCTGAAAACCAGTAGCTTGCACAACCCCCTGCACCATATCTTGAACCATGTCATGCACCTGTATCTTCTAGGAGTTCTTTAGAAGACACTTTACATGCCTTTATTGAGGCACTGGGTAAGACTAATCAAAGACTTGAATCTTTAATTACGCAGGCTGTTGAAGAAAATAAAGAGATAAAGAGCCAAGTGTCCAAGTTGATGAGCTACTTGAGTGTGACTAAGTGAGGTAAGTTCCCTTCTCAAGCTCAGTCCACACCCCATGGTCAACACCTAGCGCAACAGAATATAAAGGAGGTGAATGCCATTGAGACACTAAGTGGTAAGTTATTACACATCCCAACAACAAAAAAATCAGAGGATGTGGATGAAACCCACAAAGCATGCATGATTGACTCATTAATGGAAAAGGTCCAGCACCTTAATCCATTAGAGTCCACCCTCACCCATGGCTTCACAAGAGCATATTTCAAGCTAGAATTTGTGGATGTTACTGATGACATCCTTTAGGCCTCTAAAGCACACAAGCATCAAATTTGGAAATGAAGCAATGGCTGGTGCATTCAACCTATGTTTTTCAAAGAGGGAATAAGAGCGTCTGGCTGAAGACGTAAAACTTAGCGCTCATGGGAGGCAACCCACAACATATTCTTTTATTTTTTACTGTTTTTATTTTTTTTTTCTTGTTTATTATTATTATTTTGATGTTTTCCAGTTTTACTTTTGTATTTCTTTTTCAGAGACAAAAATATGAAGCAGTTCAAATGGTGGTGCACAATTTTCAGCTTCTGTGCATTTTTGGCTACAAAGGGAGTTTCCTTAACTTTTGCTTTTACATTGAGGACAATGCTTATTTTAAGTTGGGGGTGGAGGAAACATATTCCTGTTTTTCATGTTTTTCATTGAACTATTTGGTATCATTTTTCCCTTTTTTGTTTAAAGCATACTTTGTGTTAGCCTTAGAGTTAATTCACATGTCAATGATATGAGCTTAATTGAGATAGCATACAACATTTAGAAGTAGTTAAATCTTGATTCGGTTTGAAATTAATTTAAGTATCAATCTTCACTTGGTTTGAGACTCTAGTTTGCTGTAAGAATGTATGATTAGTCTAAAACATTTAGAGAAGTTTTATGTGTGATTGTTTTGTGAATACTTTTGCAGTCTTGACAAACTCTAGAACTTACTTGATAACCACTTGAGGCGAATTCCTAGAATGCACATTACTTAGGATATGATATAGGCAATTTTTGGACCGTTTGAACCTTTTGAACTTACCATTGCTATATTTATCACTAGTCACCCATTTGAGCCTTTTTCTTGAAAAAAAATTTGAGCCTTATTTCTTTCAATAGCCCATTTACACACCTTTATGAGCCTAAGAAAATATTTTATCCTTACCTTTCTCTTAAAAGAACTTCGCTATGCACATTTGTTGAGGAGCACTTAAAAGGAGTAAGGATGGGAAAATGAGAAAATATCACTATCATAACCCAAGTACATTAAAAGAGATAAGTTGGGGGTTGTGGAAAAGAAAAGAAAAGAATGAAAAAGGAAGTGAATGGTCTTATGCCAAAATACAAAAGAAAAGAAAATAGAAGTGAATTATGGCAAAGAAAGAAGAAAATAATAGAAAAAGAAAATAGAAGAGAATTATGGCAAAGAAATAAGAAAAGAAAAGAAAAGTGGTGATTTGAGAAAAATGCTCGAACAAATAGTTGAAAAAGTTGGGTGATGAAGTAAGGCTATCTAGTGCTTAAAAGAGGTTGTGTTTAAAGCTAAGAGATTGAGTTCTTTTACTTGTGAATCCTTCGTATTCTTTCTTAAACTTTACCTTAGCTTAACATTACAAGCTTATTAAGACCTATTGATCCAATGTAATGTGATTTTTTCTACAATAGTGGAGAGTGGTTTGAAATGTAAGCCTATGGAGCTTGTTTTTGTGATTGATGTCACGAAATTTATCATATTTTAGAGGCCAAGACTTGTATTCACGAACCTTATGCATAAAATCATCCGGGTGTTCGGATTAATGGATTGTGATAAGATGGATGTTAAGAGTCGATAACAATTTTAAGATTGATGTTTAGATTACTTTTGGACTTGGCAGAAATTTAATGATTCTATGTGCTGTGTGTTATGTGCGATTTTTTAGAAAAAAGTGAATTACTCTTGATTTAACACTAACATTGTTTTACTTTATTTTGATTCCCACCATAGAATTCATCTCTTGTTTTTGCTTGAATTGCTAGGGACTAGCAATAAGCTAGTTGGGGGTTATGATAAGAGTCATAAAATGCATCTTTACAATACTTAATTGTTAGCATTTTAGGGTTGATCTAGATTTGAATTGCACTTTTATACCTTAACAACTCTAAAGTGTCATTCTTGGATCATTGATCTATTTTGATGCATTTTCAGGTACTTTAAGTTCAAAAAAGATGGAAAAGCTATCATTGCTTGAAATACAATGACTCGATGAACACCAGAGTGAAGGTTCACAAGCACTTGGAAAGGAGTTTCACTAAATTGTCTCTACAGATCAACCATCTTTGCAAATTAAACTGTATTGATGCAAGAAGAATCAGGAGATGAGCCATATATTCTTAGAAAGATCCAGAAGTCTATTTTCTGGAGAATTTTATGGCTCATCAAAATGATTTTCCTAGAGAAAGTTATGGTAGTTTTAGTAGACAAAGGTCAGGCCAGAACAACACCAGCCAGCACCGCGGTGCCTAGAAGCTCGCCCAATCCAGAATATGCCTAGTACTGCGGTGCTCCTCAGCAGCACCGCAGTGTGCACACAGATTTGCATCTCCGAGTTAGACTTTAATTAGGGTTTTTAAACATTAGAATAAACCCAAAAACACCCTTGGACTCATGTATTATAAATAGACCACTTAGGGTTTGTAAAAGACATCTTTTGACATCTTGGGAGAGGCTGGAGGCCGGGGAAAACATCATGAAGGCTGCCACACTCTCCTCCATGGCCAACTAATCTCCAAGCAAGGCAAAGGGATGAATCTCTAGGTGTAGTTGTTCTTATTTTCTAGTCTTAATTCATTGTAGTTTGGATTTATTATCATTAAACATTATTATGGTTTATTTTTTAATCTAATTAGAAGATTTCTCCTTAATCCAGTGATTGCATCTTTCTCCCCCATATAAGTTTAGTCATGCTCTTCTTATGTGATGTTGTTGAGGTGTGATTGAGTTCGGTAGATTTCTCTTATAGATTTGTCCATTACTGCAGTATTGTCATCATGATATATTGTCGTTTCTTGATAATCTATAAGTTAGGTCATGTGTGCTTGAAAGTAAAAAGTATTTCATAACAATTAAATTAGGGTTTACATATGTACTTTAATTGAATATTTGCTGATTACTTGTTTAGGATGTGAAACTTGCAATTGAGATAAACAACTGAATCAAGAATAGAATAAGGCAACGAACTTAGGGATGATTCCTGAACCCTTGTTGTTCTATATTATATTTACACAATTATTTCACACTACTTCAAACTAAGATTTTCTCGTTTAACTTTTATCGTTCATTTTAAGGTTTGCACTTTCTCTTATAGTTAGTTTGTCTCCCTGTGGAATCAACACCCCAAAGTCATGCTACAACTACCGTGTTATACTTTGGGCGTAATCAGGTACCATCCAATGTACTAGGCTTTGCCATAAAATCTACAGTCTCATTAATTCCAAAGTGATACCTAAGTCTAACACAAAAAAGAAACATATCCCCAAATATGATAATCACTGCCCCTGTTTTGGCCAAAGCGTTACTACAAATTATTCTCACCCCACCATCGGGAAGTTAATTGGGAAAAAAGGTGAATTGTTGAATTGCACAGGTAATGGCATTCATAATGATGATGGTAATTCTTGGGGGCATAATGAAAAGATTTTGTAAGGAATGTGACGGATCTTAGAGGAAGAAAATGTATGTGATGGCACCAAGAGTCAAGTCCTTCTTACCCAAGACTTTTTGGGAGTGTTTTTAGGCCTTTCTTCTTTTTCTTTTTGTGAGGATTAAGAATTCTTCATTTTTCTTTCCATCTTTTTCATATTTTTTTCCATCAATAAAATAATCTTTTTGATTCTATGCATTCTTTTGTTTATTTTGAGAAAACTCCAAAAATATTGTTAAATTAACAAGGAAGCATAATCAAACGTGAGAACTCATCTATTAATCCAGTCGCTAAAGAAAATTCTCAAACTCACTTTCTTTCACTTCTTTTGAAAATTGGACTTTCAATTATTATAGAGATATGTTTATATGGTTTTGAAGAGTGTGCCAATCTTATTTTTTACATGGTTCACTCTTTAACAACAAATGACTCAAGTCATCCTAGGTAGGAAGCAAAGCAAGAAGACAAGTTTCAAATTAAGAGAAAGCCCAAGTCGATGTGGATCGTGCAATTTTCGAATACATTGTAAGATCAAGAAATGACCAAACCAAGAAGTAGAGCCCAAATCCATGTGGGCTAATCAAGGAAGTCTCAATCCAAGAAGAAGGTCCTAATCCCATGCAAGAGAAAATCCAAATCTATATGAGCCACACAACAAAACTTGGAAGGAACTCAAATTTAGAAGACCTTACCTAGGATGGCTACATAGTTCATGAGCCTAATGGAATCAAGTGAACCACGATCATTTTGGAAAGAAGAAGAAGAAGAAATAATCAGTCTTATTCCCATATTAAACGATCCAATTTTGTTTGTTGTGTGAACAATTTAAAAATTCTTGAACTTAATAGTTGTGTTTGGAAAAGCTAAGCAATTTGACTTGGGAAGAAAAGAGGCCATCATTTCTACTATCTTATCACTTCAAAATTTTCCATTGACAAACCCTTTTGAGCCTTAACGAAATTCTTTCATGAACCTAATTACCAAGGGCTATTCTATTGCTCAATGACATATATTGTTCATCTTTACATGAAAAATATGAAAATTTTGAAAAAAAAAGAAAGAAAAAGGAAAGGGAAAAGGAAAAAAAGAAGGAAAAGTTTTACAAATAAAGGAAAAGTTCAAAGTGAGCATTTGAAAATAGCAAACATGAGCAAAAGGATGAAGGATAGCCCTTGGTTGTTTAAGAACCATATAAACACTTTTTTTAGCCTTTAATCATTTTTTTCTTGGTTAACTTAGTAACCCTTGGCCTACATTACAATCCTTGAAAGACCTCTTTGATGAATGCAAGTTGTTTAGCCTCACAAACCATTCTTTTGAGTAACAGTGAAGTTTAATTTTTTCAACAATATTTACCAACCCGTTCTACACCAAAGAGGAATTGCTTTATCACTCCAAACAACAAGTCTCTATTCAAAGTGATTTACCCTTGCATCAGTTGTAAGGGATTCCCTAAATCGGTAACATTTTTCCTTACCACATCCTTTAAACACTCTTTTCTTGAATCCACTACCACCTTCACAAAAGATACGCCAAAGCTGCAATCACCACTTCTCGACCACCTCATACTTTTGCACTACTTGTGAAATATTTTTCGAAAGATTTCCAAGACATTCTCCAACGACTCTTACACCACTTGTAAGGAGTACCTAATGATCAACATTAAAAAATAATGCAATGTTTCTTTAATATAGGAATAAGACCGGTTGAGCCTTATAAGTTGAAAACTCGAAAGGGTGACTTAGGTAAATGTTAGGGCAAGATCACTAAAGCAAAACCAAAAAGGGTGGTTTAGGCAACAAGTATATGTGCAATTCTCTCTAAACTACGACTACCTTAATCACTTTTAGGGTACCTAAGCAACCATTTTGGTGCAACTACATTGCTTTACATCTATTGGCATTGATTTCTCTTCGCAAAGTTGTATAAATACATTTCTATAATCATGAGAAAATAACAATTGAAAAAGAAGTGAATGAAATGAATATGAGGGGATTGATTTAGTAACTAGCTTAATGGATGATATTCTTAGTAAGTTTTGTTACTTAATCACAAGACAATTAAAACAACTTTCTTCTTATGAAAATACTTCGAGTCAATTATTCTTTCTTTTTGTGCTTTTCTTGGTTTCTTTCTTGCCACTCTTGCACTTGTTTCTTCCAACTTGCGCTTACATAATCATACATACATTCCCCCAGAAAATAGACTTTTTTGATTTGAACCTTCATGCCTCCACAATGGTTATTTAAGAAGAATAAAGGTAAGAATATGAGTTATAGCCATATTAAAGAGTAGATTACTCCAATTGCAACCTTTGTGTTTGTGTTTTCCAACTCATCTTAGCATACTTATTCACCCAGAGAAAGAGAAAACACAGAGAGACTTTTGGGACTTGAACCTTTTTTGTGATTTAAGTAGAGTGGGGCAAGAAGAGAAGTCATGACTATACTCAAGAATGGTTAAACCATCATGCTGATGGGCATATCTCAATATGCTTTTGAATGCTAGTTATCCATTTTAACTATGTACGACCAAAATCCATCTCTTTCCCATCAAGTTTATTAAAGGGAAAATAAAGTCTTTTGAAACTTTTCATATGCCATACTCATTTATGTTTCATTCATCATCCAAGGAAATTCTATGCATTTGCTTTACACATTGAAAAAAATTCCCTTTGAAATTTTGTATACATCATCTTCACTTACATTTCATCAATTCCTTACATAAAACAACAAAAAATGCATGAAAATTTTCTTTCAAAAATTTGCATGCACCACCCCTATTTGCATGAGGCAAATGCATCCACAAAAATCAGTAAATCCTTCATTCTTCATTACATGAAAAATAAATAAATTTTATTGATTGAAACATGTATCCTAGGAATTATTATCCAAATAATTATAGACATGCACAACTAAGTCATCCTAGAACTTTTAATAACTATTATCTAGGATTGTGCATCATCAACATGTCTATAGAACATCATATGTTGTTAAGAAAGTGTGGGTCCCAAAAGGAACCGTATTTTCAAGGACTAACCCCAAAGGACCCAAGAAATTTTGGGTACCTAAAAATGAAATTGTGTATCCTTGTGTGAGGTAGATATGTCTCCACACCAAGGAAAAAGGTAATTGTTGGTACCTTGATAGTGGATACTTAAAGCACATGATCGGTGATAAAAGTGTATTCAAAGAGCTAACTCTAAGATATGGTGAACATGTCACCATTGGAGACAACACAAAAATAAAGATCATCAAGCATGGAAAAGTTGGTAATAATTTATCAACCATAGATAATGTATTATTAGTACAAGGCCTTAAGCCAAATTTGCTAAGTATTAGTCAACTATGTGATAAAGGCAACAAAGTCATATTTGAAACCTCTCATTTTCTAGTTATAGATATTAAGAGTAACAAGATCAAGTTTGTTGGCCAAAGACATGAAAATGTCTATATAGTTGATTTAAAATCCTTGCATTCGGAAAATGAAAAATGTTTTCCCGCATTTAGTGAAAACCCATGGCTATGGCATAGAAGGCTTGGTCATGTGAACATGGATTTGCTTAAAATTATTTCTGGAAAAGATTTAGTCATTGGACTACTCAAAATCAAATTTAAAAAAGATAAAGTATGTGATGCTTGTCAAATGAAAAAACAAACTAGAATTTCTTTTAAATAAAAAAATGTGGTCTCAACTACTAGACCATTGAAACTTTTTCATATAGACTTATTTAGTTCAATAAGTACCATTAGTCTAGGTGGCCATCAATATGCTCTTATTATTGTTGATGACTATTCAAGATATACATTTGTTATCTTTATTGCTTACAAGGATGAAGCTTACAAAGGATTTGAAAACTTTTGCAAAAAGGTTCAAAATGAAAAGAGAATTTGCATTTCAAGATTTAAAAGTGATCATGGAAAAGAATTTGAAAACCAAAGCTTTTCAAAATTTTGTGATGAAAATGGAGTTGATCACAACTTTTCAGCCCCTAGAACTCCTCAACAAAATGGAGTTGCTGAGAGGAAAAATAGAGTTCTAGAAGAATTTGCAAGAACAATGTTTTGTGAAAATAGCTTACCAAAATACTTTTAGGCAAAAACGGTAAACACTTCTTGCTATATCTTGAATAGAATTTTAATTAGGCCCTTGCTTAAAAAAACCCCATATGAATTATGGAAAGGTAAAAAGCCTAATATTTCCTATTTTTGTACCTTTGGTTGTAAATGCTTTATCCTAAATAACAATAAAACTAACTTCGGTAAATTTGACTCAAATACCGATGAGGGAATATTCTTAGGATATTCAACCTCTAGTAAAGCTTATAGAGTCTTCAATAAGATAACTCTAGTGGTAGAAGAATCCGTACATGTAGCCCTTGACGAGTCTAACCTAATTAACAGTAGAGAAGTTTCTTTCAATGATGATGCAAATTTCATTCCAAGAATGGAGACACCAACTCCCATTGTTGACCCAAAGGAGATCCCACCTCAAATGAATCAAGAAATGGAAACTCTCAAATCAGATTAACCATCTACAAGTCAACAAGAGGATAGTCTTCCTAAAGAATGGAGGTATGTAAATTATCACCCAATCGATCAAGTGATTGGTGATCCTTCACAAGGGGTAAGAACTCGTTCCCCTATTAGAAAATTTTGCAAGCATGTAGCCTACTCAAATAGAACCTAAAACATTTGTAGAAGCCGAGAAGGATAATGATTGGATAATTTCCATGCAAGAAGAAATAAATCAATTTGAAAGAAACAATGTATGGAATCTAGTTCCTAGACCAAAGAATCATACAATAATAGGAACTAAATGGGTATTTAGAAATAAGATGGATGAAAATGGAATAGTGACT
Source organism: Bretschneidera sinensis (assembly GCA_023935145.1). Classification (NCBI taxonomy): domain Eukaryota; kingdom Viridiplantae; phylum Streptophyta; class Magnoliopsida; order Brassicales; family Akaniaceae; genus Bretschneidera; species Bretschneidera sinensis. Next base: position 73,794,266 of record CM043703.1, on the reverse strand, counting down.
ACAAACAAGGCTAGACTAGTTGCTAAGGGATATAATCAAGAAGAAGGAATAGACTTTGATGATACCTGTGCTCCTGTAGCAAGATTAGAAGCTATTCGAATGTTATTGGCCTTTGCATGCTTTAATAAGTTTAAATTATTTCAAATGGATGTAAAGAGTGCATTCTTAAATGGCTTTACAGAAGAAGATGTATACGTTGAGCAACCTCTTAGATTTGAGAATCCTAGTCTTCCAAATCATGTCTACAAGCTTTCTAAAGCTCTATATGGGTTGAAGCAAGCTCCAAGAGCATGGTATGAAAGACTAAGTAAATTTTTGATTAACAATAATTTTATACAAGGAAAAGTAGACACAACCCTCTTCACAAAAACTCACATAAATGACACTCTACCGGTCTAAATATATATTGATGATATTATATTTGGTGCTACTAATGAATCTATGTGTCAAGAGTTTGCCAAGTGCATGCAAGGTTGAAATGAGTATAATGGGAGAACTTACCTACTTCCTTGGACTTCAAATCAAACAATTGAAAGGAGGCATCTTCATCAATCAATCAAAATACACTAAGGACCTACTAAAGAGGTTTGGGATGGAAAGCTCAAAGTCACTTGGTACTCCTATGAGCACATCTACAAAACTTGATCTTGATGAAGGAGGTAAGTATGTCAACACTAAATATTATAGAAGCATGATAAGAGCTTTACTGTATTTAACTGCAAGTAGGCCTGATATAATGTTCAGTGTATACATGTGTGCTACATTTCAGGCTAATCCTAAGGAATCACATGTAATTGCAGTGAAAAGAATTCTTAGATATCTATAAGGAACTCAAACCCTAGGATTATGGTACTCTAGAGATTCATCTTTTGAGCTTATAGGATATTCAGATCCTGACTTTGCGGGGTGTAGGTTAGATAGAAAAAGCACAAGTGGAACATGCCAATTCTTAGGTGCAATGTTAACCTCTTGGTTTTCCAAGAAACAAAACTCTATTGCACTATCAACCGCTGAGGTGGAATACGTAGTAGCTAGAAGTTGTTGTGCCCAAGTATTGTGGATAAAACAACAACTAGAAGACTATGGCATGAAATTTAAAAGCATCCCAATACATTGCAATAATACAAGTGTTATCAACTTAACCAAAAACCCTATTCAGAGCTCTAGAACCAAACACATATAAATTAGACATCATTTCTTAAGAGATCATGCTCAAAAAGGTGATATAAGACTAGATTCATACCTTCAGAAGATCAAATAGTTGACATTCTTACAAAACCTTTAAGTAAAGCTAGTTTCTATAAAATTAGACTGTTAATGGGATTATTAGATTATGATAAAATGTATGCCTAATTGCATCATCATTCATCATTTGCATACTTGACATCTAGTGAATGAGTATTAAACCTTATTTAATATTTCCCTCACTCAAGATGGTATAGATAAACAAATTTCGTACTAAGACTCTAAACTGGAAGTTTTTTTTTGGTCCAGTCGACGGGTAAGTTTATCCTAGTTGACTGGTAAGTCACTGCCTATTTAACCAATCCACTGGTAAGTCTATACCAGTCGACTAGTAAAAGAAGACCTTGTTTGGAGCCAAAATTTGAATTTCTGGTAACTACCCAGTCGACTAGTATAAATAACCCAGTCGACTGGTATATCTCTGCCAGTTTACCCAGTCGACTAGTGTCCCGACCTAGTCAACTGGTATGTAAAAAATTTCCAAATCTGTAAAGGACCCAGTCAACTGGTGCTCTAACCCAGTTGATTGGTATCGCAATTCTATAAATAGTCTCTTCAGATTTTTCAGTTTTTCACTCCATTGTTGAAACCTAAGCTTTCTCTCTATAAAAAAAACTCATCATTCTAACCAAAATCTCTTCAAAACACTCCATAAAAGCCTTGATCCCCTCCTCCACATCATTTATTTCAACTTTCCACGGTTGAAATCTCCAATTTTTGCCTAAATCTCTCTCTCTCTCTCCAAAAACATTTTTTCTCCACAATGTCTGAGAGAATCCGTATTAAAGCCACAGTTGGGGGACCTCATGCTCCTACTAGGCCAAAGTCCACCAAATCTATGGCTCCAAACACAAAAGGGAAAGGAGTAGCAGGCTCATCGAGCAAAAAGGCGATGACAAAGCTCAACGACTCCTTGTTTTTCATTCCAACAGCAAAAGAGATGTATACCACTATTATTCGTAATAAAAAGATCATGGCAGTAGATTCATTGACTTAGAATCTATTCGTCATGGTAACTTTGATAGATTACCCTCTTTTGAAGCAATTCACTTAACCTCACTGGTCAAGATCCATAAACAATTTTACGCACGACTGATTCACCAGTTCTATGCGAACTTGGTGAAATCTAGTCCACTGGCTCTACAGTTTAGAACTAGTGTAATGGGTGTGGAGTTCGAGGTCAACACTGACCTCTTGGTGAGTATTTTGGGGATCTCTGTAGGAGGGATCCAATGGAGTCTGGATGGATGGCCGGACAACTTCGATTACGAGGAAGCATGTCAGATAGTTAGGGGTGACCCTAACTATATCTTTCGACTTACTATGTTTCACACATGTAGTGACATGCCCCTCGACTCGAAGTTGTTCAACCTCATAGTGAGTTGGACCATCCATCCGAGACTTGAGAGTCGAGGCTATCTATCAAAGATAGATGTGGTATTGATTTGGTGCCTTAAAATTGGGCACCACTTTAATATCTACCCCTTACTGCTCGCCAACATGATAAACAGTGAAGCTAGTGACTCCAGATGCCTTCCCTATGGGATTCTCATCACATGCATCCTCCAGCATTTTCGAGTTCCTCTTCCTGCCTCCGAGGGTCAGGACATCGGCCTTAAGGATATCATCAACGTATCTTCTCTAAAGAAGATGAGGTGCAGTTTTCGAGATGGGATGATCTATTCTAAGATCGGGAAGAACATCAGGATTGGCAAGGATGATAGTAGTGATGATGATGAGGGTCCAGATGCTGCAGCCCTTGCTATGGATACGAATGGCTGAGCACCACCTCTTGGCAGTTCTAGTACTGGTCCAGCTGGATACAATGATCTTCTCCAGGCCATTTCGAGCCTCCAGCTGTCTATACAGTCCAGATTCCAAAGCTTGAGCTCTTCTATTGACACCATGCATCATGATCTTCGCTGCCTCAGAGATGACTTCGAGCTTCATCGAGAGCACACAGAGGGCTCATTGGCTGAGCTTGGGGATATTATTCAAGACAGCTCTGATTCTCCCGCTCGCTGAGTTGCTCATTGTTATGTTTTTCTCTTGTATATATAGCTTTTAGTTGTTCTTAGAACGAACATCACCATATCATACATTATAGTTTTCATTTTCGGCTCTTAAAAGCTCGTGATGTATGAATATTTGCTTTATGTAATCATATTTCATTTTATATTATGATTCATATACTTGCTTTACTTTTACACAATATGTTTACTTCATGTAAATACTTCTTTGCTCGGATATATGCTGTAACTATTTATGCACGTATGGAAACTTTTGGCTCTTCTCGAGATGTCTTCTCAGCTCCAAATTCTACTTAATTTTCATATAAAAGTCTATTTATCCTTGTTCTTACTATCTATAGTGTCTATGTGGCTTATTTTTTGTATTATTACCCCCTTTTCTGTTGTTGCCAAAACAGGGGAGAAATATGAGAAAAATGACTGTAAACTTAAAATAGAGCACAATTTTAGGGGGAGCATTGCTCCAAAGAACTTATTGGATATAAGACTATATGTTGAGTTGCTTGGTTGGGTTGATTATAAACTATTTGAACATTTTACAAGTTGGTTTTATTCAAAAACAAAGGAAACTCTGCCTAATTTTTTCTAAAAACTCAACACTTAGTTTTTAAAACTGTTTTCTCTCATTAGTTTTGTCATCATCAAAAAGGGGAAAATTGTTGACCCTCATCTAAATTTTAATAATGACAAAACACTACTCTAATTGTACTAATAGTGTTATCTAAGTTTTTTAAATGATAAAAGCATACAGTCAATAATTAAGATGCAAGAACTCAACCTGAATCAGATGTCAAGTCAAGACAGAAGATCTAGTATAGGCATAAGGTAATGAAACAAGTTGTAAATCTCTGAAGTTCATGTAACTAGCTTGTCTGATGGCTCATTTTGTAAAATCATTTTGACAAAAATATTTATTCAAACTTTTCTAAAGTCAAAAACATTTCAAAATATGAAAAATTGGGTTGAAGGGCAACCCAGTCGACTGGCCCTTTATACCAGTCGACTAGGATAAGGCACAGTATGTCCCCAGTCGACTGCGTGATCTATACCAGTTAACTGGCATCTCGGACAGTATGTCCCCAGTTGACTGGTACTAATGACTCAGTGGACTGGTACTCTTCATAGCCTTAAAAAGTGAGACTTTTCACTTGACCCAGTCGACTGGTACTAAGACCCAGTCGACTGGTAATTCGAAAAATATGACCGTTGAGACGCAAGACTTGGGCATTTAATGCACCAAAACATACCAAGTCAGTACCAAACAACCATATTAATTCAATGCTATGTAAACCCACTCCAATGAGCATTTAAGAAGGGAGATTACACATTCAATCAAGTTTTTGCTCATTAATACGCAAAAACTTTGAAACATTTATTGTTGAGCCATTCTTTAAGCTTTACTTTGAAAGAGAAATGTTGTTCATTTGTAAAAGCATTTATTGCTATCTCTTTACGATTTACTTTACAATAACTCATATTTGTTGTAAAGGGATTAACTTCCGAAAGGAAGAGATTAGTTTCCGAGAGGAAGGGGTTAGCTTCCGAGAGGAAGGGATTGTTTATAAGGTTTGTTCAACACCTGTGAAGTTGTACGACTAAGAGTTTTACTGGATCACTTCAAGGAGGTTCCTTGAAGAGAGTGGACGTAGGGTCCAAACGAATCTGATATTGTCGAACCACTATAAACTGAGTTTGCACTTTCTATTCCTTAAACTCTTTTATTTAAAGCATTTTACTTGTTTATACGCTTTTGCACTTAACTATTTTTATAAACTTGTGAGTAATTAGTGAAAGTTGTAAAAACCCAATTCACCCCTCTCTTGGGTTGGAACCTTAGTCTACAGGGCTCTTCCAACTCGACATTACCTCTACCTTTTGTGGATTAACTGTTATGCCATCTGCAGATATTACATGTCTAAAGAAAGTAGCTTTATTAAGCCAAAAATTCACATAAAAAATTTCGCATATAATCTCTCTTTCCTCAAGATCTCCAACACTATTTCTAAATTCTTCACATGTTGTTCTTCCTTCTTAGAATATATCAAAATGTCAAATACAACTATAAACTTGTTAAGATATAGTTTAAAAACTCTATTCATCAAGTCCATGAATATTTCTAGAACATTAGTCAATCCAAATGACATCACAAGAAGCTTATGACCATAATGTGTCCTAAAAGCAGTCTTAGACACGTATCCCTTCTCTATCCTCAATTGATGATAACTTGATCTCTGGTCTATTTTTGAAAATACCCTTGCTCCATACAACTTCTCAAATAAATTATCTATCCTGGTTAAAGGATATTTGTTCTTAATGGTTATTTTATTTAGCTATCTGTAATCTATACACAATCTCATCGTTCCATCTTTCTTCTTCACAAACAGTACAAAGGCTCCCAATGGTGACACAATAAATCGAATAAATTATTTTTTTCTAGTAACTCTTGAACTTTCAACTCTCTTAACTCAGTGGATGTCACTCTGTAAGGTGCTATTAGATATATATGATGAACCTGGTGTCACATCAATAGAGAATTAAATCTCCTTACTGGGAGGCAAGCTAGACAACTCATCAAGAAATATATTAGAATAATCTTTCACCACTAAGATTTATTCTAACTTTCTATCTTCCTTTTTAGAATCCATTATATATGCCAAATACTCCTCACTACCCTTCTTCAATCATCTACTAGTAGTCCGAGTAAAATAAGATAGTTCGAGAGTATCTTTTGTTCTCCTTGAAACCTAAACTCCTCATGTCCATATCTTGAACACTACCTTCTTTCTGGAACAATCAACCCAAGCGTAATACATCGACAACCAATTCATTCTCAAAATTAAATGAAATTATATCATATTCAAAGGTAATAAATCAACTTCAAATTCTCTATCACCGATATGAATCATACAACCCTTGTAAACATTTAAGATTATCACTCTATCTCTAGTGGGAAATTCAACAAAAATATTATGCTTCAAAGGACTAATACATACTTTAATAGACTTTATATGAATACTGGATACAAGAGAATGGGATGCATCTAGATCAACCAACATTGATATATCCACCTTATCTACATACAAAGCACTTCACATTTTGACAATTCTAGGATAAATATCTTATCTGAATACATCTATAACAAACTTCTATCTCTCGATCATACATCAGATTAGCATACTTTCTTCCTCTACCATGACTCCCAGTTCCTATAACCTATCCCCAAATCTAAGGGTCCCACTAATATTACTCTGAGCTACAGAAGCAACAGATCCTACTAACCTCTGACTCTGTACTTCAATTCCCTGTGACAAGGAACACCTCTTCTAGGTGGTCTCCCTCCCTACACACTCATACTGGTACCACCTCTAGGTTCCTCAAATCTTGACTTCTTTCGCCAATTCCCCCTTCCTCTAAATTCCATCACATCATTTTCAATCTGAAGTGTTATATTCGCCAACGTAACATAATTCATATACCTCATTTAAATTAGTTTCGATTTAATCTCAAAACAAAGTTCATCTTTGAACCTCTTACACTTCTTTTCCTCTATGTTTACCATTTTCAGTATAACCATTGACAAGACCAAAAATTTGTTATCATACTGAGCTATAGTCAACACATTTGCCTCAAATAAATAAAATTTCTATCTTGTTGGGCTTTAAAGGTCTAAGGAAAGTATTTATCAAGGAAAACCTCCTGAACCCTATTCCAGGTTAAGGGTTTATCAACATATGCACTTACTCTGGGAGGAGTATCCTCCCACCATTCCAAAACTTCTCCTTCTAACTCAAACGAAGCAAAGGCAACCATCTGCTTGTTAGTTACTAGTAAAACATCAAATAATCTCTCTACATGTTTCTCCCAAAACTTAGGCTTAAAAGGATTCATAGATCCTTTAAACAACAAGGCATTCAACTTAATATATCTAACAAAACAATATCTTTGTATCTCTTGCATAAACTCACTTTTCTTCTTTTGAACATTTTCCATTTCTGGATTTACAACAACCTCATTCACTGTCCTAGCCTATTCATCAAGTCTATGCTATAGGCTACCAACTCTATCATCTTTTACATTCATTTTCTCAAGAGCATCTGTAAGAGCTTATCTTAGCTCATCTCTTTAAACTTCAGATTCTCTCACACCTTTACGAATATCAATTATATTGTCAACACATTCCCTTATAGGAACCATAGATTCAGACTCAACCTCGACTTGTCAAAATATTGGGGGCCTACTACACCCTCTCAAATCAACAACTCTAGCTCTAGCTCTAGCACGTCCACGTGTCATCCTCAGACTATTAAAATATGATTTATTTTAATCTTCTACTTTCTTACTTTTTATGCAGTCTACAAAATCATAAAACCTAATGCTCTGATACAAAAATTATAACGACCCATCTCGGGTTGGCCATCCCCGAGACGGTGTTGTCACATTTTAAAAATCCTAGCACGACACATATATGCAACAATAAAAATAATACCAACAAAAATTTTAACATCAATTCTCAACCCTCAAGAGGGGAGATACATCACTCTGAAACATTATGTACAACGTAAAATGCATGAATATTTACAAATTAATTTTTTATTTTATTTTCTCATTAGTCTAAGGATGTGGACACATATGCGACTTACAAATAATGATTTCATCTAAACCTCAACTCACCAAACAATTTGTCCTGCCTGCTACTTGAAATCATTGTACAATGAGAGATGAGCTTCACAAGATCAGTGAATTACATTTACTAGAAGTATTCAATTTGTTTAAATAGTATTTTAATATTTAAACATTTATGTCTCATAAAACTTGACAATAGTATTCTACTATCACTACACATATCATAAGTCTCATTCTCTATCAATCTCTTCTTCTTATATATTTGTTCACCTTAAAACCATCAATTATCTCATAATTACCTCGTTATGAGGTTCACAGCATAAAGTCTACCATTTAGATGGTTCTTATAATATCATATTTCTATGTTTCTTTCTCACCATAATTGTCTTTCGGTGAGACTCATTCATTTATAAATAAATTTACAATAACAAACAACACTTCAGCATTTCAGTAATACAATCAATATTTAAAACAGATGCAATGCATGATTTATTATTAGAGAACGTTTTCCCACATGCCGACATGTTTTTATCTTAGATCAGCCCCTTCCTGGTTATTTTATTTTTCAGCATATATCGGCTGTCACGGTTTTCATTTATTTCCAGTATATACCGGCTATCATGATTTTCATTTGTTTCCGGCATATACCGGCTGTCACGATTTTCATTTATTTCCAGCATATACCGGCTGTCACGGTTTTTCATTTATTTCCAGCATATACCGGCTATCACGATTTTTTATTTAGACCGGCCCCCTCCCGTTTATTTTATTTCATGTATATGCATATGAACAATGATATAAAAATAAACATGAATTCAAATATTTAAATTAACTATCCTGATTATTCTCAAATTATTATTTGAAAAATTCCACTAAATTTCTCCTCATAAATCATATCAAATCATCAACCATAGCTCATCAAGGTCCACTAGATTTTCTCTCCTCATAAATCATTACAAATCATCAACCATAACTCATCAAGAATTTTACTTATCGCCTTTATTATTAAATCAACTCATTATTCTAATAATATTATTTCTCATAAAATAATTCTCTACACATCTACTATTCCTATCATACCTATCAATCAACTTTCATCTATCACCAAATCATAATTTAATGATTTATTCTAATATTATCAATATATATTTCATATTTATCTTGATTACTTAAAGTAAATCTAACTCACCACGTAGCACGTAGAGCTACCCGTGGATCACCTCCTTGCCTTTCCTACTCCTCTCAATAATTTCCCTCGATTGCTGATTGTCAACACCTGACATAATATTTATATTAAAATTTTTAATTTATTCTTCAATTCTTCCATAATTCACATCCTTTGAAATTCTCACTTTGAATTCCGGGAAATTTCATGTATGCTAAATTTCAAAAACAAACTTCACATTATTACCTTATGTTTTTCTTTGAGTTTCCTGTGAATCTCTATAAAATTCTCCTGTAAACCCCTTCAAAATTTTGCTCGTTCAACCTTTCTTTCAATCCCCAAGTGTTTAAAGAGATAGAGTAGTTTGAATTAAGGAAAACCGTGACAGCCTGTATATGCTAGAAATAAAAGAATCGGGAGGGGGCCGGTCTAAGATAAAAACATATCGACATATGGGAAGACGTTCCCAAATAATAATTCATGCATTGCATCTGTTTTAAATATTGATTGTATTACTGAAATACTAAAGTGTTGTTTGTTATTGTAAATTTATTTATAGATGAATGAGTCTCGCAGAGAGACAGTTATGGTAAGAAAGAAACATAGAAATATGATATGATAAGAAAATAATTATCTACACATCCACTATTCCTATCAATCAACTTTCATTTATCACCAAATCATAAGTTAATGATTTATTCTACTATTATCAATATATATTTCATATTTATCTTGATTACTTAAAGTAAATCTAACTCACCACGTAGTACTTAGAGCTATCCGTAGATCACCTCCTTGCCTTTCCTGCTCCTCTCAGTAATTTCCGTTGGTTGCTAATCGTCAACACCTGACATAATGTTTATATTAAAATTTCTAATTTATTCTTCAATTATTCCATAATTCACATCCTTTGAAAATTCCCACTTTGAATTCCGGGAAATTTCATGTATGCTAAATTTCAAAAATAAACTTCACGTTATTACCTTATGTTTTTCTTAAAGCTTTCCGTGGTTCTCTATAAAATTCTCCCGTCAACCCCTTCAAAATTTTGCTCTTTCAACTTTTCTTTCGGTCCCCAAGTGTTTAAAGAAATAGAGTAGTTTGAATTGAGGAAAACTGTGACAGTCGGTATATGCTGGAAATAAAAGAACTGGGAGGGGCAGGTCTAACATAAAAACATGTCAACATGTGGGAAGATGTTCCCTAACAATAATTCATGCATTGCATCTGTTTTAAATATTGATTGTATTACTGAAATGCTGAAGTGTTGTTTGTTATTGCAAATTTATTTATAGATGAATGAGCCTCACAAAGAGACAGTTATGGTGAGAAAGAAACATAAAAATATGATATGATAAGAAAATAATTCTCTACACATCCACTATTCGTATCATACTTATCAATCAACTTTCATCTTTCACCAAATTATAAGTTAATGATTTATTCTAATATTATCAATATATATTTCATATTTATCTTGATTATTTAAAGTAAATCTAACTCACCACGTAGCACTTAGAGCTACTCATGGATCACCTCATTGCCTGTCCTGTTCCTCTCAACAATTTTCCTCGGTTGTTGATCGTCAACACCTGACATAATATTTATATTAAAATTTATAATTTATTCTTCAATTCTTCCATAATTCACATCCTTTGAAAATTCCCACTTTGAATTCCGAAAAATTTCATTTATGCTAAATTTCCAAAACAAACTTCATGTTATTACCTTATGTTTGTCTTAGGGCTTCCCATGATTCTCTATAAAATTCTCCCGTAAACCCCTTCAAAATTTTGCTCTTTCAATCTTTCTTTCGGTCCCCAAGTGTTTGAAGAAATTGAGTAGTTTGAATTGAAAAAAGAAGAAAACCAAACAGGATTTGATAAGAAATAAATAATATAACTTAATTAATTAATTATATATATATATATATAGTCTCAGCATTTGTTTTGCCACAAAAAGTTCATGTGTCTTACATCCATAGCTTTTCTTTCTTTTGGCAACAGGTGTTGCCACTGTTGCCACGTTTTTTTTTTTTCTTTTTCTCCACGCTGGATGCGTCCATTTTTTTTCAAAAAAATTATTTTATTCAATATTAAATCTTTTGCATATATATATTATTTTAAATTTCATGTCATATTTATTAAATTACTTATTTACCCTTACTTTATGAATACAAATATTACAAAACCAGAAGCAGACTCAAGATTCAAATTTAACCTTGTTGGGTCAATGTGCGTCTGCTGCGCTCGCATATATGTACCAAGCCCAATCCCCACGTGAAAAATAATAGGCTCAATCACTTATTGACCTATACTTGACCCATTATTCTGTGTATCCTTGTGTACACTCTCCTTTATTGACCCAAGGTCGTGCGACCCTACATGCTCTACCTGATTATAGCACTAAAAATTAGGCCCAGATCCGTGCGTAATAATTTCAGCCTATAGTGGCTCCTCAAAACTGGGCCCAGCCCCCATACTTGACTCAACCAATTGCACGGAGTTGGAGTACCAGACAATTAGTGCCTTCTCTTTTGTGTGGGCTTGAATTGAGTGCTCCAAAATGCCTTGATCCATAAAATTATCACTTCCTGACCTGACCTGGATAGGGTTGGTTTAGGCCTGGTTTAAAGGTTCGGCAACTTCTGCCCTTGATTCTGTGTGCGCGCACTAAGTATTATGGTCCTGGGCCTGATTTACTCGGGTTGTAATTTGTCCTTGACTCAGCTCTTGGGTTAGGCCCATATGCGCAGTCTGCCCTATGTGCAACTGACCAGAAATATTGCCCTGAGGAGGCTGCGTCTGCTGCTGCTTGGAACCAACGACCGTCGGCACTCTGTGTTACTGTGCCCCTGAAGCGTACAATGCGTAAAGATTGCTACATTCCCCTCAAATATGATCTTCTGCCAAAAAACCTGTGTCATTCCCTATACCAATCCATACTTGATCCTAGCAAGGTTGAATAAGATCAATCTCAATACAAATCCGAGCACTACTCGATCTCTCCAGGGTTAATGTATTTTCATCTGTTTGTAGGAACCGTGCAAAAGAGTTGGAGATCCCCTTTAATAGTAAGAGATGAAAACACTGCAAGGGAAAGCTTGACAAACTAACCCACATTGTTGCTTGTGTTGATTCCTTGCAAGTACTAAACTCAGTCGTCCATTTAAATAGCTTGTAAAGCGTATTATCAACCTGGTGATTTGCATGAGGCCATGCTAAAGCTAAATCTTCCTAAATTCCCAGGCACACCATGACATGACGCGCATCAAGAACACTTATGACAGGATCGTGCGATAGATTCCAAGATAGAATATGTTGTTAGATTTTAGACATTGCTAGAAAGCCTGTATAAAATTTTAAAATAATTGTAGTGCCAAACAAAGCAGAAGCCTTTGCAAACTCCATTGCGAACATATGAAAAGTTGGTTCTCCATTGAATTTAGACACTGTTTTAGAGGACAACTCTAGATCAGGTAAAGTAGTTTTAGGCAATATTTTTGTATTTAAAATTGAGGGGACATAGGGGTCAGCTCCTTTTAGGATATTTGCGTAAGAAGGAGGCTTAGGAAGGCTCGGGTTTAGGGTAGAGGGTGGGGAGGTGAAGGAGTGTGCAGCCAGAGGTGGATTTGCATGGGAAGCAGAGCAAGATTTAGAGGCACGGTAAGCAAAGAGGGAAAGGTCAGAGGTGCGTGACCACCACTTGGAAGTGGGATACCCCCTAAGGCGACCTAGCTGTGACCAGCCGACCACCTCCAAGGGCGGCGATGCTAGAAAGCTGGAAGCAGAGGGTGCGAGGGCTTAGAGAGGAGTGTGTACGCACACTTTGATGATAGAAAATATGAGAACTTCACCTACATCTCTTGGTATTAAGTATGATAAAGATTTTTCCAAGAGAAACAAACGTATATATTACCTTTAAAGTTCAAGAGAAGATGTATCATTTTATTAATGATCTATATCCATTTAGTGAGCAGCCCTCATTATTGCATTTTTATTTCTATGATAGAGAGCATGAGATAGAGCATGGACTAGATCAAGCTTCTAACTTAAATTCTAATATGATTATAAAGCTAGTGGATATCATGTCCTTACATCCATATAGTAAATTCTTTCAGAGTGTTAAGAACATTTAAGATATCAAAGATTTTCAAATCTTTATAAAAATTAATTCGAAAGTGGATCAACAAGTATATAATGCTTCAATGGTATCACAAGTAACATGAGTATGGATTGAAAGTACTGATCAAGAAATTGGAATAGATGAAAGAAAATGAGAGTAAATAAGCATGTCCAACCAAAAACCAAAAAAAAAAAAAATTCATTATAAAAAAAATAATATTTGATGTGACCGAAATTATCCGGTCAAACAAAACTTGGACACATGGACTGCTATCCTCTAAATAGTAACCTACCTTGTGATGATGGGAACATCGCTCCATACCCTGAAAACTCTAAACTTGATGTGAGAACTCATGGACAACGGTTGCTTCCCCAGGCAGAAGTCTACTCTCCAAAGGCAGACATCCCCTCATAGTAGGTAGAGACCATTTTTTTGCATTGATCAAGGTTCATAAGTCATATCCAAGTCATATCCCAGTTCGGTGTCCCAAAAATGAAGGCTATCACGCATATTTAAAGGAGTTCTAGCATATGATAGAGAGGGGATCTGCACATAGAGATATAAAAATAAATTTAAGAAAAACCAAGATAACATGTAGTAAATATGCGAGGAACAGAGAGAATTACTCAGTCCTCTCCTCCTCTCTTACACTCCCTCACCATAGTATAATTCTTAGTTTCCTCCTTACCTCTCCTCAAATACATCTATTGACTTAATCATCAGAGGGTCCTCCTTGTAGCATAATGCTCCAGGATACTTCCCTTGCAGACACTTACATACGTTAGATGAACGTTGAACCTAGCCTACTCACAATCCTCTCGCTCAACCAAGTCGTCGAACAATAGCTCGTTAAAGGCTAAGAAAGACAGAGTATCCTTCATAATCTTTTTTGGGCATCAATAGATTGGCAACGCCTGTGGGAATTGACAAATTTAACTCATGATGCCACTTAAAAGCTACTTAATAGTCTCACTTTATGGTTCCTAACGCGATGAACCATATTATCCCGCGGTTCCTAATATTGTGGTCTTAAGGTGCCTCAAGCAGCCCTACCAAAGCCAAGATGGACAACATAGAAAACATGAAGCATCTGCATGAGTACAACTCTCACCAAACCTCAGAAAACTAAAAAATTCCAAAGGTCTATGATGATTGGGTCCCATCAAGCCCCTTGATCACATAACCGACATCAAATCTGGCTCGAACTAGACCTGCCTAGGTCCGCCGCCGAAAAGTCTATGCTATGGCCATTTTTGGAGAGCGAGAAGAAATAGTCAATTTGATCTGAAGATCAAGAGAAATAGTCACCCTAGCCTAGAACGAGCATCAACACAAGCCTCAAATGGGAAGTTTGTGGTCTAATCCAAATTTCTAGCCTCAAAACTCTTAAGCTGAACTCCTAATCAGGTCCAAACCTATTTTCGCGCTTAATATGACCCAAGGAATTGTGAGTTGCTTAAAGTACCTTAAAAGCCAACATCGAAGACTAGCATATCGTCTCCATTTGAAGGAAAGCAACCCCAACATCTCGAACAAAGTTAGATCCCTGAGTGACCGACTCTCCCCAGACTTCTCCCAAGAACTCTTTCAAGACGTCTTAGGTCTTGATAGCTTCAAGATTTTAAAAAATCGATCCCTATAATAGGATAATTTCATTGAGCATATAGAGACCAACAACTCTCTAATGCTCATTCATGGACACTGACAAGAACATCTGTACCCGCAACTACTTTGCACTCCGAAGGAGACGATACAGATTTGGCCCTACACTCCTCCATGAGAATGACCAAACATCCTCAAAGTTCAATACAGATGATTTGTGGTTCATATCCTTTCAACAGCCATGGAACAAGATAAACAAGCCCAAAGTTCACTCAACCTTACACAATAGGTTGATGAACCACCCTGGATATACCTTACCAACCAGGGTAGGTGCCTGATCAGAAAGACTCTCGTCAATATTCTTTAAGCCTTAGGTTTCAGTCACCATTTCTCGATGAACCCCTTGGCAACTCTTCTCATCTAAGTAGAAAGGATCATAGTAGCCAAGCAACAAGTTCAACTTATACCTAGCTTGTTTATCATCAATTATTTAAGATGAAAACAACTAGTTCAAGTTCAACTTACTATGAAGTCATATGCTTCAAGGATGTGCTAACTCAGAAGAACACATTAGCTTAAGAGAAAGGTCAAAAAGACATACTCAAGGTAAAACCCATACGAGAATCCTCATTTCAATCTACTTAAGACACAGGGTCACAAAACCCAAAAGTAAAGGATCAAAAGGCCTAGTACAGACAACACTCTACTCGATCACTATTCTAAAGTCATGATAGAAGAATCAAGATTAAGAAATAAAGTGTAAACACTTATTTAATTTCTTATTCAATTTCTTGTAGATTCTACTCAATAGAACTAGAAAATCTGTTAAGGCAAATGAATGAGGAATTAAAAAAGTTCATTCAAAGCAAAGAACATTTACAAAGGAGTCCTCAAGGCCAAAAGGTATAAGGGGAAAAAAAGCAACTAAGTCCTATCCTACGACTTCAGCTTATCCTCCTTAGTCTTTTTAACTAGCTCGCCTTCAACTTCCCTAGCAACCTACGCTACATTGGTTATTTCTCCTCTTATCTAACTCTCAAGAGGGTTAAGGATCTCCAAGTTGGCCCAGTCAATATTAGGCTATCTATTGGAACCCACTATCTATGAGGACCCGAAACATCCTGGGGCAAGACATTTTGTCCTTCAATCGATCATTCATTACATGTACCTCGAAGGGTAATTAGAGTAAACTAAAATTCATCAATATATGGAAGCATTAAATCAAAATTTTTAGACTAGTATATATCTTCGTGCATACACAACTAATAAAGTCTTATTACATAACATGACACTCTTGCTCACATACTAATATAAACCACTCCTACTCTCTAGTTACAAATATACATGGTACCTGACTTCCTTATCAGTAGAACTCTAATTCTCTTAGTAAACCCCGCTATAGTAGCTTTGCTAGGTACATTTCCTTCATGACCTAAAAAGAAGTCCATTCAAAGAATGGGTCAGCCATACAACTAGGCTCAGTAGGGATCTATAATGGATATGTGCAAGTGTACAATTATATATGCATGTATGAATAATATATGAATGTAATGATTTTTATGTATACATCATATCAAGAACACATATTACACTAACAAGATAAGTAGATGTGAGTAATCCACTGTTCCATGCTGATAGTTACAATCAATTACTCTAAGGAATCATATGCAATGCATTACTAACTAAATTGAAAGGATATACTCCAAACTAATCAATTCCATTCCACCTCACTTTGATCCAAACCGATCCTTCAGGGCTTAAGTCGATCAACTAAAGATCTCAATTAATCTAGTAGGGACCTTGTGAGCACTCCAATAGTCAATCACTATACGGACAGAGTCAAGTATCATGCCCAAATATTGTTCAACCATTCACTGAAATTCAATAGTGTAATGCCATGAACGACGCACACCCAATATGGAGGTTAACTTGTTAGGACGTGTCCCAACATGTATCCCTTAAACAGTACCTCTTCATTAAATGCCAATAACTCCTCTTCATTCACATGCATGCACAAAGAAATAAACATGCACATTCATTGATAAAAACAATAGCTTAAAGAATCTGCCATGCTTGAACATAGTAAACTAAAACATCATTATCTCACTCATTATGTAACATTTCTAAGTGATTCCAAATAATTTGAAAACTAGACTTTTGAAAGTATAAATTAGACATAACAATTATCTTATTTGGTCTTGAAATGATCATGTTACATTATCTTAAAGTTGAACTATAGAATCTGTCCTGATTATAGTTTCCATAACGTAACAGTAATAAGTCTAAATGATAGACTAACTTCTAGACATCTAATTGAGCTCAAATTTAATATACTAACTCTAGACATGTATAACTATATCATATTAAAAACTCAGGTTCATTTCACAACAAAAGGATGATTTACAGACCTCTACCATAAACTATCTATTTGAATCCAGTTTTGGCATTTATGATTCCAAACTATAACAATACATGATTTTAATAATTCTTTGCATGAATTCAGCATATAATTCATTCATTAAAGCATGAAGAACATAAATAAACTTGATGCATGGTAGAA
This sequence comes from Bretschneidera sinensis, assembly GCA_023935145.1. Classification (NCBI taxonomy): domain Eukaryota; kingdom Viridiplantae; phylum Streptophyta; class Magnoliopsida; order Brassicales; family Akaniaceae; genus Bretschneidera; species Bretschneidera sinensis. The sequence continues at coordinate 73,776,916 of CM043703.1, read as the reverse complement.
ACCCTACCTTAACCCAAAATCTCATAATTTCTTGAAATTAAACCGGTTCAAGTGTTGAACAACAAGAACTAAGCAACAATTGTGAAAGAACTTCTTCAAACAAATTTTTTTTTTTTGAATTTTTCCAAAATTTCTCATTCAAAATTCTCAAGACTGGGATCTCCCCATGTTCTCCCACTTTCTCTCCTTTGTCATTCTTTTTTTTCTTATCATTTTCCTTATTTTATGACTTAATTGAAGAGATAACAAGCATCTACTTATGGGGCCCACTCAAGCATCTCTCTAAAGAGCTAAAAAGTATTTTCATGCTTGACACACGTCAAAAAATGAACAAAACAACCCATAGTTGACCAAGCCTAATGGGCCCAAAAACACTTAAGTCCAATTCAAAGCCCAAAGGTAAAACTTAATCTTTCCGATTCAAAAATGTGATTCTAATTAAAAATTAAAAATTTACACAAAATTCTAAGCTTAAGCATCAATTTTTATATTAAACCATGGTGGTTTACCTATTTAAATTCATCACCAAACCTAAACTAGTCATAGTGCACTCTTAATCGATAATAATTCAAACAAGCCTAAGGCACACTACTTATGCAATTAATTATCATACATATTTTATTATATGTTTATTCATGTCTGAAAGTTCTCATCGTCCTCAATACTTGTTCCTTTCGATCCAAAACATGAATTGGTCATTCTACATAAGTCAAACATCCCGAATAGTAATAGGCTCGTAGTTCAACACATGCGAAGGATCTAGTTCATACTTCCTTAACATTGAAACATAGAATACATTGTGAATCTTTGATAAAGATGGCGGTAAAGCAACACGGTAAGCTACCTCACCAATCCTCTCCAAAACCTCAAAAAGCCCAACATAGCAAGGAGCTAACTTTTCTTTACTTTTTGATGGAGAAACCTTCAAAAACAAGTGATCTCCTATAGAGAACTCCAAGTTTCTCCTTCTATGATTAGCATAACTCTTTTGCCAACTTTGTGCTGTAAATAACCGTTTTCGAATCAATTTTCTCTTTTTCATAGTCTCATACACAAGTTTTAGCTCTAACAGTCTTCTTTGTCCTCATCCCAATATAGAGGTGATTGACATTTCTTCCATAAAGTACTTCAAATGGTTCCATTTTAATGGTAGAATGATAATTTTTATTATAAGAAAATTCTAAAAGTGGCACATGATCATCCCAATTACCTTTCAAATCAATGACATAAGTTCGAAACATATCTTCTAATGTCTGAATTGTTCTTTCCGATTGTCTATCGGTTTGAGGATGAAATGCAATATTGAATGCTAATTTTGTTCCCAAGGCTGCTTGCAAACTTTTTCCAAAACTTAGAAGTAAACCGAGGATCCCTATTTGAAATGCTTCTAATTGGAATACCATTTAGTCTAAGTATTTCACAAACATAAATTCGAGCAAGTTTATCCAAATTATAAGTCATATTCACTAGAATAAAATGAGTAATCTTAGTGAGCCTATCCACAATGACCCATACAACATCATGTCTATTCTGAGTCTTATGTAACCCAGACACAAAATCCATTGTCACATGTTCCCATTTCCACTTGGCTACTAGTAAAGGTTGAAATTGTCCCATTGGCTTATGATGTTTTGCCTTTACTTGTTAACATGCTAAGCGTTTGGATACAAACTTTTCTATTTTCGTTTCATGTTATTCCAACAATAATTAGACTTCAAGTCTATACATTTTATTACCATTTAGATTAATAGCGTCCTTAGCTCGATGTGCTTCTTCTAGTACTTCTTGTTCAACTAAACTTCATTAGGAACACAAACTCGACCTCGGTATTTGAGTAAACCATCATTATGTAAAGAAAATTCAGGTTTAGACCCTTGATTCACATCATCTTTTATATCTAGTAATTCTTGATCCTTCCCTTGCGCTTCCATGATTCTTAGTACCAACATAGGCTGCACTTCCAAATTAGAAACCATTAGACAAGCACTTGACAAGAAAGGCTTCCAATTATAAACATCTTCAAGTAATTTCAATTCCCTCATCATTAAACATGTAACACTTGTGTTTCTACTCAAAGCATACGTTCCTACATTAGCTTATCTTGGATGATACTAAATAGTTTAATTGTAATAATTAAACAACTCAAACCATCTTCTTTGTCTCATATTCAAATCATTTTGGGAGAATAAATATTTCAAACTGTGCTCCATACAAGTAGTGTCTCCACTTATTCGATGCAAACACAATGGCTACTAGCTCAAGGTCATGTGTAAGATAATTATCTTCATAAAGTTTTAGTTTTTTACAAGCACAAGCAATTACCTTTCCATTCTGCATAAGAACACATCCTAGTCCCTTCTTTGAAGCATCACTGTAAATCACAAAATTACTATTTCCACTTAGCAAGGTCAAAATTAGGACAAAATCAAACATACTTCAAATCTTGAAAGTTAGAGGACCTTGTTGGGCTTGACTCTAGTCCAACTTTGTGAAATAACTTGAGAACTGTAGGATAAATGGAGTCAAAAAGGGCGAAAGTGAAATACCATTACTTTTAATGTTGTTTTACTTATTCCGTGAATCGAAGGCAGGGCAATGCCCCTCCTTTTGGACCCTAGGCTCGCTTCGGTGGGCCGAGCCGGACGGAAGACATTGTCAATTGGGGAGTTTGGCTGGGGCGGCACATCTATTAAAAGATAATGCAGGTGTCCTAAGATGAGCTCAACGAGAATAGAAATCTCGTGTGGAACAAAAGGGTGAAAACTCATTTGATTCTGATTTCTAGTATAAATACCAACCGTGAAAGCATGGCCTATCGATCCTTTAGACCTTCGGAATTTGAAGCTAGTGGTGTTAGAATAGTTACCATAGGGATAACCACAATCATCATCCCATACGAAACTTACTTTCTTTTAAGTCAGACTCGTCAATGGAGTAGTAATCTTAGAAAATCCTTCCACAAAGCGATGGTAATAACCTACTAATCCCAATAAACTACGAACATCAGCAATATTTGTTGGTCTTTGCAAATTTGACATTGCTTCTATTTTTATAGGATCAACTGATATACCTTCACTTGAAACAATATACCTAAGAAAAGATATCATATCCAACCAAAATTCACTTTTACAAAACTTTGCATATAACTTCTTCTCCTAAAACACTTGTAACTCAAGTCATAAATTTCGTTCATGCTCCCATTTTGTCTTGGAGTAAACCAATATGTCATCAATGAAAATCACAACAAAGTCATCCAAATTGGGCTTAAAGATACGATTCATCAAATCCATAAAAGTAACTAGTGCTTTAGTTACTCCAAAAGGCGTAAGACAATACTCATAGTGGCCACACATGATCTAAAAATAGTTTTTGATATATCCTCTTCACAAACTTTCAACTAATGATAGCATGCTCTCAAATCAAGTTTAGAGAACACTATAGCATCGTTCAACTGATCAAATAAATCATCTATATGAAGCAGTGGATACTTATTTTTTTCACTATCACCAAATTAAGTTGACGGTAATCAATACAACATCTCAAAGATCCATCATTCTTTCTCACAAAAAATACTGGTGCACCCCCATGGTGACACACTAGGATGGATAAATCCCTTATCAAGAAATTTTTGCAATTGTCCTTTCAACTCTTGATTTTCAGCTGGTGCCGTTCTGTAAGGAGCTTTTAATATAGGAGCAGTGCTTGGTAATACATTGATGACAAACTCAATTTCCCTGTCTGGTGGTAGAGAGACTAAATCCTCTAGAAATACATCTTTAAATTCACGCACTACAGGAATATCTAAAAGATTTAGCACCACAAGAATATCTAAAAGTTTTAGCTTTCCTTTCTTGTTATCAGTAACATAAGAAATATACTCTGCATAACCCTTGTTAAGAAGCTTCTTAGCACACAAAGCCAAAATTAAAGGACTTGGTGTAGCTTTCTTTTTACCCACTAACTAGAAACAAGGTTGGTTCGGCATAGAAAATGTAACACTCTAGGTAGGACATCAACATTAGCATGATGCAAAGACAACTAATCCATACCCAAGATGATATCAAAGTCTCAGATAGGCAAAAGTATCACATCAACATATAAAGTTCTATCAGCTACCATAAGAGCACATGAATTATACACCAAATCAGTAATCAAATATACTCCCATAGGGGTACTAACCTCCAAATTATAGGGCAGATACTCAGGTTTCACAGTCAAGTTATGCACAAAATAAGATGTCATATATGAATGAGATGATCCTGGATCTATTAAAACTTCTGCTATATTCTAGAAAATATATAGTGTACCTCCTATAACAGAAGTAGACTCTATTACTTGTTGATCTAGAGCAAAAACTCTCCCATGAACTTTAGGTCTCCCTGCATTTCTTCATTGCTTTATGTTTTCTCCTTGTTCTCCAGTTTTTGTAGCTGGGCAGAATGTGCATTAGGACAATCTTTCACCGTATGACTGGTAGATCCATATATCAAACATTTACAAGCATTTTTCCAACACTCTTCCACCACATGATTGGACTTTCCACAAAATGAATAGTATACCTTTGGCTTAAGAGATTGTTGCTGAATTGGCTTGGGATAAGGTGTAAATTTTCTTATTGTATATGCACCCCTCTGTATTGAACTCTCTACCCTTTGAGCTTTACCTCCACTACCTACTTGTCATCCCTGAGGTGTAGTTCTAGTTAACACATCTAGCTTCTTTTCATCCTCATTTCTTCAATATTATTTTGAACCTCTAATGCCCTTTTTCTCCAATGACTGTGTAGCTACTAATTCTTAATAATACTAGCCTTTCTAGAATTTCAGGTCTCAAGCCCTTAAAAAACTTCCTCATCTTCCTCTCTTCTATCTCCATAAGATAAGAAGTAAACCTTGCTAACTATATAAATTTTGCTTCATATTGTGCCACAGAAAGATTCTTTTGTTAAAGAGTCATGAATCCAGTCTCTTGTTTGTCTTGAACACTTGCTGGAATATACTTGTTATTGAACTCCCTTAAGAAATTCTCCCATGTTTGAAGTGTTCTAGTTGTTTCCCATTTAGTCTATACTAATTTCCACTAGTTTTCTACTTCCCTTTTCCATCATAAACGCAGTAAAAGTAATTTTCACTCTTCAGTACATCCCAAAGATTTAAATAACTTTTCTGTTTTCATGATCCATTTCTCTACAATATTTGGATCACGATACCTCTTGAAAGATGGTGGTTCCAACTTCATAAACTTCTAAAGAGAATTGTCATTCAACCTGTGTTCTTCTTGTTTATGATGTGGGTTCTCTTGCTCATGTTGTCTCTATTATGAAATGTGTTCTGCTTGGTGCTCCATAACATTTGTCATTCTTCCCAAGGAATCATAAACTCCTTTTAGACCTTCTGTCTTAGCACGCCAAGTATCTAATCCTTCTCCTTTATTCTTTGTTTTCGCCATGGTAACCTATAGAGAAGACATGCTAAAGTCTAATTCAATCTCACCACTTTCCTAAAATCAACCTTAAACTAACACAAAGGCCGATGACTATATCCTGACTAATGCTACTTAAGTTCTAATGCAAACTTAAGCCCTGATAAGAACATAAATCCTAACAAAATTTAAGCCTATCAAAACTTAAGTTCTGATACCATATCTGTGAGGACCCAAAACATCCTTAGACGAGACATTTCATCCTCCGATAGATCATTCATTACATGTACCTCGAAGGGTAATCAGAGTAAACTAAAATTCTTCAATATGTGGAAGAATCAAATCAAACTTTTTAGACTAATACATAGCTTCGTGCATACACAACTGATAAAGAGTTATTACATAACACGATACTCTTGCACACATACTAATACAAAACATTCCTACACTCTATTTAGAAATATACATGGTTCCTGACTCTCTTATCAACTAAACTCTAAATTCGCTTAGCAAACCCTGCTATGCCAGCTTCCTTAGGTACACATCTTCATGATCTAAAAAGTAGTCCATTCAAAGAATGTGTCAGCCAAACAACAAGGATCAATGGGGATCTACAATGGATATGTGCAAGTGTACAATTATACATGCATATATGAATGAGATATGAATGTAGTGATGTTCATGTATCCATCATACCAAGAACACATAGTATACTAATAGGTTAAGTAAATATGAGTAATCAACCATCCAATACTGGTGGTTACAAGCAACTATTCTATGCAATCATATACAAGGCATTACTAACTAAGTTGAAAGGATACTCTTCACGCTAATCAATTCCATCCCACCTTACTTTGGTCCAAACTAATCCTTCATGGCTTACGTCGATCAAACAAATATCTCAACTGTACGGACCGTGTGAGCACTCGAATAGCATTCAATCAATCACTGTAAGGACATAATCAAGTATCACACCCAAACAATGTTCAACCGTTTACTAACATTCAATAGTGTAACTTCGTGCATGATGCACACCCAATAAAGAGTTAACCTGTTTGGACGTGTCCCAACATGCATCCCTTGAACAATATTTCTTCATTTAATGTCGATAACTCCCTTTCATTCACACATATGCACAATGACATACACATGCACATTCATTGATAAAATTAGTAGCTTAATGAATCTATCATGCTTGAACACAGTAAACTAATATGAAAACTAGACTTCTAAAACTATAAATTAGACATAAGAATCATCTAATTTGGTCTTAAAATTATCACATTACATTATCTTAAAGTAGAACTATAGAATTTGTTCTGATTATGGTTTCTATAATGAAACAATAATAAGTCTAAATTATAGACTAATTTCTAAACATCTATTTGAGCTCAAATTTAGTACACTAACTCTAGACATGTAGAACTATAACATATTAAAAATTCAGGTTCATTGCACAACAAAAGGATGATTTACAAACCTCTAACATAAACTATTTATTTAAATCCAGTTTTGACATTTGTGATTCCAAACAATAACAATACATGATTTTAAATATTCTTTGCATGAATTTAGCATATAATTCATTCATTAAAGCATGAATATCATAAATAAACTTGATTCATGGTAGAAACCCAACCATAACATAAAATCTCATAAATCTTTGAAATTAAACCTATTAAAGTATTGAACAACAAGAACTATGCAAAAATTGTGAAAGAACTTCTTCAAACTATATTTTCTTGAATTCTTCCAAAATGTTTAACTTAAAATTCTCAAGACTCAAACCTGATCACATTTTTCCTCTTTCTCTCCTTTGTTTTCCTTTGTTTTCTTCTCTTCTTTTTCCTTATTTTATGACTTAATTGAAACGATAACATCCATCTGCTTATGGGACACACTCAAACAACTCTCTAAAGAGCTAATAAGCCTTTTCATGCTTGACACATGTCAAGCAATGAATAAAACTGCCCTTAGTAAACCAAGCTCAATGAGCCCAAAGACACTCAGGTCGTTTACCTATTTAAATTCATCACCAAACCTAAAACAGTCATAGTGCACTCTTAATCGATAATAATTCAAACAAGCCTAAGGCACAATACTTATGTAATTAATTATCACATGTATTCGTATTGTAGGCTCATACATGTATTAAAGTTCTTGGGTCTAACACTATGAGTTGTGTCAAAGCCCTCAACATAACACTCTAAGGCTTCGTTTAGGACATCTGTCTTATAACCTTTAGAGCTACGATACTTCTCCACAATAAATGCTTGACTTGGACCAACTAGGACCTCAACTACCCTTTAACTCCTTGAAAATAAGACACCTCAACTTTGAGACGACTCTTAACCTCATGAAGCTTAGCAATCTCATAGCTAAGCTAATTCCTGACATCCTAAAGTCTGGCCACCTTGATCCTTAAACTTTCCACCTCTTCCCAGGCAGACAAAAAATTGGCATTGGTAGTAGCCAAATAAGTCTTCAACTTCTCTATCTCAAGCTCTAGATCGTTGACCTGGATAGAAAGGGCATCCCTTTCTAATCTACCCTCTTCCAATTGTCTTGCATTATATTCATCACTCATCTGGAGTCCTGTGATGGTGTTATCCCAAAACTGGACAAAGTGGCTCAAGAAAAAAGGCATAAATGCTAGCTCATGCTAAGAAAGAATCTTGTTAGAAAAAAGCTAAGAAAAAAAGAATAAAAATCAACAAACTCTAAGAAAGAATCCTTACTTTGTAGCAATGGTCCAAAGTATTGACCATCAACTGATGAGGGGTCATCAACTTCATCAGATCAGCGTCGACAAGAAAAACAAAACCTCTCAATAGTTGACGTACGATACTCTTGTTATCAAAATCTAAGTTAGTATGCCTACGCTTCCAGTTTGGACGGTAAGTCATTGAGCTTGAGTAGACAACAAAAGTAGAACCCCCGAGAACAAGAGTAGAGTTCTCATGGGCAGTAAAAGAGTCCCTGAAAGCAGGAGTAGAGTTCTCCAAGGCAGGATCCAAGCCCCCGAAAACAGGATTAGAGTTATTAAGGACAGTAAGAACTGAGCTAAGAAGCATAACAGCAATAGAAATCCCTATAGAGGGAGCGCTCTAATCACTGACCTCCACCTCAACCCTCTAAAGAACCTCATCTTCAGCCTCCCAAAATAGCTCCTCAGCTATCTGTTTCTTAACAATAGTGATATAAGTTCATTGTACCTCTGCTAGCTGCACTTGATCTCCTCAGCTTCAGATCACCTGACCTTAGCCTGCTGTGTAGAAGGCTCTTCTGTATTGGACCTCTTTCTTCCAGCTTGTTTAGAAGGAGAAGGGTTCTCCACCTTGGTTTTTCTCTTTTATCGAGCCATCTTGACAACTTCGGTTAAGTTAAGCATGGCATTTTCTGCAAAGAAAAAATCATCAAATTAAAAGAAATCAAGGATAATAGGAGAAACAAGTAAAAATAAAAACAGAGATAGCTAAAGATAAACCTCTACTACCATCAGGAAAGCCCAGGACATGCAAACTAAACTGATGGGTCTTCAGCAACGACACATCAGTAAAGTCCTTATCAGATATCTTAGGGGTGGCTCTTAAGACCTCCCTAACCGCCCACTTCTCTTTATCACTCAAGGATAAAGGCTTCTTTTGATCAGGTATATCCCTAGAGTTCCACTCCAGTAGAACCTAATGAAACTCTAGCCCATCGACCAAAAATGTATTGTCTCTTTTAGCACTTAATCGAGGAAGGAGTGTCCAAAATATTTCTCTTACTCCTTGGGTAGAAGTTGAACCACCCGTTATCAGTTTGTTTCTTCAAGGTGTAGAACCACTTGAACATCCATACCTTAGACTTTCCATCCATCCTATTGATCCTAGTGTGCTTCCTCAAACCCAGCGCAAACGCCATAACACACCTCATCCTGTTTGGGGAAAGCTAGGTAGGGTAGATACCATAATGATTTATGATATCCCTAACATCAGGGTCAATAGAGAATCTCAACCCTGTCTTCAAATGATTGACGTAGCGACATAAAGAATACGACTCTTTGTCTCTTAAAGAAGCATAAGCCCTTTCATTGGGCCTAGGACACCTAACTCTTAATTGCTTGGAAAATCCCACCGACAAAAGCAATGACTAAAAGTGAAAGGTGTGGATAACTTAAGGTATGGCGTGGCCCAAATTTCATGACTAAAAGTGTCTAGGAAGTTGAAGCATTTATTCACCATTAATGTGATAACTTGCAATAGTACGTCGAGAAAACTAAACTTTCCCTCCAAATGTACAAGCTTAAAAGTGTTAACAGATTGGCACCTATTGGGCTCAGTAAGCCCAGACCTAGAGTCAGGATGATTATGAAGCCTAGCTTATAGGGAACCAAGGCCCATGTGGCCACATTACTCCATCCAAACCCAGCTAAGTCAAGACTAAAGCATTAAACTTAAAAAGTCCAGCCCTAGTTCAAAAGTTGACTATAGTCAACAAGTCCTCCCAATGTGGAACTATGTGCTCCCAATGCCATAAAGTTCTAGCCCGATCAACAAGAATTTAGATTCTAGTCAACATCTTTCTTTAGAAGTTGACTATAGTGAACGAGTTCTCTTGATATGGAACTAAGTGATCCCGAAGCCATAAAGTTCCACCCCGGTCAACATGAATTAGTACTCTAGTCAACATTCATCTTTAGAAGTTGAGTATAGTCAACTATTCCTCACGACGTGTAACTAAGTTCTCCCAATGTCAAAAAGTTTTACATCGATCGACAAGAATTGGGAGTCTAGTCAACATCTATCTTTAGAAGTTGACTATAGTTAATGATTCCTTTTGACATGGAAATAAGTGCTCCTAAAGCCATAAAGTTCTACCATGATCAATAAGAATTGTGATCCTAGTCATCATCCATCTTTAGAAGTTAACTATAGTTAACGATTCCTTCTAACATGGAAGTAAGTGCTCCCGAATCCATAAAGTTCCACCATAGTTAATAAGAATTGGGACTCTAGTCAACATCCATCTTTAGAAGTTGATTATAGTCAACGATTCCTCCAAATGTGGAACTAAATGCTCCTGAAGCCATACATTTTCACCCCGGTCAATAGGAATTAGAACTCCAGTCAACATCCATATGCATAAGTTGGCTAGATTTAAAAATTCCTCCCAATGTAGAACTAAGTGTTCCCGAAGCTATAAAGTTTCACCTCGGTCAATAGGAATTAGGACTCCAATCAACATCCATATTCATAAGTTCACTAGAGTCAACGATTCCTACCAATGTGGAACTAAGTGTTCTAGAAGCCTTATTTCCACCTCGGTCAACAGGAATTGGGACTCTAGCCAATATCCATCTTCAAAAGTTGGCTACAGTTAACAAAGCCTCCCAACGTGGACTAAATACTCCTGAAGCTGTAAAGTTCCACTCTAGCCAACAAGAATTGTGGTTTCGATCAACACACCTATCAAAGAGAGATAAAGAATCTTATTCTACAATTCTTACTGTAGGAGAGCTACGACTTCAGCTATAATTCCCGCTGAAGTAGAACTATGGTTTTTAAGCCTCACATTTCACTCAAGCATAAGAGGAATTTCGACTTTAGTCATGCTTACACTAGAGTAAAAGTTATAACCTCTACATCAAAATAAGCCCCAATTAGATTCTAAAAGGAACCAAGGCTCGCGATCTACAAATTCTACTACATTAGAGTTGTTGCTTCAGCTATACAATTCCTGCAAAAGTGGAACTACGACTCTTAAGTGTCATAATTTACTCAAGCAAGAGAAGAATTATGGCCTCAGTCATACTCTTACCAAAGCATAATTCATGCCCTAACTATGTCAATTATTTGAAAAAAGAACTACGACTCCCACGTTTTATAGTTCTACATAACTAGAAGAAGGGAAAGACTCTAGTTTAAGACCTCTGTCAATGTGGAATTACGGTTCACAGAACCATAAATTTCTTGAAGGAAGCTTGGTTTTAGTCCTTTAAAGCCCCCTCAATGTGGAATTATGACTCTCAAAGATAAAAAATTCCACCATAGAATGGCAAGAATTCAACCAACAAAATCCCCTACTAAAGAAATGATTAAAGGCTTTTGTGACTGTAAAATCCCACCTCAGATTAGTCAAGGATTACAAATTCACTTCGATAATCCCTAACGAAAGAGGGACTATGCTTTTAACTAAGCATACATTCCTTAGGCAAGTGTGAAAGCCTCGGAAAACATGTATCCTTGCTACAGGTTAAAAGGAATAGTGACTCTGTTAGGAACTGTTTTATGGAAAAGTAATGAAAATGGTCATAGTTTTGAGTAAGCGATCAACTTCTAGGAAATTCTTGCTAAAATTCTTATTAGAATTGCTCTGAATAATTCTTATATATCCTCTCTTCCTGATCTTACAAGTATTTATACTAGTTACAGCACTAAACAACAAACAGTTATAACTAACAACATCCTTAACAGCAACTAACACTCTAACTGACTTTTTTACTAACTTCTAACTAACTCTCAGCTGTTTAACCCTCCTTACAACTTATTTTGCAATTAATACCAATCTGGTTTCCATTTTATTCTAGTGCTTCTCCTAAGTCCTGGATTGGTGTCCACACTTCCTTCCATTGCTTGCTTCTTCTTTACTACCCTTTATCTCTTTAGTTCCTTGTCATTATCTTCTTTTTTTGTTGTATCAATCCCTTTCCCTTCAAAAAAAAAACTTGTTCTCAAGGTTCAAGTGAGGATAAGCCTTGAGTAAATCATGGACATTCTTTTAAGAAATTTTTTTCTAGTAGCAATCCCTCCCACTATACCAATACTTGAGGAATGAGTTGTCCCTTAACTATTATTTGTCTTTTTGTTAACAAAGCAAATGGTATAATGATAAGCTGGTTATTGATATTGTTTGAAGATAAAGGAACAACCTGTAGAGGTGAGTTAGAGCCTGTGAAGGGCTTGAGTTGGGATATATGAAATACATGATGTATTTTGCTTTCCTTTGGTAAGTTCAGCTTATAACCTTCCTTCCTAACTATATGAAGAATCTGGTATAGTCTAAAGTACCTCTTGCTCAGTTTATTGTTAGCTCTATAGGCTATAAATTAATAACTATTTTAGTAAACAGTTGTGCCATAGTTGTAGAATTAAAGTTAGGGTCTAATGCACCAAAGTTTACAGCTTTAGATAGTCTGTTAATGATTACCATGAGTGTTTAACATCCCTTTGATAATGGTAGACTAGTAAGGAAATCTATAAAAACATCCTTCTAAATTTTCTCTAGAATAGGTAAAGGTTGCAACAATCTTGCAAGTTTTGTTGTTAGCTACTTCATATATTGGCAGATCAAGCAACTCTTGACAAACTCTTAGACCTCATTTCTCATGTGTGGCTAGAAGAAGTTTGTTGATAACCTCAAGTAATTTCTAAGCACCAGAATGGCCTCCAATGGGAAAAAAGTTAAATTATGTAATCAAAGTAGTCCTGAACTCATAATTTGAGCCTATTTTGAGCTTGCTTTTTTGGTATAACAAGCCATATGTTTGTAACTGAATAATTTTTGTACATAGAAGAGCCATTATTAATAACTTGATGAATAGTTGTTAACTCTGGATCTTTGATATTCTTTTCTCTAAAGTATATCACAATGTCAAAAATAGGTTTGGAGATTGTCATTACTTCTCTTTTAGGTTAAATGGACTAGGAATTAGTTGTGTTTGCAGGACTTTCTAGGAGTCTAGATAATGCATCATCTACCTTATTATCTTTTCTAGGTTTATAGACAATACTATAATCAAACCCAAGTAGCTTACTTAGGTAGTGATGTTGTTTAAGGGTTTGAACCACCTGATTCATCAAATTCTTGAGGCTTTTGTGATCTGTCTTGATGATAAATTTCCTCTCTAGAGGATATTGTCTCCATTTTATGGCTGCTTGTGTTATGGCATAGAGCTCTTTGACATATGTAGAGGCAAAGCTCATTCTTTGGCCTAACTTCTTGCTAAAGAAGGCTAATGGATGTTCTTCATTAGTTATAACAGCTTTAATACCCACATTATAGGCATATATTTCCACTTCAAAGGTCATTGTGAAGTCTGGTAAGGTTAGGATAGGAACTTGTGTCATGGCAGTCTTCAATGTCTGAAAATAGTTTTTGTGCAGCCTCATTCAAATCAAAGGATTCCTTCTTCAAAAAGTTAGTTAATAGAGCAACTATTATGGCATAATACTTAACAAACTTTCGATAATAACCAATTAAACCCAAGAAACCCTTTAAGTGTTTAAGAGTTATTGGAACTGGCCACTCTAGCATAGCTTGAATCTTATTTTGGTCTAGCTGCACACCTTGTGAAGAAACAATGTACCCAAAGTACTTAATGGTTTCCTTACAGAACTCGCACTTGCTTCGTTTGGCATATAGTTTATGGTCAGCTATACATTGTAACACTTGTTTGAGGTGAAACTTGTGATCTTCCAAAGAAGAACTATAAACTAGGATGTCATCAAAGAAGAATGTTACATATTTCCTTAAAAATGGTTTGAAGATTAGATTCATTATAGCTGGAAATGTAGAGGGGGCATTGATTAACCCAAATGGCATGACAAGGAATTTATAGTGCCCTTAGTGTGTCATGAATGCAGTTTTTGGAATATCTTCTTCATGAACCCTTAACTGATGGTAACTAGACCTCAAATCTAGTTAGAGAACACCTTAACTCCATGTGACTCATCTAACAAGTCATCAATTATAAGTATTGGAAACTGATCTTTAATAGTTACTACATTCAAAGACCTGTAGTTAATATAGAACCTCCATGAGCCATCATTCTTTTTCATTGATAATACTAAGGATGAAAAAGGGCTTTGATTATATCTTATAATGCTAGTCAGCAGCATTTCCTCCATTAATCTTTTAGTCTCACTCTTCTGAAAATGTGAATACCTGTAAGGTTTAACATTGACAGGTTTTGCACTAGGAAGTAGATGTATGTGATGATTGAGTGGTCTAGAAGGGGGCAATTGAGTTAGTTCTTGAAAAACCACTTGGGAATCTTGTAGTATCTCTATAACTCCTTTGTCCATGACTTCCATGTCTGATTTTAGTTCTTGGTCTTTAATCTTTAAGTGATAATAAAAGACAATTCCCTCATAGTTTGCTAATTTCTTCAATTGAGTGTGAAGTAATGGAGCAGAATGTAAGTATGATTCACCTTGGAGATGTACTTATTGTCATTTTCATAAGAAATCCATGGTTAAATCCTTATAGTTTGTGAGAATGGTCCTAGTCTTTCTAACCATTGTATGTTTAGGACAATGTTTGCCCATAAAATAGGATAGACAAATAGGTATATCACAAACTTGTGCTATTGAAAGTGTGATAGAAACTGAGTAGTAAATCTTATCACAACAAAGATAATCTCCACTCCCCACATAAACTTTGAACAATTTAGAGGGGGGGAGGGGCATATATAGGCCTAGTCTTGTAACAACTTGTTCTTGTATGAAATTGTGGGTACTCCCACAGTCAACCAGAACTTATAATGTAAAATTTCCATGACAGCCATTTATCCTAAGAGTTTTAGGACTCATTTGGCTAGCTAGAGAATTTATGCTTATTTCCGATAATAAGATAGAGTCTTCCTCTTCTAAGTGTTTTATAGTAAGTAAATATTGATGCAAAAAAGTCCTAAATCCTCTTCTTGGTTTCCTATAAGTATCAAGAATTTTCTTATGTATTTATGGCCATAATGATACTTTTCATCACAATTATAACAAAGACCTTTTTCTTTTTTAGCATTGAACTCAGTTAGACTTAGTTTTCTAATGGTAACAAGTTGTGTTTGAGTAGTTGGCACAGGTTCATTGTAAATAAAATTGTTTAGGTGCTAAGAAAAAAGGGTTCTTGAAGTTACCTTGGGACTTGCTGGCAGCTAGAGTAGAAAACCATTGTGGTTTGAAGGTATATCTGATCTCAGCATACTTGCTTTCTTACAATCTTTCCATAGCCATAGCATATACTATAGATGATGGTTGAGCCAAAGTAGTTCTCTCTTCAACTCTAGCTTGAAGCCCGAGATGAATAGGCTAATAAAAAATGATTCAAATAAGCCTTGTATTTTGGTAGCAAGTGATTCAAATTGAGTTTGGTAATCAGCAACAAATGTTGTTTGTTGAAGTTTTGCCAAAGCATCATTTGAATCTTCATAAGTGGAAGGTCCAAACCTTAAAATCAGTGCCTTAAGAAAAGAATACCAAGATTGAATTAAACCTTCATTGTGCATCTACTAATACTAAGCTAAAGCTGGTCTTTACTCTTTGATTAAAAGGAATATAATGGTACTAAAAGAATTGCTTAGCTTTAAACACCCATCCTTACATATCTGAGTTGTCAAATCTTAGAAACTCTAATATGAATTGTATAAATGGAAAAGTAGGGTGTGCACTCTCTTAAAACTAATTATGTTATACCTCTTCTTGTTCCATCTGAGTTGGAAGCTGGTGCTGGTCTTAGAACTAATTTATTTTCTAGAGATTATCCACCTTGTGCTTCACAGATACCATGAATATCTTCAGGTTTTGGTTGATTTCAGCTATTTGATGTTCTGTAGTCTTCTTGAACTCAGAGAGATCTTGATACTGAGCTATCTGAAATCCTTGTAGGGTATTAATGTTGTCATCCATTTTTTCTTGGAGATTCTAGATGGTATCCTCCAATCTGTGCTGGAGGTTCTTGGCATGTTCATCTAGCTTGTTAGTTCTTGTGCCTTATACTATTTCTGATGTTGATATTTTTGTAGTAATAAGAAGTGGTAAGTGTCAAGAAAGTCAAGAAAGAAAGAATAGGGAATTGAAGGTTATTGGTCTAGATTGATGAGTGGAATTCAAGAAAGGGATGCAATGAAAGCACTAATGTTAGGAACTGTTTCATAGAAAACTAATTAAAAGGGTCACCGTTTCGAGTAAGTGATCAATTCCTAAGAAATTATTGCTAGAATTTCTCTGAAAAATTCTTATATAGGTTCTTTTCCTGATCGTGCAAGTATTTATACTAGTTATAAGATTAAACAGTAAACAGTTATAGCTAACAACTTCATTAACAACATCTAACACTTTAACTAACTTTGTAACTAACTCTGAGCTGTCTAACCCTCCTTGTAACCTTCTCTACAATTAATACCAATTTGGTTTCCTTTTTGTTCTAATGCCTCTCCTAACTTCCGAATTGGTATCCACACTCTCTCCCTTGCTTGCTTCTCCTTCATTGCCATTTGTCTTCTTCTTATGTTGTATCAGACTCTAGTCATGTTAGTCATCTCCTAAACCAAATACAACTGATAAGGTTCCACTTGACATAAGAATGAGTGCTTCTGAAGTCCCATATGCCTTATCTCAATTGAAGTAGGAAACAAGTTTCAAGCACAGGATCCGCACCACAGGAAAACTACGATTTGAATTTCACAGTTTCCAATGGCGTAGAATCCAAAGCTTCAAACTATACAGTTCCTCACAAAATAAAAAATAACTTCTAGTTGAAGCCATGACCTCGGCCTCGTAAGGGTGACAAGAAAGATTTCTACTCCATTAAGAATATCTTTAGATCTCTTAAAGAGTGGGGGGCTTATGATGTGACCAAAATTATTCGGTCCAACAAAAGTTGGACATGTGGACTGTTACCCTATAGGCAGTAAACTATCCCGCCTATGATGATGGACACATCACTTCATACCTTGAAAAATCTGACCTTGATATGAGAATTCATGGGTAAAGGTTGCTTCCTTGAGACAGAAGTCTACTCATCGCAGGCAGAAGTCCCCTCATAATAGGAAGAGGTCCCCTCATAGTAGGTAGAGACAATTTTTTGCACTGCTCAAGGATCAGAAGTCACATCCTAGTTGTATCCCACTTTGGAGTCCCAAAAATGAAGGCTATCGTACCTATTTAAAAGAGTACCAACATGAAAAAAAAGAGAAGGTAGATATACATAGAGATATATTAAAAGAAACTTAAGAAAATCCTAGATAATAGGGAGTAAATATATGAGGAACGAAGATAATTATTCAGTCTTCCCCTCATCTCTTACACTCTCTCACCTCGGTATACTTATCAATTTCCTTTGTATCACTTTTCAAATACATCTACAAGCTTAACCATCGGAATATCCTCTCCAGAGCACAACACTCTGATGAGTTCTAAATATTACATGTTTTAGCCCCTTAGTTTACAGTTGTTGAGTCTTAATTATGTTATTTCGTGCTATTTTATCTATTTTCTGTGTTTTCTGTGTTTTTATAGGTTTTGGAATAAAATGAAGCAATATGGAAACTTTAGGGCTTAAAGAGCAAAAGCTGAGGATGCCCAGTGCGATTGATCGCACCTGCGTTCGTGCGCACACGGCATGAGATCAATCACACCTGCGCTCGAGCGCACAAGACTTGCGATCGATCGCAAGTGACTCGCACATCCCACATTGGAAAGGAAACTTTTGATACTGCATATATATGGCAGTGCACTGTGATGCGCTCGAGCGCAACAGGGCTGCGATCGATCACAGTTGACTCACACATCCCACATCGGATAAGAAGCACTTACAGCGCGCCAAATGCATTGCAATGCACCATGCTGCGATCAATCGCACCAGAATTGCGATCGATCGTAAAGAGGCAGTATCCCACATCGAATTTACAGCTTGTTGTACTCCGAGAATTCCCTTATATAAGCACTATCCCACCTTATTATTCAGTGTGCAGTCTAGTGGATTTCTACTAGCATTCTAGTAGATTTCCTAAAGGCTTTTGCACCACCGGGGGAAGTGCTACCCAACAGCGTGTGGAATTTCTCCAAATGTACAGTTAGTTTTAATTCTTTTCAAGTTTTCAATGCTTAGTACTTTTTATTGTGAAATTTAGTTTCATGATAATGGGTGGCTAAAATCTTCAGCTAAGGTTGAAGATGAAGCCTCACAATTGTTTAGCATTATATTTTCAGATATATTTATACAATTCTAATATGTTTAGTTTAAATGTTCTATTTCAATTGTTTGAGTAAATTCTTACGATTGATAGTTTTTAATTGTTCTGTTGGATATTCTGCGTGTTTCATCCAATGGATACATCGAATCCTTTTCGATTAAATTGGATTTCCTTTGTGATTTATTAAAAGCGGATACATTGGATACTTTTGGTTTAATTGGGATATTTGTTGTTTTTTGTTAGATTCATGGAATGTTAGATAGATTATTTTTTATATAGAACATGAAGATATATGCTTTACTTTGGTTGGGTGGATTCTGAAACCTTAGTGTTTTCATCATTAGTTATTAAATCAATTTAGTTTAGTTTAGTTTAGTTTATGTTTGTTTTGCAAAATATAAATCACTATTCGGAGCTAGGTTAAAATAAGGTTAGTTTAGATAAAAACCTATTTTCACAACGCATTCCCTGTGGATTCGACCTTGCACTTGCACAACACTATATTGCAAACGATTCGTGCGCTTGTGAGTAATTTAAAACTCACAACAAGTTTTTGGCGCCGTTGCTAGGGAATGTTTTTGTTTGTGAAATTTTTGTCTAAATTGATTTTATTTTTCTACTAGTTTAGTTAGCATTTTTGTTTTATTTTATTTTGCTGCTTCTACTAGTTAGTTTGTTTTACTGTTTTCTGTTTGGTGTATGCTTGGTTGGAGATCCCTGAATTTAGAATTGACACCTTTAGATCCCAATCTAGAAAGAACTCTTAGGAGACAAAAGAAGTCACTTGCTGAACAAGAGACAATTGAGATGGGAGAAAACTTGAGGAACCAAGAGCAACCTGGAGCATGGAACGTGGACTCCACCATGTCTCTGAGAGATTTGTTCGCACCAGTTGTGACTAACTCATCTTCCTGCATCTTGTTGCCACCCACCAATGCTTCCCATTTTGATTTAAAACCACATGTCATCCAATTCCTACCCACATTTCATGGCTTAGATCTTGAAAATCCTTACAGCCATGTAAAGAAGTTCAAAGATATTTGTGCCACATTCAAGTTCCAGAACTTCTCTGAGGAGTCAGTCCATCTTAGACTTTTCCCTTTTTCTCTTCATGATAGAGCTAGGGCATGGTTGGATTCCAACACGTCCGGATCTATTACATCTTGGGAAAATCTGCTGAGTAAATTCTATAATAAATTTTTCCCAATGTCTAGAGTGAATGAGTACCGAAAGGAGATTAGTTCTTTCACTCAGGAGAAGGATGAGAAGTTTTCTGAGAGTTGGGAGCGTTTTAAAGAGTTACTGATTAGATGCCCTCCACATGGATATGAGAAGTGGAGACTTGTTCAGTTCTTCTACCAAGGGTTGACTCAACCCAACCGTAGCATGATCGAGTCAATGAATGGGGGGGCATTCTTAAGTCTGACAGGGGATGAAGCATACAAAGCATTAGACAAACTGTCCGACAACTCACAGCAGTGGGATTTTTCAAGCTATCAGGACAAGTCCATTCATGCTCCTAGGAAAAGAGGCATCTATGAGATTAAGGAGGAGACTGACTTGAAGATAAAGATAGATGCTCTCACCAAGAAAATTGACGCTCTCACTATGGGCAAGTCCATCAATGCTGCCAATACAATTAAGGACGATTGTTGTTCCATCTGTGCTAGTCCTATGCATTTAGCACAGAATTGTCCATCTATGTCGGCTTTCAAGTGGATCCTACTCTGAGACTTACAATCCAGGGTGGCAGAACCACCCTAATTTTTCATGGAAGCAGAACCAATCGCTGAATCAGGGAGGAGCCCCTCATCATGCTCACAATCAATACCCTCCTGGATTGCCTCCACCAATTCAAAGTCATGGTCGTTCAGTCCATCTAGCACCAGCATCTGCTTACCATACTCCCACTCAAGCACCAACGCCGGTTTCACAGTCATTGGAGGACACCTTCAAGGAGTTTATGAAGATGACTGGCCAATCCATCAGCGAAGTGAGGAGTGCGACAATAGTAAACACCTAAGCGATTTCCAATCTAGAGAGTCAAATGGGGCAAATCGCAAGTCATTTGGGTGAAAGAGAAAAGGGAAAGTTCCCCAGTCAGCTTGTGACTAACCCGAAGAGGCAATTTGTGATCGGAAATTCAGTAACTTCTACGCACGGGGAGGAACAAGTGCAATCGATTGTCACATTAAGACATGGGAGACAAGTGGACAATCGAGTGAAAGAGAGCCCTGCTATGCAGCAAGGGCAAGAAAGTGGCAACAAGGAGAAGAGAGATGCTGAGCCATCTACAGCCACTCCTACTGTGAATGACCCTCCTAGGTCGTTTGTACCTAAAGCACCTTACCCTGAGAGATTACAAGCACCCAAGAAAGGAGGGAAGTTTGAAAAAATTCTTGAGGTGTTCAAGCGAGTCCAAATCAATATTTCACTTTTGGACGCCATCAAGCAAATGCCATCATATGCCAAGTTCTTAAAGGACTTGATCACTATCAAGAGAAGGACGAATGTCCCGAAGAAGGCATTTTTGACCAAGCAGGTTAGCTCAATCCTTCAGTGCAAGCTGCCGATCAAGTATAAGGACCCAGGGTGTCCTGCCATCTCTTGCATGATAGGAGTTAGCCAGATTGAGAGGGCTCTATTGGATTTAGGAGCTAGTGTGAATCTTCTACCCTATTCAGTCTATTTGCAGTTGGGATTAAAAGAATTGAAGCCCACATCGACAACACTTCAATTGGCTGACAGATCAGTGAAAATACCATGGGGAGTAGTTGAGGACGTTTTGATAAAGGTAGATCAGTTTTATTTCCCCATGGATTTTATTGTGCTAGATACCGAGCCAGTCCAGAATATAGGGATTCAGATACCGGTGATTCTAGGGCGACCATTCTTAGCCACGGCTAACACCCTAATCAATTATAGGACAGGGGTAATGAAGATTTCCTTCGGAAATATGATAGTGGAGTTGAATATTTTTGATATCACTAAGCAACCACTGGAATTTACTGAAGTGAGAAATATAAGCTTAATAGAGGAGATTATTGAAGATACGGTGGATGAATCAAGCATGGAAGACCCCCTGGAGGCATGCTTTGCTCAGTTTGGAGAGGATCTGGATTTGGATAAGTTACTTGAGCAAGCAAATGCCATTTTAGAGTCTGCTCCTACGGAGAGTAGTGAGAAGGAAGAGACTGAAGAACTTGAGCATCCTAAGAAGGAACTTAAACCCTTACCGGACAATCTTCAGTATAAGTTCCTAGGTTTAGCATAGTCTTTGCCTATGTTTATGGCTTCCGATTTGGTTGAGGCTCAAGAGGAGAAATTATTAGATGTGTTGAGAGAACACAAGAAAGTTATAGGCTGGACCATTGAGGATATTAAGGGAATCAGCCCCTCGTTGGTAATGCACAAGATACATTTAGAGGAGAATGCCAAGTCATCGAGGGAGCCACAAAGAAGGCTCAACCCAGCTATGCAAGAGGTTGTGAGGACAGAAGTTATTAAGCTATTAGATGCAGGGATCATTTATCCCATCTCTGATAGCAAGTGGGTGAGCCCGATTCATGTCGTGCCCAAGCGAGCTGGATTAACGGTAGTGAAGAATAAGGACGATAAGTTGGTGCCAACTCGTGTTCAGTCAGGGTGGAGAGTGTGTATAGACTACCGTAAACTGAACGCTGCCACAAGAAAGGATCATTTTCCACTCCTATTTATTGATCAGATGGTGGAGCGTTTGGCTGGGCACGAGTATTATTGTTTTTTGGATGGTTATTCTGGATATAACTAGGTCCCCGTGGACCTCGAAGATCAGGAGAAGACAATATTTGCCTGTCCTTTTGGGACATTCGCCTACCGTCGCATGCCCTTTGGGTTATACAATGCACCTGCTACTTTTCAGCGATGCATGTTCAGTATATTCTCTGATATGGTGGAGCGTTCTTTAGATATTTTCATGGATGACTTTTTCGTCTTTGGTTCATCATTTGAGGAGTGTCTACACCATCTCACTTTGGTTTTAGTGCGGTGCAAGGAGAAGAACCTGGTGCTTAATTGGGAGAAGTGCCATTTTATGGTCAAGCAAAGTATTGTACTGGGGCACGTCATATCCCATCAGGGGATTGAGGTAGACAAAGTGAAGGTGGACTTGATTTCCAACCTTCCACCCCCACGTACAGTGAAAGAGGTTCGATCTTTTCTGGGCCATGCAGGATTCTACAGGCGATTTATCCAGAATTTCAGCAAGATCGCCCGGCCCTTGTGCAAGTTATTAATGAAGGATGCCCCATTTATATTTGATGAAGATTATAAGAAAGTATTTGGGGATCTGAAGAAGATTCTGACGTCCTCACCCATTATTCAGCCACCCAACTGGGGTGTGCCTTTTGAAATTATGTGTGAAGCATCAGACTTTGCTGTTGGAGTTGTTTTGGGGCAGTGTGTTGATAAACTTCCCCATGTTATCTATTATGCAAGTCGAACTCTAAACTACGCACAACTCAATTACTCTACCACTGAAAAGGATTTGCTAGCAGTCATTTTTGCATTAGACAAGTTCAGATCCTACTTGTTAGGATCTAAAGTCATTATCTACTCAGACAATGCAGCATTGAAGTATCTTTTCTCTAAAAAAGATGCTAAATCTCATCTTATCCGATGGATCTTGCTACTTCAAGAGTTCAACATAGAGATTCGAGATAAGAAAGGTTCCGAAAATGTGGTGGCAGACCATTTGTCTAGATTGATTGTGGATTTCACTGAGGCCGCCACTCCCATTTCTAAGACTTTTCTTGATGAACAATTGATGCACATTGCTCACAATCCCGCGCCATGGTTTGCTGATATAGTGAACTATCTTGTCACCGGTCAAATGCCTTTGCATTGGGGATGACAAGATAAATCAAAGTTTTTAGCCATGGTAAAACATTTTTTTTGGGATAATCCTTACCTGTTCAAGTATTGTCCCGATTAGATCATCAGAAGGTGCATTCCTGAGCATGACCAATCTAATGTCATCGCCTTCTGTCATGATCATGCTTGTGGAGGCAATTTCAGTGCTAAAAAGACCGCTGCGAAGATTTTGCAGTGCGGATTCTATTGGCCTACCCTGTTCCGAGACTCTCACACTTACTGTGTATCTTGTGAGCGTTGCCAAAAGCTAGGGAGTATTTCTAGGAGGAATATGATGCTCCTCAACCCCATTCTGATTGTTGAGATTTTTGATGTGTGGGGCATTGATTTTATGGGACCTTTCCCAAACTCCCTTGGCTATCTGTACATTCTAGTTGCTATGGACTATCTGTCCAAATGGGTGGAAGTAGTTGCATGCAAGACCAATAACCATAGAGTTGTGGTCCAATTTTTGAAGAACAATATCTTCGCTCGTTTTGGTACGCCTCAAGCAATTATAAGTGATAGAGGTAAGCACTTTTGCAATAGGATTTTTGAGCAGTTGATGAAGAAGTATTTCATCACACACAAAGTTGCCACCCCGTATCACCCACAGACAAGTGGACAAGTGGAAATTTCCAATCACGAGATTAAGCACATTTTGGAGAAAACTGTGAACCCTAATAGAAAGGACTGGTCTCTGCGATTGACTGATGCACTGTGGGCATATCGAACAGCATTCAAGACGACAATTGGCATATCTCCATACCGTATTGTGTACGAAAAAGCCTGTCACCTTCCAATCGAATTAGAGCATAGAGCCTATTGGGCTATCAAAGAGTTGAACTTTAATCTTTTAAAGGCTGGATCCCAAAGGAAGCACCAACTCAATGAATTAGAGGAGCTGCGAAATGATGCATATGAGTGTGCACGGTCATACAAAGCACAAATGAAGAAGACTCATGACCAACATATTTTGAGACGAGCTTTCGAGCTGGGTCAAAAAGTTCTTCTTTACAACTCACACCTGCATCTTTTCCCAAGCAAGCTCAAGTCTCGATGGACCGGCCCCTTTATTATTCGATCAATTTTTCCTCATGGGGCCATCGAGATTGAGGATCCAAAGAATGGTAACACTTTCAAGGTAAATGGGCAGAGGCTAAAACCATTCTTGGGGTTAAGGAGTCCGGACATTGAGATAATATTGTTGACGGATCCTATTTACTCTGATTAAGGGTCATCTACTAAGGAGAGTCTGGCTGAAGACTTTAAACTTAGCGCTCATGGGAGGCACCCCACAGCTTACCTTTTTATTTGTTTATTATTTTACATATTTATGCTTAATGTTTGTTTCCAGTATTTTCTTGTTTTCTAGTCTTCATTTTTCAGGGACAACGCATACTGCAGATCAAGTTTGGGGGTATGCTATGAGCCATACTAGTCCAGATCGTTCTCTATATCCCAGGTCCACTCTTTCCATATTATTCACACATTAGGGTCAATGTGTAATTTAAGTTTGGGGGTATAGGAGACACATTACACACACTTTGTCCTAATTTGTTGTTGTTTTTCTTAATGCATGCTCATGTTATTTATTTTGGTTGATCTAAACAATTTCTATGATGTGATTCATTGGTGAGCTTAAATTTTGGAACACATGATATGTTGATAAATTTTTAAAATTTAGTTACTTACTTGAGGCATTTGAGAATTCACATGTTTGATCTCGAATCTAACACGAGCACATTAGTACGCATTATGTGAGATATGACATGTGATTCTAATGAGTACGTTTCTGTCTTAACTGAATCTGGATGACTTGTTGGATTAACACTTTGGCATATATATAAAAAAAAATGATGAAAATGATGATCATAAATAAAATTTCCGCTGAGTAACTGGACCTCTTGCCTCAGTAAGCAGTGTGTGTTCACGTCAAAAGGTTGGAATTTTGTTTAATAGCATTAAGGCCAGTTTAATTTTGTAGCATTTTCGACTCGAATTAGTAAGTCCTAAGGGGTGTATGTACACCTAATGCCCTAAAACCATCTGGTTTGGGAGTCATTGACTCAACACTCGCTACATGGGTCAATTAGAAAGCTTAAGGGAACTAAACATAGCTCAGTCTTTTATATAAATAAATAATAATAATAATAATAATAAAAACTATGCCATTTTCGTTCATTCTGATGGGAAATGCGGTGAATCTTGAGACTTAGAGACCTTACACATTGGACTCATTCGGAAGCTTCATTTTTATTTGCTAATTCACTTTACACTGAGTCAGACGTATGATGCATTAGCCTGCCTTTTGTAAGTAATTAGATTTTAAAATTTCTATTCATTGCGAAGATGGGTTTATCTTTTTAAGCTTGCTCATGAATCATTATCATGATGGTGTGTGCTCCTAAAACCTTTGGATACCATGAGTATGAATTTATCTTTATATTTTTTGTTTTTCATTTAGTTTTTAGTTTCGTATTGCTATGGGACTAGCAATATGTAAGTTTGGGGGTATTTGATGAGTGCTAAATATTACATGTTTTAGCCCCTTAGTTTACAGTTATTGAGTCTTAATTATGTTATTTCGTGCTATTTTATCTATTTTCTGTGTTTTCTGTGTTTTTATAGGTTTTGGAATAAAATGAAGCAATGTGGAAATTTCAGGGCTTAAAGAGCAAAAGCTGAGGATGCTCAGTGCGATCGAGTTCACAGGACGTGCGATCGTGCGCACACGGCATGAGATCAATTGCACCTGCGCTCGAGCGCACAAGATTTGCGATCGATTGCAAGTGACTCGCACATCCCACATTGGAAAGGAAAAATTTGATACTGCATATATATGGCAGTGTACTGTGATGCGCTCGAGCGCAACAGGGCTGCGATCGATCGCAGTTGACTCGCATATCCCACATCGGATAGGAAGCACTTACAGTGCGCCAGACACATTGTAGCACACCATGTTGCGATCAATCGCACCAGACTTGCGATCGATCGCAAAGTGGCAGTATCCCACATCGAATTTACAGCTTATTGTACTCCGAGAATTCCTCAGTGTGCAGTCTGGTGGATTTCTACTAGCATTCTAGTAGATTTCCTAAAGGCTTTTGCCACCACCGGGGGAAGTGCTGCCCAATAGCGTGTGGAATTTCTCCCAATGTACAGTTAGTTTTAATTCTTTTCAAGTTTTTAATGCTTAGCACTTTATATTGTGAAATTTAGTTTCATGATAATGGGTGGCTAAAATCTTCAGCTAAGGTTGAAGATGAAGCCTCGCCATTGTTTAGCATTATATTTTCAGATATGTTTATACAATTCTAATATGTTTAGTTTAAATGTTCTATTTCAATTGTTTGAGTAAATTCTTACGATTAATAATTTTTAATTGTTCTGTTGGATATTCTGCGTGTTTCATCCAATGGATACATCGAATCCTTTTCGATTAAATTGGATTTCCTTTATGATTTGTTAAAAGCGGATAAATTGGATGCTTTTGGTTTAATTGGGATATTCGTTGTTTTTTGTTGGATTCATGGAATGTTAGATAGATTATTTTTTATATAGAACATGAAGATATATGCTTTACTTTGGTTGGGTGGATTCTGAAACCTTAGTGTTTTCATCATTAGTTATTAAATCAATTTAGTTTAGTTTAGTTTAGTTTATGTTTGTTTTGCAAAATATAAATCACTATTCGGAGCTAGGTTAAAATAAGGTTAGTTTAGATAAAAAGCTATTTTCACAGCGCATTCCCTGTGGATTCGACCTCGCACTTGCACAACACTATATTGCAAACGATTCGTGTGCTTGCGAGTAATTTAAAACTCATAACACACTCCAAGAGACTTGCCTTGCAAGTTCTTACATACATCAGACAAATGTGGAACCTAGCCTACCCATGATCCTTTCGCTCAACCAGGTCCTCAAGCAATACCCATTGAAGGCTAAGAAAGACATGGTGCCCTTCTTAATTTTTTTTGGGCATCGACAATATTAGAATACAACTTTTAGAAAACAATTGAAAGAAGTGAGAGAAAGAGAGCTTTTACTAACTTTAGTGATGGTGATCGATGGTGGTGGTAAATGGATCTGAGATTTTACTAGAAGGAAGTAAAAGAAAAATTGCATGAGAGAAATGGAAAGAGAGATCGAGTAGCGAGAACTAATTCATTACAGCATGAAGGATTTAAACAAGTAAAGAATACATGTGTATGTGTGTGTGAGTGAGCGAGAGATAAAGCTTCTGCTTATTTTAGGAACCACACTCTTTTATCTAATCTCATTAATCGATCCTCTTCGCAAATATTGAAAAGAAAAATCATTAAGAAGGTAATGTAGTAACTTAAAAGTTGAGAGAGAGAGAGAGAGAGTGAGAACTACACTCTTTTATCCAATCTCATTAATCGATCCTCTTTGCAAATATTTAAAAGAACAATCATGACAAAGGAAATGTAGTAACTTAAAAGCTAGGAAAGAGAGAGAGAGAGAGAGAGAGAGAGAGAGAGCTTTTGCTTATTTTACAATCCAAGCTCTTTTATCCAGTCTCATTAATCGATCCTCTCTGCAAATATTGAAAACAAAAATCATGAAGAAAGTAAGGCAATAACTTAAAAGCTGGCTCATAGCAATTATCATCACACTATGGGGTTTACTTACTTGATTTTCTTTTTTTTTTTGCAAAAAATAATTGCTTATTAATTAATAATTTATGAAAAGAATTGAATGAAAAAATAAACAACATTAATATTTTTCTTAATCTTATTTTGTATTAACCATGTTATAATTATTAATTACCAATATAAATATATTATGTTATTAACAAAAGAAAAAAAATAAAAAAAAATAAATTTTATATATATTAAATTATTGCTGACACGTTTTGTAAATTTAATTATATTAAAATTTAAAAAAGATAAAATAAGTTAACTTAGTAGGTCAACCTAAATCTAAACACCTAAATGACCTAAGACTTAAAACGACTCGAAATGAAAAATGACCTGATCTCAAAATGACCCATTCGACCCATCTGATTGCCACTTCTAATTCAATTAATTTTTTTGGTTAATAAGCCCTCACATAATTTAGTTACTTATTCATAAGAAGGTTTGACTCTTGATAATGAAGCTCTTCATTTACCATGGAAATCCACGCCAAATCTTCTAGAGACCATAATTCCCTAAATGGGCTTAAATCTTGATAATGTTACTCTTTATCCATGCAAATTTTTGTCTTCTTACTGTATAAATATTAAATCCACATGTTCCTCTATAACTATTAAATTCATCTCTAAGCTCTTCAATGTGCAATCAAACATCAATTACTAATTAAGCTGAATGCAAAAACCTTTTTCCACCATTAAAAAGGGGCCACGAGACATGTTGATGCCAAAAAGTGGACGATAACGTCCGGTCTTCAATGGCCTTCAAACAGGGTTGATGAATATCGATATCAATGAGAAAGTCCCGAATTGGGAGGTTCATTTGTGTTGAAAGCATTTGTACTCTTGGAAAAGAAGTCTCCAGGAGTTTTATACTCCAGGAATAATCTTTTGATGATCAAGTCAGCAAACACTCTTTAAGGTAAATAAAGAAAGGATGTGGAAATAATGGGATATTTGGGAAGAGGAAAGAACCGGGATAGTTTTCTTTATTCCTTGGGTGTTTTCTCCTTGATCCTTAGGTCCTCTCTAGATTATACCTTTTTAAGGGTGTGTATGATCATGTTTGAGTTCTACCTTTTCTTCTATGGCTTGTTCACATTCGTATATGAACGTTTATATATGTGTCTCTCTTTTTTCTACTCTTTCCCCCTTGGCTCTAAAGTGGAAGTCCCTTTATATAAGTGTTGGCGTGTACCTTAGATGACCTTCCAAAGTGTGAAACTGTTTAACTGAGACACCAATACCTCGAGCCTCATAACGGACGATTCTTTGTACTTAGAGGGATAGCTTTCCATTAAGTTGTCCCATCATCGTACTAAGAGGCATGGTCACGTGTACATCTTCGTGGCCAATCAAGGTCACTTAACCGCTCGAGAGTTATTAATAGGCCACGTGTCTTGTTTTTACTGGGTTGCATTATTTTGGTCAGATTAGAGCCCCCCCATTCCCTAAGTGATCTGGATGGATTCCTTAAGGGATTAGTTTTCCTTTGTTGTTCATCACGAATTGAGTTTAGGTTTTCGATTGGGAGCTTTATTGTGGGTCTGACTATACACTCAGTGTCCTTTGGTGGTCGGAGTTGCAATTTTGAATTGGCTCAAAACAAGATCCAAAATTTTTAACTTCTAACTTCCATGGGTCATGTTTTGGATCCGGGCTATCTAACTAGGTATCCATGTTGAGGTACTTTGACGTCAGTCCTTACTTCTCTTGGACATTTTTGTCGATCTGTTCCTTAGACTGTGCCTTGGTAGAAGCGTAATTGAACTGTAACTCCTTTTTTTCTTGAGTGAACTATGAGGCTCGAGGTCGTAGTTCTACTTTGGCAGGAGCTATAGGGTCGGATTCACTACTTCACTAGGCGAGGTCGCGAGGCGTGAACCTTAGTATCCCCATGAGTTGGAAGGAGACAGTTAGTCTTTCCTTTTAGGATTTGTTAGATTAGGGCTCAGGCTTTGCACTTATAGAGTTATAATGAGGTCATAGTTCCTCTTTCTTTTGAATGAACTATGAGTCTTAAAAGTTATAGTTCTACTTCTACGAGAATTATAGGGCCGAACTCACTTTTCTATAAAATTAAAAATCCTAAGCCGAAGATCTTCCAATCTTTTTGGTAATCCATATCAGATTGAAGTGGAATTTTGTGTAACTGAAGTCCTGATATCCTCTCAGCCTGTATGGAACTGCGTAGCTATGGAAACATTGGTTTGCATTATGAGAATAATCTTCTGATGATCAAGTCAGTAAACACTCTTTGAGGTAAATAAAGAAAGGATGTGGAAATAAAGGGATATTTGGGAAGAGGAAAGAACTGGAATAGTTTTCTTTATTCCTCGGGTGTTTTCTCCTTGATCCTTAGGTCCTCTCTAGATTCTACCTTTTTAAGGGTGTGTATGATCATGTTTGAGTTCCATTTTTTCTTCTGTGGCTTGTTCACATTCATGTATGAACGCTTATATGTGTGTCTCTCTTTTTTCTACTCTTTTCCCCTTGGCTCGAAAGTGGAAGTCCATTTATATAGGTGTTGGCGTGTACCTTAGATGACCTTCTGAAGTGTGAAACTGTTTAATTGAGACACCAATACCTTTAAGCCTCATGATAGACGATTCTTCATACTTAGAGGGATAGTTTTCCATTGAGTTATTCCATCATCGTACTAAGAGGCATGGTCATGTGTACGTCTTTGCGGCCAATCAACGTCAGTTCACTACTTTAGAGTTATTAATAGGCCACGTGTCTTATTTTTACTGGGCTGTATTATTTTGATCAGATCAGATGCCTCCCATTCACTAAGTGATATGGATGGATTCCTTAGGGGAATTTTCCTTTGTTGTTCATCACGAACCGAGTTTAGGTTTCTGGTTGGGAGCTTTATTGTGGGTTTGATTGTACGCTCAGTGTCCTTTGGTGATCGGAGTTGTAATTTTGAGTTGGCTTGAAATGAGATCCATAATTTTTAACCTCTAACTTCGATGGGTCATGTTTTGGACTGGGCTATCTGATTGGGTATCCATGTTGAGGTACTTTGACGTCAGTCCTTACTTTTCTTGGACATTTTTGTCGATTCATTCCTCAGATTGTGCCTTGGCGAAAGTGTAATTTAGCTATAACTCCTCTTTTGCTTGAGTGAACTATGAGGCTCGGGGTCATTATTCCACTTTGGAAAGAGCTGTACAGTCGGAATCACTACTTCGCTAGGCGAGGTCGCGATGCCTGAACCTTAGTATCCCCGCGAGTCGGAAGGAGACGGTTAGTCTTTTCTTTTGGGATTTGTTAGATCAGGGCTCAAGTTCTACACTTATAGAGTTGTAACAGGGTCTTAGTTCTTCTTTCTTTTGAGTGAACTATGAGTCTTAAAAGTTGTAGTTCTACTTCAATGAGAATTATAGGGCTGAAGTCACTTTTCTATAAAATTAAAAATCATAAGCCAAATATCTTCCAATATTTTTGGTAATCCATATCAGATTGAAGTGGAAGTTTGTGTAACTGAAGTCCTGATATCCTCTCAGCCTGTATAGAACTGTGTAGCTATGGAAACCTTGGTTCTATATAGGTGAAGCTAGTCGACTGAAGTTGAGCCTCCATTTTCATAGGGATTGTTGGTTATGATCAGCTCTTGAGGAGAAGCGAGATAATTAAAGTTACAGCTTTTATGGACTGTAGAGAAACTTATGTGGCTTCGGGAGCATCTAGTTTCACATTGGGAGGAACTACTAGTTTGTGAAGTTTTTGTGCACAACTAAGGTCGCTATCCTTGTTCGGTTAGGATATTTGAACTCAAGTCATGATCTTTTACTGATCCAAAGTGGGATTTTATGGCTGCAAGAGCTTTTGATCCCAGCTTCAGTTGAGATTTTATCAGTTAAAATATATCTTCTGGTGATCCAAGGCTGAATGGAGTGGCTTTGGAGGCCATTGACCCATGATGTCGTGATTTTTGAAGATTGAAACTATGCTTTCTTTTGGTAAATAACTAGTGTCTAAAATCGTGTACCTTGTTAGGGTTGTAAGATTGAAGTCTTTAATTCTCTTGATCCAAGGTGGATTGGATCTTACTTCGGATGGAGTTGTTTGACTAGAGTCTAGCACTTTTTTTGTTCGTGTGGAACAGTAGGGCTTCGAAAGACTTAGTTCCTTTCAACTTCGGCGGTATTTGTATAACGGAAGCTATAATCCCACCATAATAGAAGTTTTGGTGTGTGAGCCTTGATTTTTTTAATGGGCTTTTACTACTTCGACGGCGTTTAGCTCTATACCGAGGCAAGTTATTGATTACGATTGATAAAGGTAGAGTTTTTACCTTAGATGAGATTGGGTTTGAGCACTTTTGGCTTTAGAGATTTGGGCCTTATAGGATTTTGGGCCTTATCTTGTTGGGTATGCCAGAGTGGCCTACTTAATGCCTTTCTATCTCATGTGTTTATGACGAAATGTTTCATTTGTCGAGATGTCGTTATGAGCTATTGTGTTTAATGATTGTACGCTTTAGTTGCTTGAGGCACCTTTATCAACATGAAAGGCGCATTAACCTACGCATCATTGGCAATAGTTAGTTTGACATAAGCTATTTAAAGGACCACTAGTCTTAGATTTCCACTTTCTTTCCTCATTTTGGCATTCCTTACTCTTCTCGGTGCTAGGCTTCTTGTGCTATTCTTTTCATTCGTGTGAGTTTTCTTCCCCAAGTTCATAAGTTTTTCTTCATACACCAGTAAGCTTTTTCCTTCCTTATTTCTTTCACTATGTCTACTTTTCGAACTAGTACGTCTAAGAAATTAAGGACTAATAAGAGAGAGGTTGTTACTGAGGGTGGGGAGGTAGTAACCCAAGTGAACCAGGTCTTTTAGGCCAGGAGTATTCCTAGTGAAATTTCCAAAAGTGACTTAGAGTTCATACCTCTTAGTTTTTTTTTTCTTTTCCTTAGATTGAGGGTTAGGTGTACTTTACTGCTACCTTCACCATCTCAAGGCAAGGTTAAGATTCCTAGTGGACTTTGATATTAGGGACATCATCAACTTTTATGGCATCTGTCTTACCTAGATATCTCCCAACAGTATGCGGTGCGTTGTTGGGTTTATGTTGGCATTAAAGAAATATGCTAGGCGGTAAAAGGGATAGGAGGTTAGTCGTGCAAATGTTTAGATGGGTTTATACACTGAAGAAACATATCGATTTAGGCTGGTTTAACTCCTAACCAAAGAGTGGAAGAAAAATTCTAGACATCCCTTCCTCGATCAAAGGTTGAAAGGAAAGGTTATTTTTTTGTTGAGGGACCATAATCTCATCAAGTCTTACTATAGTGGAGCTCTGAGGAGACACCTCATCAAAAGAAACCTCCTTTGGGTGTAGAAGAGCAGTGAGCAATCGATGAGGCTTGCAAGCTAAGGTCAGTCACTGTTGAGGAGATACTATCTCAGTCTGTACCTTCCGGATTCCCCTGTTGGTAATGGAAAGGAAAATTATCTATCATTTCCCCTCTATCCCTTTTTTTTTTGGTTATTTTCTAAGGCGTTGTTCTTTTTTTCTATAGTAGGCATCATGTCCAATAAAGCTGAAGTTACCATGTTATCTAGGGAGAGGAATGGGGCCAAAGCAATTAAGCCTTCTTCCGATGATAAATCAGGGAGGAAGAAGGCTAAAGTAGAGAAGTCTCTAAATTTTCTACTAAAGTCAGGCATAAGGTTAAATGGACTATTTTTTAGCTAGCTGAGGAGAATGAGGCTGAGGTTTAGAGGGTCAAGATCCCTTCCTCCGATGAGATGATGCCTGAAGAGAAGGTTTAGAGGTCTAAGTTTCTTCAGAGAGTTGAGGTGCAAGCTGATGACGATGGGTTTTCAATCTCTAGCTTAGCACCTCCTGCCCTAAAGAAGTTGTTGGGAGGTTCTGTCATTCTTATTAATGCCGACATAATGAAGTCTGTGATTTTTCAACAGCTGATAGTCAATCTCCTTGACCTCTATTACAAAGTAAAGAATTTTTTCTTTTGATTCCTCCCTTTGATATTTTTTTATTTCTTTTTCTAAGTGTTTTTTATCTGTTATGCAGGCTAGTATGTACTCTTTCTTTCTGAGTCACTCTATCCAATCTATGGATGTCACTATTATTGGACTTCGACAAAGTGATGTGAATCTTGTAAAACATCTAAAGGAGAGTAAAGCACAAAGAGATGACCTTTCTATCTAGAATCAAGATCTAGAACTTGAGAAGAGAGAATTGCAAGCTTCCTTATCTATTGTCACTGTCAACCACTTATCTGTGCTGAGAAGGTTGCATCTCTAAAGACCGAGGTGGCAAATCTCCATAGTGTTGGGGACCAGCATAGTGCTAAAGTTGGTCGTCTTCACAGGGAGGAGAGTTATCTTGGTGCTGAAGTGTCTTGTATCAAAGACGTCGAATAAGAGCTTAAGTGTCTACTTGCCCAGGCTGCAGCCTCTGCTGTGGAGAAGTATCATAGTTCCAAAAACTACAAAAATACTTTGCTAGTGTAGTCTTCGGAGTACTACTCAGTGGGTTTTGAAACAGCTAAGGAAAAAAAGGCCAAAAAGTGGCCTAACCTCAACTAGGACAACTTGGAGATCCTAAAACCTTCTAAGGAGCAGACAAAAGAAGTGGCTAGGATAAAAAGTTTCATGGAAGCTAAGGAGACCGTAGTGGTCGACGTTGGAGAGGAAGAAGAACTAGAGTCTCAATAATAAGACTTAGCTTCTTTTTCTTTCTTTCCTTGTTCTCTTGGCTTTGAAACCCTTGATTGTAAAAAAGTTTTGTTTAATGAAGTACTTTTACTTAGGTTTTTTCCTTAATTTTACATTCTCATTATTTTTGATAGAAGTTACAAGACTTTTACAAGTGTTTCAAACCATGCACTTCTTTCTTGTTTTCTCTCATTCCTTAAAATAAGTGGTCATATGGTCGAAGATCTTTCTCTGAATTGAAGGTTTAGTCTTTTTCTCTTGGCTCTTAGGATTCTATTCTTCAGGTGAACTAACGTGGGCTCCTTACACGAACATTTTTAAGCATACGAATTTGGTCTTTGTTTTGGATCTTCTATGCAAACTCCAAAAAAATTTGACTTAGCTGCTTGTTACCTTATCTCCCTTAGGTTGGTCCCAAGGTTTAGAGCAGGCTAAGTCTTAAGGGTGTTCTAATTCATCTCCTCATAAGGTTCAATTTGCTTTGGATGCTAGTATTGTGCTTGCTTGGTCTAAAGAGGGTCGTTGAAGGACTTCACGAATAAATAGTGACTGAAACCTGAAGCTTAAAGGTTTCCAAAGAGGATTTCTAGGATCGTTCTTTGGTCAAGCTTCTTCCTCTGGTTGGTGAAGTACCCTCGGTGTGAGATGTTGGCTTCTGGGTGGAGTAAAACATACCCTAAATTTGCTTTTCTTACTTTTTCAATGTTGAAATGAGCGAGTCATGATCTGTTCATTCTGAACCTTGTTGGAGTCTGATCAGTCCTAAAGATGAGACTAGTGCTAGATCTATATCATTTCCTTTAAAGCATGGGATTGCGACTAGTACAGATCTTCTTGGGAATGTCCGTGAGAGCTCTTGGAGAGTTGTTGGTCTCCATACCTCAGTTGTACTACTCTTGTTATTGGGCCCGATCTCTAGGCATCTCGAAGCTGCCAATACGAGGTGTCTTGGTAAAGTTCTTGGGAGAAGTCTCGGGAAAGTTGATCCCTCTAGGGTCTGGCTTAATTCGGGATGTTGAGGCTACTGTCCTTTAGAGTTGGAATGATGTGAAGGTCTTTGGCTTCTTACAGACTTTAACCAATGTACACTTCCTCAGCTCTTGCTAAAGATGGAAATATTTCATAATTAGACATGAGCTGAGCTTGAGAGTTTAGCAGATTATGAGTTCAGCTTCGTCTTTATCCTTTTCCTAAGAAAACATATATTGATGCTTGATCTGATACTATTTCTTCTCGATCTTCTTGTCAAGATGACTATTTCTTCTCGATCTTCCTGGATGGCTGACATGTTGGGTCTTCTGGCGACAAGCCCAGATGGGTCCGGTTCGAGCCAAGCTTAACACTATCTTTTCGATCAAGAAGTTAGGTAGGTTATTTTGATTATGGACCTTAGGTCTTGACGAATCCCCATGATTTGGTGAGGGTGATGCCTATCCGGATAATGACGAGGTGCCACGTTGTCCTTCTCGACCTTGGTGGGCTTGGGCAGAGGTTTCTTTATGCTATAGCATTGGGATGTTGTAGGATGAGACCGTTCAAGGGCTTTGAGTGGCACTGCAAGATAAAACTATAGTTCTCATAGATGACACTAATCTATTGATGCCAAAAAAGTGGACGATGACGTCCAATCTTTATTGGCCTTCAACGGGGGTTGATGAAGATCGACATGGATGAGAAAGTCCCGGATTAGGAGGTTCCTTTGTGCTAAAAGCATCTATACTACTGCGAGAAAAGTCTCCCAAATTTTTTTACTTTGAGGAGGACTCTTCAATGATCAAGTCAGCAAACACTCTTTGAGGTAAATAAAGAAAGGAAGTGGAGCTAAAGGGATATTTGGGATGAGGAGAAAACTAGGATAGTTCTCTTTATTCCTCAAGTGTTTTCTTCTTGTACTTTGGCTTCTCTCTTGATTTTACCTCTTTTATAGTGTGTATGATCATGTTTGAGTTCTATCTTTTCTTCTATGGCTTGTTCACATTCATATATGAAAGTTTAGATGCGTCCCACTTTTTTCTGCTCTTTTTCCCTTTGGCTCGAATATGGAAGCCCCTTTATATAAGCGTTGGCATGTACCTTAGATGACCTTCAAAAGTGTGGGAGTGTTTAAATGAGACATTAGTGCCATAAGCCTCATAATGGATGACTTTTTGTACATGGAGGATGGCTTTACTTTGAGATATCCCATTATCGAGTCAAGAGGCCAATTCGGGTCACTTCACCGCTTGGGAGTTATTAATGGGCCACGTGTTTGGTTTATACTAGGCCGTATTATTTTGGTCACATCAGTTTCATTAAACAAAGAAAATTGAATGGTGACCGAGATCATTTCCATATTTAATGTAGAATATTATGGAAACAAAATGCTGACAGCCATCATATCTTCTAGAGATGGTGTTGATGGGTGTTTCAAGGATTTTATCTACAATGTTCCCAATATTCCACATGATCTCATAGTTTGGCTTTACATCGAATGGCACTTGAAACTTAATTCAAATGGAGAACATCCCTTGATTTTTTTTCTTCATATTTGCATCGATGAGAAACGCCTTCTCTTCCATATATGCCATGCAAACCACATACCTATATTACTGCGATGGTTTCTGACTCACCTAAGAGTACTTTTCGCTGGTAAGGTAGTTTTGAAAGAAAAAGAAAAAGTTATAATTGAATCATATCTGAACTTTTGGATGAGTAAGAGAAATATTTGCAATGGTAGCATACAAATATAATGACCCTAAGCTAATTGAAAAGGGCTTGGCATTTCTAGCGAAGCAAGTGCTTGATTAGATTGTTTCTAAGGAGACCAAAGATACTACATTGGAGTAACCTTTCTTGATTTTGGATCAAATCCACTATGCTACTTCTAATACATTCGTGTCATGGAAGCTTACGTTTGAACTCTATCGGCAAGTGTTTAAGGGAGGAGAAAGTGTTGTAAAAGTCTTCTTCTGAGTCCATATTTTGGCGGGGTTTTGTATTACGCTACTGTTCTAACTACTTAAAAGTGTTTGGTTTATTAATAAAACTACACTCTGTATTATTAAGCTTATTGGGTTGCCCATCTACTGTCATTTGTATTTAATATGTTGGCCTGTCTTATAATGTTAACGTAAGGTTCTGATTATGCCCAAAGTATAACACGGTAGTTATAGCACGACTTTGGGGTGTCGATTCCACAGGGAGACAAACTAACTACAAGAGAAAGTGCACCTTAAAACAAACGATAAAAGTTAAATGAG
Organism: Bretschneidera sinensis; assembly: GCA_023935145.1. NCBI lineage: Eukaryota > Viridiplantae > Streptophyta > Magnoliopsida > Brassicales > Akaniaceae > Bretschneidera > Bretschneidera sinensis. The sequence continues at coordinate 73,739,059 of CM043703.1, read as the reverse complement.
AAAATTTGAGTTTGAAGTAATGTGAAATAATTGTGTAAATAGAATAGAGAACAACAAGGGTCCAGGAATCCTCCCTAGGTTCATTGTCTTATTCTAATCTTGATTCAGTTGTTTTTATCTCAATTGCAAGTTTCACATCCCAAACAAGCAATTGGAAAATATTCAATTAAAGCACATGTAAACCCTAATGTAATTGTTATGAAATCCTCTTTACTTTCAAGCACACATGACCTAACTTATAGATTATCAAGAAATGACAATATATCATGATGACAATACTATAGTAATGGACAAATCTATAAGAGAAATCTATCGGACTCAATCACACCTCAACAACATCACATAAGAAGAGCATGACTAGACTTATATAGGGGAGAAAGATGCAATCACCGGATTAAAGAAAAATCTTCTAATTAGATTAAAAAGTAAATCGTAACAATGTTTAATGATAATAAATCCAAAGTACAATGAATCAAGGCTAGAAAATAAGAACAACTACACCTAGGGATTCATCCCTTCGCCTTGCTTGGAGATTAGTTGGCCATGGGGCTCGTGCTTGATGAAGTTTTCCCCGGCCTCCGACCTCTCAAAAAGATGTTCTTTTTCACAAACCCTAAGTGGTCTATTTATAATCACAAAGTCCAAGAGTGTTTTAGGGTTTAAAAAGTCATTAAAAGTCCTAATTAATTTGTAACTCAAAGACAGGGTATCAAGGTCGTGTCTAGGCTCAGATTAGCTCAGGCCGCGGCTCAGATTGTTATGATTTCCACTCCTTCTATGGGTCATGGCTCAGATTGTTCTGATTTCCTCTCCTTCTGTGGGCTGCGGTCCAGCTTGATCCAGACCTAGGCTCACCTTGATCCAGGCCTAGGCCTAACCTGATGCTTCTTCCTTGCTCTTTTGATGTACTTTCTGAAGGCCAAGGCTTGGATAATTCTTGGCCACAGTGCACACTCTATAAACTTGATTTCTCTTCATTTGCCCTTCCGCAACCATGTCTTTACTTCGGTGTGCCTCGAGTCTTTGTGCTTCAAACAACAATGGCTTTTTCTCCTCTTTTGAACTTAAATTACCTGAAAATGCACCGAAATAACTTAATGATCCAAGAATACCACTTTAGAGTTATTAACGTATAAAAGTACAATTAAGATCTAGATCAACCCTAAAATGCTAATGATTAAGAACTATTAAGATGCATTTTATGGCTCTCATCACAACCCCCAACTAGCTTATTGCTAGTCCCTAGCAATTCAAGCGAAAACAAAAGATGGATTCTACGGTTAGAATCACAACAAAGTAAAGCAATTTCAATGTTAACCAAGAGTGATTCACATTTTGTCTCAAAAATTTCACATAACACATAGCACACAGAATTATTAAATTTCACCCCAAATTCAAAAGTAATCCAAGCATCAATCTTGAGATCATTATTGACTCTTTACATCCATCTTACCACAATCCATTAATCCGAACATCCAGATGATTTTATGCATAACTTTCGTGAATACAAGTCTTGGCCTCTAAAACATGATAAATTACGTGACATCAATCACAAAAACAAGCTCCATAGGCTTACATTTCAAATCTCTCTCCATTATTATAGAAAAATCACATTACATTGGATCAATAGGTCTTTAATAAGCTTGTAAAGTTAGGCTAAGGTAAAGGTTAAGAAAGAATGGGAAGGATTCACAAGTAAAAGAACTCGATTTCTTAGCTTTAAACACAACCACTTTTAAACACTAGATAACCTTACTTCAACACCCAACTTTTTAAACCATTTTTTGAGCATTTTTCTCAAATCACCACTTTCCTTTTCTTTTCTTCTTTCTTTGCCATAATTCACTTTTCTTTTCTTTTCTTTTCTTTTGTATTTTGGCGTAAGACCATTCACCTCCTTTTTCATTTTTCTTTTCTTTTCCATAACCCCCAACTTATCTCCTTTAATGTATTTGGGTTATGGTAGTGATATTTTCTCATATTTCCATCCTTACTCCTTTTAAGTGCTTCTCAACAAATGTGTACAACTAATTACTTTTAAAAGAAAGATAATTATAAAATATTTTTACGCTCATAAGAGTAAGTAAATGGGTTATCAAAAGAAATAAGGCTCAAATTCTTTTTCAAGAAAAGGGCTCAAATAGGTGACTAGTGGTAAATATAGCAATGGTAGGCTTGACAGGCTCAAACGGTCCAAAAATGGTTTATATCATATCCTAAGTAATGTGCATTCTAGGAATTCACCTCAAGTGGTTATCAAGTAAGTTCTAGAGCTTGTCGAGATCGCAAAAGTATTCATAAAGCAATCACACATAAAATTTCTCTAAATGCTTTAGACTAATCATGCAATCTTACCATCAACTAGAGCCTCAAACCAAATGAAGATTGATACTTAAATTAATTTCAAACCGAAGCAAGATTTAACTTCTTCTAAAATTTGTATGCTATCTCAATTAAGCTTATATCATGGACATGTGAATTAACTCCAAGGCTAACACTAAGCATGCTAAAAACAAACAAAAAAGGAAGATGATACCAAACAGTTCAATGAAAAAAAATATATGGAAATAAAGAATATGAAAACAAAGAGATGCGTTTCCTCCACCCCAAACTTAAAAATTGCATTGACCTCAATGTAAAAGAAAGAATAAAGGAAACTCTCTTTGTAGCCAAAGGTGCACAGAAGCTGAAAATTGTACTCCATCATTTGAACTGCTTTGTATATTTGTCCCTGAAAAAGAAACACTAAGTTAATACTGGAAAACAGAAAAAAAAAATAAAATAAGAACAATAAACAAGAAAAAGAAATATGAAAACAATAAAAGTAAAAAGAATAAGCTGTGGGGTGCCTCCCATGAGGGCTAAGTTTTACATCTTCAGCCAGACGCCCTTATTTCCTCCTAGACAAACATAGGTTGAATGCACTAGCCACTGCTTCACTACCAAATTCGGTGCTTGTATGCTTTGGAGAGGCCTCAAGGATTTCATCAATAACATCCGCAAATTCTGGCTCGATATATACTATTGTGAAGCCATGGGTGAGGGTGGACTCCAATAGTTTAAGGTGTTGGACCTTTTCCATGAATGAGTCAATCATTCATGCTTGGTGGCTTTCGTCCACATCCTCTGATTTTTTCGTTGTTGGGATGTGTAATGACTTACCACTTAGTGTCTCAATGACATTCACCTCCTTCAGATTATGTTATGCTAGGTGTTGACCATAGGGTGTGGACTGAGCTTGAGAAGGGAACTTACCTCGCTCAGTCACACTCAAGTGGCTCATTAACTTGGACACTTGGCTCTTTATCTCTTTATTTTCTTCAACAGCCTGCGTAATTAAAGATTCAAGTCTTTGATTAGTCTTACCCTGTGCCTTAATAAAAGCATGTAAAGTGTCTTATAAAGAAATCCTAGAAGATACAGGTGCATGATATGGTTCAAGATATGGTGCAGGGGGTTGTGCAAGCTATTGGTTTTCAGACTTCCAGCTGAAATTGGGGTAATTTCGCCATCCCGGATTATAAGTATCAGAGAAGGGTGCCAAAGGCTTCTTGTAAATGCCTAAGGCATTACATTGTTCCTCATACATCCCTTTCACCTCAGCAAATGTGGGGCACTATTGGGCAAGATGATCTACCCCGCCACACACAAAACATGGTTTTAAAGACGCTGCATGATTAGCTACTTGTGTTGGCTTTGAGCTTTTAGTCTTTAACATCTCTAGTTCCCTAGTGAGCACCTCGACCTTGGGCTTAAGGTTATCCTCTTCCCTAAGATGGTAAATTCCACTATCATTTAGGTGCCTTATAGGTCGTGACCTATTTGTGCTTTCAGTAGCACTAGGTCCAGTCCAAGTGTGAGCTTTTTCAGCAAGCTCATTGAGGTACTTTATGGCCTCATCAGGATCTTTCTCCAAGAACTCACCAATACACATCATCTCTACAAATTGACGCTCTCTATGTGTAAGTCCCTTATAAAAATAGCTCACCAAGCGCCAACTCTCATACCCATGGTGAGGGCACATACTCAACAACTCCTTAAATCTCTCCCAAGATTGATACAAAGTCTTGTTGTCCTTTTGTGCAAATGTGGAGATTTGTCTTTTTAAAGTATTGGTCTTATGTTGGGGAAAGTATTTATTAAAGAAAATTCGAGTCATCTCAGTCCACGACCCAATAGATTGTGGTCTTAGTGAGTATAGCCAACTCTTAGCTCTATCATTCAAAGCAAAAGGAAAGAACTTAAGCCTCACAATGTCATCGGTTTCATCTTAACAATGAAAAGTCGCAACTACTTCCTCAAACTCTCTAATGTGCACATATAGGTTTTCACTATCCAAACCATGAAATGTAGGGAGTAACTGTATCATCCCTGTTTTAAACTCTAGTTAGCGAGTATTGGCTAAAAACATGATGCATGATGGTGTGGCTGTGCGTGTAGGGTGGAGGTAATCCTAAAGTGTCCTAGCAACATTCTCATTAGGGTTAACGGCCATGTTAACAAAATCCTCTAAATTCTCATGTGGGGGTGCACTATGGTTTGAAGTAGTGTGAAATAATTGTGTAAATATAATAAAGAACAACAAGGGTCTAGGAATCCTCCCCAGGTTCGTTGTCTTATTCTAATCTTGATTCAGTTGTTTTTATCTTGATTGCAAGTTTCACATCCCAAACAAGCAATCGGCAAATATTTAATTAAAGCGCATGTAAACCCTAATGTAATTGTTATGAAATTCTCTTTACTTTTAAGCACACATGACATAACTTATAGATTATCAAGAAACGCCAATATATCATGATGAAAATACTGCAGTAATGGACAAATCTATAAGAGAAATCTACCGGACTCAATCACACCTCAACATCACATAAGAAGAGCATGACTAGACTTATATGGGGGAGAAAGATGCAATCATCGGATTAAAGGAAAATCTTCTAATTAGATTAAAAAGTAAATTATAACAATGTTTAATGATAATAAATCCAAAGTATAATGAATCAAGGCTAGAAAATAAGAACAACTACACCTAGGGATTCATCCCTTCTCCTTGCTTGGAGATTAGTTGGCCATAGAGCTCGTGCATGATGGAGTTTTCCCCTGAATCCAGCCTCTCAAAAAGATGTTCTTTTTACAAACCCTAAGTGGTCTATTTATAATCACAAAGTCCAAGAGTATTTTAGGGTTTAAAAAGTCATTAAAAGCCCTAATTAATTTATAACTCGGAGACAGGGTATCGGGGTCACGCCTAGGCTCAGATTAGGTCAGGCTGCGGCTCAGATTGTGCTGATTTCCTCCTTCTGTGGGTCGTGGCCGAGCTTGATCCAGGCCTAGGCTCAGCCTTTCAGGCGTAGGCTCACCTTGATCTAGGCCTAGGCCTGACCTGATGCTTCTTCCTTGCTTTTTTGATGTACTTTCTGGAGGCCGAGGCTTAGATAATTCTTGGCCACAGTGCACACTCTATAAACTTGATTTCTCTTCATTTACCCTTCCGTAACCATGTCTTTACTTCGGTGTGCCTCGAGTTTTTGTGCTTCAAACAACAGTGGCTTTTTCTCCTCTTTTGAACTTAAATTACCTGAAAATGCACCGAAATAAGTTAATGATCCAAGAATACCACTTTAGAGTTATTAACGTATAAAAGTACAATTATGGTCTAGATCAACCCTAAAATGTTAATGATTAAGAACTATTAAGATGCATTTATGGCTCTCATCAGGTTCAAAGAGTTGTAGCAGATTATTTTCAGCAAGAATCAAAGTCAAAATCTTTCATTCAATTAAAAATATAACCATTACGCGTATCATCTCGGTCAACTGTGCTTATGGTCTAGTCGATAAAACCTACGCAAGTTGAAAAAAATGCTTTGAAAATCTATCATTAGATGGATTGGGTTAAAATCTAGTCGAATAGCTAAAGTTTCTGCTTGAATTTTGTTGGAGTTTGTATTACACTATTGTTCTAACTCCTTAATTTACTAGGTTTATGAATAAAACTACATTTTGTATTATTAGGGTTTCCTGGTCATCTATTGTCATTACTATTTAATATATTGATAAGTCTTCTAAACTTAGCCAAAGGATCAAAGAGCCATTGCAAAATTATTTTGGGAAATAATCAAAATCAAAATTTGTTAATATGTGGCTTGTATTTTGGAGTAATGAAAGAAAAAAAAAGAACAACTTTATTTTTTAGTGGCCACATTGAACAATCCTGGTTATAATAGGATATATTTTGTTGAAATAATAAATAGGCAAGGAATTGTAGTGATTGTACTAGTCCTAGTAGAAGTTAAATAAAAAGACAAGGAAATTGTTGGTAACTAGTGCATTGCTAACAGGACATGAAATTCAAAGTTAAAAAGGAGAAGTATTATCCTTGACAGCCTATATATAGAGGTTTTTGGCCTTTATTTTTTCAAGTTTCAAGAGACAGAGCTGTACAACAAACCGATCCTTGTGAGTGGTCAAAACTTCTTTTCTTCTAGGCTATTATATTTTCCCAATTAAATTTATGGTAGCATAAATTTGGGTGTATTTGGGATTTGGGCTTAGAGAGTTTTATCTTTAATAATTTGTACTTTAATTTTGATTATAGTGGAATCTATCACCATCGCCCGTAGATGTAGGAGTTTTAGCTCCGAACCATTTAAATTTTCTATGTCTATTTATTTTTCTACTGCTATATTCCTAACAAACTGGTACCAGAGTTTGCCTCTATATAAAGGAGTTTCTAGAGAAGGTTTGGAACATACTCAGAATTTCAATATACATTGTAAATTAGAGAGGTTTATTACCAGAGCTGGGATGAGAGCTTTGGGTGTATTGGGGCTTTTGGGTTGTAAAGTTGTGAGAGTTTAGCAACTTTGATTTTCCTAAATTTTTATTTGAATATTAATAAACCGGTGGAGTTTGTTGGTGGATATAAACAAAGAGGTTGCCGAACCACGTTAAATTTTTGGTGGACATAGGACAAAGAGGTTATCAAACCACATAAATTTAATCTTATGTTGATGAATTTAATTTCATTATTACTGATTTGGATTCAATGGAAGTTAAATTATATGATGAGGATTAAGCCATGTTATTATTCCCTACCAGCATAGTTTACACACTTTAGGGAAGCTTTTCTGTTTGGTAGAGATCAAATTTATTTAAAAGATGTTAAAACCTCTCAATTTTCTAAAGAATTATTTGAATGACATATGTCTGGGAATAATTATGAGAAACAAATTCAAGGTGATGCCCTATTAACTAGAGGTTCTAAAGGCAGATCTAGAGAAAGAAGTTCAGGTATTAGTAGCCAAAAATTTCGATCTAAGTCCAAAAATAGGAGTGTGAATTGTCATTGCTTTAAGAAAAAAGAGACAATACAAGTCTGGGTGTTAGAATTTGAAAAGAAAAAATTCAAGAAGAAACAATCAGAATTAAGGTCAAAATTGAGGTCTGAATCAAAATCAGGATATGGATCGGAAAGAGAAACAATCTAAAGCTAATATTAGTGAAGAAGAATTTGATAATTATGATCACGTCCTTGCTGCTAGTGGTAATGGGTTCTTTATATCTGATTGGATTATGGATTCTACTTGTTTCTAGCATATTTGTCGAAATAAGGATTGGTTATCAGAATATGAGCCTTATGACGAAGTTGTCTTGTTAGGTGATGATGCAGCTAAAAAAATTATTGGTGTAGGAATTGTCCAAATCAAAATGCATGACTATGTGATACGGTCTTTGAAAAACGTTTGACATGTTCTTGCCTTAAAGAAGAATATGATTTCTCTAAGTACTCTTAATGTCAAAGGGTATAAGTATTCATTTGAAGGTGGAGTTATGAAAGTCGACAGAGGTGCTCTTGTTGTCATGAAAGCAAAGATTACATCACTAAATTTTCTATTTTGCAAGGTACTACTGTTACTAGTTCAGTTACTGCTTCCACTATGTTGGATTTTGTGGTTACAAAATTGTGGCATACAAGTGAAATAGGACTAACTTTGTTGAGAAAAAAGATGTTTGGTGTATGGACAGAACACATATAAAATGGAATTCTTTGAGTATTGTGTTTTTGGAAAACATAGGAGAGTTTGTTTTAGTACAACGATTCACAGAACCAAGGGTACTATTGATTATATTCACGCCGATCTTTAAGGACTCCCATATGTTCCATCTAAGGGTGGTGCTAGATATATGCTTACATTCATTGATGATTACTCAAGAAAATCTTGGGTGTTTATGTGGAAGACCAAGGATGAGGCATTCAAGTGTTTTAAACAGTGGAGAACCATGATTAAGAAGCAAATAGGGAAACAGATTAAAAGATTGAGGACAGATAATGGTTTGGAATTTTGTTCAAATGAGTTTGATGATGTAAAACCCGTATTTGTAAATTAAGGGTAAAGAAGTACTTTCATATATATATATATATATGCAAAAGAACTAATGTGTTTCATGTGTCACTTTTTGAGAAAGTACTTACATAATGAATCCCATAGTATCTCGAATTAGGTGATAGAACTTCAGGAAGATTTGACATTTATGCAAGTACCGATTAGAATTCTAGATAGAAAGGAACAAGTCTTGCGTAACAAAGTTATTTAATTGATTCAAGTATTATGGTGAAGCAAAGATGTTGAAGAAATTACTTGGGAGCATGAAGCAAGAATGAGGAAAGAATACCACAAACTCTTTCACGAATTAGGTAAAAAAATTTCGGGGATGAAATTTTTGTAAGGTAAGTAGAATTGTAATACCCGTATTTGTAAAGTAATGGTAAAGAAGTAGTTTAATAAATATGATATAGAGTTAAAATTATATATATATATATATATATATATATATATATATATATATATACATATGTGTGTGTGTGTGTGTGTGTGTGAAAGAACTGATTTTTTTTATATAAAACAATTCTTTTGAAAAAAAAAATTCGTGAACAGCATGAAGAAAGGAAAAGGAAAAAAAAAAGCAAAAGTAAAAGTTAAAAAAAAAAAAAACCACACCTGGCAATAGGTGTTAGCTGTCTAACATGCAATTTGCATGTTAGACAGCACATATGTGTGTGGCAAAAATTAGGGGGCGAGTGCTGACTAACAAAATGTTATAAAAGTATGTGTGTGTGTGTGTGTATATATATATATAATTTGAGTTTATTTTACTTATTTCTTACCAAATCCTGTTTGGTTTTCTTCCTTCTACAATTCAAACTACTTTATTTCTCTAAACACTTACGGACCGAAAGAAAGGTTGAAAGAGTAAAATTTTTAAGGGGTTTACGGCATAATTTTATAGAGAGTCACGGGAAGCTCTAAGAAAAACAAAAGGTATTAACATAAAGTTTATTTTTGAAATTTAGCATACATGAAATCTCCTGGAATTCAAAGTGAGAATTTTCAAAGGGTGTGAATTATGGAAGAATTGAAGAATAAATTAGAAATTTAATATGAAAATTATGTCAGGTGTTGACGATCAGAAACCGGGGAAAATTGCTGAGAGGAGCAGAAAAGGCAATAAGGTGATCTACGAATAGCACTAAGTGTTTCATTGTGAGTTAGATTTACTCTAACTAATCAAGATAAATATGAAATATATAGTGATAATATTAGAATAAATTATTAATTTATGCTTTGGTGGTAGATGAAAAATTGGTTGATAGGTATGATAGGAATAATGGATGTGTAGAAAATTATTAGATGAGAAATAATATTATTATAATCATGATTCGATTTAATAATAAATGGGATAAATGAAATTCTTGACGAGCTATGGTTGATGATTTGATATGATTTATGAGGAGAAGAATTTAGTGAAAATTTTCAAATAATAATTTGAGAATAATCAGGATAGTTAATTTAAATGTCTGAATACATGCTTGCTTTTATTTTATTATTCATATGCATATTCATATCATTATTCATATGCATATGCATGAAATAAAAGAACCGGGAAGACAGCTGATCTAAATGAAAATAAAAGAACCAGGAGGACAGTCAGTCTAAATAAGAATAAAAGAACCAAGAAGGCAGCCGGTCTAAATGAGAATGAAAGAACTAGGAAGACAACCAGTCTAAGCTCAAACATGTCGACATGTGAGAAGACATTCCCAATAATAATAACATTTAAATTCACGTATTGCAAGTGCTTTAAATGTTGATTGTTATTGCTTAAGATATTAAGGTGCTATTCATGATTGTAAATTTATTGATAGATGAATGAGTCTCACAGAGAGACGATTATGCTAAGGAAGAAATATTGAAATATGGTATGATGAGAATTGTTGAGTGAGTTAATATATGTTGTGAACCTTATAATGAGGTAAATGATAATGTTGAATTGAGAATTTAGAGATTATTAAATATATGATTGAAAGATTGATATGTTTGATGAGTAACTTAAGAAGAGATTGTGTAATAGGGGAATTATGAAATTGATTAGTGATTACAGAATATTGTTATTGAATTATTTGAGGAAAAAATGAATGAATATCGAAAGATTTTTTAGAAGTAATTGAATTATAAGATGTAACTGGGAGTATAAAATCGAATACTTCTAGTAAATTTAATTCACTGAGCTTGTGAAGCTCACTCCTCATTGTACAATGATTTCAGGTAGCAGGCAGGACAGATAGTTTGGTGAGTGAAGATTCAGACGAAGTCATTATCTGTAAGTCACGTGCGCATCCACATCCTTAGACTACTGAGAAAATAAAATAAAAAATTTATTTGTAAATATTCATGAATATTATGTTGTATATAATGTTTAAATCAATATCAGAATGATGTATCTCCCCTGTTAAGGGTTGAGGATTGATGTAAAAATTGCAGTTGGTATTATTTTTATTGTTGCATATATGTGTCATGCTGAGATTTCAAAAAATGACGACACTGTCTCGAGGATGTCCAACCCGAGATGGGTCATTACAGATGACTACTGCAGAGATGAGGGTATTGTTAGACACAAGACAGTAAGAGTATTCCATAATAGAATGGGTTGTTAAGGGAATTAACATAACTCTTTTGGTGAGAGTTTGTTGTATGCTCTCAAATACTACTTTGATTAAGGAGTTTTAGGCAGAAGTAGCATTTACTGCCTGTTATTTTGTGAATCGATTTCCTGTTATAGCCATAAAGTTTAAAACCCCACATAAAGTATGGTTTAGTAACCCTCCTGATTGTTCTATGGTAAAAATATTTGGATGTCTTACATATGTACATGTTAATGATTGAAAATTAGAGCCTAGGGCTAAAGTGTATTTTTCTTTGTTATGTTGCTGGTGTGAAAGGATATAGATTATGGTGTCGTGATCCTAAGTCAACTAAATTTTTAATTAGTCGTGATGTTACTTTTAATGAATATGTTATACTTAACCAAAAAAAAGATGAGTCTATTGCTTGTGATTTTGATCAGAGTAAGAGTAGCACACAACATGTGGAGCTGGGAAGTTCTGATTCAGATCCTATGCAGAACATTTCCACATAGCTTGTTTTTTAACAGAGTGAGAATTTAGGTGAAGAACAGACTTAACAGATTCAGGATAAACCTTACAGCATTGCCACACAAAGATCGAGAAGAGAGACTAGACTACCATTAAGGTAAAGTAATATTGTTTTGTTTAGTAATACTGATGCAATTGCCTATGCTTTGTTAGTTGCACAAGAAACCAGTGATGCATGTGAACCTTCAACATATACAGAAGTGTCATTGTTTGTGCAGATTCTTCAAAGTGGCTAGTAGCCATACATGAAGAGATGGAGTTTCTTGAGAAGAACCAAACTTGGAAATTGGTAAAACTACCAATGGGTAAAAGGATAGTTGAAAATGGATATTCAAGAAAAAATAAGGCATCACGGGGATTAAGAATGCAAGGCATAAACCACGTTTAGTTTCTAAGGGATACAATCAGGTTGCAGGAGTTAATTTTAATGATATATTCTCTCTGGTTTTGAAGCATAGTTTCATTTGTGTTCTCTTGTCATTAGTTGCTAAATAGAATTTGGAATTAGAACAACTTGATAATAAAACTACATTTTTTCATGGTGAGCTTGAAGAGAAAATCTATATGCATCAGCTTGAAGGCTTTGTTATTGAGAGCAATGAAGACTATATTTGTTTGTTAAAGAAGTCCCTATATGGTTTGAAATAGTCTCCTCGTCAGTGGTACAAGCGGTTTAACTCCTTTATGGTAAGAATGGGTATTCGAGAAACAAGTATCATACTTGTGTATATCTCAAGAAGCTTGTCGATGGATCATTCATTTATTTATTATTTTATTTGGATGATATGCCCATTGCTTGTAAAATTACATCTGAGATTGCTAGCCTGAAAGCACTGCTCAACAATGAATTTGAGATGAAAGATTTAGGTCAAGCTAAGAAGATTCTTGGTAAGTAATGAGAAGTACATTGAGAAATTTTTGGAACATTTTGGCATGAAGAATGCCAAACCCGTTAAAACTTCTCTTGTTGCTCACTTCAGACTTTCAGTTGTTTTGTCTACATATACAGATGAAGACAAAAAGTAAATATCACATGTTCCTTATTCTAGCATGTATATAGGTAATCCTAGGAAGAAGCATTGGAGAGCTGTTAAATGATATATCAGACGTATGTTTGAAGTTTGGAGCCACAAGAGCAATGTTGTTAGTTATGTTGATTAAGACTTTGTAGGCAATCTTGACAAAAGAAGATCTACTACAGGTTATGTATTTGCTCTTGGTGGATGCGTTGTTAGTTGGAAGACTACTCTATAACCAATTTTTGCTCTGTCAACTACAGAGGCAGAGTATATAGCTATAACAAAGGCTATTAAAGAAGCCATTTAGTTGAGAGAGTTGTTTAGTGAATTGTGTTGGGTTCATGATACTTCTGTTGTCCATTATGTATAAAGGTTTGTTTGCTACATTCTTGAAGGAAATACTGACCCTATGCACTATATTAAGTTATTGTGAACATAAGGGTGTGACCGAAAAGAAAAATCACACATCTAAGGTTTTGGAGAAGCATGTTAAGACTAAATTATCTTTGGGTTGATGTTTATGGTTCAGTAAGTTCTCACTAAAGTACCCAGTAAAGTTGTAATCTAAAAGATCATTTTTAATTATGGACTAGATATAAACCTTAACATTAATAGTCTTCTCATTTAGGGAATATTTTACAAAAATACACCTATATATATTTCAAATAAAGGTAAGGTGGATTTTAGATTTTTTTTTTGTTTCTTCTTCATAAAGTACTCAGATCATTCTAAGACATAAGGTTCATAGTCTTACCTAAAGATACTAAAATTATGGAAGAAAAAAATAACTAAGCTTTTGGTGTTGATCTAGCAGAAAAAGGTAGTTATTCTCATATCATTAAGGAGAGTGAGAATGTTTGGATAGTTTCTTTTTTCTACCTATAAAGCTGGGCATATTGGTTCCTACACTTATGGTGTGACCTGTGGAGGAGTAGGATCTAGTTACTTAACTAGTTCCTATGAAGACTCCTCAATAGCAGGTATAGGGTACTAGTTGTGATCTACCAAGGAAAAAAGTTCTGTTAATATTATGATCTATATGATCTATTCAAATGAGAGTGAATATAATATTGTCTATTTGGTGGATCATCTATTGGATTTGTCATATGCTGTTTTGTATTTTTCAGTTAGATTTGTAGTGAGAAGCGATAAGAGTAAACTTGCATTCAATGAGACTCAATACTGGTTTAGGAAGCTTGTGAAGGTTGAACTTGTAGAATTTTCTGATGAGAATTGTTTAAAATGAAACTTTCTCTCTAGTTTCCTTTAAGGATACTTTTAGATTGATCATAACGCTAGTAGCTCATAAGGTTTTAGTGCTATATCATATGGAAATGAAAAGTCCTATCCTGTATGGAGACTTTATAAGAAAGTCTATATGGTACAAAATAAGGAATTTAAGAAAGACAATGATAAACTATTGTAAATGTAGACATACAAAAGTCTATATAAGAGTTCAAAGCAAGCTTCTAGATAGAAGTATCTCAAATTTGACGATATAGTAACTTCATAAAGGTTCATTGAGAGCAAATGTAAAATCAATGAATATATGTCAAGGTCAGTGGGAGAAATTTTTTTTTCCTTATCATGAATGAGAATGAAATATTTCTTATTGGTAATGTCTTAGGACTATTACATGAAGTTAAGCAGCTAATGTCTACGCATTCTAACATCAAAGATCTTAGAAAGACATATGTTCTTCTTGGAATTGAAATCCATAAAGATAGACCATGTTTCCTGTTGAAACTCTCTAAGAGGAGATACATTGGCTATGTTCTAGAAAGATTAAGTATGTAATATGACAAACTTGAGAATGTTCCAGTTCCTAAAGGTGACAAGTCCTTAAAGTGAAACTGAGAGAGAATCTACAAGGAAGGTGCCATATGCTATAACAATTGGGAGCCTAAACTTTGTATCCCTATATTGTTTTGGATATAGATTTTCATAAGAATTTAAAGGATCTAGATCACTAGGTGGCTGCATAGAATGTCATAAAATACCTAAAGAGGTCACTTGATTTCAAATTGGTTTACAAAAGGTTCTAAAAAATCAAGAGATGGAGTATACGGATTCAAACTTTACTATTTGTCAGGATAAAATGGATTTTTCATCAGATCATATGGTTATGGTTGCAAAAAAGTACTAATTTAGAAAAAGTGTCAAATAAACACTTATTGTTTCTTCTGTCATGTAAGCTAAGGTTGTGGTATGCTTTGGGCTGCCACACAAGTTGTTTGAATGAAGGATTAATCGTTGAGTCATTGATGGCAATCTCCATTGTTAGACCCATATAGTTGTACTGTGATAATAATTGTTCTCTAAAAATAATGATGGATATCACATGGTCTAAGCATATTGAGGTAAAGTTCTTGACAGTTCAGGAAATTAATAAAGTAAGGTGAAGTTACAGAGAAGAATAATAAAACATATGATTTGGTTGTTAATGCTTTAACCAACTTTTCCCTAATGCATTAAAGTGACATGCTTAAATTATAAGCTTAAGGAATCTTTAGATATATTTGGTTAGTAGGAGGCCTTGCATTCACTGTATTTGTTTATATTATTGTTTACATCTTTTGATGATGTACTTTAGTTATTTACTTCTTTTGGTGATGTATTTGGGATATTATATTATTGTTGATCACCACTTGCTATTCAGTTATACACAGATTGATATCTCTAAAGTTTTAGATATCACTGATATTATGCATGCAAGTTTAGTATGTGTTATGCCATGTCAAATATAAAGTATTAAGATGTGTTAGTCTTTGATAAGTGCTTAAATAGTCATATTTAAGCCCCTTAATTTACACTTGTTAGACTCTTTGTTTATCTATTTTAGTAGATTCTACTTCATTTTTGTGTTTTCTGTGTTTTCATAGGTCTTTGAAAAAAAGAAGATATTTTGGAGCTATAAGGAATAAAAAGTGAAGATCTGCAAACCAGCAAGGTGCGCTTGAGCGCACCTCTCTTATGATCGAGCGCACAAGCACTCGAGTGCACACTCAGAAGGCTCAAGCGCACACATGCGCTCAAGTGCAGACCCATGTGATCGAGCGCACATGCATAGAGAAGCGGCAGTGCCAGTTTTGGAAAGAAGTCTCTGGGTCTTATTTTGGAAATTAGGGTTTCTAAGGTTTCCTAAATCTTATAAATAAGCTTGTAAACACAGAAAAAGAAGTACATAGTTTTATATTAGGTTTAGTTTTACTTTTAATCTTCTCTTTAGAGAGGGAGGCCGGAAGTGTGGAAGCTTTGGGAGACGAATTGACGACTCTTCTCTCGGGTTTCTTCTTTCCTTTATTTTATTATGTGTAACTAAACTTTTAGTAAGGGTTTGGTTAAAGCCCTAATTATGTTTATTCAATAATTCAATATTGGTGCCTTTGTGATATTTATGTTTTGATTCTTAACTTGATTAATGTCTGTGTTTATTTAAATTCCTCATATGTGTCTGTCTGATCAACGTATGCATGTGGTATGGATTAGTTAGTTAAATCAATTTGGATGACCGAGTCCTGGGTTTAACAATAGTAACAAAAGATATCTTATCTGGATTATTGGGTTAATCAACATGGGAAACCGGGAGCAGACCAAGCCTTAGGTCTCGTGTGGTTGTCGATTTCCACAGATCTTATGCTCTCTTAAGGAATAACTCAGTAGATACCATGCTGAATCCCTTAAGAGAGAAAAGAGTTAGAGTATACACCATGCCTAACTCATTGCTTAAGGAGATCAATAGCTGAAGGAGTGGACCAAGCCCTTAGGTTGACAAATATTAGGTATTCATAGCATATTTAAAGCGTTGGCAAATTGTTTTATTGTGGTCACATAATTGGTGGTAGATATCAAGTCCCTACGCTTTTACTATTATTAATTCAAACTCAATATTTATTTTCATCATTTTTCTATTACGAAAGTAATTCTAAAACGAAATTTACCAATCCCTATGGAGATGATCTCGCATTTGCACACTATTCTACTATTGACCTTGTGCACTTGCAAGTAAAACAAGTTCGATTATTTGCTTATTTATTTAGGTAGATTTTCGCACAATAAGTTTTTGGCGTCGTTGCCAGGAATTGTACTAAATTTCTATTTAGGATTACTGTCCGTTTATTTTTCTTATTTTGTTATTGTTTTATTTTCTTATTTTTCATTTATTATTTTTCTTATTCTATCTTGTTTTATTTCATCAACTATCTAACTTAAATCTTCGTTTTTGTTATTTTCTTGTTTTCTATTTCAGGTGTGCATCACTGCTGTTTTTGGACGCATTGCGATCAAGCGCAAGCTAAGGTGCGATTGAGCACTGTTCTTGGTGCGCTCGAGTGCAAAACGTCCAGAAACTACCCAAACTGCAGTACTGAAGCTGCTGCACTAACATGTTTGAGTTGATTCATGCAAGGTCTTCGATCCAAGTATCAAAACATCTTTCCAATCGATACTGGACTTGAGCGGACCATTCGACAGAGACCTATAAACAACATTGGGGAGGCAGAAGAAGAAATCGAGGGAGAACCAATAGTGGATTAGTTTAACAATCAACTACCACCAGAGTATAGACCTATGAACCAATCCTTCGTCCCACAGAACTTCGACCAATCATCATGCATTGCTTATCAACCTGAGGTGGAAGGCAATTATTCCATATCTCTGCAGATACTTAGTGCATTGACTCACTTTAGGGGAACACCTGCTGAAGATCCACACTTACACCTTCGAGAATTCTTCGATCTCTGCAAGTTCCATATCATGGGCCTAGATCAAGAGGGAATCAGGTTAATTCTTTTCCCTTTTTCATTAAAGGATAATGCTAAGTTGTGGTATAATTCTTTGCTTGTAGTTTCTATCCAAACTTGGGAAGAGCTATCCAGTAAATTCCTAAGGAAATTTTTTCCAGTCCAAAAGACAAGACAAATGAGGAAAGAGATTCAATCTTTCCAACAAAAGAATGGAGACCTATTCTTTGAGGCATGGGGACATTTCAATGAGCTGCTACTCAAGTGCCCACATCATAATCTACCTCAAGATGAGTTGGTGCAAGCCTTTTATAAAGGTCTGAGGGACCTAAATTAAGGAATTGTAGATTCAGGTTGTGGAGGTGTGCTGATGGAAAAGAGCAGTGAAGAAGCCATGGAGCTTTTTGAGACCTTAAGTGAGTACACCCATCAATTCTCATCCAGAGGTAGACAAGGGATTAAAAGCAATGGTATGTATGAGGTGAGTTTCAATGATGGATCTTCGAATCAGATGGCTGCTATGGAAAGAAAGCTAGACATGCTCATAAAAGCCATGGCTGCTCAGAACAACTTACCTAGTCCATAGGCTACACAACGCCAAGTATGTACTATATGCTCTCATTTTGATCATAATACTTATACTTGTCCTCTGTATTCAACTACAGATCAAGAGCAAGCAAATTATGAGGGACCAAACAATACATATGCAAATACCTACAATCCTAGATGGAAAAACCACCCCAACTTCTCATGGAGAAACAATTGATATGCCTTGAACCGTCAAGGGCAGCAAAGGAACTTCCAACTAGTAGCCTAACTAGTTTCGGAATCAAGGAAAAATGACTTAGAGAGTCTTGTGATGTAACTGGCAACTCAACAACAATAGTTAATGACTTCACAAGAACAGTTGATGACTTCACAAGATCAGTTCATGGCATAAACAATAAAATTTCGGACTGAGCTAGGACAAACCACTACAAAACATGAACAAGCCATTCAAAGACTGGAGGTACAAGTGGGGCAATTGGCTAAGGAGCTAAGTGAAAGAAAGTAAGGTGAACTCTCATCCCAAACACTACCTAATCCAAGAGGACATCAGCAACTGAATTCCGTGACAACTCTTCGAAATGGTAAGATCATAGAAACTGATGAGCCTACACAAGCATCCACATCAAAGATAAGTGAGATGGAGAAGGTAAATGGTAAGAAGGTTGAATTCATAATATTTGATGCACTAAAATTACCCCAAGATGATATAAAATGTTTTAATGTATGCATGACGCAAAATGTTGTTAAGGAAGTTTTTCAGGTCCATCACCTTAATCCATTTGAGTCCACCCTCACCCATGGTTTCACAAGAGCCATTATTGAGCCAGAATCCGCAGATGTTATTGATAACATCCTTTAGACCTCTCTGAAGCATCCAAGCACCAAATTTGGCATTGAAGCAGTTATGGGTGCACCGAGCTCATGCTTTTCTAGGAGAGAATAAGAGCGTCTGGCTGAAGATGTAAAACTTAGCGATTACGGGAGGCAACCCACAGTAGTCTAGCTGAAGACTTAAAACTTAGTGCTCATGGGAGGCACCCCACAGCTTATCCTTTTATTTTTATTGTTTTTCATATTTCTTTTACTATTTTTTTTAGTTTCTCTTTGTTTTCCAGTATTACTTTAGTTTTTGTTATTTTAGGGACAATGCATACTACAGTTCAAGTTTGGGGGTGTGCTATGTGCCATGCCTGTCCAGCTAGTTCTCCATCTCCCAAGTCAGATCTTTTCATGATATTCACACATTTGGGACAATGTGTAATTTAAGTTTGGAGGTATGGAAGGCATATTCACACACTTTGTCCTAGTTTTTTTTATTATTAAAAAGATAAATGCATGTTCATATTGTTTTGAAAATTTTGGTTGATTTAGAAATATTATAATAAAACTTCATTAGTAAGCTTAAAATCTATAAAACATAGTCTAGTAATAAGAATTTTAAAAGTTTAGTTACCTACCTCAAGGCACTTAAGAATTCACAAAGTTTGATCAAAATCTGACACAAGCACATTAACACACAATTGTGTGGGGTATGACATATAATTTTTATGTATATGTTTCCATGACCTAACTGTAATCGGATAACTTGCTAGAAGAACACTTTGGCATAGAAAAATAAAGGAAAAAATGTTTATCATGCAAAAGAAAAAAAATAAAATGCTCCTAATGATCATTAAATAAACTTTCCACTGAGTAACTGGACCTCTTGCCTCAATAAGCAGTGAGTGTTCACGTCAAAAGGTGGGAATTTAGCATTTAATGATCCTAAAAATTTCCACTGAGTAACTGGACCTCTTGCCTCAGTAAGCAGTGAGTGTTCACGTCAAAAGGTGGGAATTTCACTTAGTAGCATTGAGACCAGTTAGTTTCGTAGCCTTTTTTACTCGAGTTAGTAAGTCTTTAGGGGTGTCTTTACACCTAATGCCCTAAAACCATCTGATTTGGGAGTCATTGGCTAAACACTCGCTACAAAGGTCAATCTGAAAGCTTAATGGAACTCAACATGGCAAAAATGACATGATGAAAGAAAAACAAAAGAAGTAAAACTATGCCATTTTTGTTCTATCTGATAAGGAATTTGATGAAGGTTTGGACATCGAAAACACTATACATTAGAATTATTTGGAAGCTCCATCTTCTATGTGCTAATTCATCACACACCAAATCAAACTTGCGATGCCTTAAACCAACCTTGGGTAAGTTACATGAACTTTTAAAATCCTTATTCATTGCAAAAATGTGTTTCTATTATAAGCTTACTCATGAACAATCATCATGGTTTTATGTGCAACCCAAATTTTTGGATATCATGAAGAATGAATTTATCTTTGATTTTGTTTTCTTATAGTCTTTCGCTTTGTATTGCTAAGGGACTAGCAATATGTAAGTTTGGAGGTGTGATAAGTGCTTAAATAGTCATATTTAAGCCCCTTAATTTACACTTGTTAGGCTCTTTGTTTATCTATTTTAGTAGATTCTACTTTATTTTTGTGTTTTCTGTGTTTTTCATAGGTCTTTGAAGAAAAGAAGACATTTTGGAGCTCTAAGGAATAAAAAGTGAAGATCTGTAAACCAGCAAGGTGTAATCGAGTACACCTCTCTTGTGATCGAGCGCACAGGCACTCAAGTGCACACTTAGAAGGCTCGAGCGCACACATGCGCTCCAGTGCAGACCCATGTGATTGAGCGCGCACGCACAGAGAGGCGGCATAGCCAGTTTTGCAAACAAGTCTCTGGGTCTTATTTTGGAAATTAGGGTTTCTAGGGTTTCCTTATAAATAGGCTTGTAAACACAGAAAAAGGAGTAGTTAGTTTTAGGTTAGGTTTAGTTTTACTTTTAATCTTCTCTTTGGAGAGGGAGGCCGGGAGTGTGGAAGCTTTGGGAGACGAATTGCCGACTTTTCTCTCGGATTTCTTCTTTCGTTTATTTTATTATGTGTAACTAAACTTTTAGTAAGGGCTTGGTAGAAGCCCTAATTATGTTTATTCAATAATTCAATATTGGCACCTTTGTGATATTTATGTTGTGATTCTTAACTTAATTAATGCTTGTGTTTATTTAAATTCCTCATATGTGACTGTCTGATCAACGTATGCATGTGGTATTGATTAGTTAGTTAAATTAATTTGGCTGACCGAGTCCTAGGTTTAACACTAGTAACAAAAGATATCTTATCTGGATTATTGGGTTAATCAACATGGGAAACTATGAGCGGACCAAGCCCTAGGTCTCGTGTAGTTGTCGATTTCCATAGATATTATGCTCTCTTAAGGAACAACTCAGTAGATACCATGTTGAATCCCTTAAGAGAGAAAAGAGTTAGAGTATACACCATGCCTAACTCGTTGCTTAGGGAGATCAATAGCTTAAGGAATGGACCAAGTCCTTAGGTTGACAAACATTAGGTATTCATAGCATATTTAAAGTATTGACATATTGTTTTATTGTGGTCGCATAATTGGTGGTGGATATCAAGTCCCTATGCTTTTACTATTATTAATTCCAAACTCAATATTTATTTCCATCATTTTTCTATTACGAAAGTAATTCTAAAACGAAATTTACCAATCCCTGTGGAGATGATCTCGCATTTGCACACTATGCTACTATTGACCTTGTGCACTTGCAAGTAAAACAAGTTCGATTATTTGCTTATTTATTTAGGTAGATTTTCGCACAACAGTTTTAAGCATAAAGGCTTGGGGAATTTTTTTTAAGTTAAAGCATTGTGAGTATGTCGCTTGACAGATAAAGGTTATCTCGAGGTATTGAGTTGCTATTAAGACATATAGATTCATTATTAGTACCATAAATATTTTCTCTAAGTGTGTTTGTGCTACTTTAAGGAAGAGAAAATAATGACCAACAAGTAAAATTAGCGTATTTAGATCACTTAGGAATGCTAATTCTTTTGCTACACTACCACACTAAATCCATTTTGATAAAGTTGATTAGCTCATGTAACCATGAAAGGTCCTGTGTCACTCAATGATGCAATTATCGCCATGATTCGGGGTTAAAGGTTTTATTGGACTGGATTAGCACTTGAAGTAGTCTCTAGACCAATTGTTTTTAAAATTGTGCGAACCTAAAGTTTTAGTTATCTTGACTTGAGAGTCATTTTAAAATAATAAAATTTCCTTTCAAAACTGATCACAACTAATATTGCAAAAGTGAGAGAATGTTGGAATTTTCCTATAAAGTGGGCTTACATTAATTGCGAATTTTGGATTTTGTCAAAACGGGCTAAGTAATTAGTCTATTGGTGAGATTTAAAGAGAGCCAACATAAATTGATCTATTAATTGGGCCTAACTCATGTGTGTTGAGTGTGGGCTGACTAGAGTGAACCTTAGTAACCCATTAGGTCTTTTATGAGCAACCTACTAAGATACTTGGTGTGAAAATATTTGCAAGTGAACAAAATTGCAACAAGTAGTAAAGTTTTAAAGAAAAAAAATATCAAACCCCCAAGGACTAATTATGCTATTGAGTATTAAAATTTACCAAATTATTTATTATTTGAAAATAAAACTGAAATTTTATTGAATTTACCACCTAAATTAAACTAAAGTGCTTGACAAAGATAAATTAAAATAAAATAAAATAAAATTTATTATTTGAAGATTCATTAAGTTGATTAGAGCTTTTGATTTCACCTAGCTAATCTCACACAATTTATTATTCCTTGTTATAAAATTCTAATTTTTCAAGTTGATGAAAAATAAATCCCTTAATTATTCAATGTTTTTTCTCGAATAAAATTAGCCATATCTCCACCTAATAATTCATTATATCTCTACATAAATTAAATTATTTGAAGATTCATTAAGTTCTTTAGATTTTTCTTAATTTAAAATCACACTAATTATGATAAAGTATCTCTATCTTTTGCTCAACTAATAGTGTTTAATCCTAAAAGCTTCTAATCACAAATTACCTATTGGTTTCATTATGATTCAATAAATCAAACAATAATTGGCCAGAAAATTGTAAGCAATAAGATCAAGGATAAAAACTCAACATAAAAAAATTTGAAATAAAATAACGTGGAATTTAAATTGTGTGTTCAAAGCTAGACTACATCAAAGCCTTAGAAAAATAAAATTAGTTCATAACGAATCTGAAATCAGCCATGTTCTTATTGGAATGCATTAAAAGAAAACTAAAGATAATAGAATAAAACTTTTTTGTTTGAAATAAGTTGATGAAACATTCAAGATTGTTGAAGATCTCTATTCATTGAGACTTGGCAGCCGCCAACATTCTCTTCTCTCTTTATTCTCTTGTCTAGAAAATATCTGTTGTGATTACAAGGCAAGGGCAACCGACCTCATATAGGCAAACTCCTAGAAAAGAAAAGGAAAGTACAATAATACTACTCCTTCTAGGAAAATGAAATACACTGAAATGAGAAATACTTCTACTATTAGGAAAACATAAAATAGGAAAGTAACTAAAAGAAAATATAACACAAAATAAAAAAAAATGTACAACACAAGCAAATAAAATAAAATAAATAAAAATCAAATCAAATCAAAAGAAATAAAGGAAAACTAACAATTTTAATAAGTAAAAGAGTAATAAAATTCATGTAAAAATGACACTTATCAATAATATATAAGGATTATGGCTAGGTCTCATCCTCTTGTTCCAAAAACATAACTCTATAGTCTTTTATCTTATTGAGGAAGCCAATTAACAAGAGGAAAAATGATGGAAAACCCTAGTCTTGTTTTATTGACCTTTTTCAAGCATTTCGTTCTTCTTCTTGTGACTACATGAGGATTGCTTATTTCAGCTATGCGATTCATCATGATGTCCAAGACAGATATGCATTAAAGCTATCAATTTAATCATATTATATCAGGTATTCTACAGTCATGTTATGGTTGATTTTAGAGATGAATTGTTATTTGACAATTCTTACAAGTTCAACATTAATCAAATGCTTTGGGATCATTTCATGATTTATAGAAAAACAAAATATGATAAATACACATATTTATAAGTGTATACAAACATTCATGGCACTCATACTTTGTATAATCCGATAAACACGCAAGTTAATTGTTTAAAAATATATTCTTATTATTTTCTGGTAGGAATAAGATTAACAGTAACACTGATTCCTAAAAAAAAAAGCTTTTTGGCTCTTTGTAAAGATTTGAAGGAAAACAAGAATTTAGAGTAACAATATTTTACAAAGATTATCAAATTTCAATTCAATTTAAGTATTAGAAGAAAAAAAATTAATATACCAGAACCAACTATAATGGCTGGGGAAGATTGGAGTGACAAAATATGGTTGATAAGAACTTCTATCAACTAAGTTGTTACTTTTTCCAAATTGAAGTTTTAAGGGTACACAATAGAAACAAAAAAAATCGACCATTTAAATAGTAACATTACTGGTAGGTTTGTTCTTGATTTGCATATTCAGATGGATTTTTTCATAGAAAATAAATGGTTGAAAAAAGGAGAGGAAAAGACTGTATCAACTCTACTTTTGAAAAATGAAAAGATATGAATGAAATGTCAAACGCATAGAAACATCACCTTAGGCTTTGAATTTAATATAAAAAAAATAAGAAATTTAGTTTCATGATGATTAAAAAGGGATATGAGAAATCTACTGGATCAATTGAAAAAGATATAAAATAGGTAGATAAAAGGGTAGATGTTTGGCTACAATGTTTGCTCACACATAAAAAATACATTGTTTCACTAACTCTTAAAAAAATTTTGAACTCACACTACACCACATGTTATATATATTTTCATTCATTCTCTTAAAAAGGTTCCATTTTATTTTTATGTATTATGATAATTATGATATGATGAGTGTGAGTGAGTTTTTCTTTTCTTTTCTTAATCAATTATTTCATGTTTCCGTGTTATGCTTAAGCTCTTAAATCTCCAACAATGTGTTATCGAAGTAAGTTAGCTTGAGAAGCAAATCAAGGAGAAGACTTGAAGTTAGATTATATTGTAATCACTTTTCTCAAGTTAGAATATATTATATTGATCTAAATATGACTCAAAGAAATATTTTGAAAAATGATTTGCTAAACTATATTTTCAATCATTTTCCATTAAAAAATTTCAACGTAAAAACTATCTCGAAAGCCTAGTGGGTTGGTGCATTCAATTGGAGAACACTCAGCTCTATAATTAAATTTAGGAAGATGCTTTTGTTAGTCGATTTGACCTTAGCCCAATCAACTGGATGATCAATTTTCAAAACACTTCTTCAACAGACATAGCTCTAATCGACTAGACCGTAGACACAACTAACTTGATAGAGACCTATAATGGCTATATTTTAAATTAGATGAAAGATTTTGTTAGGAATGGAGCATTGAAAAATAAGTAGACACAGAAAATTTACGTGGTTTGGAGCTAAAACTCCTACGTACATGGGTGATGATGAGAGATTCTACTATAATCAAAATTGGAGTACAAATCAGATAGATAAAACTCCCTAAGCCCAAATCTAAAATACACCCAAATCCAGGTTACAACAAATTTAATTGGAAAAATACAATGGCCTAGAAGAAAAGAAGTTTTAATCACTCATAGGGATCTGGTTGTTATACAACTCTGTCTCTTATAACTTGAAAAATAAAGGTCGTAAGCCTCTATATATAGGCTATCAAGGAGAATATTTCTCCTTTTTTAAATTTGAATTTCGTGTCCTGTTAGCAAAGCACTAGTTGCCTACAATTTCCCTGCCTTTTTATTTAACTTCTACTAGGACTAGTACAACCACTACAATTCCTTGCTTATTTGTTATTTTAACAAAAGATATCCTATTAGATCTAAGACTGTCCAACGTGGCCACTAAAAAAAAGGTTATCTTTTTTTTTCTTTTATTACTTCAAAATACAAGCCACATATTAACAAATCTCTTGGCTTGAATTTTCACAAATAGCAAAATACTCTTCACCATCTCCACAAATGCCTCACCCGAGCATAACTCAAATGCTGTAAGTAACACCAATCAAGTCTAACCAATGCTTGAACTTAGACACTAGAAGTGGTTTAGTCAACATATCTACTGGACTACCTGCTATCCTAATTTTCTTCACAACAATCTCACCACTATCAACTATACCTCGGACAAAGTGGTAACGAACATCAATATACTTCATTCTCTCATGGAACATTTTATCCCTAATTAAGTGAATGACACTTACTTAATGTTTACCAAAGTACTCACTTTACTTATTAGACTTAATCATTCTTAATGACTTTTCCTAACTGTTTCTCAAAATTAGTCTTAAAATCTTAAATGTGTCAAGAAATTTAGATTTTCCTTTAATTGAGAACATGTATCCACAATAGGATTGGTCATCAATGAATGATACAAGTGTTTACACTTATACAATGTAGTTAAACAAGATATTTTTGTAAACAAGTGTTGATAACTTCCAAAAGGACAGATTTACGAGATGTATTATTTTCTTTATCTTGGTTGATTTACCTCTAAATAAGTGAATACATGTCTAGTTGAGAGTAGACCAAATGTATTCTTTTATCACCATTTTCACTCTCCCTTTAGAATTATAAATAAAATATTTATGTCACAACATGAAAAACTTTTCTTAATTAAAGATGTTTTGGAAATACTTGAACTTTATATGAAGGTTTATGGACTTCATTTAGAGCTCAACACACAATTTATACATTTTATATAAAAATGTGCAATTGATAATACCTTTCAAATTAAAAGGTAATTTACATTTGTAATCTTTATCACCAAAAGTGCATCCAATCTTATTCAAAACCTTAAGACAGAAATGAATTTTGCACTAGGATCATACATAAAGTGTGTCCTTTATAATAATTTAAATCTATAAGCTAAATTTAAACTAGCTACTCCTATGAACTTTATGTCCACCTTATCATTGTTACCAACTGAGAGTTTAAACTCTCTTTTATTTGGCTTTTCTTTTTTTTTTTTATGAATCCATGTATGATAAGAGCAATACAATTACCATTGTCTAGCTATTAAACAGAGCTTCAGTTACATTGGATTCCTTTAAAATAAGAGCCAAAGAGTTATCCTCACGATCACTATCCTTTATCCAAGTTTTTACTTTTATTGCAACCTAATTTCTCATTATCTCTTTTCATACATAAGAAGCACTTAATTTCTTTTATAAGGACAACATCCTTAAGACCCTCTATATTGACAATATGATCAAATTCTTTATTAATCCTGAATAATTTCATAAGCACTAGATTAATCCCTCCTGTCTTTCTTTATACTTGTTTTGAAAACAAGTAAGGCAATCTAAGATTTTTTTTTTTTTAATTTAAAAGGGCTATCTTTATGATGTACTCCAAATATATCCTTCCTTGTCATACCTTATAGATTTTTTCTTATGCAGAATTGAACTTATCTAAGCATTCAATGACTTTTTGGTATCTTTTAATGGTTAATGTTGTGAGTTTTAAATTACTCACAAGCGCACGAGTCGTTTCCAATATAGTGTTATGCAAGTGCGAGGTCGAATCCACAGGGAATTGCGTTGTGAAAATGTAATTTTATCTAAACTAAACTTATCTTAACCTAGTTCCGAGTTTTGAATTATATGTTGCAAAACAAATAAAAACTAAACTAAATTGATTTAAAACTAATAATAAAGGCACTAAGGTTTCTGAATCCATCCCACCAAAGTTAAGCATATATCTTCATGTTCTAAAAATAGCCTATCAAAACATTCCATGAATCCAACTTAAAACAAAAAAACAACAAATATCCCAATTAAACCAAAAGCATCCAATGTATCCGCTTTTAACAAATCACAAAGGAAATCCAATTTAATCAAAAACAATTTGATGTATCCATCAGATGAAACAAACGGAATATCCAATAGAACAATTTAAACGCAATCAATTATAAGATTTTACTCAAATAATTGACATAATATTTGTACTAAAAAAACATCAGAATTGTATAAACAAATCTGAAACTATTATGCCAAATAACGGCGAGGCTTCATCTTCAACCTTAGTTGAAGATTTTAGCCACTAATAATCATGAAACTAGAGTTCATAATAAAATTGCTAAACATTAACTAAAAAAAAACAGTAAATTAAAACTGACTATACATGGGGAGAAATTTCACTCGCTGTTGGGCAGCGCTTCCCCTCGTGGTAGCAAAGCCTTTGGGATCCACCAGAATGCTAGCAGACGCCCATTGGATTACACCAAACGGCACCAGGAATTGCACACTAAAGATGAAGTGAAGAGGGCCTTATATAGGGAAACATCACAAGTGCAATGAGTTTCTAATCCGATGTGTGATACTGCAGATTCCAGCTTTTGCTCTTTGACCTTTATCTACTAAAACGGCCATAACTTTCTCTAGAAATATCATTTTATTGATCCGTTAAATTCCCCAGAAAATAGACATCCGGATCTTTCTAAGCATATATGGCTCATATCCTGGTTCTTCCTGACTCAATACAGTTTAATCCTAAAAAATGACTGATCTGTACGAGAAATTCTAGCAATTTAGTGAAACTCCTTTCCAAGCTTGTAAACCTGTAAAACAACGAAAAACAACTCAAAGTAACAAATTCCTAAGCTAACAAATGTAAATTAAGTGGCCAAAATATGCAATATTTGACACTCATCAAATACCCCCAAACTTACATTTTGCTAGTCCTTTAACAAAACAAAATAAAAAACTAAATGAAAAATAAAGAATATCAAGATAAGTTCATCACTCATGGTATCCAAAAATTTAAGGAGCACTCAAAACCATGATATTCATTCATGAGCAAGCTTAAAAAAATATAACTCATCTTCGTAATGAATAAGAATTTTAAAACTTAATTACTTACAAGAGGCAGACTAAGGCATCACAAGCTTGAATGAGTGTAAAGTGAATTAGCATAAACAGATGAGGTTTCCAAATAACTTCAATGTACAATGTCTCCATGTCTCAATATTCACAGGATTTCTCATCAGAATGAACAACGATGGCATAGTTTTATTTTACTCTTTTTTTTATATAAGGCTCTACTATGATTAGTTCCCTTAAGCTTTCTAATTGACCCATGTAGCGAGTGTTGAGTCAATGACTCCCAAACCAGATAGTTTTAGGGCATTAGGTGTAAAGACACCCCTAAGGACTTACTAACTTGAGTCAAAAAGACTACAAAACTAAACTGGCCTTAATGCTACCAAGCAAAATTTCTCCCTTTTGAATAAAATTACTGAGGCAAGAGGTCCAGTTACTCAGCGGAAAGTTTCGTAATGATCATTATGAATAAAATTCTCACCTTTTGACGTGAACACTCACTATTTACTGAGGCAAGAAGTCCAGTTACTCAGTGGAAAGTTTATTGATGATGATCATTAATTTTTTTTTCCTATGCCCAAGTGTTAATCCCACAAGTCATCCAGTTTCAGTTAAGTCAAGGAAACATACACATTGAAATCGCATGTCATACCTCACACAAATATGTGCTAATGTGCTCGTGTTAGATTGGCTCCAACATGTGAATTCTCAAATGCCCAAAGTAAGTAACAAAGTTTTAAAACTCTATCATCAAATTATGTGTTCAAAATTTTAAGCTCACCAATGAAATCACATCACAATATTTGTTTAGATCAACTAAAATTTCAAAATAAAATGAGCATGCATTTACCTTCTTATTATTTTTTTAAATGAAGAAAAACAACAACAAATTAGGACAAAGTGTGTGTAATGTGTCTCCCATACCCCCAAACTTAAATTACACATTGACCCCAATGTGTGAATAATATGGAAAGAGCTGACCTGGGATATGAAGAACTATCTGGACTTGGTATGGCTCATAGCATACCCCCAAACTTGAACTGAAGTACGCGTTGTCCCTGAAAAATAAAGACTGGAAAACAAAAATACTGGAAACAAACATTAATCATAAATATGTCAAAAAATAAGTAAACAAAAAGGATAAGCTGTGGGGTGCCTCCCATGAGCTCTAAGTTTAATGTCTTCAGCCAGACCCAACATTGGTAATCGTGCCCAGCTAAATGCTCCACCATCTGATCAATAAATGGGAGTGAAAAATGATCCTTCCTTGTGGTAGCATTCCACTTACGGTAGTCTAGACACACTCTCCATCCCGATTGCACACTAGTTCGAACCAATTCGTCGTCTTTATTTATCACTACCATCAATCTAGCCTGCTTTGGCATGACATGAATCGAGCTCACCCACTCACTATCAAAGATTGGATAAATGATCCCTACATCCAACAGCTTTATCACTTCAGTCCTCACAACCTCTTGTATAGCTGGGTTGAGCCTTCTTTGTTGCTCCCTCGATGGCTTGGCATTCTCCTCTAAATGTAACTTGTGCATCACCATCGAGGGGCTGATCCCCTTGATATCCTCAGTAGTTCAGCCTATAGCTTCATTGTGCTCTCTTAAAACGTCCAATAATTTATCCACTTGAGCATCAACCAAATCTGAAGCTATAATCAGAGGCAAAGAATCTGCTGGACCTAGGAACTTATACTTAAGATTGTCCGGTAAAGGCTTAAGTTCCTTCTTGAGGGGTTCAGGTGCTGTGGTCTCCTCCATCTCACTGCTCTTCTGAGGAGCAGACTCCAAAGTAGCATTTGCTTGCTCAAACAACTTATTCAAATCCAAATCCTCTTCAAACTGAGCAATGCATGCCTCCAGGGGGTCCTCAATGCTTGATTCACCCACAGTCTCCTTCGTCTTACTACTCTCCCGAGGAGTAGACTCCAAGATAGCATTTTCTTGCTCGAGTAGGCTTATCCAAATCCAAATCCTCTCCAAACTGAGTAAAGCATGCCTCTAGAATGTCCTCAGACTTCTCTTCTTTCTTGGGCACTTGTAATCTCTTAGGGTAGGGCGCTTTAGGTACAAATGACCCAGGAAGATCCTTAATAGTAGGTGTGGCTGTAGATGGCTCAACATCTCTCTTCTCATTGTTGCCACTTTCTTGCCCTTGTTGCATAGCTGGGTTCTCTTCCACTTGATTGTCCACTTGTCTCCCAGACCTCAATGGGACAATCAATTGCACTTATTCCTGCCCGTGCATAGGAGTTGATGAATTTTCCACCGCAAACTGTTCCTTCGGGTTAGGCTCAGGTTGATTGGGGAACCTTCCCTTCTCTCCTTCACCCAAGTGACTTGCGATTTGATCCATTTGACTCTCTATCTTGGCAATCACTTGGGTGTTTACTATTTGCGCACTCCTTACTTTGCTTATGGATTGGCCGATCATCTTCCTGAAATCATTGAGGGCATCCTCCAATGAATGTGAAACCGACGCTGGCGCTTTAGTGGGAGCTTGGTAAGTGGGTGATGGCGCTTTAGTGGGAGCTTGGTAGTGGGATCTTACTCGCTGAGAAACCATAACTTGGAACTGGTGGAGGAAATCCGGGAGGGTATTGATTGTGAGCATGATGAGGGGCTCTTCCCTGATTTATCAGTTGGTTCTGCTTCCATGAAAAATCAGGGTGGTTCCGCCACCCTGGATTGTACGTCTCGGAGTAAGATCCATTTGATTGCCACCAATAGTCATTGAAAGCGTTCATTTGTTCCATAGGATACTCGACAAAAGTCGGTGTAGATGGACAATTCTGTGCTAAATGCACAGGACTAGCACAGATGGAACAACTATCAACATTGAATATATTGGTTGTATTAATGGACTGGCCGGTCATCTTCATGAAATCCTTGAGGGTGTCCTCTAAAGACTATGAAACCGGCGCTGGATTCATCCACATTTTTTTATATTTTTATTTTATTTTATTTTTGGGCAAATGCAAATAAACTAAAATAAAATTAAAATTAAAAAAAATAAAACAAAAATGCTAACTAAACTAGTAGAAAAATAAAATTAATTTAGACAAAAATTTCACAAACAAAACAATTCCTCGGCAACGGCACCAAAAACTTGTTGTGAGTTTTAAATTACTCGCAAGCGCACGAGTCGTTTGCAATATAGTGTTATGCAAGTGCGAGGTCGAATGCACAGGGAATTGCGTTGTGAAAATGTAATTTTATCTAAACTAAACTTATCTTAACCTAGTTCCGAGTTTTGAATTATATGTTGCGAAACAAATAAAAACTAAAATAAATTGATTTAAAACTAATAATAAAGACACTAAGGTTTCTAAATCCACCCCACCAAAGTTAAGCATATATCTTCATGTTCTAAAAATAGCATATCAAAACATTCCATGAATCCAACTTAAAACAAAAAAACAACAAATATCCCAATTAAACCAAAAGCATCCAATGTATCCGCTTTTAACAAATCACAAAGGAAATCCAATTTAATCAAAAACAATTTGATGTATCCATCAGATGAAACACACTGAATATCCAACAGAACAATTTAAACGCAATCAATCATAAGATTTTACTCAAATAATTGACAGAACATTTATACTAAAAAAACATCATAATTGTATAAACAAATCTGAAATTGTTATGCCAAACAACGGTGAGGCTTCATCTTCAACCTTAGTTGAAGATTTTAGCCACTTATAATCATGAAACTAGAGTTCATAATAAAAGTGCTAAATATTAAACTAAAAAAAACAGTAAATTAAAACTGACTATACATGGGGAGAAATTTCACTCGCTGTTGGGCGACGCTTCCCCTCGTGGTAGCAAAGCCTTCGGGATCCACCAGAATGCTAGCAGACGTCCACCGGATTACACTAATGGCACCAGGAATTGTACACTAAAGATGAAGTGAAGAGGGGCTTATATAGGGAAACATCACAAGTGCAATGTGTTTCTAATCCGATGTGGGATACTGCAGATTCCAGCTTTTGCTCTTTCACCTTTGTCTACTAAACCTGCCATAACTTTCTCTAAAAAAATCATTTTATTGATCCGTAAAATTCTCCAGAAAATAGACATCTGGATCTTTCCAAGCATATATGGCTCATCTCCTAGTTCTTCCTGAATCAATACAGTTAAATCCTCAAAAATGGCTGATCTGTCACACTGAAACCATGCACAGCCTGACCTTTGTCTACTAAAACTGCCATAACTTTCTCTAAAAAAATCATTTTATTGATCCGTAAAATTCTCCAGAAAATAGACATCCGGATCTTTCCAAGCATATATAGCTCATCTCCTGGTTCTTCTTGAATCAATACAGTTTAATCCTCAAAAATGGCTTATCTGTACGAGCAATTCTAGCAATTTAGTGAAACTCCTTTCCAAGCTTGTAAACCTGTAAAACAACGAAAAACAACTCAAAGTAACAAATTCCTAAGCTAACAAATTTAAATTAAGTGGCCAAAATATGCTATATTTGGCACTCATCAGTTAACAAGCACACATGGTCAAACTTAGTCCATGCATCATTAACCTGTTACTGAATCAGAACTATTATTCTTATGTTTTGCAGGTTTATGCTTTATTCATTGCCAAGTCTATGTCTTTCATGTCAATGAAAAACTCTACATTACCTTTTCAACTTTATGAAATTATAATAAATCAAAATTTCAAAGGTTATCTTATTGTTCTCGTTAGTAAATGTGACTATAAAATTAAACAACATAATTTATTAGCAAAACTGTAATGTAATAATGTACTCCAAAACCATAAATGAGTACATTAACCGAGATTCTAAACTCATTATCATGAAAAACCTTTGGGCTAAATACATAATATGTGGTCTGAAAACCTATACATAAAATTATCTATGAGAATCTATTCTTACTTTCGCAAGACTACCATCTTTGGGTGAATAGACCACTAGGACAAGTCACTTCCCAACCATATACCTTCATGTCCAATCCTCTAACTCTAATACATAATCACCACCTTTGGGTGAATGAATGCATACTCGAATCGGAGACATCTCTAAAACATGTGGGGTCAAAAGTACACAAAATCCAGCTGAAAAACCACTTTAGCGGCTACAATTAAACTAAACTCATGAAACTCTCCCATAATGGGATATATTTATATTACTCACACCATAATTCCATAGTATGATCTCAACTTCAGATACATGAGATAAATTATTATCTCTAGGATCATAATTATTATTTAAAATCACCTTGATTGAGTAAAAGTTGATTCACCTCTCTTTAATGTCTTGATTATGTTGATTGCATTAATTATTAAATTTAATTTATACTTTAAATGGTTTTAGTTTGATTTGGAAGTGATTTAAGGTAGTTTATGTGAAAATAGAGCAAATCTTAGTGATAGTCGACTATGAAAACTTTCTGATATGATGATAGTCGATTGTGATAAACCATAGTCGACTGTTGAAAGAATGTACAATACTTCCTTTCTAGGACAGTCAACTGTGGTTTCCCCTAGCACAATCGACTGCCTTTAAGTGACAGTCGGCTATGAACGTGACACCTAATACTTTTCTATAATACCCGTGTTCTAAAAGTAAAGGTAAAGAAATAATTTAATAAATATCACATGGAAATAAAATAATGTATACATTAAAGATTTATTATTGAATAAAATAATTTTTTTGAAAAAAAAAACTAGACATGAGAGGGTGTAGTTATAAAGAAAAAGGAAAAAAAAAAGAAAAAAAAATGGCGCCAACACCTAGACCCATGTGTTGTTAGACAACAAACCAACAAGGTGGCAAAGATGCAGTGCAGTAAATGGTGAGTAATATACATATATATATATATATATATATATATATGTAGTTTTTAGTTTTATTTTATTTATTTCTTACCAAATCTCGTTTGGTTTTCTTCTTTCTTCAATCCAAATTTCTCTCTTTCTTTAAACACGTAGGGACTCAAAGAAAAGTTGAAAGAGAAATTTTGAAGTGGTTTATGAGAGAATTTTAAAGAGAGTCGAGGAAAGCTCTAAGAAAAATAAAAGGTAATAATGTGAAGTTGATTTTTGAAATTTAACATACATGAAATTTCTTGGAACTCAATGTGGGAATTTTTAAAAGGTATTGATTCTGGAAGAATTAAAGAATAAATTAGAAATTTTAATATAAATATTATGTCAGGTGTCGACGATCAGCAATCGGGAGAAATTGCTGAGAATAGCAGAATAAGTAAGGATGTGATCCATGGGTAGCTCTAAGTGCTACGTGGTGAGTTAGATGTACTTTAGTAATCAAGATAAATATGAAATATACAGTGATAATATTTGAATTAATTATTAACATATGATTTGATGATAGGTGAAAGTTGGTTTATGGGTATGATAGGAATAATTGATTTGTTAGAGATTTATTATATTAGAAGTAATATTATTGAAATAATGAGTTGATTAAATATATAATGAAGGGATAAATAAAATTCTTGAAAATCAATGATTGATAATTTGATATGATATATGAGGAGAAAATTTAATGAATAAGATCAAATAATAATTTTGAGAAAAAGCTGGATAGCTAAATTGAATGTCTGAA
Source organism: Bretschneidera sinensis (assembly GCA_023935145.1). Classification (NCBI taxonomy): domain Eukaryota; kingdom Viridiplantae; phylum Streptophyta; class Magnoliopsida; order Brassicales; family Akaniaceae; genus Bretschneidera; species Bretschneidera sinensis. The sequence goes on along the minus strand of CM043703.1, from coordinate 73,703,845 downwards.
TGTATGCTTGTTTTTGTATTATTGTTCATGTGCATATTTCATATCATTGTTCATATGCATATGCATGAAATAAAAGAACCGGGAGGGAGCCGGTCTAAAAGAAAACCACGATAGCCAGTATATGCTGGAAATAAAAGAACCGAGAGGGGGGTCAGTCTAAATAAAAACAGTGATAGTCGGTATATGCTGTAAATAAATGAAAATTGTCACAGCCGATATATGCTAGAAATAAAAGAACCGGGAGGGGGCCGGTTTAAATTAAAACTTGTTGACATGTAGGAAGACGTTTCCAAATAATAATAATATTTAAATTCATGCATCGCATTGTTTTAAATATTGATTATTATTGCTTGAGGTGCTAAGGTATTATTCTTGATTGTGAATTTATTAATCGATAAATGAGTCTCACAAAGAAATAGATATAATGAGAAAGAAATATGAAAATTTGATATGATAAGAATTATCTGAGTGATTGATTATATGTTGGAACCTCATAATGAAGTAAATGATGATGTTGAATTGAAAATTTAGAGATGATTAAATATATGATTGAAAGATTGATATGTTTGATGAGTAACTTAAGAAGAGATTGTATAATGGGGGAATTATGAAATTGAGTAGTGATAACATAATATTGTTATTAAATTATTAATGAATATTGGAAGATTATTAGAAGTAATTGAATTATAAGATGTGACTGGAAGTATATAATCGAGTACTTCTAGTAAATTTAATTCACTAAGCTTGTGAAGCTCACTCCTCATTGTTAAATAACTTCAGGTAGTAGACAAGACAGATAAATTAGTGAACTGAGATTCAGACAGAATCATTATCTGTAAGCCATGTGGTCCACATCCTCAGACTAATGGAAAAAAATTTGTAAATATTCATGCATATTATGTTGTATATATTGTTAAGTTGAGATCTAAATGCTGTAACTCACCTGTTGAGGGTTGAAGATTTATGTATGTAGATAATTCAGTTGATTTTTCCATATTGTTACATATATATGTCATGCTAGGATTTCAAAAAGTGACGACACCATCTCGAGGGTGGCTAACCCGCGATGAGTTGTTACAATTTTGGTATCAGAGTATTAGGTTTTATGATTCTGTAGACTGCATAAAAATAAAGAAAGTGGAAGATTAAAATAAATTATACTTTAATACAGAGTCTGAGGATGACATGTGGACGTGCTAAAGCTAAAGTTAGAATTGTTGACTTAAAAGGGCGTGGTAGGCCCCCAATATTTAAACAAGTCGAGGTTGAGATGGAGGTTGAGTATGAGTTTGTACTTCCTAAAAAGGAACACATTGACAATATCGTTGATACTAGTAGGGGTGTGAGAGAATCTAAAGTTGAAAAAGATGAGCTAAGAGAAGCTCTTACTCATGCTCTTGAGAAAATGAATATAAAAGATGATAGAGTTGATAGTATATAGCATAGACTTGATGAACAGGCTAGAGCAGTGCTTAAGGTTGTTGTAAATCCAGTAATGGTAGACATTCAAAAAGGGAGATGTGAGTTTATGCACAAGATGCAAGGAGATTGTTTTGTTGGATAAAATGAGAAGCTTTAGAATGGTGAAAGGATACTTTTCCCAGAGTAAGTGAATATGTTGATAGACCTTTAGCTTGGAATAAGCTTAAGGACGCTTATTCTTTTATAAATATTGCTCATATACTTTCAGAGCCCAACAGAAGAGAGATTTCATTTATAAAAGGTAAAAATGTGTTGACTATGGCTCAATGTGATAGTAGATTTGTGGTATTGTCAATAATTGTATCGAAAATGGTAGATATAAAGGAGAAGAAGTGTAAGAAGTTCCTAGATGGATTATATTTTAAGATTTGATCGAAACTATCTTACATGAGACATATGAATTATGTCAGGTTGGTGGATATAGCACTTTATATTGAGAAAGATGTGATGGAGTTTAAGGGAAAGAGAAAGAGTGGTTAAAGAGGCTTAGATATGAAGTTTCTAGAGGTAATGGTACTATGAGTGTACAGGATGAGAGACCACCCTAGAGGGGGTGTTCTTTGTTACAGGAAACTGTAATACAGAGCCAGAGGTAAGTAGGATCTGTTGCTTTTGTAGCTTAGAGTAATATTGGTGGGACCCTTAGATTTGAAAGACAGGTTATAGGAACTAGAATTTATGGTAGAGGTGAGAGTGTACTACCTAGAGGATGTGGTAATGTGATAGAAAGACTATAACATTTTATAGAGGTAATCAAATAAGATATTTATCCCAGAATTGTCCTAATTTGAGGTGTTTTGTATGTAGAAATGGTAGACATAACAATGTTGGTTGATCCTGGTGCAACTCATTCTTTTGCATCCAATGTTTAGGAAGTCTACTGATGTATGTATTAGTACTTTGATGCATAATATTATTGTTGAAGTTCCCACTAGAGATAGAGTGATAATTATAAATGTTTACAAGGGTTGTGTCATTCGTATCAGTGATAGAGAGTTTGAAGCTGATTTGTTTTCTTTGAATATGGTTGATTTTGATTTACTTTTGGAAATGAATTGGTTATCGACGTATCATGTCTGGGTTGATTGTTTTAAGGAAAATATACTATTCAGGATACCTGGACATGAGGAGTTTAACTTTCAGGGAAAAACGCAAGGTACTTGCAAATTATCTTACTTCTACCCCAACTGCTAGTAGATGGTTAAAGAAGGATGTGAGGGGTATTTGGCATATGTTGTGGATTTTAGAAATGATAGTAAAGAGTTGGAAGAAATCTTAGTAGTTAAAAAATTTTCTGATGAATTTCTTGATGAGTTGTCTAGTTTGTCTCCCAATAGGGAGATTAAATTCTATATTGATGTGATACTAGGTTCATCACATATATCTATTACACCCTATAGAGTGACATCCACTAATTTAAGAGAGTTGAAAGTTCAAGAGTTGTTAGATAAACAATCTATTCAATTTAGTATGTCGCTTTGGGAAGCCCTATGTTGTTTGTGAAGAAGAAAGATGGAATGAAGAGATTGTGTATAGATTACAAATAGTTGAATAAGATAGCCATTAAGAACAAATGTCCTTTACCCAAGATAGATGATTTATTTGAAAAGTTGCAGGAAACAAAGGTGTTTTCTAAGATAGACCTGAGATCAGGTTATCACCATTTAAGGATAGAGGAGGGAGACATGCCTAAGACTACTCTTAGGACATATTATAGTCATAAGTTTCTTGTGATACCATTTGGGCTGACTTATGTTACAACTGCATTCATAGACTTGATAAATAGAGTGTTTAAACTATACCTTAACAAGTTTATGGTTGTATTTGACATTTTGGTATATTCTAAGAATGAAGAACAACATGTGAAGAATTTAGAAATAATGTTGGAGATTCTGAGGAAAAAGTTATTATATGCGAAATTTTATAAATGTGAATTTTGACTTAATAAAGTTACTTTCTTGAAACATTTAGTGTTTGGAAATGGTATAACAGTTGATCCACAAAAGGTAGAAACAATGTTGAGTTGGGAGAGAGCAACTAACGTGACTAAGATTAGAATCTTCTTGGGGTTAGTTGGTTATTATAGAAGATTTATTAAGAAATTTTCTATTATTGCAATACTATTGACTAGATTGACCAAGAAAGAGGTGAGATTTATATGGTCTGGGGAGTGTTAGAAAAGTTTTCAATTAATAAAGGAGAAATTAACTATGGCTCCAGTATTGGTGCTTCCTTCTGGTAATGGAGGATTTATGGTGTATGGTGATGCATCCCATCAAGGGTTGGGATGTGTGTTGATGTAATTTGAAAAGGTAATGGCATATACTTCTAGGCAATTGAGGAATCATGAGATAAATTACCCTACTCATGACTTAGAGTTAGCTATCATAGTATTTGCTTTGAAGATATGGAGACATCATCTACATGGAACCACTTGTGAGATATTTACTGATCACAAGAGTTTGACATACTTACCTACCTAGATAATGTTGAATTTGAGACAGAGGCGGTGGATAGAGTTGATTAGTTACTATGATTGTATAAATTCACTATCATCGAGGAAAGGCGAATATGGTAACAGATGTATTGAGTAGAAAATCTACAGGAAGATTAATGGCTATTGAGGGTCATTATGTGAAATTGATGATAGATCTAAGAGAGATAAGAATTAAGTTGAATATCAGTGATAGAGGATCATTGTTAGCAAGTATGGTTGTATAGTCATCCATTGTAGAACACTTAATAGAAATGCAAGGTAGAGATGAGGAGATAGAGAAGATTAAGCAGGAAGTGCTTAGTAGAAAGTAATATTAGTTCAAAATTAGAAATGATGGCGTTTTGGTATTGGAACATATGATTTGGGTTCCCAATGATGCTAAGTTGAGAAAGGAGATATTGAGAGAGGCATATAATGATGTATATTTGATGCACTCGGGTAATAATAAGTTGTACAGGGGGTTGAGGTAGAATTATTGGTGGTCAAGATTAAAGAGAGATGTAGCTGAATATGTTTCTAGATGTTTAATTTGCCAGCAAGTGGAGATAGAGAATAAACATCCGGGAGGCTTACTACAGCCTCTTATTGTGCTTGAATGACCATAGAAAAATATGAGTAAGAATTTTGTTTCTAGAATTCCCTATACCCAAGGAGGTCATGATGTTGTGTGGGTGATAGTAGATAGACTTTCTAAGTCATTTATTTTTTTCAAATTAATACTACTTGGAGTCCTAAAAAGTTAGCTAAACTATATATAGCTGAGATAGTAAGATTGCATGGGGTACCTTTGAGCATAGTATCAGATAGAAATTCTAGATTTATATCTAGATTCTGATAGGCTTTCAAGAAGCCATGTGTAAACAGTTGCAATTTAGTATAACTTGTCATCCTTAAACAGACGAGCAGACAGAAATGATTATTAGAGTACTAGAAGATATGTTGAGGGCAAATGTGATGAGTTTCTCAGTAAGTTGGATGTTTACTTGCCATTAATTGAATTTGGTTTTAATAATCAACATCAATCTAGTATTGGAATGCCACCGTTTGAGGCATTGTATGGTAGGAGGTGTAGAAATCCTATATGTTGGGAAGAAGTGGGAAAGAGAAATATATTTGGTCCATAAATTATTGAGTTAACAACTGAGATGATCAAATTGATTAGAGAGAACTTTAAAGCAGCACAGAGTAGACCGAATAGTTATGCTGATTATAGAAGAATACCTATTGACTTTCAAGTAGGTGATTGGGTGTATTTGAAAATATCTCCATTGAAAGGTTTATTACGATTTAAAAAGAAAAGAAAGGTGAGTCCGAGGTATGTGAGACCCTATGAGGTTGTTGAGAAAGTTAGGCTAGTTATGTATAGTCTGGAATTGCCTCCAGAGTTAAAGCAGTTATATAACATATTTGATGTTTCACTTTTGCGAAAGCACTTACATGATGAATCTTATAATATTTAAAGCCAAGCTATAGAAATTCAAGAAGATTTATTTTTTATACAAGTACTAGTGAGAATTTTAGACAAAAAGAACAAGTCTTGTGTAATAAAGTAATTCCATTAGTTCAAGTTTTGTGGCAAAACAAATATGTTGAAGAAATTACTTGGAAGCATGAGGCAAGAATGAGGAAACAGTACCCCCAGCTTTTTAATGAATTAGGTAAAAAAATTTTGGGGATAAAATTTTTATAAGGTGGGTAGAACTGTAATACCCGTGTTCTTAAAGTAAGGGTAAAGAAATAATTTGATAATGATCACATGAAAATAAAATAATATATAAACGAAAGATTCATTATTGAATAAAATAATTGTTTTGAAAAAAAAAAGTTGGATGTGTAGGGATGTAATTACAAAGAAAAAGGAAAAAAAATAGACGGAACTTCCAAGTGAGTTGAAGGAAAAAAAAGAAAAAGAAAAAGAAAAAAAAAAGTGGCGCCTCTAGGTGTTGGTGGTCTAACATGCAAATTGCATGTTAGACAACAAACCAACCAGGTGGCAAAGATGCAGCGCAGTAAATGGTGAGCAATATATATATAGTTTTTTAATTTAATTTATTTTATTTTTTACCAAATCCCGTTTGGTTTTCTTTTTTCTTCAGTCCAAATTTCTCTCTTTCTTTAAACACTTGGGGACTCAAAGAAAAGTTGAAAGAGAAAAATTTTTAAAAGGTTTACGGAAGAATTTTAAATAAAATCAAAGAAAGCTCTAAGAAAAATAAAAGGTAATAATGTGAAGTTGATTTTTGAAATTTAGCATATATGAAATTTCTCGTAGCTCAGTGTGGGAATTTTCAAAGGGTATGAATTTTGGAAAAATTAAAGAATTTAATATAAATATTATGTAAAGTGTTGACGATCAGCAATCGAGAGAAATTGCTAAGAAGAGCAGAAAAGGCAATGATGTGATCCACGGATAGCTTTAAGTGCTATGTGGTGAGTTAGATTTACTTTTAGTAATCGAGATAAATATGAAATATACAGTGATGATATTTGAATTAATTATTAACCTATGATTTGATGATAGATCAAAGTTGGTTGATGGGTATTTTAGGAATAATTGATATGTTAGAGATTTAATATATGAAAAGTAATATTATTGAAATAATGAGTTGATTAAATATATAATTAAGGGATAAATGAAATTCTTGACAAGTTATGATTGATAATTTGATATGATATATCAGGGGAAATTTTAATGAATATGATCAAATAATAATTTTGAGAAGTTATGATTGATAATTTGATATGATATATCAGGGGAAATTTTAATGAATATGATCAAATAATAATTTTGAGAAAAAGCTGGATAGCTAAATTAAATGTCTGAATGTATGGTTGTTTTTATATTATTGTTCATGCGAGAAAAAGCTGGATAGCTAAATTGAATGTCTGAATGTATGCTTGTTTTTATGTTATTGTTCATGTGCATATTTCATATCATTATTCATATGCATATGCATATGCATGAAATAAAAGAACTAAGAGGGGACCAGTCTAAAGGAAAATCGAGACAGCCGGTATATGTTGGAAATAAAAGAACCCGAAGGGGGCTGGTCTAAATGAAAACCGTGACAGCCAGAATATGCTGAAAATAAATGAAAACTGTGACAGACAGTAAATACTGGAAATAAAAGAACCGGGATAGGGGTGGTCTAAATTAAAACATGTCGACATGTGGGAAGACATTCCCAAATAATAATAATATTTAAATTCATGCATCGTGTTGTTTTAAATATTGATTATTATTGCTTGAGGTGCTAAGGTATTATTCTTGATTATGAATTTATTAATCGATAAATGAGTCTCACAAAGAGATAGATATGATGAGAAAGAAATATGAAAGTTTGATATGATAAGAATTATCTGAGTGATTGATTATATGTTGGAACCTCATAATGAGGTAAATGATGATGTTAAATTGAAAATTTAGAGATGATTAAATATATGATTGAAAGATTGATATGTTTGATGAGTAACTTAAGAAGAGATTGTATAATGGGGGAATTATGAAATCGAGTAGTGATAATATAATATTGTTATTAAATTATATGAAGAAATAGATGAATGAATATTGGAAGATTATTAGAAGTAAATGAATTATAAGATGTGACTAGAAGTATATAATCGAGTACTTCTAGTAAATTTAATTCGCTAAGCTTGTGAAGCTCACTCCTCATTGTTAAATAACTTCAGGTAGTAGACAAGACAGATAGATTGGTGAACTGAGATTCAGACGGAGTCATTATCTGTAAGCCACGTGGTCCACATCCTCAGACTAATGAAACTTTTTTTTTTTGTAAATATTCATGAATACTATGTTGTATATACTATTCAGTTGAGATTTGAATGATATAAGTCCCCTGTTGAGGGTTGAGGATTTATGTATGTAGATAATTCAGTTGATGTTTTTATATTGTTGTATATATATGTCGTGCTAGGATTTCAAAAAGTGACGACATCGTTTCGAGGGTGGCCAACTCGGGATTGGTCGTTACATTTTCACTCGATTTTCACGCATTTTCACACCCAAAATCAAATATTTTTTTTATATCCAAACAATATTTAAGGGTTTTTATTTATTCTTATGTGTTCTAATCGCTATGAACACCATTGATTTAATCTATCAACCTCAATCTAGCAAATAACTAATAATATATCAATTGAATCAACACAATAAAACCCTAAACTTGTTTAAAACTTGAATTAATTCATATGCACAATTAAACATTTACGGTTTTGAAGATTCCATACATGTTCTAAATTTTATGAAGACATTACATTCAATTAATCCACTTTAACTAATCTAAACTAGAGAATAATTAATTCAACAAATATCATCAAGAACCCTAAACACGTTTCTATCAAAACTTTAATCGATTCATATAATCATGCAAAATAAAATTTATATTACAGGAATCTAACATATGAATCAAGATGATTTATTGCTATAATCGATTATAAAAATAACTTGATTCATAATCTAAACCCTAGCATGCCTTTTTCAATCAATCAATCAAAACTTTAATTAGAGTTTTAAACCCAAGTTATGGTTGCTCTAATACCACATATAAGAATTGTCAAATAATAATTTGTTAAAATGGGTTATAATTTTTTGGAGTAAGGACTAATGATGTGGCACTAATTTTTTGGAACCTATTTTACTAGTCCTAATAGAATTAAAAGAAAAGAAAAGGGAAACTATTAGAATGGCGGCAGGTGGTTGGACACAGAACTAAACCAAAAAAGAGTGTTATTATCCTTGGTTGCTATTCCTATATAAGTGATTTAGGGTTCTCTTTGTGACACAATAAAAACATAAGAGATAGAGCTGTACAACAAACAGAGTCATGTAGGTGGTTGAAACTTCTTTTCTTTTAGGTTATTGTATTTTTCCAATTAAATTTGTGGTAGTCTAGATTTGAGATTTGGGCTTAGAGAGTTTTATCTCTCTTGATCTATACTCCAAATTTGATTATAGTGGAATCTCTCACCATCGCCCGTGGAAGTAGGAGTTTTAGCTCTGAATCGTGTAAATTTTCTATAGCTGTTTATTTTTCAATGTTTTATTCTTAACACTATTCATGCTTAAAATCAACCATAATAAGATTGTAGAACACCTAATATAATATGATTGAATTGATAACTTTAATGTGTACCTATCTTAGACTCCATGAAAAATCGCACAACAAAATTAAGTGATCCTCACATAATCATACGATCAAGAACATAAAGCCTGAAAAACATCAGTAAAACAAGACTATGGCTTTAGCCTCATTTTTCCTCTTGTTAATTGGCTTCCTTGATAAGACAACGTGAGGAGGAGAGCTAGCCATAATCCTTATACATTATCCCAATGGGCTACTTATCAATGACCTAATAGGATACTAATGCCTACACTAACCAATCCACACTTAACACACATGAATTAAGCCCAATTAATAGGTCACCTTATACGGGCTATCTTTAAATCTCACCAATAGACCAAGTTTTAACCCATTTTAACAAAATCCAAAATTTATAATTAATGTAAACCGATTTTGTTGGGAAATTCCAATAGCGCCGACTTAGTCTGCAGTCTACTACAATCAAGATATTTGGAGATGCCTAATTAAGACTTTAGACAATATTACTTTTTACAAAGACCCACCGAAAATTACAAATATAATCATACCATTAATTATTTCATCATACCAAACATAAATACATGTGTGCATCGCATGAGCATTCAACTAGTTCTTTAACTAAAACAAAAGTAAAACCTCTCATACCGCATTCTTATTATGTCAAGCTTTTCTCACTTGGGATAGGTTCTTTTCTCGGTCAAAGCCCACTCATTTTTATTATGCCTTTTAACTTAGGTTTAAATCCATTCGCTCATAATGTTTATTGATTTACTTTTGATAAGAGATTTGACTCACATACGTACCAAACATGCGTTTTATTTGTTTCATAATTTGGTTCTTTTGCAAAAGAAAGAGAGATCTATATCTTATGGTACCTTATTTAATTGTATGTGATATGAGATTTGATTCACACATATACCAAACATACATTATATTTATTTCATGATTTAGTTCTTTTGCAAAAGACAGAGAGATCCAGATCTTATGGTAACTTATTTAATTGTATGGGATTATTGTTTCATTAGAACCAACTAAATAAGAATGGTTTAAAAGAGTACTCGATTTGGAGCTATAAGAGATTTTAATTTCCTTATGGGCCACATGGCGGTTTCCCCTGAGGCCTTTAATGAATTAAATTGGAAAAAGGAGCATATCACCAATAAAAGTATTTTAACCTCTATGTCGAAAGAGTCCCTTTATTCACAAAAAGTAAGAAAAGACTATCTAATGTGCAACTTGGATATATAATACAATCTTAAACTAGAGTGCAAGTGCAGGTCTTATGGTCAATTAACTGCAAAGGAGGTCCTTTTCGGTCAAAAGACACTGAACGGCCGCTTCTCTGTTGAACTTGAAAACAAGCTCCTCGGTTTTCAAGCCAAAAGTCTCGTTCGGCCAAAAACATACTCTTGTCTCCCTCTGTCTCATTCTCTCAATAATAAATATTACTTCCCACCGTAACAAAACGCAAGTATTAACTCCCTCCAAATTCCTTTTCCATTGCAACTGTAAGTCCTAAAACCAAAATCCGATCAGTCTCTTCAAAACCATTCGTATACACATTCACATTCTCTCACAAAAAGAAATAGAAGAAAAACAAAACTGATCGTTTAGGTTCAAAGAAAATAAGAAATCTCTGTTTCATGGACTCTCTCTTTCATGCGATCAGCCCCAAGCTCACGCTCCCTCGCAAAACTTCTCTCCTTGTTCGGTCTCATGGATTCGGTTCCTTGATGGTCCGTTCTTCGATATCACCGAAGAGAAGCCGAGTGGTGGCACAGGCGCAGCAAAGCGAGAGTCACAAGTCGCCAATCGATTTAAGCGATCCTGATTGGAAATCAAAGTTCCAGAGAGATTTCGAGAGGCGCTTTAACATCCCTCACCTCACCGATGTCTTCGAAGATGCAGAGCCTATTCGTTCTACGTTTTGTCTCAAGATGAGGTAAGAGCTTTGTGTTGTTAATTTAGAGAGAAAGAGAGAGAAATAGAATTCGAATTGATTATCAACTGATTTTAGTAAAAAATTTATTTAGTTGTTTCTTAGAGTCTCCTTAAGCTAAATTTTATTGACGATCATCTGATTTTTTGTTATACTTGATTTTTCTGTTAGGATAATTTTATTTTAGTTTTTCAGATTTATGATTTCTGTTCGACTTATTACTTGAGAGTAAAATTTAAATTTATCGTTAATTTTTTTTTCTTTTGATTTGAAATCAAGTATGGTTAACTTAAATATCACTTCTTTTTCTCTCTATAGGAGTTTTTTTCCCTAAGTTTGGAATCAAGTATGGTTCACTAGAAATTTGCAGCTTTTTGTCTCTTATTACATTGCATTTCTATTTTGCCTTGGTTTTAAATTTTTTAGTTCGATTGCAGGACTCCAGTGACTGAAGATTTTGCAGGTGGTTATCCATCTGACGAAGAATGGCATGGATACGTAAATAATAACGACAGGGTGCTTCTTAAGGTATATTTCCTTCTGTTTTAGCATTTTGTAATCTGAAATTTAATAAGCCAGCTTTCAGAAGGTGTGGCACCTCTCCAATCCTAGCATTATGGAAACTTTTTTTCTTTCAGTATCTACCATGCCTGACAATTTGGGATTAATGTCTCAATGATGTGATAAATATTAATTTCTTATAAAGTTCTACTTGGACAAAAAACAGTGAGGTTTGCTGGATTGTGGTCACTACACTTCAAGAAATACCTCTGTTACTTGTCATTGGACCATTAAGTTGGTTCTCTCTGTAAGTGACATGTATGGACTTATGTTCAAACATTTTCACACGTTTTGAATAGTTGTAAAGATAGAGTTATAATGTCTTGTTGGGTTGCACAAATGGTTGCTAAGACCCATTGATAATGATGCTACTTTTTTGAAATTAATTCAAAAACCCAATTTCTACGCTGCCTTTAACTTTTTTCTTAACCTTAATAAGAGCATATATTTTTCTTTTGTGGTTCAGATACATATATTTAGTGTGTAGATGCTGATTATATATTCCTTTCAGAGAGCTTTGGATTTGGTTGTGATAAATTTTTCTGCATATTCAATGTAGTTATGCATTGAATCTGGACTTCTTCATTCGGTGGATAAAAGTCACATTTAATCTCTCTAAAATCAGATTTTTTTCAAGATAATAGCCTTTATAACTTAGATGAAGACCTCGTTGAATCCCTCAAAGCTCTAAAGAAGGATTTAGGGGATCGATAATTTTTTTCCGTTCAAAGATTTGCTTCTAGACAAATCACAATTTTCTTTTCTTTAAATGTTTCAGGTTATACATTACTCGTCACCTACCTCTGCTGGTGCTGAGTGGATTGATCCCAATTGTACTTGGGTTGAACAATGGTAACAACTCTATTATAGGCATTTTCAAAATTTGAGTTCGCCAAGCGTGCATTTGCAGTTGATAAGTGAGATACTCTCTTAAATCTGTATAATGTTTTTGGTAAATTTATCTTACCAAATTTTTTCGCATCCAGTTTTCATGGGTTTGGATAAGAATTGTCACATTAGATTTAGTCTCATTTTATACGACTACATAATTTTTTTTATTTAGGATTATTCATGTGTCTATTTGATGTATTGCATATTAACTTCATTGGATAACTATGACATTATGTGGTGGATTCATAAAAAAGAAAATTATCTAATGGATATAACTGAAATGTTCTTAGGGTTCATCGTGCTGGACCTCGGGAGAAAATATACTTCAAACCAGAAGAAGTGAAGGCAGCAATTATTACTTGTGGTGGGCTATGCCCTGGTCTCAATGATGTCATCAGACAGGTCTGTACCTTATGTAAATCAATGCACTGCTCCTAATCTTCATTCACATCTTACCTGTTCTTTTCTATGGGAAATTGGTACTCGCATAATTCCATTTTCCGCCTTGATATACATTGAAATCTCATTTGTTATAATGTTTAATAATATTATTTTACATACTCTAATCCTAATCCTTTTGCAGATTGTCGTCACACTTGAAATATATGGTGTCAAAAATATAGTGGGGATTCCTTTTGGTTATCGTGGATTTTCTGACAAGGACTTAGCCGAAATGCCTGTAAGTACTAATTGATTTGTCAAACTTCTGTTATTATAGATTTAAGATAAGCAATTAAGCACTTCCTTGTTCTTTGTTTAAGAATATGTTCAAAGGTTCCAAATTAATTCTTTTAGATTTGGGTTTGATTATCAGCTGTCAAGGAAAGTGGTCCAAAATATCCATCTGTCAGGTGGAAGCTTGTTAGGAGTTTCACGTGGAGGACCCACTGTCAGTGAAATTGTGGACAGCGTGCAGGTGCTCTTTTAATCTTTTTCCAGTCCAGAATACTTATAGTTTTTTGAGCGAATTGCTACAAAGTTTGTGATGATAAGAGGCATTAATTATCTCTGGTATATTTATCTACGTAATGATCTCAGGAAAGAGGAATCAACATGCTGTTTGTGTTGGGTGGGAACGGTACACATGCTGGCGCCAATGCAATACACAATGAGGTTGTTAAGCCTGAAACCTTGCACAAACTTGCACTATCTCATATTGACTAGTTTGTTGATTGATTCGTTATTTCGATTATCATATGAGAAGACGGTACTCATGAAATTTTAATAGGCTTTTCCCCATAATGTATGAATCGATATTTTTATTTCTTTTGTTGTTGTCCAAATATGTTGTTTTGGAAAAGCTTTGTGTTGGAAAAGGCTTTCATTCACCACAGATGTTATTGACTTGTGTTTATGAATTTGTGTTTCCATGTTTCATTCTTCATTTCCAAGCTCAATATATAACACTATTTATTCTCTTTTAGGGACTTGCCTTTTGTCTATCCTGATTATGTATTTTCCAAACTGTTGCTTTTAGTGCCGTAAAAGAAAGATAAGGGTAGCCGTAGTTGGTGTGCCAAAAACGATTGACAATGATATTTTGCTGATGGATAAAACCTTCGGTTTTGACACTGCTGTTGAAGAAGCACAACGAGCAATTAATTCTGCATACATTGAGGTACATATTTGTCTTAATTGTTAGTTTCTGTGTCACTTATTGGTATGTGTATGTGTATAATGAAAAAAAAAAGATCAATCTGTTCATGCATTGAACTTTCCTTCTGTGTATGTGTTCTGCTATAAAATTGTTTCCTTGGATTAATACTTACATGTTAAACTGAGTAATGTTTTTAAATTTTCTCTTGATCTTGTGATAGGCGCACAGTGCTTATCATGGTATTGGCATCGTGAAATTGATGGGTCGTAGCAGTGGATTCATAGCCATGCAAGCATCGCTAGCTAGCGGACAAGTTGACATTTGTTTGATTCCAGAGGTATTTATACTTTGTATGAATCAATTACTTTGGTGATTCTATGCTAACACAATCAAATATATGCACTTTAAGGTACTTTTCCATTTACACGGGCCTCATGGTGTATTAGAGCATCTGAAATACCTAATTGAAACAAAGGGATCAGTTGTGGTCTGTGTAGCAGAGGGAGCTGGACAGGTGAGCTGTAGCTTTAACTTTTCAATTTTTTTTCTCTTTGTTCAAATCGAATCGTTTATGTTAATTTTGATGTTTCCTATGATCTACCATATAGGTGCAGTAACCATCTATTTGACAGGGAGTTCATCCTTAACATGCATGACAAAACCACATCTTCAGTGGCCGCACAACCATCATAGATTCCATCAACATGAAATCACTAGCCCCTTAAGGACAAAACATCACTCTAATGTATCCTGATGTTAGTAGTTTTCTATGTATAACCTCTGATATAAAGAGGAAGGGGTTTCATTTTCTAGTTTAGAGACCAAGGGGCACACTATTCTCTTCTCCCTTTCTTCTATCTTTCCCACTTGTCTCCATATCACACGCCATTTCCCTTTTCCATGGAATTTTCAAACCAAATATCTCAAATTTTTAGCGCTCTTTTGTTTCTTGACATTCTTACAAGAAGTTACTTTATGTGCATATCCTCTAAAATAATGTTACATTTCTCTTGTTGAACTAGATATATTCTCGAAAGATTTCAAGCCCTAATTTTTTCCCTCATTAAATTTGCATGAGTGTTCTCTTTCCTTTCTTAAGAAAAGAGTCGAGTTATAAGATTCTTACTTAAAAAATTGATAAAATGTTGTGCTAGTATGAAGACCTAAGCGCTGAATGTTCTTGCCTTTTTATGCAGAGTTTTTTTGAGAAAACTAATGCTAAAGATGCATCTGGAAACACGGTATTAGGCGATATTGGTGTACACATTCAACAAGAGGTCAGTGATTGCTTTTTCACACAGTTCTAGTTTCCTTGGATGAGACTTGCAACCCTTTTTCCCCTTTCTGAAAAAGAAAAAGCCTGTGGCAACAACTTAAATAAATGTGCCCTGACAAATGGATGGCCATAGTGATGGTTGAATTGGCTTTTCAATATCAGTTTATAGTTGTTGCATGAATATGAAATGTTATTTTGCGAGTGTATACTGTGTCACTTTGCCCAATGATGAGAGCTCCCTTTTAAGCCATGATCTCAAGCCCTCAATATCTACTGGTTATATGTTTATAGATCAGCGTGATTTGACATAATGATGTAGGATGTATGGAAAAGGAAATATGGAGGTTTTAATGATGTAGCATGTTTTGTAATATAGTAGGTGATATTTTAGGTTAGGAAATAAGGTACTTTAATTTGGTTTCCGTATATGTTTATGTTTTGTGCCTAACTGAACACAAAGAACGCTATAAAGATTGCTAGGAAGAACACAAAGTGCTAGGGAAATGATATTGATAATCAGGGCATATAGATCAAGGAATCAACACAATGTGTAATTCCCCAATCTATGCCTCAGGTACACAAACGAGGATGCCCATATATATAGACATAAAACATAAACATATAAGGAAACGAAATAAACCTAATTAAAGTACCTAATATTCTAACCTAAAGTATCGCCATAATATATTACAAACTATACTACATAATTAAAACCCCCATATTTCCTTTTCCATGCATCCTCCATCACATAATCCCAGTCAACATGGCCGTTGCTTATCAT
Organism: Bretschneidera sinensis; assembly: GCA_023935145.1. Classification (NCBI taxonomy): domain Eukaryota; kingdom Viridiplantae; phylum Streptophyta; class Magnoliopsida; order Brassicales; family Akaniaceae; genus Bretschneidera; species Bretschneidera sinensis. The sequence continues at coordinate 73,687,701 of CM043703.1, read as the reverse complement.
AAAGTTGACCATGCATGCACGATGACTTTGACTTGAATGATGAACAGTCCATCAACATGTTAGCTTGTTCCTAGCTTTTGGAATAATTATCACATTATTCTTTGTATCAGAAGTCTCTACTAGGGTTTGGGGGTTTAATTTACTGATGGTTATTCAATTTCTATGTGCTAAGTACTGGTCACAGCAGCTAGGCTGCAAAGCATCTCCGAGATTTATGTGAGAAATTTTATGGAAAGACTTTAAGTGAGTCTAAGAGCATCAACCAAACAACTGGGGTGCCTTTTGGTCTTAATTGCTGGTAGTGTTTTCTACGGTCTATTTTTTTCTGAGAGCTGTATGATATTCTAATGAAGGAACTCGATGAAAAAAAAAAATTAATGCTTTTTTAATATATTTCTCTTATTCATAAATTAGGATGACCTTATTTGCAATTTATTTTAAGCCTACTTGAAAATGATACTGATAATAATTTATTGTTTTCCTGCCAGACAAAGAAATATTTTAAGGAGATAGGTGTTCCAGCTGATGTAAAGTATATTGATCCCACATACATGATTCGTGCTTGTCGTGCAAATGCTTCAGATGGAATTCTGTGTACTGTTCTGGGACAAAATGCTGTGAGTCTTTCTCTTTCTCTCTCCTTTAATTATATGCTATATTGGCCATGCTGTAGATATTTAGACTGAAGATCCTATGTTGTAGAACACTTTCTTTGAAACTTGCCTTTGACTTACAATAGCATCTAGAGAATCGTATCAACTCTAGTTTTGAATCAATTTATAATAACCTTTTGGGTAAATATAACACCAGCAAGAACTCTCTCAACTCGTGCATGTCCTTAAGCCAAATATAATTTTCCAAACAGCTGCATGTGTAGGACCTGATTCCCTCAGAAAATATTGACATGACTTGGAAACAGGCCAGTAAATGAGGTCAGCTACTTTTAGACAGCTGCTGCTCTGCTCATTTGGCATCTCATTTGAGCTTGATTACTTGATAAGCAGAGCTCAAGTCTTTTATTGTGAATGAGCGTGTTTTGTCGAACCGGGGCGATGGATTCGGTTGGATCATTCAAACCTACCTAGTATTACTAGTATTCCCAAGCTTTTTATCAATTTGGAAATCTTAAACTAGAAATCAAGTTGGTTGATCCCACCAGTCCTGTTGAGTCACTCGATATTTTTTTATTAGAATAACTCCTACGATGTTGGACACTAGGCATTTGGGAGCTTTAATAATAAAAAAAGAGGCAACTAATTGTCGTGTATCTTTCCTATTAATGTCTCATGGATTGTTATCTCCTTTTGGCTTTCACTTGTAAATAATATTATATGCTTGCTTAATTTTTCCAAGATCCAGTAATGCAGGTTACAAACTAAACAATATCCTTGGGAGATCCTTTGAGACAGGGATCAAAATATACCTGTTCCATTTTGGAAGTTGAATCTCCTTTAACATCTTTCAAATTTATTCCATAACGATGCTCAGGTTTATCCAGTCCAGAAGCCCCAACTGGGTTGGGGTTGAGCAAATCGGTTAGATAAGCATGTTTGATTGGAGTGGGCTGGTAGACAGTTTATAGGCTTGTCTCATTTAGGTAGGCAAGCGTAATTAGGGTGAATAATAATCCAAGCTCAGACCTGACAAACTCAGTGGCTCATCAAACCTGAGTCAATTGAGTGCTTGGCCCAGGTTCAACTGAGCCAAGGTCAAATCATCTCGTTCCAGAATCTTGGGTTTCATATTCCTGGCATACATAAGTTGTTGTCTGAGTGCTCCTTACTGGAGTAGCTTTTCTACATGCTTTATATGCATTTGTGTGTGTGTGTGTGCGCGCGAACGTGTATTTTATTTTGCGGCAATTAAAGTCAAAAGTCTCCAGTAAGGTATATTTTGATATGGATGTGTGGTTTTGACAGGTTCATGGTGCATTTGCTGGATATAGCGGCATTACAGTAGGCATATGCAACACTCACTATGTCTACTTTCCCATTCCTGAAGTCATTTCTTATCCGAGGTCTGTGGACCCTAACAGCCGCATGTGGCATCGTTGCTTGACTTCAACAGGCCAGCCTGATTTCCTCTAATTATCAAGGACTTCTAATTTAAGCTAAGGAGTCAAAATTTTCAGAAGGTTCTCTAGACAACACAGTGGGAGGTTTAGAAGTTTTCCAAATTAGGCTGCTCATTTTCGAGGCTGTTAAAAGAATAATACCCGAAATGACAATTCCTTCAAATTAAATTTTTTATTTTTTTTTAAAGTGTATAGCATTTCTATGCCAAGAGGCTAATTGATAATAAAATTTCTTAGGGATCACACCAAGCAATTTGTGCTTGATTTTTGTTGTGCCGCATTACATTGGTATCTAGGAATCGTACCTTGTGAACCATCCCAACCATTATGACTTCATTTGTAGAACTCAATTATAAATTTATGAATTTGATGATAATATTTTTTTAGATCACTTGTCCGTTTAGTTGTGGAAAATTTTCATTTTCATGTTCTATCTCTATTTTAATTTAAAACTTTCCTCAACAATTTACATATTTTTATCATGATTTGGAAAAAAACACTTTATTTTTTATCTTTTCAATATAATTTTTATTTTTATTTTTTAATATTATATTAAAAAGACAAGAAAAAATTGTTTTTTTTTTCAAATTTTGTTAACAATATTCAAATTATCGAGAAAAATGTTTAGAGAAATATTGATAGAAAATATAAAATATATTTCAAGACTAGGCAGGTTTTTTGTTTCTGTATTGTATTTCCTAGCAAAGATCTGTAAAGGCTTGGAAATTCTGCTACACAACTGACCTGCACACCAAGATTAGGATTCAGATTCAACGTACTAGTCTGGTCTCTATTAAGTGGAACAATGATCTACATCTGCCCATAGCATCAGTCCATAAGATATGTGTGTGATTCTCATTTTGTTCACAGTATGAATATAATAGTAACTTGTTAAATTAGGTTCACTGTTACAACTCAATTCCCTGATTCTGACTGGTCAAAGGTATTCATCAACTTCTCTGTAACTGTGAATTTTCCTTGACTGATAAACAAGCTTTCACTGTGCACCAGAACTGTTTGGTTAACAGTGTGATTAATATTTAGTAGTACGTTTATCTAAGCCATTATTATCAGTATTTGTTAATTGTTCTTTATCATCCAAAGGAATAGACAGATAAAGGGATTCTGATACCATCAGAGTTCTGACCGATCTCCCATTCCACTACGCACCCTTGGAAAAGTTCTTTCTTCTTGGGTCTCGTGTTGGTCTCTGGTTAAAAAGTTCTTTCTTCTTGGGTCTCGTGTTGGTCTCTGGTTACACTCTAGCCCATACCAATTTCTGGGTTGAAAGATCTCCAGGTGCTTCATATTTTCTTTTTAGAACAACAAAACCAGATTATTCATAACAAACGAAACAACCATATGGCGAGACAAAAGGGTTTAGAAACCCTAGGCTTAACCTGTCATATTACAAATATAAATGATATCGTTTGAAAGTAATTGATGTAGGGGAAAATTTCTCATCCAATGACACGATATGTGGCACTTTTTAAGGGCAAAAGGGTAACTGCATAAACAAGACAGAGTAACTAATCAGATAAGTACACATGGCGAAGGGCATAATGGTAATTTCAAATTAAAACTCTAATCCTTCTGCAACACTCAAACTTATGGATAACCTAAACATTCCGGCTTACAGATAATCCAGTCTTATAAGAATATCACAGCATATGGGTATCCTGATTCCATCATGATACTCGCTAATCAATCACTCTCCTAATTAGACTATGCTCCAAAATGGCTCTCATCATCAAAAAGTACACTCAACTTTACCTACACAATTCTCTCCACACTCTCCATTTTTCTTATCAAAAAGCCCTATACTAAGTTAGGCATTGGAGAGTCTCCTCGAATGCACAACCCTTCCGGTCTTCTGGCGACTTTTAGGTTTTCTTTCATTTTCGTGTGCACAAGTTTCACATTCCAGCTGTTCGTGTACCTGACAGATTTTCGGCATCAATAGATTAGCATTGTCCGTGAAAAATTAACATAGGACTCATCTATCACGATACCACCTAAGAATCCAACCAAGAACACTGTCGGTCCCATTACCATTGCCACTCGGGCCTCTAGTCATAGTCAGCACCTCAACTCCCAAGCATTCAAAAACACGCCACTTTTAATCAGAACCCCAATAACCCATATGACGGGCAAACTAGGCAGGAGCTTCTTTCCCAGTCAAACCTAGTGAACCCCGATGCCTGAGAGAGTCCGAAGGTACCAACCGCTCTAAACCCATCCGCATTAGTTACGCAAGAACAATTTATTGAGCTTACTTAGCTAGTAGCAGGATTAGCCGCCAAACTTAGGGGGCAAGCTCACCCCTCTCAGCCTCCACCATCTCAACAAAGCCCTCAACTGATGAGGCATCTGAATCTCAACCAACCGACCTACATTCAATCCACTACCGGATCCTCTCTTAACCTGTCAAAATCTCGAGGCTTCTCCACCTCCAAGAGCTACATCGATTTGGAAAAAAAGCTAGAAAAAATGGACAAAAGAATAGGAGAAGCTTTTAAGGGAAGAAGCACTAACATCTTGGATGAGCTGAACTCCCAAGCTCCTCATTTCACACAGGATATCCTCGATGCCCTTCTCCTATGACATTTCATAATGCCCATCATAAAGGCCTATGAAGGCTCCACAGATCCTATTGATCATTTCAGGCTTTACAAGACGACCATGTTACTACATTACCACCAGATGTTGTAATGTGCCGAGCCTTTCCTTGGACTCTCGAGAAGACCGCTACCACCTGGTACTCTCACCTTAAGCTTAGCAGCATCAGTTCCTTTAAGGACCTAAGTCTTGCCTTCGTGGCACACTTCCTTAGTAGTAAGGGACCTTAGAAGAGCTTGGAAAGTCTTTTCAGCATAATTCAATGTAAGAGGGAGAAACTCCGAGAATATATCTCGCAATTTAATGTTGCAGCAAGAGGGAAATCCAAAAGTAACTTACTTGTTCGAAAGCTATACCCCCCTCAACACACCCAGGATCAACAAACTGATGAACATCTAGAACTAGGACATCCTCTACTGGCCTCAGAGACCTATGTACACCAATGAAAACAATGATCAAACCAGGTGGTACCATTTTCATATAGACTATAGGCACAACAACGAGGAATGCCATGCCCTGAAGAATCAAATCAAGTCTCTCATCTGCCGAGTTTACTTAGAGGAATATACTGGGAGTCGTACATTCCGAGGTAATGAAGATCTCCCCTTGAGAAGCCCTAGGCACCCATTTAGGTAGAATGTCTAACGGTCGAATTGTCAAGCGAAGTGATTGCCGAAGCCCTAGACGAAGCCTCAAGTCGAGTCCGAGAAGAAATGGCCAAGACGATAGGGGTCACTAAGGCAACAAAGATTTTACGACCATAGTAACGGGAACCATCAAAACAATTTAGGGGGGGGGCAACAACAGGAGGACAATCCTCGCAAGCAAGGAAAGCCTATTCCCGATCAGTGGGATCAGTCAACGGACCTCATAAAAGGATCAAAACAAACCAGGTGATATCTTTTACAAACGATGATTTGGAGAGACTACAAATGCCCTACGATGATGCTATGGTTATCATGCTTCTTATTGCAACCTAAACGTTAAGAGGATCTTAGTCGACAATGGAAGTTCAGTAGACATCTTATACTATGATGCCTTCAAAAAGATGAATTTAGGGGATGACCACCTCAAACTAGTGGCCTCTCTACCTTACAGTTTCTCAAGAATGCTAGTGTTCGTTGAAGGTAGCATAGTCCTTCTTGTCATTATAGGATCGGCCCCACAGTAGATTACTGCAATAACCATGCTCTTGATGGTCAAACACCCATCCTCATACAATGTTATTCTTGGAAGGCCTAATCTGAATGAGATTGGAGTGGTGGTCTCGACTTATCACTTGAAGATGAAGTTCCCCACTGACCATAGCGTCGGAGAAGTATGAGGAAATCAACAAACATCCCGATCATACCTCAACTCCATTAAAAGGCACAAGAAGGCGAAAACACTACTTTTGAAGATTGAAGATTTACGAGATGAACTCAAGGTTCCACGAGGCCAACTTATGGAAGAGTTGATAGTTGTTCTCCTGATTGGGGAGGGAGACTCGAAAATCGTTCAAATTAGATCTAGCCTATCTGAGGACCTCAAAGAATCATTTGTCTCATTCCTTTGAAGAAATCAAGATGTGTTTGCATGGTTTGCCTCTAACATGACAAGAATAGACTCGCGAGTCATCGTCCACAGGTTGAATGTGTACCTCAACCACAAACCCATCGATTAGAGGAAGAGGTCTTTTGCTCCAAAGCAACAGGGAGCTATAAAAGAAGAAGTGGACAAGCTCCTTATAATTGACTTCATCTGGGAGGTCCACTACCCGGAATGGGTTACCAACGTACTTATGGTAAAAAAAGGCAAACAAAACTAGAGAATATATATAGACTTCACTGATCTCAACAAAGCTTGCCTAAAAGATAGCTTCTCTCTACCTTAAATAGACTAGTTCGTTGATGCCACCTCTGGGTATGAATTACTCAGCTTCATGGATATGTATTCAAGGTACAACCAAATTCTCATGCATGGACCAAACTAGTTAATGACTGCCTTCATTACCGACCGAGGGCTATATTACTATAAAGTCATGCCTTTCAGGCTTAAAAATGCAAGGGTAACCTACCAGAGGCTGGTCAATAAACTTTTCAAGAAATAGTTTGGGAGGAATATGGAAGTTTATGTTCACGACCACAAATTCGACTTAGAGGAAGCATTCAGAATACTCTAACACCAACACATGAAGTTGAACCCCGAAAAGTGCGCCTTCGGAGTCACCTCCAGCAACTTTTTTGGCTTCATGGTCACCTAGCGAAGAATAAAAGCCAATCCTGAGAAGATAAAACTAGCCTTGGACATGAGCCCCCCTCCCTTCTCGCAATATCAAAGAAGTCCAATGGTTGACCGGACATATTACCGCCTTCATCTGTTTTATTTCAAAATTAGTCGAAAGGTGCTTGCTCTTCTTTAGAACTATAAGAAAGGTGAAAAAACTTCTCCTAGACCGAGGAATGTAAAAAAGATTTTGAAGAACTCAAAGAATATCTGAGCTCGCTCCCTCTCCTAACCAAGCCTTTGACTGGGGAAGAACTCTTTCGGTACATTGCAGTGGGCCAGGAAGTGGTAACCTCTATCTTGATTAGAAAAGAAAGTTGGACTCAAAAGCCCATATTCTATGTCACCAGAGTTCCCCACGATGTTGAAATACGATACATCCCTATCAAGAAACTAGCATACACCCTCCTAATTACAACTCGGAAGCTAAGGCCTTACTTTTAGGCCTATATTGTCACCTTACTAACTAATCAACCCCTAAGGCAAGTGCTCCACAAGCCATACATCTTAGGAATGTTGGTGAAATGGTCCATAGAACTAGGGGAGTTCGACATCGTTATAAGCCTCAGACAGCTATCAAATCCCAAGCTTTAGCTAATTTCATAGTGGAGGCCACATTCCTCAAAATGCCTGCTGATAGGCAAGAACCTAATGGAGGCAAAAAAGTGCCAAACTGGACACCATATGTTGATGGATCTTCAAACAGTACTGGTAGTGGAGTTGAGCTCATCCTCACTAGCCCTAAAGGCTTTACAGTCGAATACGCCTTCAAGTTCGAGTTGAAAACTCAAACAACGAAGCCGAGTACTAAGCTTTGCTCGCGGGAATGAAACTTGCAAAGATGTTGGTCGTCCAAGCCCTAGAAGTATACAACGATTCGCAACTTGTAGTTAATCAGATGACCAATGAGTACAAAGCAAGGGGGTGAAAATATCTGATATCTTGAGAAAGCCTACAAACTTGCCACAACCTTTGAGAAATTCTGAATAACACAAGTACCCCGAACAATAAATTTGAAAACATATGCATTAGCATGACTTGCCTCTTCTAAGTAGTCTGATCTCACTTAAATAGTCTACTAGGAGACTTTTATCACACCGAGCATTGATGAATCCTCCATCATACTAATCATCAGGGAATAGACTTGGATAAATATGATCCTCCAATACCTGAGAGATGGAAAATTCCCCAACCACAAGAATGATGCCAAGAAAGTCTTCTCATGTTCTTTGCGATTCACAATCATTGAGGGGCAGATTGGCGCCGATTACACCCTCAGAGAAGTTCATGACTCCATACTTAAAGTTCTTTGGGTTGATCAGTGCTGATTACGTCCTCCGAGAAGTTCACGAAGGTATATGCGATAATCACCTTAGAGGCTGAGTTTTAGCCTATAAAATACTCCGACACGGGTATTACTGGACGAAGATGCTACAAGACGCCACTATATTTGTCAAAAAGTGCAAGACATGTTAGCAATATGCCTCTATGTCTTGATGACCTGCCAATCCATTGATATCAATTACTAGCCTGTTTCCCTTCGCTATGTGGGGAATGGATATCCTTGGGGTCTTTCGAGAAACTCCAGGACAGAGGAAACACCTGATAGTGGTCATAGATTACTTAACCAAATGGATGGAGGCCGCGCTTCTGGCCAAAATCATTGACTACCTGACTCGAGAATTTGTATAGAAGTCCATCATATATCGATTTGGGATACCAAAGATACTTGTCACTAACAATGGGAAGCAGTTTGATAGTTCTCAATTTAAGTCTTTTTTGTCAGGATCTCGAGATCGAACATTGCCTGTTCTCTGTAGGCTGTCCCTAGGCTAATGGAAAAGTCAAAGTAACTAACAGGACCACCTACAGGGCGTCAAGAAAAAACTTGAAGATGCTGATGAATAGTGGGTTAGACATTTTCCAAATGTCCTATGGGGCTACCGAACGACTACACGGACTCCAACTGAAAAAACTCCCTTCTTCCTAGCCTACAGGTAAAAAATAGTCATTCCCCTCGAGATAAACACCCTTGGACCTTTGTACTATAAATAGATCACTTAGGGTTGAAGAGAAAAAAATCTTTTGAGGTACAATGACTCGATGAACACCAGAGTGAAGGTTCACAAGCACTTGGAAAGGAGTTTCACTAAATTGCCAGAATTGCCCGTACAGATCAATCATCTTTGCAAATTAAACTGTATTGATGCAAGAAGAACCAGGAGATGTTATGATTTACTTTCTAATCTAATTAGAAGATTTCTCCTTAATCCGGTGGCCCTTCACTATGAATACAACACTTCGATGAGGCTAATAATGAAGAGGCCTTCAAAATGAACATCGGCCTGATCGACGAGGACAAAGTTCAAATCAAACTTGCTACTTACCACTAGAGGGTATTATGGTACTAATATTCCTGAGTCAAAGGAAGGACATTCAGATTGCATGATTTGGTACTTAGAAGGAACGAAGTATCTTATCCTCTAAAAATAGGAAAGTTCCTTCCGAACTAGGAAGGACTCTATCGTATTAAAAGAGTCTGCCAAGCTGGAACCTTCGAGCTTGAAGACCTTAATGGTAATCCAGTACCACAGACTTAAAACACTAAAAATCTCCAAAAATTTTATTAGTAAAATTCGATCATTCTTTTCTATTTTCACTTAATTCATATAGTCTCTAGACGTTATCAATAAAATTTTGATTATACTTTATCTTCTATTTACTTAAGAGAAGGGCCTCAAGCTCCTTCTTCCTTCAGAATAGTGGCTAAAAGTCGAGGGAAGGGCCCCGAGCTCCTTCCCCCCACTCGAGACATCTACTTGGACAAAAGCTAAGATTGACCCCGAGCTCCTTTTTTTCTTAGGATGTCTACCCTAATGGAGACTGAAGGAAGAGCCCTGAGCTCTTTTCTCCATCCAAACAATTACTAAGGCAAAGGCCGAGAAGAAAGCTTCGGATCTTCTCAAATATTATCAAGAAAAATCCCGAACTCAACACAAGTTAAAAAAATATGTATTGCAAGGATAAACATAAAAAGGTCAGCGACCATTTTTCATTAATTAGATTTTTTTTACATAGTAGGGCATTATCGGCCCAAGACACATAAAATTAAAGAGAGAAAAAAGGGACAAACATCTACTCAATCCCTGTCAATTCAACCTCCTCAGTCTCAATCCCTCGCGCCCTGGTCTTAGTCTCATCCCCATCTTCAACACCATGGTCGTCCTCAACTACAGCAGTGGTCTCATCCTTAGAGAATTCCTACTAGGGGAAAGCCTCAGCCACCTCACACTTGGCCTCCTCGACACCATTAAGCTAGTACCTGCCCGTTTTTTTGCCTACTACGGTTAAAAACTATGTGAAGGCCTTAAAGACCTATATAGCCTTTTTTCGGTCGTTTCCTTCTCTACCACCATCGCTTCAGATGGTTGATACTCTTTCACAGCCTAGGTATGAGCTTCCACCATCTCAGCTTTTATGACCAAGTTAGCCTCCTCGAAATGAGTCAACGTGGCTTTTAGAAAGCTGATCTCCTCATTCTTCTATTGAAGGGAAGCTTTCTGATCTGTGACAAGGGTTTGCTATTCCTTCAGCCTTTTGTTGATGTCAAGGAAGTGGTGGGATAGTACACCCGAGATAATGCTCACCTAAGAAGAAAAAACACAAGTCAGTATATCTCAGCCTTAAACAAATCACACTAAAGGAAAAATTTAAGGAAATACCTTAGAGGCCCGCTCCTCTAATATATTGGAGAGGACCTCCAGGGGTTTCGCAGTAGAGCGGCTATTTTCTGAGGAGGAATTCCCTTGACAAAAAATTCTGAGGTGATTCGAGGGTTCCCGAAGACTTAGTCCCATCGTTCTACAAACTAGTTCAGCCTCAAAATGTTGGTAGCTAAGATACTAGTAGTTGGGGACTGTAGTCCCATCACTAAGGAGCTAGGAGGAGTAGAGCTTAGAGGGGTGGGAGTAGGACTCTCAACCCTTGCAAAGGGCATAGGAAGAAGAGAAGCTTTCTCAAAGGGCTCTTGGGAGGACGGATATCACCTCATCTTCTTTGCACATCGATTCCCAGAGGTGTCTTCATGAAACTTATTCTTTTTTAGCCCTCTTTCTAGATTTAGGTTAGGTCAGGTTGCATATCTGCACAATTAAAGAGAATATTAGACTCAAGTAATTGTGATAAAAAAAAAGGAGAAAAGAAAAGAGATAAAATACTTCGAGTTTGTACCCTCTTTAGGGCAGAGGCCGAGCTTAGCTAACTCAATGTTGCTATCTAAAGTTTAAATTCCTATGGCCCCGGTAACCATGTTCTCCTCAGTTTTACAGAGGGCTGGCTTCTTATTCTTCCTTAAATAGGTTAAGTCTCACTCCTTGGGACCCTAAAGCTACCTTCACTCTGAATAAAGAAGAATTTGTTCTTCCACTTTTTAACGGAGGTGGGCCTTCCCTCTAGTACACCTTTCTTTGCCCTTTGGCTTATGACAACCCAACTGTACTCTACATGGCAGCAGACTTAGAAGATGGTCTTAAAGAAATTTACATTAAGGACCCATTTTACCTTTTTACAAACATAAATGAAGGCTACTAAAAGAAGAACGAAGTTGGGCACAAATTGGTAAGGGGCAATACCATAATGATTCATAATGAAACGAATGAAATGATGGAGAGAAACCTTGAGACTGACCTTCAATGAGTCTGTATACACATAAAGCTTGTGAGGGTTTTCCTCCTTAGGATCTTCACAAGCACTTTTTCCTATCCTAGTCATTCTAAGTGAATGCTCAGCTAGAATCCTATACATAGCTCTAAGGCCCTCAAATTCTTCCTCCCCCAATTTGTTTGGCTCCCTATATGAACTAAAGTTGATCTCTCTAGCATCTATAGCCATCTCATCTTGTAAATCATTTAAAGCATGGTTACCTCTAGGTGAGACTTGGCTGAGGTGCTACTCACCTCAACCTCCGAGGAACTACGAAAACTATCACTACAAAGGGACATTTGAAGAAAAGAACAAAAGACTAACCTAAAGATTAGGAAGCGAAGTCTGGGGAAAGATGGTCCAAACAAATTTCGAGCGCTTCAATTCCAAAAACTTCGAACACATTAAAGGTTTCGAGGGCTTTCACTCCAAGAAATATTCAAGCTCTCTCTACTATGAAAACTTTGAGGTCTCTCAAAGACTGTTTGAAAGAAAATATTATGAAGTTGGAATTTTTGGAGATCACTCCTCTTTATATAAAACAATAAACAACTCAGATTAATCTAAATGAAGGGCCCAGATCGCATTGTTTTAGATACCAAGGAAATGAGATGATTCAACGCACCCCCTAGAATTCTAAAACATTCTAGAAGCTCTCAGACATGCCTCAAAATTATAAGTCTTGGCCTAGCCAATAGGCCCCAAGGTTATGATTCTTGACCCAACCAATGGGCCCCAAAATTAAAAGTCGTAGCCCAGCTTATAGGCCATGAGTCCCAACCTAGTCAATGGACCCTAGCCTTTTGGACCAAACGCCAACAACTGCTTTTAATCCAACTCACTTACAGACATCTAAAGAAGCCTCGACCCATAAGCCTTGGAAGGCACTTGGACCTTGGACAATAAAATAAAGAAGCCTCAAAATGTGTATGCACCTCCTAACATACAAACTCTCATCCTCTTCAAACTCATTACTTCTCTTTACTCCGAAGAGATTGCTCCAAACTCTCAGTCTCCTCAGACTTATTACTCCTCCTTGCTCTGAGGAGATTGCTCTCAAACTATAATCCTTCTCGGATTCATTACTTCGCCTTGCTCAAAGGAGATTTCTTCAAACTCTCTTCCTTCTCGAATTCGTTGCTTCGCCTTGCTTTAAGAAGATTTCTCTAAACTCTAGTCCTCCATAAACTCATTGCTTCGCTTAGCTCCTAGGAGTTTTCCTAACTCTCGTCCTCCTCAGATTCATTTCTTCACCTAGCTTCGAAGAGTTTGCTCCAAACTCTTGTCCTTCTTGAAGTCATCGCTTTACCTAGACCCAAGGAGATTTCTCCAAGCTCTTATCTCTTTTAAAACCCCATAAGGGATTCAGCTCAAGAAGATCAGACTTAACAGTCACTCCTTTCTGAGGAGATGGCGTCGAGTTATTTAATATCCCATACCTCATATGTGTTCTCTCTCTGAAAAGGTAGATGAGCTTCTTATCCTCCTCGGACCTTATATACTATCTCTTCAAGGGGATAGTGCTGAGCTTCTTATCCTCTTTGGACCTTACACACACTCTCTTTGAGAAGGTAGCACCGAGCTTCTTATCCTCCTTGGACCTTACACTCTCTCTCCGAGGAGGTAGCAGTGAGCTCTTTATCCTTCTCGAACCTCACATACTCACTCTTTGAGGAGGTGAGGTATTTACCTCATCAGCTCTATACATTCTCTCTCCAAGGAGAGTACTCAGATCAGTTAAGGGAATAACCCCTAGCTATCCCCTGGTTTACTGATAAGCGCTAAATGTCCCATATTCAAGCCCTTTAATTTGCATATGTTAATCTTTTAGCCCTGTTACAATTTGATTTTTATAGTGTTTTATAAGCTTTCAAGTTCCCCAAGAGGAGTGCAACAAAACCCCATCATTTCTAGACTATTAAAGATAAACTGAGAATTTTGCTAAGTCATGTTGTCACTAGCAAAGGGTGAAAAAGTGCTTCACTAAATTGCTAGAATTGCCCGTATAGATCAGTCATATTTTCAGATTAAACTGTATTGATTCAGGAAGAACTAAGAGATGAGCCATATATGCTTAGAAAGATTCGAATGTCTATTTTCTGGAGAATTTTATGGCTTTTAAATATAATGTTTCTAGAGAAAGTTATGATAGTTTTAGTAGATAAAGGTCAGGCTGTGCATGATTTCAACGTGGCAGACATGAAGGAGCTATTAAATTCTGATATTTTTTTGGATTTGCACGGCTGGAAAAGGAAGTTGAGTGCCTAAATAAGTCTAGGGAAAAATCAGAAAAACAAAAATAGGCACACGTTCAATTGCTAGGGTTTTGCTTCTACAAATACATGTTTAAGAGACCAAAAAAAGGACAGTTTATTTTTACTATATTTTCTTCTACGGTGGCCGTCTTCATGCATGAGAACTCTTGTTCTCTACGGATTATCATAATAGAGGAGTTATTTTTTTATTTTATCTATTTTTTTATGATGGAGATATTTTTCATTAGAATTACATGTAACTAAATATTTTAGTTAGGGCTCGATTGAAGCTCTAGTCATGTTTTCTTAAGGATTTCAATTTGCTTTATTACAAATTAATTTTTTTTGTTATGCTTGATCATCATATACAAGTGTTGTATGGAGATTGTCATCTAGGTAAATTTAGATAACTGAGTCATGTGCCTACACTAAGTGACGAAGGAACCAATTATGGGTTCTTGCAATTAATCAACATGAAAAACCAGAATAGATACCATGTTCAAGGTTTCATGTGTTTGTTTATTTCCATTGTTTTATGGTTTCTTAAAGTGCAACTTAGTAGATACCTTGCTAAATAATTTGAGAATGAAAAGAGTTAGAGTAGACACCCATGCCTAACTTGTTGCTTAGGGAAATCAATAGATTAAAGAGTAGATATCATGCCCTTAGGTTGGTAAACATTAAGCATCTAAATCTAGTTTGTAGTATTGTGCAAGTCGTTTGCTTTAAAGAAGATTGTTAGTGGTGAATATCAAAGCCTTAACTTATTTTCTCATTATTTCAATTCTAGTTTCAAAATTGTATTGCGATTTTCTTTCACTAGTGCAATCTTTGCTCTTTATTCAAATCTGTTATTTTTTTTTGTTTCATTTAGATAGAAGCTTTAGGAAATTATATTTAAACAAAATTAATCCAATCCTCATGGGAATTATCTCATATTTGCTAGCTATACTATTTGTTTGATCTTGTGCACTTACGAGTTAAAACATACATTTAGAAGCTTATTATTTAGGTTGATATTTGTATAACAAGTTTTTGGCACCATTGTCGGGGATTACACTAAATTGTGTTTAATTTTCATATTAAAAAAATCAAAATATATATTTACTGTTTATATGATATATTGCGGATTGAAATTTTGTTTATGCAAGGTCGTCGGTCCCAGAATTAAGCCATCATTGTATACAATCCAGAGATTAAACGAAACCTTAGACGACGTTGGAGGCAAAAAGGAGAATCTAAAAGAGAAGAAAGATCAGAATCTGAGGAAGTAATGGAGGATAAACAAGTAGAAAATCCACCAGTTCGAAAGCCAATGAAGAGCTAATTTATTCCACAAAACCTTAATCAACCATCATGCATCGCTTACCAACCAACTATGCAGAGCAACTTCAATCCATCTCCTCATTTACTTAGTATGGTACCACATTATAGAGGCATACCTTCTGAGGATCCATATTTGCACATTAGAGATTTCTTTGATCTTTGTAAGACTCAAATTATCCAGGGATTAACTCCAGAAGGAATCAGGTTAATCCTCTTTTCTTTTTCTTTAACAGATAATGCTAAGTTGTGGCTGAACTCTTTGTCTACAGGTTCTACTAACAATTGGGAGGAGTTGACCACTAAATTTCTAAAGAAGTTTTTCCCAGCTCAAAAGACAAGGTAACTTAGAAGGGAGATTCAAACCTTTCAACAGAAAGATGGAGATATTTTCTTTGAAGCATAGGAACATTTCAATGAGTTGCTTCTTAAGTGTCTATACCACAATCTATCTCAAGATGATCAGGTACAAGCTTTTTATGATGGTTTAAATGATACTAATAAAAGTATTTTTGATTCAGCTTGTTGAGGTATGCTTATGGAAAAAAAATAGTGAGGAAACTATTGAGCTATTTGAGACCTTAAGTGAAAATTCTCAACAATTCTCATCAAGAGGGAGGCAAGGAGTAAAAAGTAAAGGTGTGTATGAAGTAAGCACCAATGGTGGAATCCAGACTCAGATGGTGGAAATGGACAGGGAATTTGATGTTCTAGTGAGAGCAATGTCAACCTAGAACATCTCTCAAGTTCAATAAGTTGCGAAAGTCAAGGTATGTGCTATATGCTCTCACTCTATTCATACTACTGAGACTTGTCTTATATCATCTTAGAGCATGCAAATTATGTGGGACAAAGCAACTATCCTCCCAAGAACAACCCCTATTCAAATAATTTCAATGTAGGGGGGAGAAATCACCCCAATCTTTCTCGGAGTAACAATCAGAACGTTCTGAATCCACAAGGGCAGCAGGGGAATTTCCAACAGGGAAGTAATTATCAGACTCCACCGCAGGTGGTGCAACAGAATCTTGAGAAGAAAAAGAATGATATTTAAGGTGCCATACTTTAGTTCTTGACTGAACAACAATAGACTAATGCTCAGACTAGTCAGACCATTCAGAGATTGGAGGCACAAGTAGGGAAATTGGCCAAGGAATCGAGTGAGAGAAAAAGAGAAGAATTCCCATCATAGACCATACCAAACCCAAGAAGTCAAGAGGAGCTCAAAGTTGTGACAATCCTTAGGAGTGGTAAAGTCATTAACAATAATGTGGGAACGGATAAGAAAGGGGAAGCACCTCTAACAGGATCTACGACTTCCACAAAGGTGAGTGAGAAAGAGAGGGTGATATTGCCACCTTTCCCTCAAAGGTTAGTTAAGCAAAAAAAAAAAAAAAAAAAAAAAAAAAACAACAATGTCTTGTTATTTTTGAAACTTTAAGAAAAGTAGAAATCAATATTTCTTTCCTTGATGCAATTAAACAAATCCCGTCTTATGCCAAGTTCTTAAAGGATTGTTGTACTAACAAAAGAAAGTTTCAGGAATATGAGAAAGTTGCATTGACAGATGAGGTAAGTGCGGTCTTGTTGAGAAAATTACCACCTAAACTAAAAGATCCAAGTAGTTTTACTATTCCTTGCAGGATTGGTGACCAACTATTTGAACGTGCTTTGCTTGATTTAGGGGCAAGTATCAATTTACTACCCTATACGGTTTACGAGAAATTGAATTTGGGGAAACTTCAAACAACCTCAATTACGTTGCAATTGGCAGATAGAAGCATCAAGAAACCTAGAAGTATTGTAGAGGATGTCTTAGTTCAGGTAAATCAATTTATTTTGCTTGCTAATTTTGTTATTTTAGATATGGAAGAATCACCTATGCCATCATCTCTGCCCATTATTTTAGGTAGACCCGTAGTATTTGTTAAAAAGGGTACTATAAGCATGAAAGTAAATGGTGAAAAGATAGAGTTTAGGGTGTTTGATGCATTGAAATTACCACATGATAATCATGATTACTTCAATATTTGTGTGGTTCAAAGTGTTGTTGTGTAAGTCTTTCAGGTACCATAGCATGAATCCATTGGAGGCTACCATAACTCACAGTCTCACAATGCCTAACATTGAGCAGGATTGTGAAAGTGTTGATGTTGACATCATTGAGGTCGTACACTCCCTTGAGGCATTTAAGCCTTATCCAAGTAAGTACACACCTCCCTTTGAAACTCTTGTGCCTACTAATACTACTCGTGTCCCTTCTACTGTCAAGGCACCAGATTTGGAATTGAAGCAGTTTCCTAAACACCTGAAATATGCTTACTTGGGAGAGAACCAGACACTACCAGCGATAGTTATTGCAAACTTAAGTTTGAGGGAAGATGAAAAGCTATTAAGAGTTCTTAGAGAGCACAAGACTGCATTAGGGTGGACCATTGCTGACATCAAAGGTATAAGTCCAGCTGGGTGCATGCATAGGATCCTCTTTAAAGATAATGCAAGGCCGACTAGAGATGCACAAAAAAGACTTAACCCATATATGAAGGATGTAGTCAGAGCAAAGGTTCTTAAGTTGTTGGATGTTAGCATCATCTACCCCATCTCAGATAGTAAGTGGGCGAGTCTAGTTCAAGTGGTGTCTAAGAAAAGTGGAATAACAGTGATGAAGAAGGAAGAAAATGAGCTTGTTCCTACCAGAATGACCACAGTTTGGAGAGTCTGCATCGATTACAGGAAGCTCAATAAGGAAACTGGGAAAGATCACTTCCTTTTTCCATTTATCGATCAAATGTTAGAGAGGTTAATAGGTCATAACCATTACTGTTTTCTAGATAGGTATAGTGGTTATAACTAGATTGCTATAGCACCAGAGGACCAGGAAAAGACCACTTTCACATACCCCTTTGGCACATTTGTATACAAGAGGATCCATTCGGGTTATGTAATGCACCTGCTATATTTTAAAGGTGCATGATGAGCATATTCTCAGACATGGTGGAAAGATTCATCAAGGTATTTATAGATGATATGAGTGTTTTTGGTTCTAACTTTGATGAGTGTCTTAACAATTTGTAGGTTGTCCTTAAGATATGTGAAGACTGTAACTTAGTGTTGAATTAGGAAAAGTGTCATTTCATGGTACAACAAGGTATTGTTTTGGGTTATGTTATTTCCCGCCGGGGCATTGAGGTGGACAAGGTAAAAATCGATATCATCTCCAAATTACCTCCTCCTACATCAGTTAAAGGTGTGAGAAGTTTTTTAGGGCGCGCAGGGTTCTACAGAAGATTCATAAAAGACTTCTCAAAGATTTCTAGACCTCTTTGTGTGTTGTTGACTAAGGATGTTAAGTTTATATGGACGGAAGAGTGCATGACAACCTTCAACAAATTAAAAAAATTACTTACGTCTGCACCAATTATGATGGCACCTGATTGGAACCTTCCATTCGAGCTCATGTGTGACACCAGTGATTTTGCTTTGGGTGTTGTTCTGGGTCAAAGAGTTAATAAGGTACCTTATGCTTATTATGATTCTAGAACTTTAAATGATGCTCAGTTAAATTATTCTACTACTGAAAAAGAATTGTTAGCTGTCATATTTGCTTTAGAGAAGTTTAGGTCATACTTGATTGGTTCTAAAGTTATTGTATTCACTGACCTTGCGGCTTTGAGATATTTGTTTGCTAAGAAAGATACTAAGCCTAGATTGATCAAATAGGTACTATTATTACAAGAATTTGATCTTAAGATTAAGGACAAAAAGGGTAGTGAGAATGTGGTTGCGGATCACTTATCCAAGTTACTTCATGATAAAGAAAGAAACGAGCATCCCTTGAATAAAAACTTTCCAGATGAGCAGTTATTTGCAATAGATGTCCAACTTCCTTGGTATGCAGATATTGTTAATTATATAACTATTAAGGCTTTTCCTCCAAGTATGTCTAGTCAGGGAAGGAAATGGTTGATGTCTATGTCTAGGCAATACCATTAGGACGAGCCATACCTATTCAAATTTTGTCCTGATCAGATCATCCGACAGTGTGTTCCAAAAGAGGAGCACATGAGCATTTTCCAGCATTGTCATCAGCTTGCATATAGAAGGCACTTTGGAGCCAAGAGAACAACACTTAAGGTATTACTATCTGGTTTTTATTGGCCTAATGTGTTTAAAAATGCTTTTTGTTTTTGTAGTTCTTGTGATAGATGCCAGAGGACAAGTAACATCTCTTTCAGAAATCATATGCCATTACAAAATATTCAAGTGGTAGAGCGCTTTGATGTATGGGGTATTGACTTCATGGGTCCATTTCCTAACTTATTTAGTTATTTATATATTCTTGTGGGTGTAGATTATGTGTCTAAATGGGTTAAGGTTGTCCCCTAAAAAACTGATGATCACAAAGTTGTTGTGAAGTTCTTGTAAGATAACATCTTTACTAGGTTCGGGACACTAAGGGCAGTAATCAGTGATGGAGGTAGCCACTTCAACAACTAGCCTTTTGGTTATTTGATAAAACAATATGGGATCACATATAAGGTTGGCACCCCATACCATCCTCAAACCAGTGGTCAAGTGGAGGTAAACAACAGAGAGATAAAAAAGAATCCTAGAAAAGATAGTGAATACTAGTAGGAAGGATTGGTATCTACGCTTGAATGATGCATTGTGGGCCTATAGGACTGCATATAAAACCCTTATTGGCATGTCCCCATATTGGTTGGTTTTTGGTAAGACATATAACCTACCAATAGAGTTGGAGCATAGAGCTTACTGGGCCATCAAGAAATTCAATTTTGATATGAAATAAGCAGGTGACAAGAGAAAGCTACAATTGAATGAACTTGAGGAGTTGAGGCATGATGCATATGATAATGGCAAGCTATACAAGGAAAGAACCAAGGTATATCATGATAAGTAGCTTGTCAGGAAGGAGTTTCATGTGAGACAGAAGGTGTTGATCTGCAATTCGAAATTAAGACTCTTCCCTGGTAAGCTCAAGTCTAGGTAGTATGGTCCTTATGTTGTCACCAATGTTTTCTCTCATGAAGCTTTGGAGGTTCATAGCACAGAGAAAAATTAGAAATTCAAGGTGAATGGAAACAGAGTGAAGCCTTACATTGAGATGAACTTTGAGCCTAGAGATGAGGATGTGATTCTCCAATCCGTCCAGTACATGACATGAGAGTCACATGGTCTGGTTGAAGACTCTAAACTTAGCACTACTTAGGAGGTAGCCCGATTTATGTGTTCTTGATTGTTTTCGTTTCAGACTCCATCCTTCTTAACTAAAAAAATATCTTTTTGTGTTTCAATTTTGTTTTTGTTTCTCACTATTTTGTGCACATTTATGCTCGGTTTTTTCTTAGCTTTGATTTTTCAGGACATATGTTTACTGGGGAGCTTTACCCTCCACCACTTTTCTTTCTCCTCCTGGTATTGTATCTCTTACTACACATTGTGAACAATGTGTAATTTAAGTTTGGGGGTTTTGAAAAATAATTGTATGTCCTTATGTGAGCATTGTGCACCTGCTTGATCGCCCAAATAGTGTTATCTGTAAGAATTTGGTTAAATTGAAACTGTGATTTGATTTCATTGGCGAGCTTAAATTTTTGAACACATGATCAATTCAATAGAAAATCTAAGTCTAGTTCCTTACTTTTGGCTTAGGACACTTCAAATGTTTCATCTTGATTTCACCACGAAAACATTAGCACATGATCTGTGGGGTATGAAATGAAGAACTAATGATGCATGTTTTCAAAATCTTGAGTTCGATCAGATGCTTTTCTATATGATTGACCTTGGCATGATTGATTGGCAATGAATAATGGCATGATGAACAATGATGAATAATGACTTTTCTAAGTTGTTTGCTGAGTAACTGGGCCTCTTGCCACTAAGCAATGAGTGTTCGCATCAAAAGGTGAACGGTTTGGATTGGTTTATGACATGACTAGTTTAGCTTTGTAGCCTTTTTGGCTCGAGTTAGTAAGTCTTAAGGGTACTTTACACCTAGTGCCCTAAAGCCATCTGGTTTGGGAGTCAATGGCCTAACACTCGATACATGGGTCAATTAGAAAGCTTAAGGGAGCTAAGCATTGCACAACCTACATTTAAATAAAATAAATAAATTAAAAAAAAGAGAGAAAGGAAGTCATCATATCTGCTGTGGTATTGCCTTGGTCATTTATTTGATGGAGATTCCACTGAATTTTGAGATAATGATATATGCATATTAGGATTGAGTTGAAACTCCAAGATTATGTGATAATTCACTTTACACTAGTTGATCTTGTGAAGTCTCTGCACGCTGTCTGTGAGTGATTGGACTTTGAATTCTTTTAGACGTCTTGAAAATGGAGTTTTTCAATTTAAGCTTGTTAATGAATGAAAAACATTATTGATGTGATTCTGTATTCTTCTTGATAACATGATTATGACATAAATGTTAAAACATACATTTAGAAGCTTATTATTTAGGTTGATATTTGTATAACAAGTTTTTGACTCCATTTTCAAGACGTCTAAAGAATTCAAAGTCCAATCACTCACAGTTGGCTAGCAGAGACTTTACAAGATCAACTAGTGTAAAGTGAATTATCACATAATCCTGGAGTTTCAACTCAATCCTAATATGCATATATCTTTATCTCAAAATTCAATGGAATCTCCATCAAATAAATGACCACGGCAATATCACAGCAAATATGATGACTTCCTTTCTCTCTTTTTTAATTAATTAATTAATTTATTTAAATGCAGGTTGTGTAATGCTTAGCTCCCTTAAGCTTTCTAATTGACCCATGTATCGAGGGTTAGGCCAGTGACTCCCAAACCAGATGGCTTTAGGGCACTAGGTGTAAGGTACCCTTAAGACTTACTAACTCAAGCCAAAAAGGCTACAAAGCTAAACTAGCCATGTCATTTACCAATCTAAACCATTCACCTTTTGACGCGAACACTCATTGCTTGGTGGTAAGAGGCCCAGTTACTCAACAAACAAATTAGAAAAGTCATTATTCATCATTGTTCATCATGCCATTATTCATTACCAATAAATCATGCCAAGGTCATTCATCTAATAAAGCATCTGACTGAACTCAAGATTTGTGAAACAGGCATCATTTATTCTTCATTTCATACCCCACAGATCATATGCTAATGTGTTAATGGAGAAATCAAGATGAAACATGTGAAGTGTCCTATGCCAAAAGTAAGTAACCAGACTCAGATTTTCTATTGAATTGATCATGTGTTCAAAAATTTAAGCGGCAATGAAATCAAATCACAGTTCTAATTTAACCAATTTCTTACAGATAACACTATTTGGGTAATCAAACAGGTGCATGATTACGCCCAAAACATAATGCGGTAGTTATAGTACTGATAGATGCTTAAATATTCATATTTAAGCCCCCTTATTTACATTTGTTAGGTCCTTAACTACGTTAATTTGGTCTATTTTACTCCATTTGCGTGTTTTACATGTTTTTATAGGGTTTTGGAGAAAAAGAAGCAGTTTTGGCACTTAAAGGAAGAAATCTGGAATCCTTGGAGCATTCTCTAGACAAATTGCGATCGATCGCGCCACGCAATGCGATCGAGCGCACATTGCGATCGTGTGCACACATGAAGGATCGAGCGCACACTGCGATTGAGCGCAAGACATATGCAATTGAGCGCACATGTACAGGTGTGAACAGTAAACTGCAGAACCTTATTTTGGAAATAAGAGAATTTTAGTTTTAGGAAGGTTTAGGAACTTATGGTTCTCTTAGGACTTCTCAAAGACCTATAAATACACTTGTAACTCACACACATAAGACACCTCAGATAGAAAACACATTTCTCTTTTCTTTTACTTGGAGTTGAGAGCTTGGGAGAGAATTGACGCCTCTTCTTTCGGGTTTATTCTTCTCCTTTAATGTTTAGTTTATTTATAATGTTTACTTCAGATAGTATGTGTAACTAACTTTCTTATAGGGCTCGATTGAAGCCCTAGTTATGCATTCTCATATTTATATTCATTGATAAAATCTTTGCCAATAGTTTTTATTATGTTACTTAACTTGATTAATGCATGTGCTTATTTAAATTCCTCATATGTATGTGCAAGGCCAACGTGTGCATGTGGTATGGATAGGTTAGTTAGATCAATTTGGATGACCGAGTCCTAGGTCTAACATTAGTAACAAGGGATATCTTATCCGGATACCCGGGTTAATCAAAATGGGAAACTGGGAGTAGATACCATGCCCTAGGTCTCATGTGGTTGTCGATTTTCATAGTACTTATGTTTTCTTAAGGAACAACTCAAGCAGATACCATGCTGAATCCCTTAAAGAAGAAAAGAGTTAGAGTAGATACCATGCCTAACTCGTGGCTTAGGGAAATCAATAGCTTAAGGAGTAGATACCATGCCCTTAGGTTGGCAACCAGTAGGTATAAATAATAAGGCTAGTGCAAATTGGGAAAGTAGGACTAGTGGTGGATATCAAAGCCCTATGTCTTTATTATTATCAAATCACCTTCCAACAGTTATTTATCTCTTTTTACTTTAGAGAAACTGATTCTAAAAGCAACTTTAACAATCCTTGTGGAGATGACCTTGCTTTCGCACACTATACTACACTGTTGACCTTGTGCACTTGCAAGTAAAACTAGTATGATTATTCGCCTATTTATTTAGGTATATAAACGCACAATAAGTACAGCTTTGGGGTTTCGATTCCACAGGGAAACAAGTTAATTACAAAAGAAGGTGTAAACTTTAACTCAAACGATAAAAGATTAAATGAGAAGATCTGAGTTGTGAGCAAATTGTGTAAATAGATTGAATAATATAAATAAGGAACGACAAGGTTCTGGAAATCCTCCCTAGGTTCGTTGCTCTAATTCTAACTTGATTCAGTTGTTTTTATCTCGATTGCAAGTTTCACATCCCAAACAGGCAATCGGAAAATATTCAATTAAAGTACATTTATAAATCCTAATGTAATTGTTATGAAATATTCTTTACTTTCAAGCACACATGACCTAACTTATAAATTATCAAGAGATGACGATATATCTAAACGACAATACCGCAGCAATGGACAAATCTATAAAAGATATCTACCGGACTCAATCACACCCAAACAGGTACACATAAGAAAAGCATGACTGAACTAATATGGAAAAGAAGCATGCAATCACCGGAGTAATAATAAATCTACTAATTAAATTAAGAATAAAACATAACAATGTGTAACGAAAATAATTCCACTACAACTGAATCAAATAAAGAAAAATAAGAACAACTACACCTAGGGATTCATCCCTTCGCCTTGCTTAGAGACTAGCCAGCCATGGGGCTCATGCTTCCTTGAGTTGCCTCAGGCCTCTCAATGATCATCCTCAGCTTGCCCTCCAAATTTATACTTCGGGTTCCTCCTAAAGGCCCTCTGGATTCATCCCCGATTGATTTCAGATGAGCTTCGATTCATGCCTCAAAACTGAAGTGGAGTAGGCCTTTTATAGGGAAATACCATGAGTGCAATGTATTTCCAATCTGATGTGGGATGTTGGATATAGAAATGTGTTTTCCAACTGATGTGGGATGTGGGATTTAAGCCCAAAATCACGCTGAAATCCCGCACAGCTCGCACAGCCTGACCTTTGTCTACTAAAACTGCCATAACTTTCTCTAGAAAAATCAGTTTTACAAGCCGTAAAATTCTCCAGACAATAGACTTCCAGATCTTTCTAAGCATATATGGCTCATCTCCTGGTTCTTCTTGCATCAATACAGTTTAATTTTCAAAGATGATTGATCTGTACGGGAAATTCTGGCAATTTAGTAAATCTCCTATCTTGGTTTCTCTTCATCTTGGCACTTCCGCGACCATTATCCCACTCCAGTATTCATTGAAGCTTCATGTTTAAAATGATGATAGCTTTTCTATCTCTTTTTTTAAGCTCAAAGTACCTGAAAATGCACTGAAATATGTCAACGATTCAAGAATAACACTTTAGAGTTATTAAGGTATAAAAATGTAATTCCAACCTCAATCAACCCTAAAATGCTAACAATTAAGTATTGTTTAGATGCATTTTATGACTCTCATCACAACCCCCAACTAGCTTATTGCTAGTCCCTAGCAATTGAAGCGAAAATAAGAGATGAATTCTATGGTAGGAGTTAAAAACAAAGTAAAGCAATGCTAGCGTTGAACCAAGAGTAATTCACTTTTTGTCTCAAAAATTGCACATAACATACGACACATAGAATCATTAAATTTCACCTAAGTCCAAAAGTAATCCAAACATCAATCTTAAAATCGTTATTGACTCTTAACATCCATCTTACCACAAACCATTAATCCAAACACCCGAATGATTTTATGCATAACATTCATGAATACAAGTCTTGGCCTCTAAAAACATAATAAATTGCGTGACATCAATCACAAAAACAAGCTCCATAGGCTCACTTTTCAAATCACTCTCCACTACTGTAGAAAAATCACACTACATTGGATCAAAAGGTCTTTAATAAGCTTATAACGTTAGGCTAAGGTAAAGGTTAAGAAAGAACGGGAAGGATTCAACAAGTAGAAGAACTTAATCTCTTAGTTTTGAACACAACTCTTTAAGCACTGGATCACCTTACTTCAGCACCCAACTCTTTCAACCATTTTTCGAGCATTTCTTTCAACAAATCACCATTTTTTTTCTTTTCTTTCTTTCTTCTTTCTTTGCCATAATTCTTTTTTTTTTTGGCACATAACCATTAACCTTCTTTTTCATTTTTTTTTGCTTTTCTTTTCCACAACCACCAACTTATCTCCTTTAATGTATTTGGGCTTGGTAGTAATTTTTTTTTCATACTTTCATCCTTACTACTCTTGAGTGCTTCTCAACAAATGTGTATAACTAAGTTCTTTTAAAAGAAAGGTAAAGGTAAATTTTTTTTCGAAAGAAACAAGGCTCAATTTTTCTTTTCAAGAAAAAGGATCAAATGGGTGACTAGTGATAAATATAGCAGTGTTAAGTTTAGAAGGCTCAAACGGTTCAAAAATGGCCTATATCATATCCTAAGTAGTGTGCATTCTAGGAATTCACCTCAAGTAGTTATCAAGTAAGTTCTAGAGCTTGTCAAGACCGCAAAAGTATTCATAAAACAATCACACATAAAATTTCTCTAAATGTTTAAGACTAATCATACAATCTTACCACAAACTAGAGTCTCTAACCAAATGAAGATTGATGCTTAAATTAATTTCAAACCGAAGCAAGATTTAACTTCTTCTACATGCTATCTGCTATTTCAATTATGCTCATATTATTGACATGTAAATTGACTCTAAGGCTAACACAAAGCATGCTAAACAAAAACAAAGATGACCCCATGCAGTTTAATGAAAGAAAAAGAATATGTTTCCTCCACCCCCAACTGAAAAATTACATTGTCCTCAATGTTAAAGAAAAGGTAAATGAAACTCCCTTTGTAGCCAAAGGTGCACAGAAGCTGAAAATTGTGCTCTACCATTTGAACTGCTTCGTATTTTTGTCCCTGAAAAAGAAATGCAAAAATAAAACTGGAAAACAATAAGATAATAATAATAAACAAGAGAAAAAAAATGAAAAACAATAAAAATAAAAGGATATGTTGTGGGCTGCCTCCCATGAGCGCTAAGTTTTACATCTTCAGCCAGACACTCTTATTCCCTCCTTGAAAAACATAGGTTGAATGCATCTGTCACTGCTTCATTGCCAAATTTGGTGCTTCCATGCTTTTGGGGGACCTTAAGGATGTCATCAGTAACATCCGCAAATTCTGGCTCGATGTATGCTTTGGTGAAGCCATGGATGAGGGTGGACTCAAATGGATTAAGGTGCTGGACCTTTTCCATGAATGAGTCAATCATGTATGCTTGTGCTTGATGGCTTTCATCCACATCCTCTGATTTTTTTGTTGTTGGGATGTGTAATGACTTACCCCTCAGTGTCTCAATGGCATTCACCTCCTTCAAATTCTTTTGTGCTAGGTGCTGACCATGGGGTGTGGACTGAGCTTGAGAAGGGAACTTACCTCGCTCAGTCACACTCAAGTAGCTCATTAACTTGGACACTTGGCTCTTTATCTCTTTATGTTCTTCAATAACCTGCACAATTAAAGATTCAAGCCTTTGATTAGTCTTTCCCTGTGCTTCAATAAAAGCATGTAAAGTGTCTCCTAAAGAACTCCTAGAAGACATGGGTGCATGATATGGTTCAAGATATGGTGCAGGGGGTTGTGTAAGCTGCTGTTTTTCAGACTTCCAGCTGAAATTGAGGTGATTTCGCCATCCCGGATTATAAGTATCAGAGAAGGGTGTCAAAGGCTTCTTGTACATGCCTAAGGCATTACATTGTTCCTTATACATCCCTCTCATCTCAGGAAATGTGGGATACTCTTGGGCGAGATGATCTACCCCACCACACACAAAACATGGTTCAAAAGATTTTGCATGATTAACCACATGTGTTGGCTTTAAGCTCTTAGTCTTTAATACCTCTAGTTCCCTAGTGAGCATCTCGACCTTGGCCTTAAGGTTATCCTCTTCCTTAAGATGGTAAATTCCACCACTATTTGGGTTCCCTATAGGTCGTGACCTATTTGTGCTTTCAGTAGCACTAGGTGCAGTCCAAGTGTGAGCTTTTTCAGCAAGCTCATTGAGGTACTCTATGGCCTCATCAGGATCTTTCTCCAAAAATTCACCATTACACATCATCTCTACGAATTGGCGCTCTCTATATGTAAGTCCCTCATAAAAATAGCTCACCAAGCGCCAGTTCTCATACCCATGGTGAGGGCACATACTCAATAATTCCTTAAATCTCTCCCAAGACTGATATAAGGTCTCACTATCCTTTTGTGCAAAGGTGGAGATTTGCCTTTTCAAAGTGTTGGTCTTATGTTGGGGAAAGTATTTGTTAAAGAAAACCCGAGTCATCTTAGTCCATGACCCAATAGATCGTGGTCTTAGTGAGTATAGCCAACTCTTAGCTCTATCCTTCAAAGCGAAAGGAAAAAACTTAAGCCTCACAATGTCATCGGTTTCATCTTGACTATGAAAAGTCACGACTACTTCCTCAAACTCTCTAATGTGCACATATGAGTTTTCATTATCCAAGCCATGAAATGTATGAAGTAATTGAATCATCCCTGGTTTAAGATCTAATTGGCGAGTATTGGCTGGAAACATGATGCATGATGGTGTGGCTGTGCGTGTAGGGTGGAAGTAATCCTGAAATGTCCTAGCAACATTCTCATTAAGGTTATCGGCCATTTTAACAAAATCCTCTAAATTCTCACTTGGGTTTCCACTATTGGTTGATCTCGGTGAGGTTTCACTATCAGACTCGGAAGGAGAGGGTAATTCTAGTTTGGGTCCTCTAATGAATCTACCTCGCAAATCTCTCGGTCTAAGCATACACCAAATGAATCAGAGAGGAAATAAATAAAACAGAATAATAATAAATAAATAAATAAATAATCAAAAAATCAAAACTTAGAAAATGAAATAAAAAAAAAATGATGCAGCAAGATAAAAGGAGGAACGAAGTTACCGCCTTTACAGCTACTAAAAAGAGAAACTATTTACAACTCTTCTATCGTTATGTCTCAAAGTTGACAATCCTCCTTGTATTTAAGCGTGTTTTCCCGGCAAAGGTGGCAAAACCAAAATTCAATTACGCCCAAAACATAACACGGTAGTTATAGTACAGCTTTGGGGTGTCGATTCCACAGGGAAACAAGTTAATTACAAAAGAAGGTGTAAACTTTAACTCAAACGAATAAAGATTAAATGAGAGGATCTGAGTTGTGAGCAAATTGTGTAAATAGATTG
Organism: Bretschneidera sinensis; assembly: GCA_023935145.1. Classification (NCBI taxonomy): domain Eukaryota; kingdom Viridiplantae; phylum Streptophyta; class Magnoliopsida; order Brassicales; family Akaniaceae; genus Bretschneidera; species Bretschneidera sinensis. Next base: position 73,658,584 of record CM043703.1, on the reverse strand, counting down.
AATAATATAAATAAGAAACGACAAGGTTCCGAAAATCCTCCCTAGGTTCGTTTCTCTAATTCTAACTTGATTCAGTTGTTTTTATCTCGATTGCAAGTTTCACATCCCAAACAGGCAATCGGAAAATATTCAATTAAAGCGCATTTATAAATCCTAATGTAATTGTTATAAAATCTTCTTTACTTTCAAGCATACATGACCTAACTTATAAATTATCAAGAGACGACGATATATCTAAACGACAATACCATAGCAATGGAAAAATCTATAAAAGAGATCTACCGGACTCAATCACACCCAAACAGGTACATATAAGAAAAGCATGACTGAACTTATATGGAAAAGAAGCATGCAATCACCGGAGTAATAATAAATCTACTAATTAAATTAAGAATAAAACATAACAATGTTTAACAAAAATAATTCCACTACAACTGAATGAAATAAAGAAAAATAAGAACAACTACACCTAGGGATTCATCCCTTCGCCTTGCTTGGAGACTAGCCAACCATGGGGCTCATGCTTCCTTGAGTTGCCTCCGGCCTCTCAACAATCATCCTCAGCTTGCCCTCCAGATTTATACTTCGGGTTCCTCCTAAAGACCCTCTGGATTGCTCCTAAATGCCCTCTAGATTCATCCCCGATTGATTTCAGATGAGCTCCGATTCATGCCTCAAAGCTGAAGTGGAGTAGGCCTTTTATAGGGAAATACCACAAGTGCAATGTGTTTCCAATCTGATGTGGGATGTGGGATATAGAAATTTGTTTTCCAACTGATGTGGGATGCGGGATATAGAAATTTGTTTTCCAACTGATGTGGGATGTGGGAATTAAGCCCAAAATCACGCTGAAATCCCGCACAGCCTGACCTTTGTCTACTAAAACTGCCATAACTTTCTCTAGAAAAATCATTTTTACAAGCCATAAAATTCTCCAGAAAATAGACTTCCGGATCTTTCTAAAGAAATGTGGCTCATCTCCTAGTTCTTCTTGCATAAATACAGTTTAATTTTTAAAGATGATTGATCTGTACGGGAAATTCTGGCAATTTAGTAAATCTCCTTTCTTGGTTTCTCTTCATCTTGGCTCTTCCGCGACCATTATCCCACTCGAGTATTCATTGAAGCTTCGTGTTTAAAATGATGATAGCTTTTATATCTCTTTTGTTAAGCTCAAAGTACATGAAAATGCACTTAAATAAGTCAACGATTCAAGAATAACACTTTAGAGTTATTAAGGTATAAAAATGTAATTCCAACCTCAATCAACCCTAAAATGCTAACAATTAAGTATTGTTTAGATGCATTTTATGACTCTCATCAGTGCACAATGCTTACATAGGGACATATAATTGTTTTCTGACATTTACTCAAAATATGAGTCATTATTTTCGATCCTCTTTTAGTACTTGGGTACCAAAACAACCTTTGACCTGATCTGAGCTACTCGATACGAAAAAAAACCTTACCACTCATATCCCGAACAACAAACTTCCTCAACCAGGTAACTACACTCAAGGAAGTGGGGGGGCATCTGATGTAGGGGAAAATTCCCCATCCAATGACACATAACACCCTTTAAGGGAAAAAGCTTAACTGCATGAACAAGATAGAGCAACTAATCAGATAGGTACATATGGCAAAGGGCATAATGGTGATTTCACATCAAAATCATAATCCTACTACAACACTCCAACTTATGGATAACCTAAACATTCTAGCTTATAGATAATCAAGTCTTATCATAATATCCTAGCCTATGGGTATCCTGATCCTATCATGATACTCAATAATCAATCACTCTTCTAATTAGACTCTGCTCCAAAACACTATATGAGGGAGCTCTCATCATCAAAAGGTACAATTAGCTTTATTCACACAATTTCATCCTCACTCTCTAGTTTTCTTATAAAAAATCCATATACTAACTTAGGCATCAAAGAGTCCCCTAGAAGCACAACCCTTCAGGTCCTCCAGCAACTTTTAGGTTTTCTTTCATTTTCGTGTGTGACAGTTCCACATTCTAGCTATTTGAATACTTAGCAGATTTTCAGAATCAACAGTACCTAAATACATCTGACAATGACTAGAGCAGAAAATTAACATGAACTTACTAATAAAATGATAAAATCTAGATACCACCATATATATAAGGACTAATGTCGAATAAATAAATATTTGTTTTGTCATATCTTCTTTGTTTAACTGCCACTTCTTTGGTTATCCTCTGAGGAAGGGTTAGCTGCTTTTCTTTAGCCGCCACCTCTCCTTCGAAGAACTACGAAAACTATCACCACGAAGGAAAATTTGAAGAAAGGAACAAAAGACTAACCTAAAGAGTAGGAAGCAAAGTCTGAGGAAGGATGGTCCAAACAAATTCTGAGCACTTATGCTCCAAAATCTTCGAACACTTTAAAGGCTTTGAGGGCCTTTACTTTAAGAAAACTCTGAACTCTCTCTACTACAAAGACTTCGAGGGCTCTCAAAGACTATTTGAAAGAAAATATTATGAAGTAGGGATTGCTAAAGATCCCTCCTCCTTATAAAGAACAATGAACGACTCAAACTGATCTAAACTATAGACGGATGTTCCAATCCAAGAGGGGAGGTGAATTGGGTTTTTAAAAACTTTTACTAATTGCTTGAAAGTTTATAAAAACAGTTAAATGCACAAGTGTATAAACAAGTAATGTGCTTTAAATAAAAGAGGTTAAGGAATAGAAAGTGCAAACTTAGTTTATAGGGGTTCGACAATATCAGATTAGTTTCGACCCTACGTCCACTCTCTTCAAGGAACCTCCTTGAAGTAATCCACTAAAACTCTTAGTCGTACAACTTCACGGGTATGGCACAAACCTTACAAACAATCCTTTCCTTTCAAAAACTAATCCCTTCCTCTCGGAAGCTAATCTCTTTCTTTCAGAAGTTAATCCCTTTACAATAAATATGAGTTACTGTAAAGTAAATGGTAGAGAGATAGCAATGAATTCTTTTAAAAATGAACAATATCTCTCTTTCAAAATAAAGCTTGAAGAATGGTTCAATAATAAAAATTTCAAAGCTTTTGTGTATTAATGAGCAAAAACTTGATTAAATGTATAATCCTCTCTTTTAAATGCTTATTGGAGTGGGTTTATATAGCCTTGAATTAATATGGCCATTTGGTACTAACTTGGTATGTTTTGGTGCCTTAAGTGCTCAAGTCTCGCGTCTCAACAGTCATATTTTTCGAATTACCAGTCGACTAGGTATGAGTACTAGTCGACTGGGTCAAGTGAAAAGTCTCACTTTTTAAGGCTGTGAAAAGTACCAGTCGATTGGGTCAGGTTTACCAGTCCACTGGGGACATTCTTTCCAAGATACCAGTTGACTGGTATTGATCACCCAGTCGACTGGGGACAGACTGTCCAAGAGGTCAGTCGATTGGTATTGATCACCCAGTTGACTAGTGTTGGTATTTGTCTAAGGTTTAAACATGGTCTAAACATGGTTCAAAGATGGTTAAAGTCTAAACCAAGGTTGGAAGATTAAAATACAGCATGTTAAAGGAGTGCACGCATGTGTGTGCACACCCTTAATCAACAAGGCAAAGGAGTGCGCACTGCTATGTGAAGGGCAGCATCAGTGTGCGCTGCACCGCCCCTTCACCAGCGTCGCACCATCCAGCAAAGAGGCAGTTTGAAGAAGGGCAATGTCGTACCGCCCCTCCACTAGTGCCACACCATCCAGAATATGGTGCAAAGGGGCTTTGCCTAGCGCCTCACCGCCCCCTATTCAGCGCCTAGGCGCTAGGCACACTGAGGCACACACATACAACTTGGTTAAGCCTCTTTTCAGGTGTGTAGATGCAAAGTTAAAACATATAGTGCCACTTAGGATTGATGGAGGGCCATGGTTGAGTGGTCATCAAGATCTAAGGGTGGAGAATGACACACAAGATTGGACAAGAAGTTGGTGCACTATATAAAGGGTCACCTAGCTTCATTCTTAACAAGAATGTGATGTAATGTAACTTGTGAGACATGTGTGTAAATAAGAGAATTGTGTGAGAGTGCAAAGACATAGACATACAAGAGGGACTTATTGTAGAGAGGCTGGTTGTAAAGAAGAGAGAGTAGTATAGAATTGATAGAAAACATTATAATAGGTCTATCACTTTCTTGTTCTCTTCTTTGTTCCTTCAAGAACTTGTGGATTCTTGAAGAGGGTTGTTGGATTATAAAGAACCATTGATTTACTGCAGAGAGTTCAGAGGAACTCACAGGGTCGTAGGCTATTGCCGAACGTCGATAACAAATCGATTGTCTTATTTTCTTTCTTGCTTTCAATTGCTGTATTTCTTTCTACAAGTCATTCTAGACTTGGGTGTTTGGAAGATCACCACCTAGGCATCTTGTCAAGGTGATTTCCAATAGTGGTATCAGAGCTTTAGACAGTGGTATCAGAGCTAGCACAGCCGGGTATCGGAGCAAGAACAAGAAGGTGACAGAGTCAAGACTCCAAGAATCGGAGATCAACTTCTTGGGTGATTCAAGAACAGAGTTAAGATCTATATCTGATCATATTCTTGAGGTAAATCAAGAACAGAGTTAAGATCAATATCTGATCATGTTCTTGAGGGTGATTCAAGAATGGAATAAAGATCAAGATCTGATCGTGTTCTTGAGGGTGATTCAAGAACGGTATTAAGATCCATCTTCGATCTATGTTCTTGAGGTTTAGATGAAGTTGGAAAGCATTTGTGGGTGCTGCATAAATCAAGAGATCTTCTCTGTAAGATGAGTTCAAATTTCAATATTGAGAATTTTGATGGAAAGGGAGATTTTTCCCTATGGAAGCGGAAGATCAAGGCGGTTCTAGTGCAACAGAAAGTAGACTTGGCTATTGGAGAAGATGATGCTTTTCCAGCAAGTGTCACGGAGGACTAGTGGAATGAAATAAAGAAGATGGCGTACACCACCATCTTCTTACACATGTTGGATAATGTCACAAGGGAGTGCGGAGACTCAGAAGATCCAGCTGTAATTTGGAAGAAACTATATGAGTTGTTTCTTACCAAGACTCTCCCGGATAAGAGCTATCTTCGTAAACGAATCTTTACTTTTAAATTTGATCCTAATAAAGAGTTGCAAGATAATGTTGATGCCAAGATAAGGAGTGCATCAAGTGGAAGAAGGCTGTTTATTAAAAGAAAGCCAGCAACTCGGTATGGCAGCAACATGCATGGCTACCATAGGGACAGAGGTAGAGGAGAGAGCCATGAGAGAGTGCACAAAAACATACATGGCTACTATCAGGACAGAGGTAGAGGAGAGAGCCATAGGAGAATGCACAGCAACATACATGGCTACTACCGGGAGAGAGGTAGATGAGAGAGCCATGAGGAGAGCACTCCAAACTAAGATTTGGAGGGAAGAGTTGCTACTACTACCATAAGGAGGGTCATGTTAAGAAAGATTACAAGAAGATGACACGGGATAGAGGAAGAAGCCATACCAAGAATAGAGAGACTTCGGTTGCCAAGATAGAAAAGCAAGATGATGATGTTCTTGTTGTGTGCTGAAGTGTAAGCAAGGGCCAAGAAGGCAACGGGAAATGGATCTTGGATTCTGGGTGCACTCATTACATGTGCCCTCATCGGAGTTGGTTCAAGAATTTCAAGGAAACCAATGATGAAAATGTTTTCTTGGGGAATGATATTTCTTACCAAGTGAGGGGCACGAGAGACATCCAGGTGAGGATGTTTGATGGAATGACAAGGCTACTGGAGAATGTGAGGTATCTCCCGAATTTGAAGAGAAATTTGATCTCATTGGGGTAGCTGGATTCCATGGGATACACATGCAAGACAGAGGGAGGAAAGATCAAGGTAGCCAAGGGATCTTTGATAGTGATCAAAGCAGCAATGAAGAATGAACTCTATGAGATGATCGAAGACATGGAGATCAAGGATCAAAAAGCAAGCTTGATGGCTGAGATGGATGAGGCAGCCCTTTGGCACACTCGCTTGGGACATATGAGCGAAGAGGGCCTGCAAGTTCTCAGCAAGGATGGCCTACTTGGTGGAAACAAATTAAAAGAACTTAATTTCTGCGAGTATTGTGTTCTTAAGAAGTAACACTGGGTCAGCTTCAACACCGAAGTGCACACATCTAAGGGCATTCTTGACTACATTCATGCGGACCTTTGGGGACCAGCAAGGACACCAACACAGGGAGGTAACTTTTACTTTCTGTCTTTAATTGATGATTATTCAAGAAAGGTTTGGGTTTATTTGGTTAAAAATAAATCAGATGCTTTGAATAAATTAGTGGTGTGGAAAGGGCTGGTAGAGACTCAAATGGGTAAAGTAGTTAAGGGGTACCGATAATGGCTTAGAAATTTTTAACCAGGAACCTGATCAATTCTGTAGGTTAAATGGGATTCTAAGATATAGGATGGTTATGGAAACTCCTCAGCAAAGTGGAGTTGCTGAGAAGATGAATAAGACTCTTATGGAAAAGGTTAGGTGCATGTTAGATGGATCCGGATTACCCAAATGTTTTTGGGGGGAAGCTGTGTCTACTTCTGCATATTTGGTTAATAGATTAGCCTTTAGAGCTTTAGAGCTCAAGACTCCTAAAGAGATGTGGAGTGGAAAACCCCCTGAGTTGGACAACCTTAGAACTTTTGGGTGTGCTGCATATGCACAACAAAAAGGATGATGAGCTTAGCCTAGGATCTAGAAAATGTGTGTTTCTAGGATATGGGGAATGGGCTAAGGGGTATAGGTTATGGTCCTTAGAAGGACTGAAACTCATAATAAGTAGGGATACTATTTTTAATGAATTGTTATTTCCCTACTTAGAGAAAACTAACCCTACAGGGGCTAGTGAGCAAACCAGTTTGGTTCTTGTGGAGCATAACATTAAGGAGAATTCAGTTCAAGTAGAGTAAAGAAGGCAATTGGGTTCGGACTAGGTAGAGCCCATTGATGAATGCCAAGCTCAGGACACTCGTGAGGAGGTTGAACTGGAAGTTGATGATGACGAGAGTCGGAAGGACTATCAGCTCACAAGAGACCAAGAAAGAAGGCTGGTCGGACCACCTTCAAGATATGGGTTTGCAGATGCTGCGGATGCAGCAGCTCCTTGGACAGAAGGAGAGATGAGTGAACAAGAGACTTACATTGATGCCATAGGATGTAAAGATTCGCCAAGATGGAAGCTAGCTATGGAGAAAGAAATGAATTCTTTGAGGAAGAACAACTTTTGGGAATTGGTGCACATTCCGGGAAATCAGAGAGTTTTGGATTATAAGTGGACTTACAAGGTCAAAGAAGGGTAACCTCCAGGAGATGAAGTCCGGAGCAAGGCTAGGCTGGTGCCGAATGGGTTCACGAGAAGAGAAGACATAGATTTCATAGAAACTTTCTCACCTGGACACAAGGTGGAGAAGACGGTGAGTATTCTCATCTATGTCATTGATATGCTGTTGGTTCAGAACAGCAGGAAGAGGATGGAAAGGTTTACATCTCAACTCAGTGAGAAGTTCGAGAGGAAGGATCTCAGCCTTACACAAAAGATCCTTGGGATGTGTAGAATCAAGAAAAGGAGAGAAACTAGTTAAGGGTTTCTTGGGCAATGGGTGTTCTCAGCAGATTTGTGAGTAGTCTCAGAAAGAAGCATTGGCTTAGGATGAAGTGGTTACTGAGGTACTTAAAGACTCAGTGGCAGTCGGTGGTAGCACTCATAACAACCAGGGCAGAATGCATAGCGCCTACGGAAGCCATAAAGGAGGCTATTGGGTGCAAATGGTTGTTGGACGAGTGGGAGGTCCTAAAAGAGCAGGTGGTGGTGTATTCGGATAGCCAAAGTGTGTGGCACTTGTGGAGGAATTCGGTGTTCTATGAGGGGACGAAACATATGGATGTTCGGTATCATTACATTCCGAAAAATGGTACAAAAGTATGCATTCATGTTGACAAGAAGACCACGGAGGAAAGTCCTACAGATTTAGGTACCAAGGTTCTACCTCTAAGAATTTCCAATCATTACCTTGGAATTCTTAGGAATGGAGTCGGTTGATTGATGACTCAAGATGACTTTGGATCTTGAAGTTCTCTGCACAATGGTTCGGGTTTAAACTCTTAAACAAAGGTAGAGATTGTTGGTATTTTTCTAAGGTTTAAACATGGTTTAAAGATGGTTAAAGTCTAAATCAAGGTTGAAAGATTAAAATACAGCATGTTAAAGGAGTGCACACATGTGTGTGCATCACTTTGGGTGTGTGTGCACACCCCTAATCAACAAGGCAAAGGAGTGCGCACTATTGTGTGAAGGGCAGCATCAGTGTGTGCTGCACAGCCCCTTCACCAGTGCTGCACTGTCCAGTAAGGAGGTAGTTTGAAGAAGGGAACGCCGCACCGCACCGCCCCTCCACCAACGCCGCACCATCCAGAATGTGGTGCAAAAGGGCTTTGCCTAGCGCCTCACCACCCCCTGTTCAGCGCCTAGGCGCTAGGCACACTGAGGCACACACATACAACTTGGTTAAGCCTCTTCTTAGGTGTGTGGATGCAAGGTTAAAATGTATAGCACCATTTAGGATTGATGGAGGGCCATGGTTGAGTGGTCATCAAGATCTAAGGGTGGAGAATGACACACAAGATTGGACAAGAAGTTGGTGCACTGTATAAAGGGTCACCTAGCTTCATTCTCAACAAGATGTGATGTAATGTAACTTGTGAGACATGTGTGTAAATGAGAGAATTGTGTGAGAGTGCAAAGACACAGACATACAAGAGGGACTCATTGTAGAGAGGCTGGTTGTAAAGAAGAGAGAGTAGTATAGAATTGATAGAAAGCGTTGTAATAGGTCTACCACTTTCTTGTTCTCTTATTTGTTCCTTCAAGAACTTGTGGATTCTTAAAAAGGGTTGCTGGATTGTAAAGAACCATTGATTTAGTGCAGAGAGTTTAGAAGAACTCACGGGGTCGTAGACTATTGCCGAACCTCGATAACAAATCGCTTATCTTCTTTTCTTTCTTGCTTTTGATTGCTGTATTTCTTTCTACAAGTTATTCTAGACTTGGGTGTTTGGAAGATCACCACCTGGGCATCTTATCAAGGTGATTTCCAACAACTAGGGATATACTATCCCATATCCCAGTCATTTGGTATAGGGATCTAGTTGACTGGGTTGTCCTTCAACCCAATTTTTCATGTTTTGAAATGCTTTTGACTTAAAAATGTTTGAATGAATAGTTTTGTTAAAATGCTTTTACAAAAGGAGCCATAAGACAAGCTAGTTACCTGAACAAGTGAGATTTACAACTTGTTTCAATACCTTATACCTATACTAGATCTTTTGTCTTGACTTGGTGTTTTTTTCGGGTTGAGTTCTTGTATCTTGATTCTTGGCTGTAGCTTTTATCTTTTAAAACACTTAGATAATACTATTAGTACAATTAGAGTTATGTTTTTTCATTATTAAAATTTAGACGGTGGTCAACAATCTCCCCCTTTTTGATGATGACAAAACCAATGAGAGAAAACTGTTTGAAAAACTAAGTGTTTGGTTTTTTAGAAAAAATTGGGCAGAGTTTCCTCTGTTTTTTGAATAAAACCAACCTTTAAAAAGTTCAAAACAGTTTTTATTCAATCCTACCAAGCAACTCAACATATAGTCATATACAACAAGTTCTTTGGAGCAATGCTCCCCCTAAATCTATGCACTATTTTAAGTTACAATCATTTTTCTCATATTTCTCCCCCGTTTTGACAACAGCAGAAAAGGGGGTATTAAACCAAAGAATAAGCCACATAGACACTATGGATAGTAAGAATATGTATAAATAGACTTGTATGCGAAAATTAGGCCTAATTTGGAACTAAGAAGACATTTTCCTTACGTGCATAAGTAGTTACAGCATATATCCGATCAAAGAAGGTTTTACATGAAGTAAACATATTGCGTAAAAGTAAAACAAGTATATGAATCATAATGTAAAATGAGATATATACATATAAAGCAAATATCCATACATCATGGGCTTCTAAGAGCCGAAACTGAAAAACTACAATATATGATAGAATGATATTTGTGCCAAGAACAACTAAAAGCTATATATATATATATATATATATATATATATATATATATATACAATTGAAAAGAAATACAGAAAGAAACTCTGTAAGGGGGGGATTCAGAGCCGTCACGAATGAGATCCTGAAGCTCAGCCAAGGAACCAAGGAACCCTCTGTATGCTCGTGGTGCAGCTCGAAGTCATCCATGAGGGAGCGAAGGTCATGATGCATGGCGTCGACAGAAGAGCTCAAGCTCTGGAATCCGGACTGCATAGTCAGTTGGAGGCTCGTAATAGCCTAGAGAAGATCGTTGTATCTAGTTGGACCAGTACTCGAGCCTCCCATAGGTGGTGCTCGGTCATCCGTATCCATAGTAGTGGCTGCAACATTTGAACCCTCATCCTCATCACTGCTATCATCCTCGCCAATCCTGATGTTCTTCCTGGCCTTCGAATAGATCATCCCATCTCGGAACATGCACCCCATCTTCTTCAGTGAAGAGACGTTGATGATATCCTTGAGGCCGATGTCCTGAGCCTCGGAGACAGGAAAAGGAACCTGGAAGTGCTGAATGATGAGTGTGATAAGCATCCCATAGGAAAGGCATCCATAGTCATTAGCTTTGCCGTTTATCATGTTGGCGAGCAGTATGGGGTAGATATTGAAGTGGTGCCTAGTTTTAAGGCACCAAATCAATACCACATCTATCTTAGATAGATAGCCCTGACTCCTAAGTCTGGGATGGATGGTCCAACTCACTATGAGGTTGAACAATTTTGAGTCGAGGGGCATGTCACTACATGTGTGAAATGTAGTGGGTCGAAAGACATAGTTAAGGTCAACCCTAACTATTTAACATGCCTCCTCGTAATCGAAATTGTCTGGCCATCCATCTAGACTCCGAGGGATCCCCAGAATACTCACCAAGAGGTCAGTGTTGACCTCAAACTGCACACCCATTACACTAGTTCTGAACTGTAGAGCCAGTGGACTGGGTTTCACCAAGTTCGCATAGAACTGGTGAATCAGTCGTGGGTGAAATTTTTAGTGTATTTGGACCAGTGGGGTCAAGTTTATTACATCAAAAGAAGGTAAAATATCAAAGTTACCATGATGAATAGATTCGAAGTCAACGAATCTACCCATCATGATCTTTTTATGACAGATGATAGTGGTATACCTCTCTTTTGCTGCTGGGCAGAAGAACAGGAAGTCGTCGAGCTCTATTCTCGCCTTCTTGCTCGAGAAGCCCGCTAATCCCTTCCCTTTTGAGTCCGGAGCTGTAGATTTGGTGGACCTTGGGTTAGTAGGCGCGTGAGGTCCCCCAATTATGGTCTTAATGCGGATTCTCTCAGACATTTTGTAGGAAAAATGTTTGTGGGGAAAAAGGGAGATTTTGGTAAAAATTGGAGATTTCAACCGTAGAAAGTTGAAATAATTGGTATGGAAGAGGAGATCAAGGCTTTTATGGAGTGTTTTGAGGAAATTTTGTTCAAAATGAGGAGATTTTTTAGAGAGAGAAAGCTTAGGGTTTCAAAAATGGCGTGAAAAACTAAAAATCTAAAGTGATTATTTATAGAATCGCGATACTAGTTGATTGGGTTAGGGCACCAGTCGATTGGGTCCTTTGCAGATTTGAATTTTTTTAACATACCAGTCGGCTGGATCGGGACACCAGTCAACTGGGTTAACTGGTAGAGAAATACCAGTCAACTGGGTTATTCATACCAGTCAACTAGGTAGTTAACTGAAATTCAAAAAATGACTCCAAACAAGGTCTTGGTTTACTAGTCGACTAGTATAGACTTACCAGTCGACTGGATAATTAGGCAGTGACTTGCTAGTCGACTGGGATAGATTTACCAGTCGACTGGACCCCAAAAAAAACTTCTAGTTTTGAGTCTTAGCACGAAATTTGTTTATCTATGCCATCTTGAGTAAGGGAAATATTAAATAAGGTTTAATACTTATTCACTAGATGTCAAGTAGGCAAATGATGAATGATGATACAATCAGGCATACAGTTTATCATAATCTAATAATCCCATTAACAGTATAATTTTACTGAAACTAGCTTCACTTAAAGGTTTTGTAAGAATGTCAGCTATTTGATCTTTTGAAAGTCTTATATCACCTTTTTGAGCATGGTCTCTTAAGAAGTGATGTCTAATTTCTATGTGTTTGGTACTAGAGTGCTGAATAGGGTTTTTGGTTAAGTTAATAGCACTTGTATTATCGCAATTATTGGGATAATTTTAAAGTTCATGCCATAGTCTTCTAGTTGTTGTTTCATCCACAATACTTGGGCACAACAACTTCCAATTGCTACTTATTCTGCCTCGGCGGTTGATAGTGCAACGGACTTTTGTTTCTTGGAAAACCAAGAGGTTGACATTGCACCTAAGAATTGGCATGTTCAACTTGTGTTTTTTCTTTCTAACCTACACCCCGCAAAGTCAACATCTGAATATCCTACAAGCTCAAAAGATGAATCTCTATAGTACCATAATCCTAAGGTTTGAGTTCCTTGTAGATATCTAAGGATTCTTTTTACTGCAATTACATATGATTCCTTAGGATTAGCCTGAAATCTAGCACACATGTATACACTGAACATTATATCAGGTCTACTTGCAGTTAAATAAAGTAAAGCTCCTATCATGCTTCTATAATATTTAGTGTCTACACACTTACCTCCGTCATTAAGGTCAAGTTTTGTAGATGTGCTCATAGGAGTACTAAGTGGCTTTGAGCTTTCCATCCTGAACCTCTTTAGTAGGTCCTTAGTGTATTTTGATTGATTGATGAAGATGCCTCCTTTGAATTGTTTGATTTGAAGCCCAAGGAAGTAGGTAAGCTCTCCCATCATGCTCATTTCAAATTCTTCTTGCATGCACTTGGTAAACTCTTTACACATAGATTCATTAGTAGCACCAAATATAATATCATCAACATATATTTGGACTAGTAGAGTGTCATTTATGTGAGTTTTTGTGAAGAAAGTTGTGTCTACTTTTCCTCTTATAAAATTATTGTCAATAAAAAATTTACTTAGTCTTTTATACCATGCTCTTGGAGCTTGCTTCAACCCATATAGAGCTTTAGAAAGCTTTTAGACATGATTTGGAAGACTAGGATTCTCAAATCTAAAAGGTTGCTCAACGTATACCTCTTCTTCTATAAAGCTATTTAAGAAGGCATTCTTTACATCCATTTGAAATAATTTAAACTTATTAAAGCATGAAAATGCCAATAACATTCGAATAGCTTCTAATCTTGCTACGGGAGCATAGGTATCATCAAAGTCTAATCCTTCTTCTTGATTATATCCCTTAGCAACTAGTCTAGCCTCGTTTCTAGTCACTATTCTATTTTCATCCATCTTATTTCTAAATACCCATTTAGTTCCTATTATTGTATGATTCTTTGGTCTAGGAACTAGATTCCATACATTGTTTCTTTCAAATTGATTTATTTTATCTTGCATGGCAATTATCCAAACATTATCCTTTTCGGCTTGTACAAATGTTTTAGGTTCTATTTGAGACAAACAGGCTACATACTTGCAAGTGTTTCTAATAGAGGAACGAGTTCTTACCCCTTTTGAAGGATCACTAATCACTTGATCGATTGGGTGATAATTTACATACCTCCAATCTTTGGGAAGACTATCCTCTTTTTGACTTGCAGATGGTTGGTCCAATTTGAGAGTTTCCATCTCTTGATTCGTTTGAGGTGGGCTCTCCTTTGGGTCAACAATGGGAGTAGGTGTCTCCGTTCTTGGAATGAAATTTGCATCATCCTTGAAAGAAACTTCTCTACCATTAATTGGGTTAGACTCATCAAGGGTTACATGTACGGATTCTTCTATGACTAGAGTTCTCTTATTGAAGCCTGTATAAGCTTTACTAGAGGTTAAATATCCTAAAAATATCCCTTCATCGGTCTTAGAGTCAAATTTAACCAAGTTAGTTTTATTATAATTTAGGATGAAGCATTTATAACCAAAGGCACGAAAAAGGAGATATTAGGCTTTCTACCTTTCAAGATATAGCAAGAAGTGTTTACTGCTTCTGCCTAAAAGTATTTTGGTAAGCTATTTCACACAGCATTGTTCTTGTAAATTCTTCTAGAACTCTATTTTTCCTCTCAACAACTTCATTTTGTTGAGGAGTTCTAGGAGCTGAAAAGTTGTGATCAATTCCATTTTCATCAAAAAATTTTGAAAAGCTTTGGTTTTCAAATTCTTTTCCATGATCACTTCTAATGCTTGAAATACAAATTCCTTTTGCATTTTGAACCTTCTTGCAAAAGTTTTCAAATCCTTTGTAAGCTTCATCCTTGTAAGCAATAAAGATAACAAAGGTATATCTGGAATAGTCATCAACAATAACAAAAGCATATTGATGGCCACCTAGACTAATAGTACTTATTGGACCAAATAAGTCCATATGCAAAATTTCCAATGGTCTAAGTAGTTGAGACTACATTTTTTGATTTAAAAGAAATTTTAGTTTGTTTTCCCATTTGACAAGTATCATATACTTTATCTTTTTCAAATTTGATTTTGTGTAGTCCAATGACTAAATCTTTTCTTGAAATGATTTTAAGCAAATTCACATTCACATGACCAAGCCTTCTATGCCATAGCCATGGATTTTCACTAAATGCGGGAAAACATTTTTCATTTTTGGAATGCAAGGATTTTAAGTCAACTATATAGACATTTTCATGTCTATGGCCAACAAACTTGATCTTGTTACTCTTGATGCCTATAACTAGACAATAGGAGGTTTCAAATATGACTTTGTTGCCTTTATCAAAAAGTTGACTAATATTTAGCAAATTTGGCTTAAGGCCTTATACTAATAATACATTATCTATGGTTGAGAAATTATTACTAACTTTTCTATGCCCGATGATCTTTATTTTTGTGTTGTCTCCAATGGTGACATGTCTGCCATCTCTTAGAGTTAACTCCTTGAATACACTTTTATCACTGGTCATGTGCTTTAAGCATCCACTATCAAGGTACCAACAGTTACCTTTCCCTTGGTGTGGAGACATATCTACATCACACAAGAATACACAATTGTATTTTTAGGTACCCAAAATTTCTTGGGTCCTTTGGGGTTAGTCCTTGAAAATACGGTTCTTTTTGGGACCCATACTTTCTTAACAACATATGGTGTTCTATAGACATGTTGATGATGCACAATCCTAAGATAATAGTTATTGAAATTTCTAGGATGACTTAGTTGTGAATGTCTATAATTCTTTGGATAATAATTCCTAGGATATATGTTTCATTTCTAGGAAATTTATGATGATGATTTCTAGGATACTTGCTCGCATTTTTATGAATATGCATATTATTTCTAGAATAACCATGATAGTAATTCCTAGGATATGCTTGTGCAATGTACAAGTCATGAGTATACATGTTATTTCTAGGATGTATATGATGGTTACTCCTAGGATGTGTATAAGTATTTCTTGAATGAGCATACATATAAGAATGAGTATTTCTAGGATGTTTTATTCTTGTATATGCATTAAAATTAGTATTTCTAGACCTACTAGCATTCACTTAGGGAATACTTTTGACCTTGCTAGTGGTTTTTGAAGTAGAGGCTTCATTCACACATGATGCTTTCATGAATAAGCTCTATTTTGATTTTTGCTTGTCTAATGGAGAATATCCTAACCTGGATTTTCCTCCACTTAAACTTTGGCAAGATAGCACTTCATCAAGCTTTTCTTTTCCAAGTATGAGTCTAGATATTATGCCATTCAATTCTATTATCTTCTTCTTTAAGTTTTCATTTTCATCTTTAAGAAAATCTTGGGAAGAATCATAAAGCAATGAAGATAGTTTATTTTTTTTCTTCTTTTAAACTTATCATCTCTTTGGAAAGAGATGACACCTCTTTCTGAAGAATAGAGTTCCTAGAATCAAATTTCTTCAATTCTTCATGTATTTCATTTATGACTTCTATCAATTCTTCACTACCACTAACAATGTTATTTTTTGAAGGGAGAGAAGTCGATATCTCGTTTTCAACATCGATTTCCATAAGACATAGGTTGGCAATTTCCTTGTATCCGATCTCTTTATCCGAGGAGTCTTCTTCGTCATCACTCCAAGTTGTTGCAATCATAGCTTTCTTCTTGAAGCTCTTGTATAGTTTGCTTGTAGTTGTATAATCGACCTTGATGTGATCGGGCTTCTTGCATCTATAACACATAAGTGGTTCCTGTTTTGAAGTGGGATCCTTTGTGTATGGTTTTTTGCGTTTCTTCAAGAATCTATGAAACCGTTTAGTGATTAAAGCCATCTCACCATCTTTTGTACTGCTCTCCATCTCTTTTTCCGTTTCTTCTTATTTTTTGCTCGTAGAGGCTTTGAGAGCAATCACCTTTTTCTTCTTCCCATCATCATTGACAATGGGATTCATTTCTTCCATCTCATATGTCAATAATGACCTAAGAATTGTTTCGACATCAAGTTTGTTGAGATCTTTGGCCTCCTGAATGGCCATCTTCTTTGGTTTCTAAGTAGGTGGCAGAGATCTTAAGATTTTTCTCGTTAGTTTAAACTCCTCAATGTTCCTACCAAGACGCTTCAAACCGTTAACAATAGTTATGAAACGTGAATGCATTTGTGAAATTGTTTCGTTAGGAGACATTTTAAAAGATTCATATTCGGATACTAGCATATATATTTTTGATTTTATAACCTCGCTAGTTCCTTCATATGTAACTTGCAGTTTATTCCAAATCTCCTTAGCCGTAACACATGCAGAAATTTTATTATATTCTGAAGTATCTAAAGCACAATGTAAAATACTTGTGGCTCTACTATTGAGAGACATCATTCTACAATCCTCATCATTGAACTCAGTTTTGAGTTTAGGCATTGTATGATTGATTTCTCTAATAGTTATTTCCTTTGTAGGGATTCTAGGTCCTTCCTCAATGACTCTCCATAGATTATAATCTTGTCCTTCGACAAAGAATTTCATCATGTTTTCCAATAGTTATAGTTGGAGCCATTGAACAAGGGAGGCCTAGTGTAGGAATGCCCCTCAGAATAGCTATTTGATGCTGATAAGGCCCAAAATACCCCAGCCCAAATAAGCTCCAGGCCTAGCAGAGCGACCCTAGCCTAAATAAGCTCCAGCCCAGAGAAGCACCAGACCCACCAGAGTGGACCACTCCAAATGAGCCTCAGGCCCAGCAAGATGCTCCAACCTAATAAGAAGCCCAACTGAACTCTCCAGCCTGAGTAGCATTTTGGTTCAGCGACCCTTCAGCCCAGACAAGCGGCCAATACCCTCTCCGGCCCGATAAAGTCTCCAAGCCTATGAGGGATGGCCTGAAAAACTTGCACCCGGATCCCCCTATGACTTGACACCCTGCAGCCACTAGCCACCCTATGACTGCCGCCCCACAGCTACCCTATAACCGCCTGGTCCTGCAGCCACCCTACGGCCGTCCTGCGGCCACCCTACAGCGCCCTTTCTCCCGAGCTTGCAATTATGATCTCCTCGCTGGTAGACGACTATAAAAGGCCAAGGTATGGACTTCACTATAGATTGAATTAAAACACATTTGCACTTACATTTAATTTGCTAAGCCCTCGGTTCCTCTTTCGAACCCTCGGCTTCGCCTTCAAATCCTTGCTAACTTAAGTATCAGAGCGCCCCCGGAAGTCTCCCTTTCCCCTCCTTCCGAGGGCCTTTAGTTCACCCTTATCACCTGTGCAGGATCCAGGCCAAGTCCTCACTCGGGTCAAGTCCTCTACCAGGCCATGTCAGCTTCCAGACCACATCAGTACCAACAATTTTAGGCATCAACAGATGCCATCGGATCAACTTAAGGATTTTAAGCCTAAAATTAAGAACAAGGCTCTGATACCAATTGTAGACTAAGGTTCTAATCCAAGAGGAGGGTGAATTGGGTTTTTAAAAACTTTCACTAATTACTTGCAAGTTTATAAAAACAGTTAAATGCACAAGCGTATAAACAAGTAATGTACTTTAAATAAAAGTGGTTAAGGAATAGAAAGTGCAAACTCAGTTTATAGCAGTTCGGCAATATCGGATTCGTTCCAACCCTACATCCACTCTCTTCAAGGAACCTCCTTGAAGTAATCCACTAAAACTCTTAGTCGTACAACTTCACAGGTGTTGCACAAACCTTACAAACAATCCCTTCCTTTTGGAAGCTAATCCCTTCCTCTCGGAAGCTAATCTCTTCCTTTCAGAAGTTAATCCCTTTACAATAAATATGAGTTTCTCTAAAGTAAATGGTAGAGAGATAGCAATGAATGATTTTACAAATGAACAATATCTCTATTTCAAAATAAAGCTTAAAGAATGGCTCAACAATAAATGTTTCAAAGCTTTGGTGTATTAATGAGCAAAAACTTGATTGAATGTGTAATCCTCTCTTTTAAATGCTCATTGGAGTGGGTTTATATAGCCTTGAATTAATATGACCATTTGGTACTGACTTGGTATGTTTTGGTGCATTAAGTGCTCAAGTCTCGCGTCTCAACGGTCATATTTTTTGAATTACTAGTCGACTAGGTATGAGTACTAGTCGACTGCGTCAAATGAAGAGTCTCACTTTTTAAGGCTGTGGAGAGTACCAGTCGACTGGGTCAAGTGTACTAGTCGACTGGAGAGAGACTGTCCAAGAGGCCAGTCGACTGGTATTGATCACCCAGTTGACTGGGGACATACTGTCCCATATCCCAGCCATCTGGTATAGGGATCTAGTTGACTAGGTTGCCCTTCAACCCAGTTTTTCATGTTTTTTCATGTTTTTGACTTAAAAACGTTTGAATGAATAGTTTTGTTAAAATGCTTTTACAAAAGGAGCCATAAGACAAGCTAGTTACCTGAACAAGTGAGATTTATAACTTGTTTCAATACCTTATGCCTATACTAGATCTTCTGTCTTGACTTGGTGTCTGATTCGAGTTGAGTTCTTGCATATTGATTCTTGGCTGTAGCTTTTATCGTTTAAAACACTTAGATAATACTGTTAGTACAATTAGAGTTTTGTTTTTTCATTATTAAAATTTAGATGAGGGTCAACATAAACGAAAGGCTTAAATTGCATTGTTTAAAATACCAATGAAAGGAGACGGTTTGACGCACCCCCTAGAATCCTAGAAACATTCTAGAAGCCCTCAAGCAGGCCACAAAACTATAAGTCTTGGCCCAGCTAATGGACCCTAAGGTTATGATTCTTGGCCCAACCAGTGGGCCCCAAAATTAAAAGTCTTAGCCCAGCTTATACGCCACAAGCCCAACTTAGTCAATAGACCCTAGCATTTTGGGCCAAATGTCCACAGTTGTATTTAAACCAACTCAAATACATACATCTAAAGAAGCCTCGGCCCATAAGCCTCGAAAAGTGCTTGGACCTTAGTCAATAAAAGAAAGAATCCTCGTAACGTGTATGCACCTCCCAACATAAAAATCTCATCCTCTTCAAAGTCATTACTTTGCCTTGCTTCGAAGAGATTACTCCAAACTCTTATCCTTCTCGGACTCATTACTTCTCCTTGCTCTGAGGAGATTGCTCCAAACTCTCGTCCTCCCCAAATTCATTGCTTCACCTTGCTCCAAGAAGATTTCTCCAAACTCTAGTCCTTCTTGGACTCATTACATCACCTTAGTCTAAAGAGATTTCTCCAAACTATAGTCCTCCTCGAACTCATTGCATCGCCTAGTTCCGAAGAGTTTTCTCTAAACTCTCGTCCTCCTTAGACTCATTGCTTCACCTAGCTCCGAGAAGTTTGCTCCAAACTCTTGTCCTCCTTGGAATAATTACTTTACCCTGCCCCAAGGATATTTATCCAAGCTCTTATCTCTTTTGAAACCCCATATAAAAAGCTCGAACTTGACAATCAATCATTTCCGAGGAGAAGGCGTCGAGTTATTTTATATCCCAGACCTCATCTATGTTCTCTCTCTAAGGAGGTATAGTTAAGCTTCTTTTCCTCCTCATACCTTATATACTATCTCTTCAAGGGGATAGAATCGAGCTCTTATCCTTTTTGGACCTTACATATACTCTCTAAGAAGGTAGCGCTGAGCTTCTTATCCTCCTCAAACTTACACTCTCTCTTCGAGGAGGTAGCACCAAGCTCTTTATCCACCTCAAACCTAACATACTCACTCTTCGAGGAAGGTACACTGAGCTATCTACCTCCTCAGCCCCATACACTTCCTCTCTGAGGAGGCTACATCGAGCTCATCTCATTCTCGGACTCATATCTATTAAAGGAATAGCCTCGAGCTATCCCTCAGTTTACTCGAAATATGAGTCACTGTTCTCAATCCTCTCTTAGTACTTGGGTACCCAAACAACCTTTGACCTGATCTGAGCTACACGATATGTAAAAGAACTATACTACTCATATCCCAAACAACATACTTCTTTAATCGGGTAACTGCACTCAAGAAAGTGGGGGGCATCTGATGTAGGGGAAAATTCCTGATCCAATGACACAATGACATATGGCACCCTTAAAAGCAAAAAAGGTAACTAAATGAACAAGATAAAGTAACTAATTAGATAAGTACACATGGAAAAGGGCATAGCGATAATTTCACATCGAAATCATAATCCTACTACAACACTCTAACTTATGGATAACCTAAACATTATGGCTTACAGTTAATCCAGTCTTATCATAATATCCTAGCCTATGAGTATCCTGAACCTATCATGATACTCAGTAATTAACCACTCTCCTAATTGGACTCGGCTCCAAAACACTATATAAGGGAGCTCTCACCATAAAAAGGTACAATCAACTTTACTCGCACAATTATCTCCACACTCTCTAGTTTTCTTATAAAAAATTCCTATACTAACTTAGGCATCAGAGAGTCCCCCAGAGGCACAAGTCCTCTGGCAACTTTTAGACTTTCTTTCATTTTCGTGTGCACAAGTTCCACATTGTGGCTGTTCGCGTACCTGGAAAATTTTCGGCATCAACAGTACACAAATACATCCAATAATGACTAGAACAGAAAATTAACATGAACTTACTAATAACATGATAAAGTCTAGATACTACCATATATATGAGGACTAATGTTGAACAGATAAATATTTGTTTCGTTGTGCCTTCCTTGTTCTCACACCTTTCGTAGTTTAACATCTTGTTATTTAGGTCTAACTTTTTTTAAAATTCCATATCACCCACCATCAAATCATTTTCATATTTCTATTAGAAGTTACTATCCAACATATTATTATTAGATAAATATTTTCAAAGCACACAATAAGGTATATTAAGAGGAACAAAGCTATCATATTGAGATTTCAAATTTTCCAAATCAAATTTAAACGAGCAAACTCCACAAATAAGACTTATGGATAGTGTTACCTAATCAACATCCACTTGAGTACCTGAAACTTGATCTTTTGACATATTAAAATTGGTAACCTCCTCCATAAATGTTGGAACCTATTTTGCTTTATTCCTATCTCGTTTGGAAGTTAATTGTTTTTGCAATAGGAGGCTTAGTAACTACAGGAACTTGTTCTCTCCCAACTGGAGGAACCAACACCATACCTACATTTTGATCAAGTTTAGGAACTTGATTGCCAATCTCGTCAATAATGTTTCACTCGTCCCATGAAATAGAATTCGAATTAATCCTTATACACACATCATTAGGCGTTGAAATCAAGATACCAAGTGAACTCGAAGGGTCCAAAGAATGTTCCTCCCTGCCTTATTGGCTATCAATAACCTTCACTTCTTTCCCTTTACTTCTCTTTTCAACCATAAGACCTGACATAGATAATTATTGCACACTATCATTTTCACCCAGATTAGGTAACAAAGACACATGGTCTTTTTGGTGCTTATCCACCCCCACAATAGATTATTTATTTACACAACCAAATTTTCTACAATATGCTATATCATGGCCTTGAAGAAAACAATGCGTGTAGAAGGAAAGATTCCCTTCAAACACCACGTTTTGCTAGAAGGCATTCTCCTTACTAGTTCCAACCCAAACATGATCAGGTCTAGGCATGGTTAGATCTAGCTCTATGCATGCCCTGGCATAACTAGGGTGTTTTAAAGAAATTATTCTATCATCAGATTTATTTTAAAAAAAAAGAGAAAAATTATTGGAAATACTTTTCAAGAACAAGACACGGAAACAAGGGAGAGGTTGACACGGGAATCGAATCCACACATCAGCAAAGGTTGATTCTTTTCACGGGTTGAAATCTTGAGTCCATTTGAATATACAAAATAATGAATTATCAACTTGATGGTTACTATATAACCAAGCAGAGACCAAGTCCTCTTGAGAATCCATTTGCACCATAACATGACGGAAATCCAATGCAACAATAACCTGAACATGCCTCAGATTCTAGGAAATAATATGTATTGACTTATATTTGATTTTAGTAATGACAAAACACTACTCTAATTGCACTAACAGTTTTATCTAAATGTTTAAACCGCAAAAACATTCAGCATAAAAACAAAGATGCAAGAACTCAACTCGATTCAGACATCAAGATAAGACAGAAGATCTAGAATAGGCATTAAGGTAATGAAAACAATTGTAAATCTTTCATGTTCAACTACTTAGCTTTATCTGCGGCTCATTTTACAAAATACTTTGACAAAACTATTAATACAAATGTTTCTAAGTCAAAAATAGTTTTAAAACATGAAAAATTGGGTTAAAAGACAACCCAGTCAACTAGCTCCATATACTAGTCGACTTGGGTATGGGACAAAAAGTTCCTAGTTAACTAGTGTCAAGGACCCAGTCGACTGGCAACTGGGACAGAAAACTCCTAGTCGATTGGTGCTTAGGACCCAGTCGACTGGTAATTCAAAAATATGATCGTTTGAGACACAAGACTTGAGCATTTAATACACCAAACCTACCACGTCAGTCTCAAACGGCCATATTGATTCAAGGCTATATAAACCTACTTCAATGAGCATTAAAACAAGAAGAGAACACATTCAATTCACAAGAAAGCTCATTAATTCTCAAAAGCTTTGAAATACTTATTGTTGAGCCATTCTTCAAGCTTGTTCTTGAAAGAGAGATATTATTCATTTGAAAAAAGTACTTATTGCTATCTCTTTACCATTTACTTTACAGCAAATCTCGTTTATTGTAAAGAGGAAAGAGTTGTAATAACTTTTAGAGTGTTTAGGATTAAATACTTCTTTGTAACTTCCGTGAGGAAGGGATTAGCTTCTGTGAGGAAGAGATTAGCTTCCGTAAGGAAGTGATTGGTTGTAAGGTTTGTGCAACACCCGTGAAGTTACATGACTAATGTTTTAGTGGATTACTTCAAGGAAGTTCCTCGAAGTGAGTAAACATAGGGTCAGAAGGATTCCGATATTGCCGAACCACTATAAACGGAGTTTGCACTTTCTCTTCCTTTGAACTCCTTTACTTTCAAGTATATTATTTGATTGTGCGCATTATGTATTTAACTGTTTAAAAACTTGCAAATTTATTTAGCAAAAAGTTTTTAAAACCAATTCCCCCCTCCCCTTTTGGGTTTGAACCTCGGTTTACAATTGGTATCAGAGCTTCGTAGTCAATTTCAGGTTTAAAATCTTTGAGTTGATCCGAGGGCATCTAATAGCTATGCAGAAGGGCGCATTCCTATACTAGGCCTCCCTTGTTCAATGGCTCCAACTATAACTATTGGAAAAATAGAATGAAAATCTTTGTCGAAGGACAAGATTACAATGAATGGAGGGTCATTGAAGAGGGCCCTAGAATTCCTACAAAGGAAATAATCATTGGAGAAATCAATCATAGAATGCCTAAACTCAAAACAGAGTTTAATGATGACGATTGTAGAAGGATGTCTCTCAATAGTAGAGAAACTAGCATATTACATTGTGATCTAGATATTACGGAGTATAATAAAATTTTTGCATGTATATCACCTAAAGAAATTTAGGACAAATTGCAAGTTACATATGAAGGAACTAGCGAAGTTAAAAAATAAAAAATCTATATGCTAGTATCCGAGTATGAATCCTTCAAAATGCCTCCAAATATATTTCTCAAATGCACTCATGTTTTACTGCCATTGTTAACGGTCTAAAACTTCTTGGTAGGAACATTGAGGAATTTGAACTAACGAGGAAGATCTTAAGGTCTTTGCCATCCACTTGGAAAGCAAAGAAGACAACCTTCATGGAGGCCAAAGATCTCGACAAACTTGATGTCGAAACACTTGTTGGATCACTATTGACATACGAGATGGAAGAAATGAATCCCATTGCCAATGATGATGAGAAGAAGAAAAAGGTGACTGCTCTCAAGGCCTTTACAAGCAATAAAGAGGAAGAAATGGAAGAAGAGGTGGAGAGTAGCGAAGAAGATGGTGAGATGACTCTAATCACCAAGAGGTTTCACAAGTTCTTAAAGAAGAGCAAGAAACCTTACACAAAGGATCCCACTCCAAAAAGGGAACCACTTATGTGTTATGGTTGCAAGAAGCTCGGTCACATCAAGGCTGATTGTACAGTGACAAGCAAACCATATAAAAGCTTCAAAAAGAAAGCTATGATTGCAACCACTTAGAGTGATGACGAAGAAGAAGAATCCTCAAACAATGAGGTTGGATACGAGGAGATTGCCAACCTATGTCTAATGGTAATTGATGACGAAAATGAGATATGTATCCACACCAATGAAAAAGGTAACTATTGGTACCTTGATAGTGGATGCTCAAAGCACATGACTGGTGATCGAAGTGTATTCAAAGAGCTAACTCTAAGAGATGGCCGACATGTCACCATTGGAGATAACACAAATATAAAGATCATCAGGCATGGAAAAGTTGGTAATGATTTCTCAACCATTGATCATGTATTATATGTGCAAGGCCTTAAGCCAAATTTACTTAGTATTAGTCAACTAAGTGACAAAGGCAACAAAGTCATATTTGAAACCTCTTATTGTCTAGTTATAGACATCAAGACTAACAAGATCAAGTTTGTTGGCCATAGACACGAAAATGTCTATATAGTTGATTTAAAATCTTTGCATTTGGAAAATGAAAAATGTTTTCCCGCATTTAGTGAAAACCCATAGCTATGGCATAGAAGACTTGGTTATGTGAATATAGATTTGCTTAAAATACTTTCAAGAAAAGATTTAGGCATTGGACTACCAAAAATCAAATTTGAAAAAGACAAGGTGTGTGATGCTTGCCAAATGGGAAAACAAACTAGAATTTCTTAGAAATCAAGAATGTAATCTTAACTACTAGACCATTGGAACTTTTGTATGTGGACTTATTTGGTCCAATAAGTACCATTAGTCTAAGTGGCCATCAATATGCTCTTGTTATTGTTGATGACTATTCAAGATATACCTTTGCTATTTTTATTGCTTACAAAGATGAAGCTTACAAAGAATTTGAAAAATTTTGTAAAAAGGTTCAAAATGAAAAAGGAATTTGCATTTCAAGCATTAGAAGTGATCATGGAAAAGAATTTGAAAACCAAAGTTTTTCAAAATTTTGTGATGAAAATGGAATTGATCACAACTTTTCGGCTCCTAGAACTCCTCAACAAAATGGAGTTATTTAGAGAAAAAATAGAGTTCTAGAAGAATTTACAAGAACAATGCTTTATGAAAATAGCTTGCCAAAATATTTTTGGGCGGAAGCCGTAAACACTTCTTGCTATGTCTTAAATAGAGTTTTAATTAGGTCTATGCTTAACAAAACTCCATATGAATTATGGAAAGGTAGAAAGCCTAATATCTCATATTTTCGTGCTTTTGGTTGTAAATGCTTTATCCTAAATAAAAATAAAACTAACTTGGGTAAATTTGACTCAAAGACCGATGAGAAGATATTCTTAGGATATTCAACCTCTAGTAAAGCTTATAGAGTCTTTAACAAAAGAACTCTAGTGTTTGAAGAATCCATACATGTAGCCTTTGATGAGTCTAACTCAATCAATAGTAGAATAGTTTATTTTAATGATGATGCGTATTTTATTCCAAGAACGAAAACACCTACTCCCATTGTTGACCCGGAGGAGAGCCAATCTCAAATAAGTCAAGAAGTAGATGCTCTCAATCTTGATCAACCATCTAGAAGTCAACAAGAGGGTAGTCTTCCCAAATATTAGAGGTATATGAGTTATCATCCAATCGATCAAGTGATTGATGATCCTTCACAAAGGGTAAGAACTCGTTCCTCTATTAGAAATAGTTGTAATTGTGTAGCTTATTTATCGCAAGTAGAACATAAGACATTTGTAGAAGTCGAGAAGGATGTCGATTGGATAAATGCTATGCAAGAAGAAATAAATCAATTTGAAAGAAACAAAGTATGGAATCTGGTTCCTAGACCAAAGAATCATACTACAATAGGAACTAAATGGGTATTTAGAAATAAGATGGATGAAAATAGAATAGTAACTAGGAACAAGGCTAGACTAGTTGCTAAGGGATATAATCAAGAAGAAAAAACAAATTTTGATGAGACTTATGCTCCCGTAGCTAGATTAAAAGCTATTTGAATGTTATTAGCCTTTGCATGCTTCAATAAATTTAATCTATTTCAAATGGATGTAAAAAGTGCATCCTTAAATGGTTTTATAGAAGAAGAGGTATATGTTGAGCAACCTCTTGGATTTGAAAATCCTGGTCTTCCAAACCATGTTTATAAGCTTTCTAAAGCTCTCTATAAGTTGAAGCAAGCTCCAAGAGCATGGTATGAGAGACTAAGTAAGTTTTTGATTGGAAATGGTTTTACTAGAGGAAAAATAGACACAACTCTCTTCACAAAAAATCACAAGAATGACACACTACTAGTCCAAATATGTGTTAATGATAGTATATTTGGTGCTACTAATGAAGTCATGTGTCAAGAGTTTGCTAAATGCATGTAAGGAGAATTTGAAATGAGCATGATAAAAAAACTCACCTACTTTCTTGGACTTCAAATCATATAATTGAAAGAGGGGATCTTCATCAATCAATCAAAGTACACCAAGGACCTATTAAGAAGGTTTGGTATGGAAAGCTCAAAGTCAATTGGCACTCCTATGAGCACCTCTACAAAACTTAACCTAGATGAGGGAGATAAGTGTGTAGACACTAAAACTTATAGAAGCATGATAGGAGCTTTACTTTATTTAATTGCAAGTAGACCTGATATAATGTTCAGTGTATGCATGTGTGCTAGATTTCAAGTTAATCCTAAGGAATCACATGTAATTGTAGTAAAAAGAATCCTTAGATATCTACAAAGGACTCAAAATCTAGGATTATAGTACTCTAGAGATTCATCTTTTGAGCTTGTAGGATATTCAGATGCTGATTTGCGAGTTGTAGACTAGATAGCAAAAGTACTAGTGGAACATGCGAATTCTTAAGTACAATGCTAACCTCTTGGTTTTCCAAGAAACAAAACTCAATTGCACTATCAACCACCGAGGTGGAATATATAGCAACCGAAAGTAGTTGTGCACAACTATTGTGGATGAAACAACAACTAGAAGACTATGGCATGAACTTTAAAGATATTCCAATTCATTGTGATAACACTAGTGCCATCAACTTGACCAAAAACCCTATTCAGCATTCTAGAACCAAACATATTGAAATTAGACATCATTTCGTAAGAGACCATGCTCAAAAGGGTGATTTTATACTAGAATTCATTCCTTTGGAAGATTAAATAGCTGATATTCTTACAAAACCCTTAAGTGAAAATAGCTTTTGTAAGATTAAACTATTGATGTGCTTAAAAGATTATGATAAATTGTATGTTTGATTGCATCAACATTCATCATATGCATATTTGACATCTAGTGAATGAGTATTAACTCTTATTTAATATATCTCTCACTCAAGATGGCATAGATAAACAAAATTTGCGATAAAATTCTAAGCTAGAGCTCAATTTTTTTAGTTTCATAAAGGGTCCAGTTGACTGGTAATATGACTCCAGTCGACTAATAACACAGTACCAATTCAACCAGTCGACTAGTACAACAAGACATTGTTTGGAGCCAAAATTTGAAATTTCGGTAACCTACCCAGTCGACTGGTATGTCTCTATCAATTTACCCAGTTGACTAGTGTTCCGACCTATTCGACTGGTACATTAAAAATTCCCAAAATGATGAAGGACTCAGTTGACCTAACCCAGTCAATTGGTATCGCGATATTATAAATAGTTGCTTCAGTTTTTTGAAAAGTTCATGCCATTTTTGAAAACCTTAAGCTTTATCTCTCTAAAAAATCCCTGATTTAGGAAAATCTCCCAAAACCACTCCATAGAACCCTCAAATTCATCCTATATCAGTTCTATTTCAACTTTTCACGGTTGAAAATTTTGTTTTTCCAAAAATCTCTCTCTAAAATGACCTTTTTAAAATGTCTGAGAGAATTCGGATCAAAACCGCCGTTAGAGGACCTCACACGCCTACAAGGCCACGGTCCAAGAAATCCACGGCACCAGATGCCAAGGGAAAGGGTTTGATGGGTTCCTTAAGCAAAAAGATGAAGACTGAGCTCAACGACTCACTCTTCTGGAGTCCAGCCGCCAAAGAAAGGTATAACTCCGTCATACACCACAAAAAGATCATGATGGGTAGATTTGTTGACTTCGATTTTATCCGTCATGCAAATTTTGACATATTACCTGCTTTTGAAGTAGTACACTTGACACCACTTGTCAAGATACACCAAAAATAGTACCCACACCTCATTCACCAATTCTACACAAACCTGGTGAAGCCTAGTCCATTAGCTCTTCATTTCAGAACTAGTGTGATGGGCATGGAGTTTGAGGTGAACACTAACCTTCTAGTTAGCTTACTGAGGATCCCTATGGGAAGGATCCAATGGAGTCTGGACGGATGATCGGATAACTTCAATTATAAGGACACATGCCAGATCGTTAGGGGAGACCCTAACTACATCTTTAGGGTGAAGTTGCTCTCTGCCCAATCCCTTGAAGTTTGGCTTTCCTGGCTAATAGTCTGACTTGGCTAGCTTTTCTGGGAATTTGTCCACCTATAGTGACATGCCCCTAGACTCGAAGCTGTTCAACCTCATTGTGAGTTAGACCATCCATCCACGACTCGGGAGTCGAGGGTATCTCTCATAGATAGATGTGGTATTGATTTGGTGTCTCAAAACTGGACACCACTTCAATATCTACCCCTTACTACTCACCAACATGATAAATGATGAAGCGAGTGACTCTGGGTGCCTTCCCTACGAGATGTTCATTACCCTCATCCTCGAGCACTTCCATATCCCTCTACCCGCCTCTGAGGCTCAGGACATTGGCCCTAATGACATCATCAATGTCTCTTCCCTAAATAAAATGGGGTGCACGATCTAAGATGGGATGATTTACTCCAAGGTAGAGAGGAACATACATATCTGTGATGGTGATGACAGCAGCGAGGAGGATGATGAGGTTCATGGTGATGCATCCCCTCCTACTACGATGGATACTGATGACCGAGCACCTAGTCCACAGCACGGTAGTTCTAATGCTGGTCAAGCTGGATACAATGATTTACTACAGGCTATTTTGAGCCTCCAGCTATCCATGCAGTCTGGGTTCCAGAGCTTGAGCTCCTTGATGTGCAAATTTTAAATGCTCGCAAGTGCACGAATCAAAAATAGTATTGCGATGAGTTTACTCTCGAGGTCGATCTCTCAAGGAATTGCAATGGTTTAGATCCTAAATTACTTTCTTAAAATTACTAAAACAAACTCTGAAATTAAATCCTAAACACTCTAATTAAAAGATTGGTGAAGAGAAAATTGAAATAAAAACAATTAAACAAAACGAGTTATGAAGAGATGAGTATAATCAACGAGAATAATTGGGAGTTTAGCTTGCTATCCAATCATGAATTAGAACATTTGGTGAATATAAAGAATTAATCAACATCCAAGATTATTGGTATTTCCACTAAGACTAGAGAATGCCATTGATCGTGTTTATTCTCAATTTATAACTAATTAATTAAATCCCATAGGTCGTGTTCATCAATTAATTAGTTAAATTAAGTATAAGAAAAATGCAACCACCTAAATCACAATTTGATTTGAATCCTGATTTAAATTCCTATTCAAGAAAGCTTCATTAGTTCTAGATGATTTGTCCTCAACCTAATCTCAAATATTAACCTTGACTATCAATAATAGATGGCCAATCCATAATGAATAATCAAAGGTATGAAGAATATTGAATAAGAAATAATCTGGAAAATGTCATAAAACTAAATCCACCAAAATATCCAAAACAATCAAGGCAGCTAAGCCAAACGCCCAAAAATGTGTTCAGCCGCTCATGTTTAAATCCCAATCACAGAATTCAAATACTAGGGTTACAAGCATATTGAAAGACAAAAGAAGCAAAGATAGAATTTCTTCCCAAATTACAAGATGAATCCTCAAAGTCTTGAAGCGATTGATCGTCGTCTTCAATCTCTTGATAAGTCGTCTTGATGAAAGAAACCATCTCCTCCTTCAATCTCCCAAAACTCCTTTTGATAATATCTCTCCAAAAAAAACTGCAATCTCTTCCTCATCTCTTTTTTTTTTTTCTCTGAGTCTAAATTGCTATATATAGTTGTATGGAGACGACTTTGTAGACTGAAAAGTCGCCCTAGGGTTTCTATTCAAGCAGTGTGCTTCTGCTGCTATCCAAGCCATTTGTTTGCTGCTGTCCAAGCCAGGTTTCTGCTGTCCAAAATTGTTGTCCAAGCCACGCAAATCCCAAAAAAATCATAATTTAATAGCTCCTTCACTTCTGCCATGCTGAAATCACGCACAGCCTGACCTTTGTCTACTAAAACTGCCATAACTTTCTCTAGAAAATTCATATTTATGAGCCATAAAATTCTCCAGAAAATGAGCATCCGGATCTTTCCAAGCATATATTTTTCATTACCTGGTTCTTCCTGAATCAATATAGTTTAATCTGCAAAAATGACTGATCTGTACAGGCAATTCTGGCAATTTAGTGAAACTCCTTTTCACCCTTTACTAGTGACAACATGACTTAGCAAAATGCTCAATTTATCTTTAATAGTCTAGAAATGATAGGTTTTTTTTTTTGTACTCCAAATCCCACCAGCTTTACTTCAAATGAACTCCAAAAGCTTGTGAACCTGTAAAACAACGAAAAACAACTCAAAGTAACAAATTCCTAAGCTAAACATATAAATAAATACTTGAAAAACATACAAAATACTAGTGAAAATATTCATTCATCACTCCTCAGTTAAATCTTTGCATCACGATCTCCGCACACTTCGTGACGATTTCGAGCAGCATCGAGAGCACACAGAGGGCTCCTTGGCTGAGTGTTTGGATCTTTTACGAGACGGCTCTGGTTCCCCCCACTCACTAAGCATTACGTTGTGTCTCTTTATTAAGTATATATATAACTCTTAGATGATCTTAGCACAAACACTTCATGCTTTATCATACATTTTTATTATTGTACTCGATATTTGGCTCCTATAAGCCTATGATGTATGGATTCTTGTATTTAAGCCTACTTTTTCAATTATCTAGTTTATGGTTTATATACTTGCTTTACTTTTGAGCTACATGATTGCTTGGTTTAAGCCATTCGTGCTCTGCAATATGCTTTAACTACTTATGCCAGTGTGGAAACTTCCAGCTTTTCTCGAGAAGTCTTCCCAGCCCCGACTAATACCTAGTTTTCGCATTCAAATTCTTTTTTACATTATCTTCCTATTCTTATTATACTAGTTGCTTATTTTTTTCGAGTTTACACCCCTTTTCTACTTTTGTTAAAACAAGGGAGAAAAAGAGAAAAATCAATGTAAACTTAGAATAGAGCACATATTTAGGGGGAGCATTGCTCCGAACACATTGAAAAATGTATTATAGAAATGCATGCTTGGTTGAGTTGAGATAATTGCTTATAAACTGTGTTTTGAATGCTCAACAGGTTGGCTTTTATCCGAAAAATAGAGGAGACTCTGTCCAAATTTTTCTAAAAACTAACACTTAGCTTTAAAAAACTGTTTTTCTCTTATTAGTTTTGTCATCATAAAAAAAAAGGAGATTGTGGACCCGTATTTGATTTTAATAGTGACAAAACACTACTCTAATTGCACTAACAGTTTTATCTAAGTGTTTAAGCAGCAAAAACATTCAGCACAAAAACAAAGATGCGAGAACTCAACTCGATTCAGACATCAAGACAAGATAGAAGATCTAGAATAGGCATTAAGGTAATGAAAACAATTATAAATCTCTCATGTTCAAATACTTAGCTTGATTTGTGGCTCATTTTACAAAAAGCTTTGACAAAACTATTAATATAAATGTTTCTAAGTCAAAAACAGTTTTGAAACATCAAAAATTGGGTTAATCTTCAACATAGTCGACTGGCTCTATATACCACTCGACTGGGATATGGGACAGAAAGTTCCCAGTCAACTGGTGTCAAGGACCCAGTCGATCGGTAACTGAGACAGAAAGTTCCCAATTGACTGGTGCTTAGGACCCAGTCGACTGGTACTTTCCCATAGCCTAAAAAAATGAAGTTTCTCACTTAAACCAGTCGACTCGTACAAGGACCCAGTTGATTGGTAATTCAAAAATATGATCGTTTAAGATACGGGACTTAAGCATTTAATACACCAAACCTACCAAGTCAGTGTCAAACGACCATATTGATTTAAGGCTATATAAACCCACTTTAATGATCACTTAAAACAAGAAGAGAACACATTCAATTCACAAGAAAACTCATTAATTCTCAAAAGCTTTGAAATACTTATTGTTAAGCTATTCTTCAAGCTTGTTATTGAAAGAGAGATATTATTCATTTGTAAAAGCACTTATTACTATCTTTTACCATTTAATTTACAGTAAATATCATTTATTGTAAAGGGGAAAGAATTTTTATAACTCTTAGAGTGTTTAGGATTAAATACTTCTTTGTAGCTTCCATTAGGAAAGGATTAGCTTCCGTGAGGAAATGATTAGCTTCCATAAGGGAGGGATTGGTTGTAAGGTTTGTGCAACACCCATGAAGTTTCATGACTAAAGTTTTAGTTGATTGCTTCAAGGATATTCCTTGAAGAGAGTGGATGTAGGGTCGAAAGGATCCCGATATTACCGAACCACTATAAACGGAGTTTGTACTTTCTCTTCCTTTGAACTCCTTTACTTTCAAGTATATTATTTGATTGTGTGAATTATGTATTTAACTGTTTAAAAACTTGTAAGCTTAAATAGTAAAAAAAAATTTAAAACCCAATTCACCCCCTCTTGGGTTTGAACCTCGGTTTACAATATGTTTCTTGATCTATTATAACGAAGGCATCCCAACGTAGAATTTCAAAATAACAGTACAAGCAAAAGATGAAGCATCTTTCATGAATTCAATTGGAGAAACCAAGAAGGTTGGCTCACAATTCAACGTGGCAGACGGTTTTGAAGAAAGGTTTGGTCACTGAGGGGTTTCCTAGAGGGAGGCTTTGAAAGGAAAACAGAGGACGAACCACCTGTTAAGGCTTGGGAAAAATATCTTGTGACAGCTATAGGAAGAAAAGTAGAGGCATACGATATTTGTGACTGAGAGAATGAGGGTAAGGCAAAAAGTTAATGAAAAGAAGGAGATGGAGCCGAACTTGTGATGACCCAAGATGGGGGTTAATTTTTAGTATCCCACATGGCTAGAGAGGATGTGACTGGGTTGTTTATAAGTAATTTTCACTTCCATTTGCACAAAGCGTTTTAAAGTCATGAGGCATGATATGCTAAAAAGGATAATATTGTGCCAAGTGGGAGGTTAGGTCATTATAGTGGTATCAGAGTTGACTCTCAAAAGCTCGGTCGAAGATTTTAACCAGTGGATTGTCGGAAGTGGACCACACCACACAGTGAGGGCACTATCCCCAAAGGAGAGGAGATTGTGATGCCTCAAGATGGGGGTCAAGTATTGGTATCCCACATTGACCAGAGAGGATGCGACTTGGCTATTTATAAGTGATTGTCACCTCACGCATCTCAAAGTCATGTGCCAAAGCTGACAATATTGTGCCAAGTGGGAGGTCGAGTTGTTATAATGGTATCAAAGCCAATTCTCGAAAACTTGACCGACGATTTTAACCGATGGGTTGTTGAATGTGGACCACACCATACAGCGAGGGCTTTATCCCCAAAGGAGAGGAGATTGTGACACCCCAAGATGGAGTTTAAGTTTTGGTATCTAACATTGGCTAGAGAAGATTTGACTGGACTGTTTATAAGTTATTGTTACCTCTACTTACACAAAGTGTTTTAAAGTTGTGAGACCTGGTATGCTAAAGCAGACTATTGTTCCAAGCGGGAGGTCGGGTCGTTATAGTGGTATTAGAGCCAAGTCTCGAATGCTTGACTAGTGATTTTAACCAGTGGGTTGCCGAATGTAGACCACACCACTCCAAAGGAGAGGAGATTGTGACGCCCCAAGATGGGGTTCAAGTTTTGGTATCTCACATTGGCTAGAGAGGATGTGACTGGACTGTTTATAAGTGATTGTCACCTCTACTTACACAAAGTGTTTTAAAGCCGTGAAACCTGGTATGCCAAAGCAGACTATTGTTCCAAGCAGGGGGTTGGGTCATTATAGTGGTATCAGAGTCGACTCTTAAATGCTTAGCTGGTGATTTTAACCGGTGGATTGTCGAATGTAGACCACACCACACAGCGATGGCACTGTGCCGAAAAGATGGGAGATTGTAATGCCCCAAGTTAGGGGTCAAGTCTTGGTATCCCACATCGATTGGAGAGAATGTGACTGGGCTATTTATAAGTGATTGTCACATCTACTTGCACAATGCATTTTAAAGTCATGAGGCCTGATGTGCCAAAGTGGACAATATTGTGCTAAATGCGAGGTCGGATCGTTATAAAACTAGTGGTAAGACCCCCACCAAGATGTGGAAGGCCACCACCATAAAGGGTGGCATTGCTAGAGAAAGATACTAGATAAAAGCTTGGCTAATCCTATTGCAACTTTGATATTATTTTATTTCCCTTCTTCAGGTACTTCACAATTTTTTTTAAAAGTACCACTCTTATTATTTTCCTTGTTTCTTAATTGAATTTAGTTTAAAATTAAAAGGAAAATTATACAAAAGATACTATATAGGAAAGAGAAGAAAGACGACAACAATCCACTTTGTCCATCACTTTTGTCCATCTATGAAATCTAGCCAATGGAAAAATGTCCCATCGCGTGAAAATTTGTCCCTACCCAAACCTACTCTTTTTCACTCGAACTTTCTATAATTACTACTCAAGTATCCATAACTGTTCAGATAGACAAAAGAAATGGACAAATTATGTGGCTATGTATCATCACTCTATGAGAGAGTAAGAAATTTCTGTGTTATAGCATACACTCAAAGTTTTTATAAGTTCTTTACTAACCTGAGCCAGTTTTGTAGTGGTAGTTATCTTAGTTTAGGTCCCCACACACCAGTGCAGTGAATAGACACTTACAAAAAGAGGAAGAACTAATAAACTATAAATATAATAAACTATTTACTACAAATCATGTGTTCAAATTCATAGTTGTACAAAACTGATCTAGCTAATTAGTAGTAATTTTCTTACTTAGTAAAAAACAAAGCTTTTTTTCAATATTCTTTTAAACTTTTATAGTTTTTAAGACAATTGTCTATTACTTATTTTGTTGGTTCGACTCATATGTCATGCATATATGCTTGTATGCCATTGGGATCCTTAATTGCCAGTATAAGGAATTGGATAGTTTATTCATATGATTAACCATGCTTAGTTCTTGGTAATTAGTCAAGGTTACATTATTTTATAGTTTATCTTTTTACAATTTAAGCTTCTTTCATGGTAAAGGCTCCACTCGTTGATAGTGCATTAACAATTCAAGTAGAGAGGCACAACATTGTCATTATCATTATTTGTTCCCCAATGAGAATTGGTTTTTGATTGTCATTCCTTCTAAACATTTTATTATTAAAAATGAACAAAAAATATTGTAATATTTTGTAACCACAAACACATTCAACTTTCAAGTTTTGTATTCCACCATCACCATCAACGTTTCCAATAATGATAATTGTGACTATTGTGCAATCTTAAATATAAATAGCAGGTGACTTTGCTCTTTATGCTATAAGCATGAGACCCTCTTAAAAATATTTTGCCTTAACTTTATTCACTCAAATCCCTGCCTTAACTTCTCTCTCCCTCTCTCTCTCTCTCTCTCACTCAAATCCTCAAGGTTAAGACTGAGGTAGAAATGCTTGAGGATTTTAAGGGATTCCCATGAAGCATCTTCTAGTGGTAATCCTTTCCACTAGACTAACACTTAAGGGATTAATTGACCTGGTTGCCAAATTTCTCTTTGACTTACTATGGCCACAGTAATAACAATAGGTTTATTTTTGTAACTCAGGGGTGGTAAAGATACTCCAACAGTTGGATTTGTACCCTGGAATGGTTTCAACAGTAAGACATGAAAAACAAGTTGGATATTGTTGTCAATTGGAAGGTTGAGCTTGTATGCCACTACTCCCAATTGTTTTGTAATTTGATATAGGCCATAAAAACTCTTATTTAGCTTGTAGTGAGATCTTCTAGCTAAAGAGTTTTGTTTATAAGTTTGAAGCTTGAAAAATACCCAATCTCCAACATTATATTTCATGTCATGTTTATGTTTATAAACAGTGGATTTCATTCTCTGTTGTGCTTTGAATAGGTTGTGCTTAAGTTGCTGTAGTAGTTTAGTTCTTGTTGTTAATTGCTGGTCAGTAGTTTCCAAATTGGAGGAGCCTTTGAAATAAGTAGGTACACTTGGAGGAGTTATCTCATAAAGTGCTTGAAAGAGTGTTATACCAATGGCAGAATGGAAAGATGTGTTCTACCAAAACTCTGCCCGTGGAAGGAATTCATATCACTGACTAGGTTGTTCGTGAGCAAAGCTTCTCAATTATTGTTCAAGACACCCATTGAGCACTTCTGATTGGCCATCAGTTTGGGGATGATATGTTGTACTCAATTTAAGAGTAGTACCACTCAATTTGCACATGATTTCCCAAAATAAACTAAGAAAAATCTCATCTCTGTTAGAGATAACGAATTTAGGAAAACCTTGTAACTTGACCACCATGTTAACAAATAGTTTGGCCACTTTAATATCAATGAATATTAAGGCCAATGCTCTAAAATGAGGATTTTTACCTAATTTTTCCACTACAACTAGTATGACAATATACCTTTTTGACAAAGGTAAAGCTGTAATAAAATCCATTGTGACTTCCTCCTAAATGTGTTCTGGTATGGAGATAGGTTGAAGTAAACCTGCAGGAGTTATAGGCATGTATTTTACTTGTTGGCATGTTAAGCATTGACTAACATACTTTTTGACATCAAATATCATATAAGGCCAATAAAACTTGGTAGAAAGCCTCATGAAGATTTTGTGTGCACCTGCATGACCCCCAATAGGAGTATTGTGAAACTCCTTAAGTAGTTACTCTTTGAGAGGAGGAGTTGTTGCAATCCTGATTTTTCCTCTGAATATTAACATCCCTTTTTGTACTATATAATTTGAACTTGCTAGTAAACCCTTGTGTAACTTCTGTTATAAGTCTAATAGTTCTGAGTTGTGGTTGTTCTCCTGTTTGACCTTGGTGATGACATCACATCTTGTAGTTGATAACATCACGAGGCTTTGGTTGCAAGCTTCTAAACTAGAAGACTGTTATTGATCCTCATTGATAGGTAATCTAGACAATGCATTAGCAACATTATTGTCTTTACCATGTCTATAAACAATGTAGTAATCAAAACCTAACAACTTTGTTAAATATTGATGTTGTTAAAGTGTTTGAATGACCCAGTTCATTAGATTTTTAAACTTCTATGATTTGTGATGATAATAAACTTCCCACCAAGGAGATATTGCCTCCATTTATGAACTACCTGAGTAATAGCAAACAATTTTCTGACATAAGTAGAGGCTATGATCATAGTAGCATTCAATTTCTTACTAAAATAAACAAAAAGGTGTCATTCTTGAGCCAATACAGCCCCAATTCCCACTACAGAAGCATTTATTTC
This sequence comes from Bretschneidera sinensis, assembly GCA_023935145.1. Lineage (NCBI taxonomy): Eukaryota > Viridiplantae > Streptophyta > Magnoliopsida > Brassicales > Akaniaceae > Bretschneidera > Bretschneidera sinensis. The sequence continues at coordinate 73,620,341 of CM043703.1, read as the reverse complement.
AACATCAAACACATTAGAGAAATTTGGTAAACTAAGGATTGGAACCTGAGTCATGACATTCTTTAAGTTGCTAAAAAGCTTTAATGGCTTCTTTATCCCAAAGAAAAGTATTTTTTTTTAAAGGTTTGTCAAAGGATTTGCTATAGATTCATACCCTTTTACAAACTTTCTATAATATCCAGTTAAACCTAGAAATCCCTTTAGCTGCTTTAAATTCTTAGGAGTAGACCATTCTTGCATAGCCTGCACTTTTTTTTTTTTTGATCTAGTTGCACTCCTTGTGCATACACAATGGCTTAGGTAGTCAATTGAATTCCTATAGAAGGCATATTTGCTTCTTTTTCGAAACTATTAACTAAGGTGCAACCCAAGAGGTGGGGGTGAATTGGGTTTTAAAAACTTTTTACACAAAGCAAACAAGTTCACACAAATATGAAATCAAGTAAGAAAAATAAATATTGAATTATTGAAATTTAAAAGATCAAGGGAGAAGAAAGTGCAAACTCAGTTTATAGTGATTCGACAATATTAGAATCTCTCTCGACTCTACATCCTCTCTCTTCAAGGATCTTCCTTGAAGGTTTCCATTAAATCAAATAAGTAATTTCCAAGGTGCTGCCCAAACCTTTACAATATTCTTTTACAAAGAATTTCTCTCTCAAGTTTTGAACTCCTAAACAGTCACAAGAGATACATCAACCTTTTTTATTACAAAGATTGAAATTAATGAGATGAGTTTGGTACAACAGAGAATGTATTTAATGCTTGCAACTGAAGAAATTGTCTCTTTCAAGAACAAAGCTTTCATAACAGCTGAAGAAAAGTTTTTAAAAGCTTTGAAGAGTAGTAAATGAGCTCTAGTGGAAATTGAATGTTCTTGATTGTTAGAAATGCTCATTTATGAAGGGTTTTTATAGTCTTAACTCCATATAGCTGTCATAGACAAAGAATAACTATTTGGAGCTATTGGAAATCACCCTCAAGATGCCCAGGTGGTGATCTTCCAAAAACCCAAGTCTAGAATGACTTGTACAAAATAGAAACATCAATCAAAGCAAAGGAAGAACACAAGCAATTTGTTATCGAGGTTCGGCAATGTGCCTACATCCTCGTGAGCTCCTCCAAGCCCTCTGCACTAAATCAATTAGTTCTTACAAGTTACAGCAACACCTCTTCAAGAAACCTCTTATTCTTGAAGAATGAAAGAAGAGAAAAAGAAAGTGATAAGGACTGGGAAAATTCCACTTATAAGGCCTTTGAATCCCCAATCTATACTACTCTCTCTCTAAATAACCAACCTCTCCAATGAGTCTCTCTTGTGTTTTGTGTCTTTGCACTCTTACATTTGATCTCATATATGATGATGTTATGTCACACTTGTTGAAATTGAAGCTAGGTGACTCTTTATATAATGCACCACTTCTTGAACCTATCTTGAAGTCAATCTCAACCCTTAGATCTTGAGGACCAATCAATCATAGCCCTTCAACAAGTCTAAGTGATCCTATGCGTTTTGATCATGCCTCATGCACTATCTCAAAGTGCCCAAACTGAAGTTTCAGGTGTGCCTGGCGCCGTTGCCCAGAACAAGGCAAGCCACGGCTTAAGCCAGGGCACACAACCTTCACCTTCTAGGTGCCGTGACGCACCCTTCCTGAGGTGCGGCACACACCTGACCAGAACACTTCTCCTTGCTAAGCACTGATGCGCACACCTCCTGGAGTGCGGCGTACACTTGGGGCTGAAGACTTCTCCTTTACTGGGCGCTGAGGCGTACACCTCCTGGGGTGTGGCGCACACTTGGGGCTGAAGCTAAATTTTTCCTCTTTAGTTCTTAGACAAATCCCAACATGAGCATTAAATGCTTTTTCGCGCATCTCAATTTTTGAAAACTAGTCCTTATATTTTAAGGTCCATTTGACTGTGTCAAAGATCCAGTCGACTGGGTATTTATAAAACTGACAAAAATAGGCATCAGGGTTCAAAATCCAGTTGACTGGAGGAACTTATTGGTCTTCATATAATCGATTGTGCTTAGCATCATAAACTTTTAAAAACAAACTGACCAACATCTAATCGACTGTATAAAGGGTCCAATCGACTGTGTCTCTTCAAAAACAGAATTTTTGTAAATCTTTTTTATATTACCCTTTTATAGAAAGTTATTTGGATGTTAATCAAAATATTTTGAAATCAAAATGAGCCAATTTTAAGCTAGGTAATTGAGAAGATACTATATAAACTTCAACTACCTTAAAAAGCTTTTAAGCTTTAACTTTCACCGAGGTGTGTGCGTATCTTCTTAAGCGTGTGCAAACCTTCTAAAGCACTTACATAGAAACTTAAAAACTAAAACATTTAGATAAATATGGTTAGATCATGTTAAGTTGGCTTTGTCATTATCAAAATCAATATGAGGTCAACAATCTCCTCCTTTTTATGATGACATAACCATTACTTGAAAAGCTACTTAAAAAGTTTAAGTGTTTAGTTTTTATAAAAATTTGGATAGATTTTCCTCTGTATTTTTTGTAGAACCTGATGGAAAGTTTTAAAGATTCCATCTAAACAATATTACAGAGCATTTTAAACAAATAAATAGCTAACTAAGCTAACTAAACTCCCCCTGAACCTTACAATTCTTCTCCCCCTTTTTAACATCATCATAAAAGGAGTGAGCACGCTCCCCCTCAAAAGGATATATATAAAAAGGCATATAAAATACTCAAAGGCAAACCACAACATCCATAAATCAGTTATAACATCTATAAAACATTCAACATCCACGAATGATTAAAAAGAGGCTCCCATGAGCTAAACTAAGAAAGCAAGCAAGATGTGCAAAATGAAAGGATATACTCTTGCAAAAGTCTAGGAGGAGAAAAAATAAAAGGTAAGCACTAAAACAAATCAAGCATCGGGATAGGAGGGATATGACAAAAGGTCCTTGATTTCAGCAAGTGAACCCTCAGTGTGAGACTTGAACAACTCCAAATCATCTCTTAAGGTAGAAAAATCGATCCTTAAGGTCTGAAAACCGAAGTAAACTGCAGTCCTCATGCCATTAAGTGAAACTTGAATATCAACAAGAGCTTGAAAAAGGTCTTCATTGAAACCAACACCTGTTGTGCCATAACCAGTTGTTTGATTGCCTTGACCTATACCCTCTTGACCACCAGCCTCTTGGTCATCCATTTCAGCATCCCCAACATCCTGATCATCACCCCCATCACCACTCTCCTCGATTTCTATGGAAACATTCACACTGCGCTTGGCTACAACCATATTCTCTTTGATCTCAAATCACAGTCTCTTCAAGTTATATAAATTGATAAAGTCTTGACGACCCACATCTTGAGACTCATCCTCATAGAGAAGAACCTTGAAGTGGTCCAAAATATGGGTAAGCAGCATCCCATAAAGCTAATAACTAGAGTTATTTTCTATACCTTCAATCATATTGGTTAGGATAAAGGGGGTATAGATTATATCAGGTACCAATTCTCAAACACCAAAGTAGAAATATGTCTAACTTGGAGAGGTAATATATCCTAGGATTCACACAGTAGCTAAGAATCAAGTACAACATCCTAGAATCAAGGGGCAAGCCAACATAGTTATCAAAAGTTTGAGCCTTAAATACATGTAGAGAGTCATGCCTAACTACCCAACATGCCTCTTTTTGATAAAACTCACCAGGCCAAACCTCATAATACCATGTAACTACATCAATTGGTATCTTTAGAATCGATTTCAGTACCTCATGTGTCACTTTAAATTCTATACCTATGATCATCGTATTAAAATTTAAAGAAGAACTAGAAACTCTCACCAAATTAGTGTAAAATTGATGAATATACCTAGGGAAAATGTTTTGATTAAGTGACACCAAGGGAAGCCAACCAATACACTCAAATTAAGGTTTAATGTCAAAATTAGCGAATCTAAGCATATTAAATTAAACACAATGACCTTTCACAATATCATTAAGTCGAATGGTGTCTTAATACCTCTTTTCCATAACAGAATCCTTGAAACTCGTAGCATCCAAGTCATGTCTAGCCTTCTTACTCGACTCACTAGCTATCTCTTTGCCTTTAGATGCTCCTACAGAAGTTTTCTTAGCTTGGGGATTGGATAAGGTCATTTCTAAAGGAGGCTATTTCAACATTTTGAGGAAAAAGTGAAGAAAGAGTTAAAAATGGTGATTTTTTTGGGTGGGTTTTGCCAAAAAGTGAGAGATTATTGAAAAATTTTGAAGAAATTTTAGAGAGAGGGGGAGAGGTGCAACTAGGGCCTTTCAATTTTGGGTAAAAATGAAATGAAAAGTCAAAGAGAATTATAAATAGGTCATGAATCCAATCGACTATGAGCTTTATCTAATCGACTTAACGTGTGAAAATGGGATTTTAGGTCAGATTTTTAGGAATACATTTGACTAGACAAAGGATCTAGTCGATTGGGTAGGTGACTCAAAGAACTTCTAGATAAGATTCCAGTCAACTAGGTAAAAGATCCTGTCCATTATAGAGATAGGCAGAAAGTTTTTGGACAGGGGATCCAGTTGATTGTACAAGGGATCTAGTCGATTAGAAAGATAGTTCTGGAAAATATTTTGAACTCCTAAAAAAAATCTTTTACAAGAATGAATTACTTTATGCCATTTTTGAGTGAGATAACATCAAATTGAGAATTAATCTTCATTCACTCAATGGAAAACATTCAAATGATGAATGAAAATTAAATCAAACAATGATGATACAAAATTTTCTCATTCCTAATTTCATTCTTATCATGCAAAACCTATCTTTATTCAATGGTTTAGTGAAGATATCAGCTAATTGTTTTCCATGCTTAAGAATTCAAATTTGACATCTCTTTTTTGAGTGTGATCTCTAATAAAGTTATATCTAATTTCAATACGTTTGGTCTTAGAATTCTGAATTGGATTCTTAGTTAGTTTCTAGTACTAGTGTTGTCGTATAAGGTAGCAACATTTTCAAAACGCATGCCAAAATCTTTTAATTGTTATTTTATCCACAAAACATGTGAATAACAACTACTAGTGGCTACATATTCTACTTCGGCTATTGATAATACAACTGAATTTAATTTCTTTTAAAATCAAGAGGTTAACATACAACCAAAAAATTGGCTTGATCCACCAGTACTCTTTCTATCTAACTTATAACCAACAAAATCAACATCTAATTACCTAATTAAGTCAAAAGATGATCCTTTAGAATACTATAAACCTAAATTTTGTGTTCCTAGCAAGTATCTTAAGATTCTTTTGACAGCCATTAAGTGAGATTCTTTAGGATTTGATTGAAATCTAGCACATATACAAACACTAAACATAATATTGGGTTTGCCTGCGGTTAAATAAAGTAAAGTCTTTATCATGCTTCTATAATTCTTAATATCTACACTTTTACCTCCTTAATCCAAGTCAAGCTTTGTTGAAGTGCTCATGGGGGTCCCAATTGACTTTGTAGTCTCCATCTCAAACCTTTTTTCCTTTTTATACTTAGATTGGTTGATGAAGATTTCTTCCTTCATTTGTTTGATTTGAAGACCAAAGAAATTGAGCTCTCCCATCATGCTAATCTCAAATTCACATTGCATGCACTTAGCAAACTCTTGACACATGGATTGATTAGTAGCACTAAATGTAATATCATCAACAAATATTTTTACCATGAGAATTTCATGCTCTTGAATTTTTGTAGAAAGAGTAATGTCAAATTTTCCTCTTGTAAAACTGTTTTCAAGTAAAAATTTGCTTAACCCTTCATACCATACTCTAGGAGCCTGCTTCAATCCATAAAGAGCTTTAGAAAGCTTACAGACATGGTTTGAAAAGTTAGGATCTTCAAATCCAAGAGGTTGTCCAAAATAAACCTCTTGTTCTATAAAACCATTTAAAAAGACATTTTTCACATCCATTTGAAATAATTTGAAGTTCTTAAAACATGCAAATACAAGCAACATGCAAATAACTTCTAATCTAGCTACGGGTGCAAAAGTCTCATAAAAATAAATCCATTATTTTTTATTATAACCTTTTGCAACAAGTCTAGCCTTATTTATAGTTACTACACCATTGTAATCCATTTTATTCCTATAAACCTATTTAGTTACAATTACCGAGTGATCTTTAGACGTAATAACTAAAGTTCAAACTTTATTTATTTCAAATCGATTTAATTCTTCTTATATAGCTATTATCCGATTTTCATATTCGACTTCATTAAAATTCTTAGGTTCTATTTGAGACAAGAAAGCTACATAATTACATACATTTATAATAGAAGACCAAGTTCTTACCCCTTGTGAATGATCACCAATCACTTGATCGATTGGGTGATAATTCATATACCTCCAATCTTTATGAAGACCATATCCTTGTTGACTTGTTGAATGTTGATCAAGCCTAAATTCATATTCCTTTTGAGTCATTTGAGGTTGATTTTCCTTGAGGTCAACAATGGGAGTGGTGGTCTCCACTCTTGGTATGAAACCTACATCATCATCAAAGGAAACTCTTCTACCACAAAGAGGGTTAGTTTTACCAAATTTATCATGAATGGATTTTTCAACCACTAGAGTTCTTTTGTTAAATACTCTATAAGCTTTGCTAGTGGCTGGCTAACCCAAGAAAATCCCTTCATTGGTCTTAGAATCAAATTTACTTAAGTTAACTTTATTATTATTCAAGATGAATCACTTGCAACCAAAAGCATAAAAGTAAGAGATAATTTACTTTCTACCCTTCCATAGTTCATATAGAGTTTTCTTGAGTATAGGCCTAATTAAAACTCTATTTAAGTTAACTTTATTATTATTCAAGATGAATCACTTGCAACCAAAAGCATAAAAGTAAGAGAGAATTGACTTTCTACCCTTCCATAGTTCATATGGAGTTTTCTTGAGTATAGGCCTAATTAAAACTCTATTTAAAATATAGCAAGCGGTGTTTATAGTTCTGCCTAAAAATATTTTGACAAATTATTTTCACAAAGAAAAAATCTACCAATTTCTTCTAAAACTCCAATTTTCCTTTCAACAACACCATTTTGTTGAGGGGTTCTAAGTGCTGAAAAGTTGTGATCAATACCATGATTATCACAATATTTTGAAAAGATTTGGTCTTCAAATTCTTTTCCATGATCATGTCTTATGCTAGAAATAGTAAAAAAATAATTTAATTTTGAACCGTTTTACAAAAGTTTACAAAACCTTTAAATGCTTCATCTGTATAAGCCATAAAGATAATAAAAGTATATCTAAAGTAGTCATACACAACCAAATCTGTATAAGCCATCCGTTTGTTTTCCATTTGAGAAGAATCACAAACTTTTTCTTTTTCAAATTTTATTTTAGGAAGACTAGCAACCAAATCCTTTTTAGAAAGAATTTTGATTAAATCCATGTTCACATGCCCAAGCCTTCTATGCCATAACCATAAGTTTTCACTAAAAGCCTAAAAACACATTTCATTTTCTGAAGACAAAGATTTGAGGTTAACTATATAGACACTTTCATGTATTTGATGAACAAATTGACCTTGTTACTCTTGAGGCCTATTATAAGACAATGAGATGATTTAAATATGACTATATTACCTTTATCACACAATTGACTAATTTTGAGTAAAGTAGGCTTAAGACCTTGCATAAGTAAAACATTATCAATGGTTTAAATTTTTTTACGAACTTTACCATGTGTAATGATCTTCATCTTGGTGTCATCTCCAATAGTTACATGTCTACAATCCCTTGGAGTCAACTCCAAAAAGATGCTTTGATCACCGGTCATGTGCTTTGAGCTTCTGCCATCAAGGTACCAATGGCCACCTTCTATCTTTATATGAAGAAATATCTACATTACACAAGGATACATAATGAAACTTTTAGGTACCCAAAATTTCTTGGGACCTTTCGAGTTAGTCCTGGAAAATATGAATCCTTTTGGAACCCATACCTTCTTAATTCTATAATTTGTTCCATACTTGGAATGATATGGATGCTGCATAATTCTAGATTGATAATTAAGATAAATTCTAGGATATCTAGAATATGCAAATCTATAATTCCTTAGATGTGAGTATCTTGTATTCCTAGAATACATGTTTCTAGCATTATGAAAGTTTTGTGAATACATGTTATTTCTAGGATAAAAATGATAGTTACTTCTAGAATATGCATTCCTAGCATATGAATTTCTAGAATGAGCATACCTAGTATTTGAATTTCTAGAATAAGCATACCTAGTATATGAATTTCTAGAATGAGCATACATATGAGCATATATAGTTCTTGAATGTCTATTCCTAGCATTACCATATGAATTTCTATCATAAGAATTGGCATTTGAATTCTTAGGCTTCCTAGCATTTTTCAAAGGAGTATTACGATCATTACTAGGTACCTTAGAAGTATGATAAGTGTTTATATATTCCTATTTAAGCCCCTTAATTTGCATTTGTTCAGCTCTTTGTTTACATATTTTATTATATTTTACTTTATTTTTGTGTTTTCCGTATTTTTTTATAGGCTTGTGAAGAAAAGAAAGCTTTTTGAAGCTTTAAAGGAAGAAAATTGAAGATCAGGAAAGAGCTAGTGTGATCGAGCGCAACATGGCTGCGATCAAGCGCACAAGTAATCATGGGCACACGTAGAAGGCTCGAGCGCACCCATGTGCTCGAGTGTAGAGGCACGCGATCGAGCGCACATGCACAGAGAGGCGGCAGAGCCAGTTTTGGAAAGATTTCTTTTGGACCTATTTTGGAAATTAGGGTTTCGAGGCACCTTTAGAACCCTATAAATAGACTTGTAAAACATAGAAACAACATCTCCCTTTTAGTTTAGTTTTTGTTCGGGGAGGCTGGAGGTCGGACGAGCCTGGAGGAGAGATTGTGGAGACGAATTGACGACTCTTCTCCATAGTGTTTTCGGGTTTCTTCTTTCCTTTGTATTTTATTTTATGATGTTGTTTAGCATCATAACTATGTGTAACTAATTTTCCAGTAAGGGCTTGGTTGAAGCCCTAATTATGTTTACTCAATAATTCAGTATTGGCACCTTTGCGATATTTGTGTTGTGATGCTTAACTTGATTAATGCCTATTTTTATTTAAATTCCTCATATATGTTTGCTGATCAACATATGCATGTGGTCTGGATTAGTTAGTTGAATCAATTTGGATGACTGAGTCCTGGGTTCAACAATAGTAACAAAAGATATCCACGCCGGATTCTTGGGTTAATCAACATGGGAAACCGGGAGTTGTTGATTTCCACAGATCTTATGCTCTCTTAAGGAACAACTCAGTATACACCATGCTGTATCCCTTAAGAAAGAAAAGAGTTAGAGTAGATACCATGCCTAACTCGTTGCTTAGGAAAATCAATAGCTTAAGGAGTAGATACTATGCCGTTAGGTTGACAACCATCAGGTATTCATGACATGAGTAAAGCATTGGCATATTGTTTTGTTGTGGTAGCATGATTAGTGGTGGATATCAAGTCCCTACGCCTTCATCTTTATTAAATTCCAACTCAATATTTAATTCTCTTATTTTTATTTTATTATTGCGAAACTAATTCTAAATCAAAATTTACTAATCCTTGTGGAGATGATCTTGCATTCGCACACTATACTACTAAGTTGACCTTGTACACTTGCAAGTAAAACAAGTCCGATTATTCACTTATTTATTTAGGTAGATAATTGCACAACAAGTTTTTGGCACCGTTGCCGGGGATTGAGCTAAATTTCTTTTTGGAATTATTTTCGTTAGTTTTATTTTATTTTATTTTTCTTTTCTTTTTCTGTTTTGTTTATATTTTATTTATTAAAAACCTAAATTTTTTTCATCTTTCTGCTTTTTTTTTTTTTTGTTTCTGTTTCAGGTCTGCAGCAGGGCAAATTCTAGCCATGCGATCGAGCGAAGTGCGCACTTCACATTGCTATCAAGCGCTATTCTTGGTGCGCTCGAGCGCAAAAGCTCCAGAGAGTACCTGAGCAGCAGTACTGAAACTGCTGCACTGAAGCTTTTCAACTAATTCATTCGAGGGAGAAGCACCAATGGTAGAAGCTAGATATACATTTTAAAAGGTTCATATTCAGATACTAATCTATAAATTTTATATTTCTTTACTTGATTAGTACCCTCATAAGTGATTTGAAGTTTGTCCCAAGTTTCTTTAGCAGAAGAACAAGCAGAAATTTTATTGTACTCATTTATATCTAAGGCACAATGAAGCATACTTGTAGCTCTACTAATCAAAGACATCATTCTACAATCATCATCATCAAATTCTTGTTTGCTTTTAGGAACTAGAATTTATTCTTCACCATTTTTTTACCTTTTTTCATAGGAATTTTAGGTCTTTCTTCAACTATTCTCCACAAGTTATAGTATTGAACTTCTACATAAAAGAAAAATTCATTATATTCTTACAATAGTTATAATTAGTTCCATTAAAAAAATGGGGCCTAGCATAAGAATAACCTTCATTATACATACTAGAAGTTATGGGATCTACTCAAAGATTTTATGTCTAATAATGAGATTTAAGCTCTGATACTAATTGTTAACCATGGCGCAACCTAAGAGGGGGTGAATTAGGTTTTAAAAACTTTTTACACAAAGCAAGCAAGTTCACAAAAATATAAAATCACGCAAGAATAATAAATATTGAATTGTTGAAAATTAAAAGAGCAAGGGAGAAAAAAAGGTGCAAGCTTAGTTTATATTGGTTCAGCAATATCGGGCTCCCGATGCTACATCCACTCTCTTCAAGGATCCTCCTTGAAGGTTTCTACTAAATCAAATAGGCAACTTCTAAGGTATTTCCCAAACCTTTACAATATTCTTTTAAAAAGAATTTATCTCTCAAGTGTTTAACACCTAAACAATCACAAGAGTTACACCAACTCTTTCTCTTACAAAGATTGGAATTAATGAGATCATTTTGGTACAACAGAGAATGTATTTAATACTTACAACTGAAAAAATTATCTTTTCAAGAACAAAGCTTTAATAATGGCTCAAGAAGAATTTTTTGAAAGCTTTGAAGAGTAGTAATGAGCTCTAGTAGAAATTATCTTCATATGGTTGTTAGACACAAAGAATAGTCGTTTGGAGCATTAAATGCTCTATCCTATGTCTCAATTTTTGAAAACTAATCATTATTTTTGTAGGTCCAGTCAATTGTGTCCAAGATCCAGTCAATGGGGTCTTTATAAAACTAGAAAAAATAGGCATCATGAGCAGAATCCAGTCAATTATATTTCTGTCAAATCAATTAGAGGAAATTTATGATCCTCGTACAGTCAACCGGACAGTTCATGCAATCGACTGTGCTTGGCGATAAAAACTTTTAAAAACAAACTAACCAACATCTAGTCAAGTGTATCAAGGGTCCAGTCAACTATCTCTTAAAAAAAAGTTTTGCAAATCATTTTTATATTACACTTTTATAGAAAGTTGTTTGGATTTTAATCAGAACATTTTGAAATCAAAATGAGCCAATTTAAAGCTAGGTAATTGAGAATAAATTACATAAACTTCAACTACCTTAAAAAGCTCCTAAGCTTGGAGTTTTTTCGAGGTGTGTGCGTATCTTCTTAAGTGCATGGAAACCTTCTAAAGCACTTACAAGGAACCTTAAAAGCTAAAACGCTTAGATAAAAATGGTTAGATCATTTTAAGTTAGCTTTGTTATTATCAAAATAAATATGGGGTCAACACAAACAATTGATTTTCTTGTAAGCATTGGAGAACTAATCTTAAATGAACTATATGATCATTCAAGGACTTACAATAGACAAGTATCTCATCAAAAAAGATTGTAACGAAGTGTCTAAGGTAAGGTTTGAAAACCTTATTCATGATTATCTAAAAAGTTTATGGAGCATTAGAAAGTCCAAATGGCATAATTATGAATTCATAGTGGCCTTTATGTGTCATGAATGCAGTATTTGGTATATTATCCTCTCTCATTATGATTTAACGGTATCCTAATCTCAATTTCTGTTTTGAAAAGATTGTTGCACCATAAAATTCATCAAATAACTCAATAATTTTTGGGATTAGAAACTTGTTCTTCACTGTGAGTGCATTAAAGGCTCTATAATCAATGCAAAAATTCCAACCATGATTCTTCTTAACCAAGAGTACTTGTGAAAAGAAAGGACTACGACTTGGCCTAATTTTTTTTTCTGTAACATCTCTTTAACCAATGCTTATATTTCACTTTTTTGAAACTAGGCATACCTGTATAGTTTAACATTTATAGGTGCAAAACATGGAAGAAGGTGGATTTGATGATCACCTTCTCTAGTAGGTGGTAGCCCTTTGGGTTATGAGAATAAGTCATAAATTTTTTGAAAAATTCCTTCAATAGCCTGTGCTAATGACTTTTGCTGCTCATTGATAGAATTTTTAGTCACAATTAGTTGATAGTAACAAGCCACTCCTTCATAACAAGCTAGTCTCTTTAACTGCTATTTTGATATTAGATCATCATAAATTACTGATCTCCTTTTAAGTTAACTAGATATTCCTCCCAACTAAAATCCATTGTAAGAATCTTATAATTTGTAATGACATGCCCTAGTAAGGCTAGCCACTAAATACCAAGCACAAATTCAGCTCCTTGAATAGGTAGAATGAATAAATCTTGAACTCCCTATTTTGCAACTTTAAAGGTACTTGTAAACACTTCTTAGTACATGTTAGATGATCACCATTACCAATATAAACTTTGAATTTTATAAATGGAAATATGTGTAGCCCTATTCTTTTGGCCAAAAAATCTTGGATGAAATTATGGGTACTACCACCATCTATAAGAACATGAACCTTATAGTTTGTGATTGTACCTATAATTCTGATGGTGCACAAGTTCCACTGAACAGATAATGCATGGAGACTTACTTTTGGGATTGTTAAGTTATCAAGCTAACCTTGTGTCATGCCATCTTGTTCTTCTTGATTATTTGTTCCATAGTAGCTTTCCTTTTCCACCTTTGCTGACATAAGATAGAGTTTAGGTTTGCATTTGTGTCCAGGTTTGTACTTATCATCACAGTTGTAACATAAACCTTTCTCTCTTCTTGCTTGCATTTCCTCAAGAGGCAGTCTCCTTATTGGTAGTACAAAGGTTTGTTTGTTTCCAACTAAATTTCCTGTTGTTGTAGAGGATATAGACAAGATCACAGATGCTTTGTAGTTGAGTTATGAATGGCATAGGTCCTTGTCCATTTTTCATCTAAGGTTGTCTAACTATTTTTTTGATATCATTATATTTTCTCTCATGTAGTTTGGCCATAGCCATAGCTTGCAGTAAAGAATCAAGTTTGCCACTAAAATTTCTCTTATAATTTCTAGTTTTAATCTAGAGATAAATAAACTAATCAAGAAGGCTTCTGATAAACTTTTAACTTTGTTGGATAAGGCTTCAAATTTAGCTTGATAGGTAGACATCGTAAACTGTTGTGTGGGTTTGGAAAGAGCCCCTTTATAATCTACTTACTCAAAATTTCCAAATTTTTGTGTTACTACCTCTAGAAATCTTCTTTATCCTTTGATATTTCATTTGTAGACATCCATAGGTACCATAACAGTGCTAAACTTTCCATATGAAATGAAGAAACGAGTAATATTTGATCTTTTAAGGTGTTATGAAAATCAAAGAATTATTCAATTTTCAAAATCCATCCAGCAGGATCTGTTCCATCAAACCTTGGAACCTCCATCTTCATATTCTTGAGCATTGGTGAATAATTGTGTTGGACATACGGATGTTCTTGTTCTAGTTTTTGCTACATAAAATTGCTCTTTTGTGAGTTTTGCTCAAAATTGGTGTTGCACGATTATCTACCTAAATAAATAAGTAAATAACCGTAGAGTTTTACTTGCAAGTGCACAAGGTCAATAGTAGCGTAGTGTGCAAGTGCGAGATCATTTCCACAGAGATTGGTGAATTTCAGTTTTAGAATCAGTTTCTTAATAAAAAAGATACAAATAACAGTTGAGTGTGATTTTAATAATAATAAGGACATAGGGCTTTGATATCCACCACTAGTCATACTTTCCCAATGAGTAATATGCCAATGTTCTAGCCCTACTATGAATACCTAATGGTTGTCAACCTAAGGGCATGGTATCTACTCCTTAAGCTATTGATTTCCCTAAGCAACGAGTTAGGCATGGTATCTACTCTAACTTTTTTCTTTCTTAAGGGATTCAACATGGTATCTACTGAGTTGTTCCTTAAGAGAGCATAGGACCTATGGAAATCGACAACTACATAGGACCTAGGGGATGGTATCTACTCCCGGTTTCCCATGTTGATTAACCCAAGAATCCGATGTGGATATCTTTTGTTACTAATGTCAGACCCAGGACTCGGTCATCCAAATTGAACTAACTAACAAGTCCATACCACATGCACATATTGATCAGACATATACATATAAGGAATTTAAATAAACACAGGCATTAATCAAGTTAAGCATCATAATCAAGGCTACTGCAAAGATAATCAATGAATGTATATATGGGAAAGCATAACTAGGGCTTCAATCGAGCCCTATAAAGAGTTAAATACACATGCTGTCTAAGATAAGCATTATAACATAAACTAAACATAAAATATAAAACCCGAAGAATACTATGGAGACGGGTTGTCAATCCTCTCCAAAGCTTACAATTCTAAGCTAAGCAAAAGATAAAAGAAGTGATCCCTTTTGTGTGTGTTTACAGGTGTATTTATAGGGTATGAATAACCCTAGAAGACTCAGGAAACCCTATACTTCCTAAAACGTAAAACCTCCTCTATTTCCAAAACTGGTTCTGCTGTTTTATTGTTCACACCCGTACATGTGCGCTCGATTGTATGCATTGTGCGCTTGATCACAAGGCTGAGCTCGATCCTTCTTGTGTGCGCACGAGCGCTTATGCGCTCGATCACACCCAATAGTGCGCCCGATCGCACTTTTGCCAGTAGCTGCTCCAAGATTTCCATATTTCTTCCTTTAGGTGCCAAAACTGCTTTTTTTTTCTCCAAGACCCTATAAAAACATGTAAAACACAAAAATGAAGTAAAATGGACTAAATTAACATAACTAAAGACTTAACAAATGTAAATAAGAGGGCTTAAATATGAATATTTAAGCACCTATCACACCCCTAAACTTACATATTGCTAGTCCCGTAGCAATAAAAAACTGAAAACTAAAATGAAAAATAACAACACACAGATAGATCCAATATTCATAGTGTCCACAAAAGTTTAGGTCTTTACACAAAACTATGATGCACATTCATGAGTAAGCTTAACAAATATAAACACATCTTTGCAATGAATAAGAGTTTTGAACGCAAATCACTTTCATGAGGTAGTTTAAGACATCACAAGTTTGACTTTAGTGCGTGGTGAACTAGCACATAAAAGATTAAGTTTCCAAATAATTCTAATGTGTAGTGTTTCGATGTCTCAAGATTCACCAAATTTCCTATTAGAATCAACAGAAATGGCATAGTTTTTTTTTTCTTCTTTTCTTTTATTTGTGGAACTTTTGCCAAGTTTAGTTCCCTTAAGCTTTCTATTTGACTTATGTAGCGAGCGTTTAGACAATAACTCCCAAACCATATGGTTTTAGGACATTGGGTGTAAAGACACCCCGAAGGACTTACTAGCTCGAGTAAAAAAGGCTACAAAACTAACTGGTCTTAATGCTACCAATCAGAATTTTCACCTTTTGACGTGACACTCACTGCTTACTGAGGCAAGAGGGCCAGTTAGTCAGTGGAAAGCTCTTTTTAATGATCATAGTGAGCAAAATTTTCACCTTTTGACGTGACACTCACTAATTACTGAGGCAAGAGGGCCAGTTACTCAATGGAAAGTTTGTTTAATGATCATTAGGAGCATTTTTCTTTTTGAGTAATAACAATTTTTCTATTTTCTTATGCCAAAGCGTTAATCTAACAAGTCATCTGGTTCACAGTTAAGCAAAAGAAACATACAAATTAAAATTACATGTCATACCCCACACAACTATGTGCTAATGTGCTCGTGTTAGTTTAGGTCAAACTTGTGAATCCTTAAATGCCTAAAAGTAAGTGATCTAGGTTCAAAACTTAATTATTGGCCTATATGTTTAAGGTGTTAAGCTCACTTATGAAGCCAAATCATATTGTTTGTTTAGATTACCCAAAAATTTTGGAACATAATGAACATGCATTTATCTATAAAAACAAAAATTGGGACATAGTGTGTGTGTGAGTGTGTCCCCATACCCCCAAACTTAAATTGCACATTGTCCTCAATGTGTGAGAAGCATGGAAGGATCTGACCTGGGAGATATAGAACTTAATGGCTTGCATGGCTCGTAGCACGCCCCCAAACTTGAACTGGATGCAATGACTATGTCCTTTAAAAAAGAAAAACAAACATAAACTGGAAAACAAGTGATAATAAACAGATATATAAAACTAAAGACTAACAATAAAAGGAAATACTAAAAAGGATATGCTTTGGGGTGCCTCCCATGAGCGCTAAGTTTAACGTCTTCAGCCAGACGGGGTATCCTCTCACTGCTGATCGCTAGGTGGTGCAGTCGATGAGGTACCGGGTGCGGGAGGTGGAGGTTGACAGTTTACGCATCCTAGCAAGTTGTTGTCCAATGTGCGCTCGATCGCACTATGAAGTGCACTCGATTGCACTTGTGGCAGAAAGTGCATACTCAGTAACCTCACTGCCACTGACCTTAATAGAGGCGCTTGAGCTACACGTTTATCAAAGTCTAGACTGCTCAAGCGCTCTCTATAGTAGCTTCAACATTTAGTCTTTTGGCATGGTGTACTTAAAGTCCATTGCATGTGGCTCAGGTGCTCTTGTTGCTGCTGCATACTAGACAATCGGGGGCGCTAAATCTTCATCTCTTGGTTGCACTGTAATTTTTGAGTGTGGTGTGACTTTGTGTCCATGTACCGTGAATGCTTGATTTCTTGCAGGCAACTGAAGTTTGGTGCCTGGACAATAAATGAGAGAAAAATAGTATTAGTACTCTCAAAAGTTTCAAATGGAGGAGTGAACTTACTTGGATGCTTTGGAGAGGCTTCAAGGAGGTTCACAGCTGCAATGATGTCATCTGTAATATCTTCAGATTCTGGCTTAGGCACCACATCCGAACTTGTGAAGCTGTGGGTGAGGGTGGCCTCCAATGGATCAGTGTGATGGACCTGAAAAATTTGCTTGACAACACTTTGCATCATACATTCATTATCATTATCATCTTAGGGTAATTTCAACGCATCAAATATCTTAAATTCTATTGTCTCACCATTTACCGTCATACTTACAATACCCTTTCTCACATTAATTATTGTATCAGCAGTTCTCATAAAGAGTCTTCCTAAGATGATGGGCAAAGGTAATGGCATAAGGCATTCTTCCATATCTAACACAATGAAGTCAACAGGCAAGATAAACTCACCGACCTTTACCAAGACATCCTCAAGCATACCTCTAGGTCTTTTGATGCTTCTATCTGCCAATTGCAAAGTAATGGAGGTCGGTTGAAGCTCCCCCAAACCTAGCTTTTCAACTACTGTGTATGGTAGCAAATTTACACTTAATCCTAAATCCAATAGTGCACGCTCAAAAAACTGGTCACCTATCCTGCAGGGAATGGTAAAACTACCCGGATCTTATAGCTTTGGGGGTAGTTTTCTTAATAATACCGCACTTACCTCTTCCATTAGAGCCACTGTTTCATGCTCTTGAAACTTTCTTTTATTAGTGCAACACACTTTTAAAAATTTAGTATAAGTAGGAATTTGTTTAATTGCATCTAATAAGGGAATGTTAATTTCTACTTTTCTCAAAGTTTCAAAAATATCAAACAATTGATCTTTCTTTGGCTTTACTAACCTTTGAGGGAAGGTTAGTGCATTCCACTTCTCCATTTCACTTACCTTGGATGGGGATGGCTTACCAGGAGATGCTTGTGCTGGCTCATTAACTCCTATGACCTTACCATTTCTCAGAGTTGTCACGGCATTTAGTTGCTGATGTCCTCTCGGATTAGGTATTGGTTGGGTAGGAAGCTCACCTTGCTTCCTTGCACTTAACTCTTTAGCCATTTGCCCCGTTTGAACTTCTAGTCTTTGGATTGTTTGCTCATGCTTTGTAATTGTTTGTCTTTGCTCAGTTTGAATTTGCCTTCCATCTACCATAAATTGTTCTTGTGACGTTATCAGTTGCCTTACCATACTCTCTAGCTCACTTGTCTTTGACTCTTGAATTGGTTGGGCTGCTTGGTGGAAGTTCCTTTGTTGCCCTTGAAGGTTTAGGGCATTTTGATTTTTGCTCCATGAGAGGTTGTGGTGGTTTCGCCATCCAAGATTGTAGGTATTTGCATATGCACTGTTTGGTCCCACATAGTTCACTTGCTCGGGATCTGTAGATGAATATAAATGGCAAGTCTCATTAGTGTGATCAAATTGAGAATATAAAACACATACCTGGCGTTTTGTGGCTTGTGGACTCGGTGAGATGTTTTGAGCAGTCATGGCTTTTACAAGCATATCTAGCTTTCTCTCCATAGCAGCTATCTGAGTTGGAATTCCACCAATTAAGTTAACTTCATACATGCCCTTTCTCTGTACTCCTTGTCTCACTCTGGATGAGAATTGTTGGGTGTGCACACTCAATGCCTCAAACAGCTCCACGGCTTCTTCACTGCTTTTCTCCATCAGCACACCTCCATAACCTGAATCAATAATACCTTTATTCATGTCATTTAGACCTTCGTAAAAGGCTAGTACCAGATCATCTTGAGTTAGATTGTGATGTGGACATTTGTGAAGCAGCTCATTAAAGTGTCCCCATGCCTCAAAGAAAAGGTCTCCATCCCTCTGTTGGAAAGATTGAATCTTCTTCCTCAATTGTCTCATCTTTCGAGCTGGGAAGAACTTTCTTAGGAACTTGCTGGCCAACTCTTCCCAAGTGTGGATAGAAACTGCAGGAAAGGAATTGTACCATAGTTTAGCGTTATTTTTTAAGGAAAAAGGGAAAAGAATTAACTTGATTCCTTCTTGGTCTAGGCCTTGGATATGCTGGAATTTGCAAAGATCAAAGAACTCTTGAAGGTACAAATGTGGATCCTCATTAGGTGTACCCCTAAAGTGAGTCAATGCACTCAATATTTGCGGAGATATGTAGTAGTTGCCTTTCGCTTCAGGTTGATATGAAATACATGATGGTTGATCAAGGTTCTGCGGGATGAAGGATTGCTTCATCGGTATTCATGCAGTTGGTTGTTGGTTTTCGAGCTGTTCCGCCATTGGTGCTTCGTTCTCGAATTCTTCTTCGTTCTCCTCGAAGTTGTTTCTAAGCCTTTGTCGAATGGTTCGTTCAAGCTTGAGATCGAGGGGAAAGAACGTTGGATGTCGGGATCGAAGTCCGTGCATGAATCAGGTAAAACAGCTTTAGTGCAGCAGTTCAACTCTGCTGCTAAGGTAACTCTCTGCCCTAATTGCGCTCGATCGCACAAGAGGGTGCGATCAATCGCAAGTATCAATTGAAGTTCTGCTGATGCCCTGAAACAGAAAAGAAATCGATTAGGGTTTGATAAAAATAAAGATGATAAACAAAAACTTAATTTTTTAGATTTTAAAGTAGAATAAAATAACAACTAATGATGATTAAACTAAACGAAAATAATTCTAAAAGGAAATTTAGTGCAATCCCCGGCAACGGCGCCAAAAACTTGTTGCGCGATTATCTACCTAAACAAATAAGTAAATAACTGTACAGTTTTACTTGCAAGTGCACTGTGCAAGTGCGAGATCATTTCCACAGGGATTGGTGAATTTCGGTTTCAAAATCAGTTTCTTAATAAAAAGATACAAATAACAGTTGAGTGTGATTTTAATAATAATAAGGACATAGGGCTTTGATATCCACCACTAGTCATACTTTCCCAATGAGTAATATGCCAATGCTCTAGCCCTACTATGAATACCTAATGGTTGTCAACCTAAGGGCATGGTATCTACTCCTTAAGCTATTGATTTCCCTAAACAATGAGTTAGGCATGGTATCTACTGAGTTGTTCCTTAAGAGAGCATAGGACCTATGGAAATCGACAACCACACAGGACCTAGGGTATGGTATCTACTCCTGATTTCTCATGTTGATTAACCTAAGAATCTTGTGTGGATATCATTTGTTACTAATGTCAGACCCAAGACTTGGTCATCCAAATTAATCTAACTAACAAGTCCATACCACATGCACATATTGATCAGACATTTACATATGAGGAATTTAAATAAACATAGGCATTAATCAAGTTAAGCATCATAATCAAGGCTACTGCAAAGATAATCAATGAATGTATATATAGGAAAGCATAACTAGGGCTTCAATCGAGCCTTATAAAGAGTTAGTTACATATGCTGTCTAAGATAAGCATTATAACATAAACTAAACATAAAATATAAAACCTGAAGAATACTATGGAGATGGGTTGTCAATCCTCTCCAAAGTTTACAATTTCAAGCTAAGCAAAAGATAAAAGAAGTGATCCCTTTTGTGTGTGTTTACAGGTTGTATTTATAGGGTTTGAATAACCTTAGAAGACTCAGGAAACCCTAAACTTCCTAAAACGTAAAACATCCTCTATTTCCAAAACTGGTTCTGCCGTTTTACTGTTCACGCCCGTACATGTGCGCTCGATCACATGCGTTGTGCGCTCGATCGCAAGGCTGCGCTCTATCCTTCTTATGTGCACACGAGCACTTATGTGCTCGATCGCACTTTTGCCAGTAACTGCTCCAGGATTTCCAGATTTCTTCATTTAGGTGCCAAAAATGATTTTTTTTCTCCAAGACCCTATAAAAACATGTGAAACACAAAAATGAAGTAAAATGGACTAAATTAACATAACTAAGGACTTAACAAATGTAAATAAGGGGGCTTAAATATGAATATTTAAGCACCTATCAATTGGCCATCAACATTTTGAGAGAATTTTGCAATTCTCCAAATAGCAGAGTAACTTCTTTTCTGAATTCTGCTTGTTCTTTCTTCAATTTGTTGAGTTCTTGTTGTTTTCTTACTTGACCATGTTGCAAGGTTATGATATTGTCATCCATTTTGGTGAATCTAGTTCCCTAAGCCATTAATGAGTTCTGATGGAACTTAATTGAGAAGATTTGGAAGTGGAAATGGTTAAAATCTGAGAATTGAGAATGGTAAATGAAAGCACTAGTTCATAGGTTCTTTTTAAGAAACTTACCAGTTCTTGAGCTGATAGAGGAGTTTTAGAGATAAGAATAATATTGATTCAAGCTTAGTATGGCTCCCAAATATACTTTATTATGTCCTCAATATCTCTTCCAATCTACAGATTAACTATTTATAGCTTTGATCTTTAGTCTAAATGTCTTACAGCAGAATTAACAAAATTATAAAGGAAAGAGAAATGTTAACTAACTAGTAACTGACTCTCTAATTGTCTCTTACTAGTACAATCAATGTAAAACATAATCATTATGCTAGTAAGATGTTGTGCTCTTTCTGTCACTCCTTCTTCTAAGATTTTCCTCTTCATTTACAACTTCCATTTCTTCTTCTTTTGTACTTAACTCCATTGTGGTAGTCTTTTTTCTTCCTCCTCTGTATCTTCTATGCTTTGCTCTTTTGTTTGATCTTCTTCCTTCCCAATAATCTCTACAGGGACATTCTCTTATAGTACTTGATTAAG
This sequence comes from Bretschneidera sinensis, assembly GCA_023935145.1. NCBI lineage: Eukaryota > Viridiplantae > Streptophyta > Magnoliopsida > Brassicales > Akaniaceae > Bretschneidera > Bretschneidera sinensis. Next base: position 73,598,547 of record CM043703.1, on the reverse strand, counting down.
TTGTTGTTAAATATCTTGCAACACTACAACTGAATCCAAGGCTATATGTAGTCTCTCTAACTTATCACTAAGGCACTTGTCATATTAGAAGACCCACTAATCAATGGCAGATCTTTGATCACTTCAAAACTCTCTTGCAAATCCCATAAATAAAGATAATAATAAGAAAAACTTCATTTCAATCAAATTATCTTCTTAGAGAAAAAGCAAATATGTTGTCCTTGGTTTTTTTTCTCATATCTCATTTCAAGTGGGCACCACTTATTTTTTTAACTTTTCTATATGTATGATACAACACTTAGCATTATCAATATCTACTACTTGCATTTCTCCTAAAATATAAATTGCTACTACTACAACAATTTTAGAAGGCCTGAACTCTAAGAAGTTAATACTTGCATTGAAGTCCCACCTAGAACATCATGAAACCCATTAATCCTATTGAACTACAAAAGTATAAGAAACATTACATATAGCACAATAATAGAGAGACCTTTAGTTGTGCTTAATATCAGTTGTATCAATCTTGCAATTGACGAGTTTGATGGACACTAGTCATCACTGATTTTACTCAAGAAATAATTAATGAAGGAGCAATGAGTTAAAACTTGCAATCTCTACTTCATTGTGCTCAATATAATAAGCTCCATTCTATGTATACTTTTAGCTTCAAACACAAATTTAGGTTACAAAAAGCGCATCATCAGGACTATCAAATTTGGATCAATACCAATCTCAGAATATAATCAACATTGTTATCGAAATAATTTCAAATCAATCTATAAGTTTTTAATGCATATAGATCTACATAATGAGGCACTTTAGTCTCTTCCATTTTGGTCGTTAATGATAAACAAGCTATAGCTAACAATTGCACAGTCCAAGCTTAACCTCTTTTTATGTTCCCAAACAACAAATCATGGATGAAAATAATCAGCAGTTAAAACAAGATGCTTAAGCTTAGAAAGAATCATCCTAGCATTTAATTTCTAAACTTACAGTCAATTGATAAACTGAAAGGAACTAGCATAAATAGTTCATAGATAGGCATACTGATGCATAATAAGAAAGAAAATATCTATTATTTTGGGATTATCTTGTAATTATAATTTTCTTAAAGATCAAGTAATAGTATTTTAGGAAATTTAGATTTTGGCAATTAGATATTTATTAGGATTTGATTTACTTTCTTATTTAAATTATGTTTGGTGCCTATATAAGAGTATTCTACTAGGGTTTTAGATTTAGGAATTGATAATAAAGTTTAATAATTAAAATATTTGTTTCCCTCTACTTCTTTTTCTAATTTTCTCTTCTACCTATTTTTCCTTCTTCTCTTCTATCTGATTATTTCTTTGCTTCTTCTCAGTCTAATTATCATTATTTCCACGGATTCTCTACTATTTATCTCTTGTCTCAATCTATTTCTTCTCTCTAAATTATTTGTCCTACATCAAAGTGGTATCAATGCTAAAAGATTTTATATCCCTATCTACCATCAACATCACATCGATCTCATACCCTAAAAAAATCTAGAAAAAAATTAGTTAACCTAGAGCTACCACCCATTCAAATTGTCCATCCTATATTTGAAAAAAAAAAGGTATAATGTTGTGAATAGTAACTTCAATAGTGTCGCTATAGTATGTTATTAGTGCTGCTACAGTACCAGTGAAGAGTGTTAATGAACAGTATTATCTGCACACAACATTGAAAATGTGTTTCTCATGATAGAACAACTACTTGACATGATTTCCCAAAAATTCGAGAGCCTTGTTAGTGTTTCTCACAAGAGTTGTTCCATTCCAGAACAAGCAAAGCAAAATGAAATTAATGATGTTCAACTATCTCTTGAGACAAAAGAAGAAGAAGAATCCAATACCATTAACTTTGAGAGGCCAAAGGTTGAGCCAAAATTCTATCGGGCAAGATGAGACAATAGGTTGTAAGCACGCCTAAGACAAACATGAGCACATGATTTGTGTATGATAATCCTTATTTTGATTTTGTCTTCCCATATTGGTTTGGAGCCTCTCAATAAGTTCTCTTGATATCATTCTTGTGTTTGATTGGGAACACTACATCAAAAAAAAATTAGTATTCACCATATAACTCCGACAATCAACAATTTTGTTCCTTCATAACTTAAAAACTCGAGGTCTAGGTTTTTTGCAAAAGGTTGAGCCAAAAGTCTCTCGAGCAAGATGAGACCACAGTTTGTAAGCACTCTTAAGACAAGCATGAGGACATGATGTGTGCGTGATAATCCTTATTTTGATTTTACCTTCCCATATTGGTTTGGAGCCTCTCAATAAGTTCTCTTAATATCATTCTTGTGTTTGATCGGGAACACTACATCAAAAAAAAAAAAATAGTCTTCACCATACAACTCCGACAATCAACAATTCTGATCATTCATCACTTCAAAACTCGAGGTTGAGTTTTTTGCAATTGGGGTAGAATGATGCATAATTGGAAATAAAATTTATAATATTTTAAGATATGTGGGATTTTAGGTTGTGGAATTATTTTGTAAATATGCTTTTATAAAGAGCAAGTAGTAAAATAGTAAGACTTTAGTTTAGGAAATTATAGATTTTAATTTTTATATTATTAGGGTTTTCTATTAGGTTTAGGATTAGTACTTATATAAAATCACTCATATTAGGGTTTTAATTCAAACAGATGCATAATAGGAAAAAAAAAATTGTATTGTTTTAAGATCTATGGGATTTTAGATTACTTATGGGATTCTTTTTTAAATATGCTTTGATAATGAGTAATTACTAAAATTGTAGGACTTTAATTTAGAAAATTGTAGATTTTAGTTTTTATATTATTAGAGTTCCCTATTATATTTAGAATTAGTTCCAATATAAAAGAATTCATATTAGGGTTTTAATTCAAACGATGATTATGGAATTTTGAGACCTAACCTATTTCTATGCTTTTCTCCTCGTTCTGTTTCTTCTCCCTTTGTTCTCTCTTCTTTTCTACTTAGTCTATTTTCTGTATGTTCTCTTTGTTGCTTCTCTATTCTCCTTCTTTGCTTTTTCTCAGTCTAATCTTTCTACTCTTCTACTGTTTCTCTAATTTTTCAATCTATTTCTTATTTCTAAACAATCCATCCTACAACAAAGTGGTATCAAAGCCGAAAGTTCATGTATCTCAATCGATCACAATTAACCCAAACCATAAGAACCCATCTGAAAAAAAGAAGAAGAAAAACATATTTGCTGCTACCACCCATTTCCAAATCAACTTCCACATATATGCCATACTTTAAAACCCCATCTAGTTTGAAAAAAAAAACTACAATATTTTGAAGAGTTACATAAATAATGTTCATGAACAATGTCCCTGCATTACAGGTGGACAATGTTTTGGGTTTGTTTTTTAATTTTTTAGTTTCTGGCTTCTGTAAAAAAATAAAAAAAGAAATGGAAAAAAATTGTAGCCACTTGTTTATGAAAAATGGGTTCAGGAAACTCAGGCAAAATCCTTTGTTTAACCATTCATAATGTATTCTACTCGGTCACAAAGGATGTGTTGCATTAAGTTTTTGATTCATATGGGTTTATTGAGAAAATTATTATCTCTCAAACTAATGTTGATTTTCAAGCCCTTATGCACTATCATTGGTATTAAGATACTTTTTTGGCTGAAACAGATTTGTTTAGTCATTGTATTTATTACAATTGTTGTCGGTTGGAGATTGAGTATTACTCGCTAAGGGTACCAATTGTGCCCAAAGTTGTGTTTCTGAAGATTGAACAACTACTTGATAGAGTTTCCAAGAAATTAAAAAACATCTTCAATGTTTCTCACAAAAGTGGTTCCATTCTAGACTAATCAAAGCCAGATGAGATTAATGATGTTCAATTCCAGCATGAGAACCAAGAAGATAAAGAATCTAAAATCATTGATATTGACATTGACATGTCCAAAGACAACCTGAAAGTCTTCATCAAGGAAGTTTAGACCACGGATTGCAAGCACGCCCAAGATAAGAATGAGGACATGACATGTGTGTGTGATCATCCTTATTTTAATTTTGTCCTCCCACACTGGCTTGAAGTACCTCCACAACTTCTTTTAATATCATTCTTGTGTTCGATCGAGACCACTACATACACAAAATTACAATTCTTTACCATACAACTCCAACACCAATAATTCTAATCCTTCATCACTTCAAAACTCGAGGTCAAGTTTTTTGGAAATGGGGGAGAATGATGCAGAATAGAAAAGAAAATATATATTATTTTGGAATTTTTGGGTTATCTTGTAATTACAATATTCTTAGAGATCAAGTAGTAATATTTTAGGAAACTTAGATTTAGGAAATTAGATATTTATTAGGATTTGATTCACTTTTTTATGTACATTATATTTGATGTCTATTAAGAACACTCTACTAGGGTTTAAGATTGAGGCATTCATAATAAACTTTAAGACTTGGAATATTTGTTTCTGTCTATTTCTTGTTCTAGTTTTCGCATTTACCTATTCTGCTTTCTTCTCTCCTGTCTGATTCTTTCTTTGCTTCTTGTTGGTCTAATTATTTTTATTTCTATAGATTCTACACTATTTCTCTTTTGTTTAAATCTATTTCCTCTCTAATCTATTTGTCTTCAAAGGTCCAAAATGGTAACGAGCACAAGTCTCATAATCATGTAACATTTAAGATTAAGTGAATAAAATAAATGACCCTCTCAAGAACCAACAAAGACATCATTTGTCATAGTAAGACATTATCAATAATGATTAGGAAAACAACGACCCAAATTTATACAAAGAACAAAGGAAAAGTAGAAACATAGAAGGAAAATATTGGGATTTTACCTTTAAAATCCACTGTTGATATTTGTCTAAGGATTAAACGGGTTGAAGAATGAAGCTTCATCAGGCCTTGGTGTCGTACTTCAGGAAGTGTGTGCCTCAGCGCCCAGCAAGGAGAAGTGTTCAGCCCCAGGTGTGCGTCGCACCCCAGGAGGTGTGCACCTCACCCCCTAGCAAGGAAGAGTCTTCTAGCCAGGTGTGCGCCGCACCTCAAGGAGGGTGCGCTGCGAAACCCTGAAGAAGGAGGAAGTGTGCCCTAGCTTGAGTTGCGGCTCCAATCACACCTGATGCTTCTTGATCAGTACTTTGGATTGATGTGTGAGGCTTAATCAAAATGCACAGGATCACTTAGACTTGTTGAAGGCTTATGATTGATTGGTCCTCAAGATCTAAGAGTTGAAATTGACTTTAAGATTGGTTCAAGAAGTGGTGCACTATATAAAGGGTCACCTAGCTTCAATCACAACAACAAGTGAGTCATAACATCATTATATGTGAGATCAAGTGTAAGAGTGCAAAGACACAAAACATAAGAGAGGCTCATTGGAGAGACTGGTTGTTTAGAGAGAGAGTAGTATAGATTGGGGATTCAAGGGCCTTGTAAGTGGAACTTTCTTGGAGAAAATTCTAGGAAAACTCAAGTCCTTATCACTTTCTTTTTCTCTTCTTTCGTTCTTCAAGAACAAGAGGTTTCTTGAAGGGGTGTTGTCATAACTTATAAGAACTCATTAATTTAGTGTAGAGGGCTCGGAGGAGCTCACAGGGACATAAGCACATTGCCGAACCTCGATAACAAATTGCTTGTGTTCTTTCTTTGCTTTGATTGTTGTTTCTGTTCTTTACAAGTCATTTTAGACTTGGGTGTTTGGAAGATCACCACCTGGGCATCTTGAGGGTGATTTTCAATAGTGGTATCAGAGCATTGGTGAGTGAGTATCAGAGCTGGAACAGAAGGTATCGGAGCAAGACTCCAAGAATTAAAGGTCAACTTCTTGGGTGATTCAAGAACGGTGTTGGGATCAAGATCTAATCGGGTTCTTGAGAGTGATTCAAGAATGATGCGGGATCAAGATTTGATCGAGTTCTTGAGATTTAGAAGTTGGAAAGCAATTGTGGGTGCTGCATAAATCTTGGGATTTTCTCCGCAAGATGGGTTCAAATTTCATTGTTAAGAAGTTTGATGGAAATGGAGACTTTGCCTTTTGGAAGTGGAAGATCAAGATTGTTCTTATGCAACAGAAGGTGGACTTGGCTATTGAAAAAGATGATGCTTTTCTAGCAAGTATCACGGAAGTCCAGCGGATTGAGATGAAGAAGATGGCGTATAGTACCATCTTTCTGCACACGTCGAATAGTGTCATAAGGGAGTGCGGAGACTCAGAAGATCCAGCTATTATTTGGAAGAAACTAGATGAGTTATTTCTTACCAAGACTCTCCCTAATAAAATATATCTTTTGAAACGAATCTTCGCTTTTAAAATGGATCCTAATAAAGAGTTGCAAGATAATCTTGACGTGTTTAATAAACTAGTTCAAGATTTGGCTAGTAGTAGTATAACATTCCCGGATGAACAATTGGTTATTATGTTATTGAATTCTCTTCCTGGTTATTTTGAAAATTTGATTAACGCTATTGAATATGGAAGAGATACACTAACCAAGGAAATTGTGATCAATGCTATAAGGGCTTATGATTTTAAAGCCAATATGAGGGAAGCATCAAGTGGAGAAGAGCTATTCATTAGAGGAAGGCCAGCAACTCGAAATGGCAATAGCATCTATGGAAACTACCAGGAGAAATCAAAGGGTAGAGGGCAGAGCCATGGGAGATCGCATTCCAAACCAAAGTTTGGAGGGAAGTGATACTACTACTGCAATAATGAGGGTCATTTCAAGAAAGATTGCAAGAAGAAGTTGTGGGATGAGAGAGGAAGAAGCCATACCAACAATGGAGAGGCTTTTGTTTCCAAGAGAGAACAACAAGATGATGTTCTTGTTGTGTGTTCAAATGTTAGCAGGAGGCAAGGCAGCGAGAAATGGATTCTGGATTCTAGGTGCACTTATTACATGTGCCCTCATAGAGATTGGTTCAAGAATTTCAAGGAAACCAATTATGGAAAGGTTTTCTAGGGGAATGATACTTCTTGCCAAGTGAGGGGGATAGGAGACATCCAATTGAGGATGTTTGATGGAGTCACAAGGCTGCTACAGAATGTGAGGTATTTTCCAGATTTGAGAATAAATTTGATCTCATTGAGTCAGCTAGATTCCATGGGGTACACATACAAAGCAGAGGGAGGAAAGATCAAGGTAACCAAGGGATCTTTGATAGTGATCAAACTAGCAATAAAGGATAGTCTCTATGAGATGATCAGAGAAACAAAAATCAAGGATCAAGCAGCAAGCTTGATGGCTTAGATGGATAAGGTGGTATTTTGGCACAATCCCTTGGGACATATGAGCGAAAAGAGGCTACAAGTTCTCAGCAAGAATAGTCTACTTGATGGTGACAAGGTAGAGAAACTTGATTTCTGCGAATGTTGTGTTCTTGGCAAGCAATATCGGGTCAGCTTCAACACCAGAGTGCACAAGTCTAAGGGCATTCTTGACTACATTCATGCGGATCTTTGGGGACCAGCAAGAACACCAACACAGGGAGGTAATCGTTACTTTCTGTCTTTAATTGATGATTATTCAAGAAAGGTTTTGGTTTATTTGCTTAAAAATAAATCAGATGCTTTGAATAAATTTGTGGTGTGGAAAAAGTTGCTAGAGACTCAAACGGACAGGGTAATTAAGGTGTTAAGAACCGATAATGGCTTAGAATTTTTCAATAAGGATTTTGATAAATTTTGTGAGTTAAATGGGATTCTAAGATATAGAACGGTTGTAAAAACCCCTCAGCAAAATGGAGTTGCTGAGAAGATGAATAGGACCCTTATGGAAAAGGTTAGGTGCATATTAATTGGGTCCAGTTTACCAAAATATTTTTGGGAGGAAGCTGTGTCTACTGCTACTTATTTGGTTAATAGATCACCCTCTAGGGATTTAGGCCTTAAGACTCCCATTGAGATGTGAAGTGGGAAACCCCCTGAGTTAAGCAACCTTAGGACTTTTGGATGTGCTGCAGTTGCACATCAAAAGGATGATAAACTTAGCCTAAGGTCTAGAAAATGTGTGTTTCTAGGGTATGGTGATGGGGTTAAAGGGAATAGGTTGTGGTCCTTAGAGCAAAAAGGAATGAAACTCATAATAAGTAGGGATTTCATTTTTAATGAATTGTTATTTCCCTATTCGGAGAAAACTAACCCTACAGGGGATAGTGAGCAAACCAGTCCAAAATTTATGGAGCATAGCATCAAGAAAAATTTAGTTCAGGTAGAGCAAGGAAGGCAAGAGGGTTCAGACCAGGTAGAGCCCATTGATGAAGGCCAAGCTCAAGACACTCAAGAGGAGGCTAAACTAGAAGGGGATGATACAGCAAGTCAGAATGACTATCAGCTCACAAAGGACCGGGAAATGAGGGTGGTCAGACCACCTTTGAGATATGGTTTTGCTGGTGCTAATGTAGTAGCTCCTTATTCTGAAGGAGGGGTTGAACCAGAAACTTACATGGATGCCATGGAATGTAAGGATTCGTCAAAGTGGTAGCTAGCTATGGAGGAAGAAATGGATTCTTTAAGGAAGAACAACTCTTGGGAATTGGTGCTCAAACCAGAAAAATAGAGAGTTGTGGATTGTAGGTGGATCTACAAAATCAAAGAAGGGAACACTCCAGGGGATGAAGTCTGGTATAAAGCTAGGCTGGTGGTGAAGGGGTTCACACAAAGAGAAGGCATAGATTTCACCGAAATATTCTCACCGATTGTGAAATACAAGACGATAAGGATAGTGTTAGCAATGGTGGTCCAATTTAATTAGGAAATCAAGCTAATGGATGTGAAGACAGTGTTCTTACATGGAGAGCTTAATGAGACCATCTACATTAGGCAACCTGAAGGCTATGAGGAAGGAAGGCAGGGAGATTTGGTGTGCCAATTGAAGAAATTTCTCTATGGCCTGAAGCAATCACCTCAGCAATGCCTGAAGCAATCACCTCAGCAATGGAATAAGAGGTTCGATTCCTTTGTAACTAGCTTAGGTTTCATGAGGAGCTACTATGATTCGTGCTTGTACTACAAGGGGCACAACATGGAGGAAGTGGTGATCATCCTCATCTATTTTGATGATATGTTACTGATTGGGAGCAGCATAGAGAGGATAGGAAAATTGAAGTCTCAACTCAGTGAGCAGTTTGAGATGATGGATCTTAGCCATGCACAAAAGATTCTTGGGATGAGTATAATCCGGGAAAGGGAGATAAACAGATTAAAGATTTCTCAGACTTCCTACATAGAAAAGATGATATCTAAGTTTTCTATGGAAGATAGCAAACCAGTGAAAGTTACCCTTACTAGTCATTTCAAGTTCTCTAATTATCAATGTCCGAGATCAGATGAGGAGAAGAAGGAAATGGAAAAGGTCCCCTATTCTAGTGCGGTTGGATCAGTCATGTTCATGATGGTAAGCACTAGACCTGACATTACTCATGCAATGAGTGATCTCAGTAGGTTTATGAGTAATCCCAAAAAAGAGCATTGGCTTGGGATGAAGTGGTTGCTGAGGTACTTGAAGAGAAGCCCAGATGTGGGGCTAGTTTATAAGAAGAGGGGTAATTCCATATATCTAGAGGGTTATGCTGATTCGAACTATAGAGCAGACTAGGATAAAAAAAGATTGATTACCTCCTACTTCTTCAACTTAAACGGATGTTGTATAAGTTGGAAGGCTCAATTGCAGCCAGTGGTAGCACGCTCAACAATCGAGGCTGAGTATATAGTGGCAACGGAAGCCATTAAGGAGGCTATGTGGTGCAAAGGGTTGTTGGAAGAGTTTAAGGTCTTAAAAGAGCAGGTGGTGGTGTATTCGGATAGCCAAAGTGCGTTGCATTTGTCCAAAAATCCAGTGTTCTATGAGAGGATAAAGTATATGGATGTTCGGTATCATTTCATTCGGGAAAATGTTACTGAAGGATGCATTCATGTGGACAAGGTGGCCACGGAAGAAAATCTTGTAGATTTAGGTACTAAAGTTCTACCTTTAAGTAAGTTCAATCATTGTCTTGGACTTCTTAGGATTGGAGTCGGTTGATATGGTGACTCAAGTTAAGTTTGGATCCTGAGTTCTCTGCACAATGGGCTTGGGTTTAATCACTTAGACAAAGGTAGAGATTGTTGGTATTTGTCTAAGGATTAAATGGCTTGAAGAATGAAGCTTCATCAGGCCTTGGCGTCGCACCTCAGAAAGTGTGTGCCTCAGTGCCCAGCAAGGAGAAGTGTTTAGCCCCAAGTGTGCGCCACACACCAGGAGGTGTGCGCCTCACCCCCCAGTAAGGAAGAGTCTTCTGGCTAGGTGTGGGCAGCACCTCAAGGAGAGTGCGCCGCGACGCCCAGAAGAAGGAGGAAGTGTGCCCTGGCTTGAGCCGCGGCCTGCCCTATTCTGAGGCGTGGCGCCAAGCACATCTGATGCTTCTTAATCAGCACTTTGGATTGATGCATGAAGCTTGATCAAAATGCACAGGATCACTTAGACTTGTTGAAGGGCTGTGATTGACTGGTCCTCAAGATCTAAGAGTTGAGATTGACTTCAAGATTGGTTTAAGAAGTGGTACACTATATAAAGGGTCACCTAGCTTCAATCACAACAACAAGTGAGTTATAACATCATAATATGTGATATCAAGTGTAAGAGTGCAAAGACACAAAACACAAGAGAGACTCATTAGAGAGGCTGGTTATTTAGAGAGAGAGTAGTATAGATTGGGGATTCAAGGGCCTTGTAAGTGGAATTTTCTTGGGTAAAATTCCAGGGAAACTCAAGTCCTTATCACTTTCTTTTTCTCTTTTTTCATTCTTCAAGAACAAGAGGTTTTTTGAAGAGGTGTTGCTGTAACTTGTAAGAACTCATTGATTTAGTGCAGAGGAACTCACGGGGACATAGGCACATTGCTGAACCTCGATAACAAATTGCTTATGTTATTTCTTTGCTTTGATTGTTGTTTTTGTTCTTTACAAGTCATTCTAGACTCGGGTGTTTGGAAGATCACCACCTGGGCATCTTGAGGGTGATTTCCAACATCCACCTACTTAAATTTTAGGCAAAAAAAACATAACCACATCAATTAAATATAGGCAACAAAAAATAAAGAGAAACAACACAAGAATTTTTAACATGGTTCGGCACAGCTCTTTTCCTTCATCCACGAGTCAATCACTATTTCACTCTTTGCAACTTTTAGATGGAGAAAAGTTGCTAAAACTCACTACATCAACAGTTATAATTCTTTTAGCTAAAATTGTAAGAAAAATCTTCTTCAACAATACAAAACTATGTGAAAACTCTCTAAGTAATGTACAATTTGTTTTTAGGCAAAATTGTTTGAAAACTCTCCCCAATCTCACAACTCAAAATCCCGATACACCAAATGTTCACTCATAGGACCTTATAAAACCCTTTTTTACAAGTTATATTAGTATTTGATTTGCTACACTTTCACAAACAGACAACAAACATGCAGCTCCTCTCAGAGCAGTAGCCTATCTCTCACTCTCTCAACTACTAATTTTTTATGCTCCTTTGTGAAACTCCAAGAAGAATAATAAAACACCTATATATATAGTTGTTTCCTATGAAAATAATTTATTTCTAATTTCCTTTAGTTTTTGTGCCCCAATATTTCTTCAAAACCTAGCTGCCACTTTGTCTTATAACAAATTAAAACTCCAACTTGATTCTTTTGTGGGCTACCAACCAAAACTAATAATATAGATTGTCAATTTTATTTTCCTTTATTTTATTAATTTTCATGGGCTAGATCAAGCCTAACAATCTCTCACTCCATCCCTTAAGAGAAAAGACCACCACATAGCTCCTTATTAACCTTTCCATTATCACTATCTTCTATTCAGTTTCTCGAAGTCCTTTATCATGGTCTTGTTTGTGTGTTCCTCATCATAAGTGCACTTCTTTTTGAAAAAATCTAAAGACTTAGAACTAGATCTCTTTTTTCCTTGAGTTCTCCATTCCCAACTCCCATCTCCTGAAACAGTCATGAAAAATTCTACACTCACGTATTCACGAACATTTTTGGTCTCTTCTACTCATCTCTCTTTGATGGTGCTGTAAGAACCTCCCCATCCATCAAACTTCCTTGTCTACCATTAACATCATTGTTGGAAATCACCTTCACAAGATGCCCAGGTGGTGATCTTCCAAACACCCAAGTCTAGAATGACTTGTAGAAAGAAATATAGCAATCGAAAGCAAGAAAGACACAGGCAATTTGTTTTCGAGGTTCAGCAATAGCCTACGTCCCTATGAGTTCCTCTGAACTCTCTGCACTAAATCAATGGTTCTTTACAATCCAGTAACCCTCTCTAAGAAACCTCAAGTTCTTGGAGAAACCAAGAAGAGAACAAGAAAGTGATAGACCTATTACAATGTTTTCTATCAATTCTATACTACTCTCTCTTCTTTACAACCAGCCTCTCTAATGAGTCCCTCTTGTATGTCTGTGTCCTTACACTCTCACACAATTCTCTTATTCATTTACATGTCTCATAAGTTACATCATATTACATTCTTATTGAGAATGAAGCTAGGTGACCCATTATATAGTGCACCAACTTCTTGTCCAATCTTGTGTGTCATTCTCCACCCTTAGATCTTGATGACCAATCAACCATGGCCCTCCATCAATCCTAAGTGATGTTGTATGTTTTAACCTTGCACCCACGCACTTAACAAGAGGCTAAAACAAGTTGTCCATGTGTGCATCAGTGTGCCTAGCGCCTAGGACACTGAAAAAGGGGCAGTGCGGTGCTAGGCAAACACCCTTTTCATCATTCGCTAGGTGGTGCGGCGCTGGTGAGGGAGAGATGCGGTGCACACTGATGCTGGCCTTCTCTTAGCTATGTGCACACTGGTGCGCACACATTTTCCAGCTTGTGTGCTGAAGCACACACACTAGTGTGCCTTCTTTTTCCTTGCTCCAAAGTGCCATGCACACTTGTGTGCACTCCTTTAACATGCTGAACTTCACTCTTCCACCTTTTGTTTAAACCTTAACCATGTTTAAACCTTAGACAAATACCAACAATCTCTACCTTCGTCTAAGCATTTAAACCCAAACCATTGTTCAGAGAACTTCAGGATCCAAACTCATCTTGAGTCATCATTCAACCGACTCCATTCCTAATAAGTCCAAGGCAATGATTAAACCTTCTTAGAGGTAAAACCTTGGTGCCTAAATCTGCAGGACTTTCCTCCGTGGCCTTCTTGTCAACATGAATGCATCCTTTTGTACCATTTTTCAGAATGTAATGATACTGAACATCCATATGCTTTGTCCCTTCATGGAACAAAGGATTCCTCCACAAGTGCCATATACTTTGGCTATCTGAAGACACCACCACCTGCTCTTTTAGGACCTCCCACTCATCCAACAACCCTTTGCACCCCATAGCCTCCTTTATGGCTTCCGTAGCCACTATGCATTCTGCCCCGATTGTTATGAGTGCTACCACCGGTTGCCACTGAGCCTTCAAATACCTCAACAACCACTTCATCCCAAGCCAATGCTTCTTTCCTGGACTACTCACAAATCTGCTGAGACAACCCATTGCCCAAGAAACCCTTAACCAGTTTCTCTCCTTTTCTTGGATTATACACATCCCAAGGATCTTTTGTGTAAGGCTAAGATCCTTCCTCTTGAACTCCTCGCTGAGTTGAGATGTAAACCTTTTCATCCTTTTCCTGCTGTTCCAAACCAACAGCATATCAATGACATAGATGAGGATACTCACCATCTTCTCCACCTTGTGTCCAGGTGAGAAAGTTTTTGTGAAATATATGTCTTTTCTTCTTGTGAACCCCTTCGCCACCAACCTAGCCTTGTTCTGGACTTCATCTCCTGGAGGGTACCCTTCTTTGATCTTGTAAGTCCACTTACAATCCATAACTCTCTAATTTCCTGGAATGTACACCAATTCCCAGGAGTTGTTCTTCCTCAAAGAATCCATTTCTTCCTTTATAGCTAGCTTCCATCTTGGTGAATCTTACATCCTATGGCATCAATGTAAGTCTTTTGTTCACTCATCTCTCCTTCTGTCCAAGGAGCTGCTGCATCCATAGCATCTGCAAACCCATATCTTAAAGGTGGTCCAACCAGCCTTCTTTCTCAGTCTCTTGTGAGCTGATGGTCCTTCCGATTTCCATCATCATCAACTTCCGATTCAACCTCCTTACGAGTGTCCTAAGCTTGGCATTCATCAATGGGCTCTACCTGGTCTGAACCCTCTTGTCTTCCTTGCTCTACTTGAACCGAATTCTCCTTGATGCTATGCTCCACAAATACCGAACTAGTTTGCTCACTAGCCCGTGTAGGGTTAGTTTTCTCCAAATAAGGAAATAAGAATTCATTAAAAATAACATCCCTACTTATAATGAGTTTAATGCCCTTCTTTTCTAAGGACCACAACCTATATCCCTTAACCCCATCACTATATCCTAGAAATACACATTTTCTAGACCTTGGGCTAAGTTTCTCCTCCTTTTGATGTGCATATGCAGTACACCCAAAAGTCCTAAGGTTGCTTAATTCAAGGGGTTTCCCACTCCACATCTCCATGGGAGTCTTGAGCTCTAAAGCTCTATAGGGTGATCTATTTACCAATTATGCAGCTGTAGCCATAACTTCTCCCCAAAAATATTTTGGTAAAACGGATCCTATTAACATGCATCTAACCTTTTCCATAAGGGTTTTATTCATCCTCTCAGCAACTCCATTTTGCTGAGGTGTTTTTACAACCGTTCTATGCCTTAGAATGCCATTTAATTCACAGAATTTATCAAAATCCTTATTGCAAAATTTTAAGCCATTATTAGTTCGTAAAGCCTTAACTACCTTACCCGTTTGAGTTTCCAGTAACTTCTTCCACACAACAAATTTATTCAAGGCATCTGATTTATTTCTAAGTAAATAAACCCACACTCTTCTTGAATAATCATCAATTAAAGACAGAAAGTAAAAGTTACCTCCCTGTGTTGGTGTTCTTGCTGGTCCCCAAAGGTCCGAATGAATGTAGTCAAGAATCCCCTTAGACTTGTGCACTCCGGTGTTGAAGCTGACCCGGTGTTGCTTCCCAAGAATGCAACTCTCACAGAAATTCAATTTCTCTACTTTGTCTCCTCCAAGTAGACCATCCTGGCTAAGAACTTGCAGGCCCTTTTTGCTTATATGTCCCAAGCGAGTGTACCAAAGGGCTGCCTTATCCATCTCAGCCATCAAGCTTGCTGCTTGATCATTGATTTCTGTCTCTCCGATCATCTCATAGAGTCCATCGTTTCTTGCTGCCTTGATCACTACCAAAGATCCCTTGGCCACCTTGATCTTTCCTCCCTCTACTTTGCATGTACACCTCATGGAATCCAACTGCCCCAATGAGATCAAATTTCTCTTCAAATCTGGAAGATACCTCATATTTCGCAACAACCTTGTGACTCTATCAAACATCCTCAATTGGATGTCTCCAATCCCCCTCACTTGGCAAGAATTTTCATTCCCCAAGAAGACCCTTCCATCATTGATCTCCCTGAAATTCTTGAACCATTCCTTGTGAGGGCACATGTGATAAGTGCACCCGAAATCCAGAATCCACTTCTTGCTGCCTTGCCTTCTGCTCACATTTAAGCACACAACAAGAACATAATCTTGTTATTCTCCCATAGCAACCAAAGCCTCTCCATTGTTGGTATGGCTTCTCCTCTCATCCCACATGTTCTTCTTGCAATCTTTTCTAAAATGGCCCTCTTTGTTGTAGTAGAAGCACCTCTTTCCAAATCTTGATTTGGAATGTGCTCTCCCATGGCTTTGCCCTCTACCTCTTGATTTCTCCCGGTAATTACCATGGTTGCTACTGTCATTCCGAGTTACTGGCCTTCCTCTTACGAACAACCCATCTCCACTTGATGTCTCCTTCATCTTGGCTTTGAAGTCATGTGCCCTTATGGCATTTATCACAATCTCTTTGGTTAAAGTATCCCTTCAATACTCAATAGTATTAATCAAATTATCAAAGCAATCAGGAAGAGAGTTTAACAAAATAACAGCCAATTGTTCATCCGGGAATTTAATACTACAACTAGCCAAATCTTGAACTAGTTTGTTAAAGACATCAAGATTATCTTGCAACTCTTTATTAGGATCCATTTTAAAAGCAAAGATTTTTTTAAGAAGATAAATCTTGTTAGGGAGAGTTTTGGTAAGAAACAACTCATCTAGTTTCTTCCATATGACAGCAGGATCTTCCGAGTCTCCGCACTCCCTTGTGACACTATCCGACATGTGCAAGAAGATGGTGTTGTATGCCATCTTCTTCGTCTCAACCCACTGGTCCTCCATGATACTTGCTGGAAAAGCATCATCTTCTCCAATAGCCAAGTCCACTTTCTGTTGCATAAGAACAGCCTTAATCTTCCGCTTCCATAGGGAAAAATCTCTCTTTCCATCAAACTTCTCAACAACAAAATTTGAAGCCATCTTTGCGGACAAAATCCCAGATTTATGCAATACCCACAAATGCTTTCTTCTAAACCTTAAGAACACGATCGAAAATGGATCTTAACACTGTTCTTGAATCACAATCAAGAACACGATCTGATCTTGATCTTTACTCTATTCTTGAATCACCCAAGAAGTTGATCTTTGATTCTCGGAGTCTTGACTCTGTTACCTTCTTGTTCTTGCTCCGATACCCTCTAACCAAGCTCTGATACCACTGTTGGAAATCACCTTCACAAGATGCCCAAGTGATGATCTTCCAAACACCTAAGTCTATAATGACTTGTAGAAAGAAATACAGCAATCGAAAGCAAGAAAGAAAAGAACACAAGCAATTTGTTATCGAGGTTTGGCAATAGCCTACGTCCCTGTGAGTTTCTTTGAACTCTCTGCACTAAATCAATGGTTCTTTACAATCCAGCAACCCTCTCCAAGAAACCTCAAGTTCTTGGAGAAACCAAGAAGAGAACAAGAAAGTGATAGACCTATTACAATGCTTTCTATCAATTCTATACTACTCTCTCTTCTTTACAACCAGCCTCTCTAATGAGTCCCTCTTGTATGTTTGTGTCTTTGCACTCTCACACAATTCTCTCATTCACACACATGTCTCACAAGTTACATCACATCACATTCTTGTTGAGAATGAAGCTAGGTGACCCTTTATACAGTGCACCAACTTCTTGTCAAATCATGTGTGTCATTCTCCACCCTTAGATCTTGATGACCAATCAACCATGGCCCTCCATCAATCCTAAGTGATGCTATGTGTTTTAACCTTGCACCATGCATTTAACAAGAGGCTAAAACAAGCTCTCCATGTGTGAATCAGTGTGCCTAGTGCCTAGGCACTAAAAAATGGGCGGTGCGGCGCTAGGCAAACACCCTTTTCATCACTTACTGGGCGGTGTGGCGCACACTGATACTGGCCCTCTCTTAGCTGTGCGCACACATTTTCCAGCTTGTGTGCTGAAGCGCACACACTAGTGTGCCTTCCTTTGCCTTGCTCCAAAGTGCCGCGCACACTTGTGTGCACTCCTTTAACATGATGAACTTCACTCTTCCACCTTTTGTTTAAACCTTAACCATGTTTAAACCTTGGAAAAATACCAACAATCGTGACTATGTCATTTTCTATGGTAAATACTCATATTCTGCAAATATGAATAAATTAGTGATAACATAATTAAAAAGGACTAATACCCATAATATTACCCATCTTCTTTTAATCAAATAGTTAAATAATAATTTTGCTAGTTTTTACGTTTTTGGCATTGCAACCACAACTCTGATACCACTTGTTTGGATTTTTCCACCAAAAATCCGCTCAAGATCCACACAAATAAAAAAAATAACTTTGATACCACTTATCAGAATTTTACCTATAAAATCCACCCAATCAAATTTTAGACAAAAAACACAACCACAAAAATTAAATATAAGCAAAAATAAATAAATAGCAAGAACACAAGAATTTTTAACGTGGTTTGGCACAACGTTTTGCCTACATCTATAAGTCAATCGCTATTATACTCTTTGCAAGTTTGGGATAAAGAAAAGTTGTTAAAATTCACTAAATCAATAGTTACAATTTTTCTAGCCAAAATTGTAAGACAATTATTCTCCAACAATATACAATTTTTTTAGACAAAACTGTGTGAAAACTCACCCCAAATAATACACAATTTTTCGAGGCAAAATTGTGTGAAAACTCTACCCATTCTCACAACCCAAAATCTTAATGCACCCAATATTCACTTAACCATGGGACCTTGTAAAACCCTTTTTTACAAGTTATATTTTTGTTTGGTTTACTATTCTCTCACAAACAGACAAAAAAAATACAGCTCCTTTAAGAGGAGGAGCCTAACTCTGGCTCTCTCATTCTTAGCTATATACTTTTTGTGCTCATCTGTAATACTCCAAGAAGAATGCTAAAATACCAATATATATAGTTGTTGTCTAACAAAAAATTTCTCTTATAATTTTCATTGGTTTTCATGCACCATTATTGCTCCAAAACCTACCAACCACTTTGTCTTGTAACAAATTAAAACTCCTCCTAGATTCTTTTGTGGCCCAACACCAAAACTAATAATAATGGGCTGCCAATTTTCTTTTCCTTTCTTTTATTACTTTTTATGGGCTAGACCAAGCCCAACAAAGAACCCAAACCAATTTCAGATTACAAACAAGTCGTCACAAAAAAATATATATATTTTAAGTAAACAAAAAACATAAATACTAATAATCTATCAACAACTTAGATATATATCAAATGAAACTCAATGTGGGTATCAGCAACAATTGAAAATGTTGTACAATGTGAGGAAATTGTGCTAAGGAAAGACAATAAATGTCTCTGAAAAACAAAAACGAAGTTATATAAACCATAAATATTGTCCCAAAAATCACTTAAACATGAAAACCAAGCTAAGAAATAACAAGGATTGATGGATCAAACAACACTCAAGAGCCCCATTTTAGAAAACTAAATAAGGAATAATAAATAAAATTAAAATAAACAAACTTTCCAAATCTAATCAAGAGCCTCTCTCTTAACACTCAACCCCAAATCACCACTGTGCAATTTCTTGAGGTAATCATCTCGAGAAAAATTCTCTCTTTGCCTCTCTACCATCTTTTTTACTTTCTCTTCACTCAAAATGGAAAACTCATCAAGAAATAGGATCTATTGTTTTCAAAACCCTGGTTTTTATTATAGGTATGATTGCTCTAGTGGTGCCAAGAATGGGAAATACAAACTTGTTTATGGCATTACAATCAAGATCATCAAAGAATGTCCTAGTATTCTTCACACAAAGAAGAAATGAGACTGCGCGATCAAGATTTTTTGCCATTTTTTGGACCTCAAGAAAATGATATTGTAAAATCCAAAAAATATTCATAAAATGAGAGAGCTTTTTGGGGGAAGAGTATTGCTCATAACATAAAATAGCCAAAAAGAGTGTGAGTATAGGAGGCTGTGTGAGAAAAGACTGTTGCAAAGAGAGTAGTTTATGGTGTTGTTTGGGTATTTGCTTAAATGCAACTTAAATCACCAAAACTTAAAATTTTTAAAGCTAAAAGCTCTAAAAAAAATCTAAGTTTTGATGATTTAAATTGTATATAAGTAACTCCCAAATAAAGCTTACATAGGAAATGAGCATGTATCCTAGGATAAATGAGAGATTGTGAAAGAGAGAAGATACATAACCAAAAAAGAAATAAATTTAAAGAGAAAAAATTGCATAAAATAAGAAAGAAAATAAGATGTATAAAATAAAAGGAAAAACCTAAAAACCCACCTGAGGTACATCTCCGGTTATACTTACCACATCAAGTTTAGAAAACAAACACTTACCTACTTTGACTATGTTTGACTTTTGACAAATCAATAAAAACTTAACTGAAATAATGAAAAAATGATATTGCCCCTCTTCATCTCTTAAAATCAAAGTATAAAAAACACGGGAGTGAAGTGAAGTGGCCCGCCTTGCTTTGATTCACGTGATTGTCTTTTTAACTTGAAATTAAAAAAAAACTCTATTTTAAAACCAAATCAAAAGACAAGAAAAGAAAGACATTTATCTTATCGAGAATAATACACACCACTATTGTTCACTTATAGTACTATGTAGTAGTAGTAAAAAACAAGTCAAGAAAATAATAGTGGTAATTTTGAAGAATGTGTATTTAATACTATTATGGTATGTCTTGTATTCGTTGAAAATGGTGGACCAGAATAATGGGTACTTGGAGTTGATTTATGTAAAATCCAAATCATAGAACTAGAAGTAGATATGTAGATCTGCAGATCTGAAACTCGTCGGAGATACAAGTGTAACATTAGAGAAGGAAAGTCGCGCTCCAGGATAGAGAGGCACTAACGTTGGAAGACGTGCTAGACTAGGGAAAGACGCTCGCATCATGATGGCGATGAGCTAAGCTGAACTGGACTAACACAGAAGAAGGAGAGTCGCGTGCTGCACTAGAGAGGCACTAATGTTGGAAGACGTGCTGGACTAGGGAGAGGCACTCACGTAGCGATGTCGATGAGCTGAGCTGAACTAGACTAATGTCGAAGAAGACAATGATGCTAGACCCAGAGGCTTCTTTAAATTAATGATAAAAATAAATTAAAGAAAAAACTAATAAGAGTGATGGAAGGGGAAAACTGGGTTTCTAACTTGTTTTAGTGAGCTAGCATAACTTTTGATCGATTTTTTAATGGTTGAATAACAAAAAATAAAACACAGGTAGGTAAGTGTACATTTTAAAAACTTTGTATGATAAGTATAACCGTGGACATACATCAGGTGGGTTTTTGTAATTTTCCCTAAAATAAATTATGCCAAAAAACATTAAAAAAAAATAGAAAATAGATAAAGAAAGAGAAAGGTTAAGAGGAGGTGGGTGTTATTTCGATATTTTCATTCCATAAAAGTTTTTTTTTTTTTTTTTGCAAAAAAATTGATTAGGATATGTTTAGATCTTAAAAAGTGTTGATGCCAAAAAAGATGATGAAGGGTATTAAAAAATTGTGGATTTTTTGGATGTAAGGGCTTTGAGGAGGTCTTGTTCCCACAGTTATCCGATGTGTTATTGTATCAGCAAGAGAAGTTTCACGGATCATTGTGCTCTACAGGGAACCTTTTGATGGTTAAGTTAGTAGGTGTATTTGAAAAGAGATAAGGAGATAATTTAGAGTGATATTGAGGTAAGGGAGTATAGGGGAGAAGAGGACTAAAGCATTTCTCTATGTTCCTCATGTGTTTACTCTCTATTATCTAGGTTTCTTATGGATCTCTTATATCTTTTGTGTAAATGTGGATATATATCTTCTTTATCATATGTTTTGCTTTCTACGCTAAAACCTCTTTATATAGGTGTGATCACCCTTGTCTTTGGGATTTCGAAGTGGGATACAACTAAGATGTGACTCTTGAACCTCGAGCCTTGTGCAAGATGACCTCTACCTACAGAAAAAGACTTTTACTTATGGGAAAAGATCTCTACATGAGAAAAGTGACCTTTTCTTATGAGTTTTCATATCAAGGACAAATCTTCAGAATATGGTATAGAGAGTCCATAATTACAGTCAGAGTAAGTCATTGCCAAAAGGGTAACAATCTGCATGTCCAGTTCCCATTAAACTAGGTAATTTTAATCACATCAAATGCCCCCACTCCCTAGAGAGATCTAAAAATATTTTTAAGGGAGTATAAGTCTTTCTTGCTACCTCAATAAGACAAAAGTTGAGGCTTTGACTGGGAGTTCTGTCCTTCAAAGAGTTGCATAGCATGAAGCTTTGATTCAATATCGGCAGGAACTCTAAGACTTGAGCCTTAGTTTTCTTGTGGCAAGAATTGTGTGCTTGAAACTTATTCTATTGTCGAATTTGAGCTAGAAAGGATTATCTCTAAACCAATAGGATTTTTTTTCGACTATAATCAGTTTTAGAGAAGTAACATAACTGTAATTGTTATCTTTTTAGTTATGATGAGATTGCATAGTTTCAAAGGCCTTTGCTCCTTCTCAGAAGGGGTGTTTGTAAGGTTGAAGTCATAGTCCCAATTCATTTAGGATATACCAGGCTGAATTCGTAACTCTTAACTATTCTGAGGTGGGATTGTACGACCTTAGAAGCCTTTAATCCCAACTTCAGTAGGGAATTTGTTAGTTATAGTCCAAACACTAGTTTAATCCGGGGTGGAATATTATGACCTGAGTCATAATTCAAACCATGAGGGGTTTTGAGTGACTGAAACTAAGCTTCCTCTTTTGATAAGAGTCATATGATTGAAATTGTGTTTTCATCGAGGTCATATAAATGGATTCTTTAACTCTTCATTAATATGAGGTGGACTTTTGTGACCTTAGAGGCTGTAAGTCCATGTCGATAGGATTTCGTGACTAGAGTTTTGTCCTTCTTCGAATTATGTGGAACTATGAGGCGTGAGGGTCATAATTCTTTTTCCTTGAGGATTTGTATAGTTGGGGCCTTAAATCCACTTTAGTATGAGTGTGACTAAAGATATAATTCCTCTTTTTTCTCAAGTGAACTATGAGGTATAAGAGTCATAGTTCTACCTCGGTGGGAATTGCATAATTGAAGTCACAACTCCACTGTATTTGGAATTATGGGGCACAAGCCTTGATTCCTCTTTGATGGGGTATAACTAGAGTCGTAATTCCTATTGACTAAGGTGGAATTATATGGCTTTGGAAGTGCATAGTTTCACATCGGGAGGAATTGCTCACTATAGTCAACTTCAAGGATGGTGTATGTTGACTGGAGTCATAATTCCTGTTGACAGGGATATAACTATATGGCTTTACAAGTTCTTGGTTCCACGTTGGAGTGAATTATTGACTGTACTCAACTTCTTCTAAAGGATGATGGATGTTGATCAAGGTGGATTTGTATAGCTTCAAAAGCACTTAGTTCTATGTCGGGAGGAACTATTGACTATATTCAACTTTTTCTAAAAAAATGATGGATGTTGACTAGAGTCGTAATTCTTGTTGAATAGTGTGGAATGGTATAGCTTCGGAAGTGTTTAGTTCCATGTCAGGAGGAATTTTAACTGTAGTTAACCTCTTACTGAACTGAGGTAAGATTGCATGAATTTGTTAAAGCCTTCAGTTTTAACTTGGTTAGGCCTAGATGGAATTGTGTGGCTACATAGGCCTTGGTTCCATGTAGGTTAAGCTTTGCGATTGTCTTTAGCTCTGGGCTTAGGTTTTATTAGGCCCAGTAGAATTGATGTTTTTTTTAAAAATCTATTCACTAGGAAGAGACATTTGACTCTCCCGAGGCACCCTTGTTAACTGTCACATTAATGATGAGTGAACGCTTCAACTGCTGGAACCACTATTAGTCATGTCAACATAAGTAGTGCAGTAACCACACGTCTGGGAAATAGTTCAATAGGCAGGGGCTATTTAGGGATTCTTTTTCTTTCATTTCTTCTCTTTCTTTTACTTGTCTACTTTCCATTTTTAGAGCGCTAAGTTTCTAAGTTTTCTTATAGTTTTCAAGAGTCTTCTTTTTCTTCTTTCGGGTTTCTTCAAACTTTCTCAAGCTTTCAAGTTTCTTCAAACTTTCTTAAGCTTTTGGGTTTTTTCCTTTCCATTCTTCGGTAAGATTCTTTCTTTCTTTTTCCTTTATTTTTGCACCATGTCTACTTCTAAGGCTAGTAGGTTTAGGAAAGTAGGGGTTAAGAGGAAATAAACTAGTTCTAAGAGCTGGGAAAGGGTGTTTGGTGGAGAGCAACCTTCTCAGAAGGTTATGGTTGCTTTCATTAGTGAGGTTTTCTAGACTAAGAGGATTCCTAGGAAAATTTCAAAAACTGACCTAGAGTATGTACCCACTAGGTTCTTCCTCCCTCTCCAATGAAGAGTTAGGCGTTATAGGCCCGAGGAGAAGGCTTGTGTCCCTCTAAGAGATGAGAAGCCCTATTCTCTCTGCTACTATCTTGATCATATAAAGGCAGAGTTAGGAATCTCTATTGATCCTAACATTAGGGAGATAATAAATCACTATGGGATTTACCTTACCCAACTTTCCCTAAACGGGATAAGGTGCGTTGTGGACTTTGTGCTGACCTGGAGGATGCATATGAGGTTAATAGAGAGGATAGGATGTCCAAAGTGTAGATGTTCATGTGGTTCTACACCTTAAAGAAACACGCTGATAATAGGTGGTTCAACTTCTACTCATGGAGTAGGAAGAAGATTCTGGACACTTCTTCCTCGAAGAAATGCTGGAAGGAATTATACTTTTTGTTGAAGGACCAGAATCTCATTAGGTTTGCTGAAGTGGAGCTCCAGGGACATAACTGATCAGAAGTAGCCTTTGGCCTTGAGTGATAAGGAGAAAAGAGAGATTAAGAAGGTCTTAGGAGCTAGGCTTAGGATGTCTGGCAAAGACCTCACTGACGAGAACCTACTGATGACTCATCAGCTTAGTTTGTACACCCTTGGCTCTCTTAATAATAATGGAGGGTATCTTAGCTATTTTTGTCTTTTTACTTGTTTTATTTTCATTGGTTCTTCTAATCTTCTTGATTTCTTCGAATATGATGATTTTTCCTTTGCAAAAAATACCATGTTCAACTCAATCAAACTCGCCAAGATGGCCTGGGAAAGGATAAGGGCCAAGACTGCAAATCATTCCTATTATGACCAAGTTGAAAGGAAGAGGGCCAAGATAGAGGGGCCTTCCACCTAATAGATTGATGTGAGGAGGTCTAAGGCCGAAGAGACCATGGTGCAATTGGATGAGGTTTAGCGAACTCAAGTGCTGGGAAAAGAGGTCCCTGCCACGGAAAGGCAGACAATCGAAGAGCTAGGTTGAGAGGTTGAGATCTTTCAAGGGACTAAAGTAAAGGCTGACTTAGTTCCTAGTGCCTTTAGGAACTCTACTCCTACCTTTGAGGGCTTCAATCCTACCCTCGAGGGCTCCATTCTTGTTGCCAACTCGAGCTTTGAATCGTACTGTTCAAACTAGAAGGTGAAGCGTACATACTCAGATTTTGACAACATGAGTACTGTTCATCAGCGGTTAAGGGGCACTTTTATACTTTTGACGCTGACCTAATGAAGTCGATGACCTCTCATCAGTCGATGGTTAATAATTTGAACCATTACAACGAGCTAAAATATGAGACTTTGAGTCTTTAGCTCCCGTATTCTATTTCCTTGGTTCCTTGATCAGGTTGTCTTTAGTACAGGCTAGCATGTATGCCTTCTTTCTGTACCACTCTGTCCAATCCATGGATAATGCCATCGCTAGATTTTGGAGGAGTGAAGAAGATCGTATAAGGAAGTTGGAGGAAAGTAGATTACATAAGGATGTCATTTCTAGCCAAGTCAATGATCTGGAGCATGAGAATGAGAAGTTACAGGCCTCTCTGACTACTGTTAATGCCAATTGTCTGTTTGCTTAGGAGGAGGTAGAATGCCTGATTACCGAGGTAGTGAGACTTAAGAATATTAGGAATCAGCTCAAGGCTGAGATTGCCAAACTCCATAAGGTTGAGAGCTATCTTAGAGCCAAGGTGACTCGTTTTCAAGATATTGAAGGGGAGATAAGGACCTAACTGGTCTAGGACGAAGCCTCTGCTGTAGAGAAGTATCGTAGCTTTGATGACTTTAAGGAGGATCTTCTTAAGGAAGCCATAAAGTACTACTCTAAGAGCTTTAAGGCAGATAAGACAATGGGTGCTAAGAGGTGGCCTAATCTTGATTGGGTCAGCTTGGAGATCCCTGATCCTCCTGAGAAGTAGGCAGAAGGACAGGTAGCCAAGGTAGCACGGGTTGTTGAAGAGCTTGAGAGCAAGATGGTTGAGAAGACTGGGAAAGAGGAGCCAAAGTCTTAGGATGACTTTTTAGCTTTCTTTTTTTATTTATCTTTTGGGCGTCAAGCCTCATTATGTAAATATTTTTTTCTTTCTTAATGAAATATTTTCATTCTACTATTTTGCCTTTACAATCTTACGACTTCCATTAAGTACAATTTACAAGCATTTTTATAAGTGTTTATACTTTGTTTCTTGAACTCAACTATTATGCTATGACTAAAGTAGTGATTGAATGTAGGCTAATCTGAGTGGGGTTTTGGTTTCTTACTTCGAGCTCTTGAAATCCTATGTCTCAAGTGGATTGAGATATGGATTCTCACATGAGTTTTACCTTGAGCATGTGTCTTCATCCCTTTTCTCGAACTGAATCTTTGTCTGGGCCAACACATCTCTAAGGTGTTGATGAGAATGCAAAATATCATATTTTTCTCCCTTAATGTTTAGTTTTTGTATACTCATTTGGTGCCTAAATGTATTCATTATTCTTATATTTTGATTCAGGATGCAAATGGAGGCGTTAAGTGCAAAACGAAACTAATTGGGCAATTTTGGAAAGTTTTGACATTGCTTCGTAATCTGGAAATAACTCTCTCATCTGAGCTCCGATTGAGATGATTCACGGAACGCCAAGAAAAAGCTCTACAACTTTCATGTTTTGAGTTTTGAGAGATACTGGCTGCATCAAGGTCGAAACCAGGCTTGGAGTTGCTGCACCTGCACTGTTGCAGTTCTGGAAAGTCCCTTAGCCTGCAATTCTAATAGGCTGATTTGACACGGTTTACTTTCGGAAGTTTCCAGACCTGGTGCATGAAAATTCATGTTGAAATCACCAGTTTCCTAGTTATATTAGGACTTTATTTTAATTTTAATTTTTTCCTTAAATTAGTCAGATTTGGATATTGTTATTTTAGGATAATATTTAGAATATTTTTAGGAGACCTTGTAGATTTCCAATACTGAAAATAACGTGAATAAGAGGGGAGAAATCATCATACTTCAGGGACGTCTCTCTATCCCCTCTTCTCTAACTTCTCATTCGAGTTTTCATCATGGCCCTGCGTGGCTAAACTTTTATAATTGGTCGAAGGAAACGGAAGCCTCAGAATCAATAAAACTGTGAGATCAAATATGTTTTTTTTATATTGTTCAATTTATGCTTTGAGTATCGAATGTTCTTCTGTCCCTATTTTCATGATTGTCTCTTTTAATTACTAGGAGGCCTACTAGTTTATTATTCATTGCAATCTACTGCTAGGTTAGATATCAAATCCATAATTGTTTGATCTCTCTAATTTGTGAAGCAACTAAGACTAAATGATTTGCTACGTCAGAAATTATTAGATCTTAGGAAGAACGCTCGACTAAATTAAATTGTGCTTATGTCGTTTAGCTTCATCGATCTCTCTAATTCTTAAGGATGATACTAGATTAAACCTTTAGCGCTTGTCTTGGGTTATTAAGTAATTAGGGTTAATTAGATCGCTTGTTTTCTAATTAACTGCGACTAAGGAGAGATAGGAAAATAATTCCAACGGTGAATATTCAAAGTGTGAATTGATATATAATTGCATCGATGATCAGTTGTAAAATTCTGATGGTGGATGTTGACTTAGACCAAGGTTTGTTCTTTTGATTGATTTTGATACTTCAATTTGGATTGTTCATTAGTTGTTTTTCTTAAAATTGTTTTTGTTATACTTAAATGCCCCCCGTCCTTGTTCACGCAGCATAAAACTAAGCTAGATACTCTCCGTGAGAATGATCCTTACTCATACTACTACATATATTTTTAGGAGAATAGGTTTTATTTTTTGTTGCCTGTGATAGCACACCAAATTTTGGCGCTGTTGCCAGGGAGTGATTCTAGTTGATTTTTTTTTTTTGCTTCTTGTGATCCTTATTTTGTTCTTGAAATTTAAAAAAAAAAAATAAAACAAAACAAAAAAAAATCATACTGTCACTAGCAAAGGGTGAAAAAGAGTTTCACTAAATTTCCAGAATTGCCCGTACAGATTAATCATCTTTGCGAAATAAACTATATTGATTTAGGAAGAACCAGGAGATGATCCATATATTCTTGGAAAGATCCAGATGTTTATTTTCTGGAGAATTTTACGCCTCGTAAATATGATTTTTCTAGAGAAAGTTATGGCAGTTTTAGTAAACAAAGGTCAGGTTGTGCGCAATTTCAGCGTGGCAGAAGTGAAGGGGCTATTAAATACTAATTTTTTTTCGTTTTGCTAGCAAAATCACACTGATTGTTTGTGTTTTAGAGTAGAATTTTCATTTATTTTCATTACTTTAGATTTTTCCTAATTTGTTTTTCATGGCTTATTAGAGTTTCCTTGATTTGCAGTGCGATTCAGAAATAGAGAGAACTTTGTGCAGGTTAAGGAGGGAAGCTCGGAGAAATTCTGAAGAGAACGATCCAAATCTTGATCCCTTGTTTGCTAGGGATTTTTGATTTATAAGTTGAGGAAGTCATGGCTGGAAATTGAACTTTGAAAGAGCTTGCTGCCCCTGATTTAAATCAACAACTCTTATGCATAACATTCCCTACTTTAGATACTACCACTACTTTTGAATTAAAATCTGGACTAATACATCTTTTTCCCACTTTTCATGGCCTTGTAGGTGAAGATCCTCACAAGCATCTAAAGGAGATTCATGTGGTATGAACGAGTATGAAACCTACGGGGGTGACTGAAGAGTAAATTAAATTAAGAGCCTTTTCGTTTTCTTTGGAGGATTCGGCTAAGGATTGGCTCTATTCTCTACCCTCCGAGAGTATTACCACATGGAACGAGATGAAGAGATTGTTTTTGGAGAAATATATCCCAGCTTCAAGGGCAGCCAACATTCGAAAAGAAATTTGTGGTGTAAGGCAGCACAACGGAGAGTCCCTGCACGAATATTGGGAGCGTTTCAAGAAATTATGTGCAAGCTGCCCCCATTATCAAATTAGTGAGCAGCTACTTATTCAGTATTTCTATAAGGGCCTTCTACCCACTTATAGGAGCATAACTAATGCTGCTAGTGGAGGAGCTTTGGTAGATAAAACTCCCGAGGCCGCGAGAAACTTGATTGGAAATATGGCAACCGATTCTCAACAATTTGGCACTAGGCTTGACCCTCCATCAAATCATGTTAGTGAGGTAAATATTTCCTCCCTTGAACAACAACTTGCGCGCCTAACTTCTCTTGTTCATCAAATGGCTGTAGGCAATATTCAAATGGCGAAGGCATGTGGGATTTGTTCGGTAGTATGGCATCCAATCGATATGTGCCTTATAGGTGCTTAAATATTTATATTTAAGCCTCTTTATTTACATTTGTTAAGTCCTTTGTTATGTTAATTTAGTTTATTTTACTTCATTTTTGTGTTTCATGTGTTTTTATAGGGTCTTGGAGAAAAAAGAAGCAACTTTGGCACTTAAAGGAAGAAGTCTGGAAATCCTAGAGCAGATGCTGGCTAAAGTGCAATCGAGCGCACTGTTTGGTGCGATAGAGCGCACAACGAATGCGATCGAGCACCAATGTATGGGTGTGAATAGTAAAATGGCAGAACTAGTTTTGGAAATAGAGGAGGTTTTGCGTTTTAGGAAGTTTAGGGTTTCCAAAGTCTTCTAGGGTTATTCAAACCCTATAAATACACCAGTAAACACACACAAAGGGGATCCCTTCTTTTTATCTTTTGCTTAACTCGGAGTTGTAAGCTTTGGAGAGGATTGACAACCCGTCTCCACAGTATTTTTCAGGTTTTATATTTTATGTTTAGTTTATGTTATGATGCTTATCTTAGACAGCATGTGTAACTAACTCTTTATAGGGCTCGATTGAAGCCCTAGTTATGCTTTCCCATATAGACAGTCATTGATTATCTTTGCAATAGCCTTGATTATGATGCTTAACATGATTAATGCCTATGTTTATTTAAATTCCTCATATGTGTATATCTGATCAATATGTGCATGTGGTATGGATTAGTTAGTTAGACCAATTTGGATGACCGAGTCCTGGGTCTGACAATAGTAACAAAAGAAATCCACACTGGATTCTTGGGTTAACCAACATGAGAAACCGGGAGTAAATACCACGCCCTAGGTCTCATGTGATTGTCGATTTCCATAAATCTTATGCTTTCTTAAGGGACAACTCAGTAGATACCATGCTGAATCTCTTAGGAAAGAAAAGAGTTAGAGTAGATACCATGCCTAACTCGGTGCTTAGGGAAATCAATAGCTTAAGGAGTAGATACCATGCCCTTAGGTTGGCAACCATTAGGTATTCATAGTAAGGCTAGTGCATTGACATATTACTCATTGAGAAAGTATCATTAGAGGTGGATATCAAAGCCCTATATTCTTATTATTATTAAATCACACTTAACTATTATTGCTTTCTTTTTATCTTGAGAAACTAATTATAAAAACGAAATTCACCAATCCCTGTGGAAATGATCTCGCACTTGCACACTATGCTACCATTGACCTTGTGTACTTGCATGTAAAACTATATGATTATTTACTTATTTATTTAGGTTGATAAAGGCACAACAAGTTTTTGGCGCCGTTGTCGGGGATTGCGCTAAATTTCCTTTTAGAATTACTTTTGTTTAGTTCAATCATCGTTATTCTTATACTTTAATTTTTCTAAAAATTTTAAGTTTCTGTTTATCATCTTTATTTTAATCAAACCTTAATCGATTTACTTTCTGTTTCAGGGCATCAGCAGAACTTTCTATGATACTTGTGATCAAGAGCACCCTCTTGTGCGATCGAGCACAATTAGGGCAGAGAGTTACCCGAGCAGCAGAGTTGAACTGCTGCACTGAAGCTGGTTTACCTTATTTATGCACAGACTTCGATCCCAACATCCAACATTATTTCCCCTCGATCCCAAGCCTGAGCGGACCATCCGACAAAGGCTTAGAAACAACTTCAAGGAGAACAAATAAGAATTCGAGAACGAAGCACCAATGGCTGAACAGCTCAAAAACCAGCAACCACCTGCACGAGTACCGATGAAGCAATCCTTCAACCCACGGAATCTTGATCAGCCATCATGTATTGCATATCAACCTGAGGCGGAAGGCAACTACTACATATCTCCGCAAATATTGAGTGCTTTGACTCACTTTAGGGGTACACCTAATGAGGATCCACACTTGCTCCTTCGAGAATTCTTCGATCTTTGCAAGTTCTGGCACATCCGAGGCTTAGACCAAGAAGGAATAAGGTTAATTCTATTCCCTTTTTCCTTAAAACACAATACTAAACTGTGGTACAATTCTTTGCTTGCAGTTTCTATCCACACGTGGGAGGAGTTGGCTAGCGAATTCCTAAGGAAGTTTTTCCCAGCCCAAAAGATGAGGAAAATGAGGAAAGAGATTCAGTCCTTCCAACAAAAGGATGGGGACCTTTTCTTTGAAGCGTGGGGACACTTCAACGAGCTGCTACTCAAATTCCCACATCACAACCTACCTCAAGATGAACTGGTACAAGCTTTTTATGAAGGTTTGAGTGATACTAATAAAAGTATTGTTGATTCAGGTTGTGGAGGAGTGCTGATAGAGAAAAGCAGTGAAGAAGCTATGGAGCTCTTCGAAACCCTAAGCGAGCACACTCAACAGTTCTCCTCTCGAGGTAGACATGTAGCCAAGAGTAAGGGCATGTATGAGGTAAATTTAAATGGAGGATCAGCCACTCAGATAGCTACTGTAGAGAAGAAACTAGACCTGTTGGCTAAAGCCATGGCTCCTCAGAATACCTCATCTAACCTACCAGCTGCACCACTCCAGGTATGTGCGATATGTTCCCAATTCGATCATAATACTGATACTTATCCTTTGTATTCATCTGCAGATCCGGAACAAGAAAATTACGTGGGACCTAACAACTATCCACTAAAGAACAACCCCTATGCAAAAACTTACAACCCTGGATGGCGAAACCACCCAAATTTCTCTTAGAACAACAATCAAAATACCCTTAACCAGCAAGAGCAGCAACGAAACTCCCAACCAGCAGCTCATACTGCTCCCGAACCAAAGAAAAACGACCTCGAAAGTCTTGTGAGACATTGGCCAATCAGCAGCAACAATTACTGACCTCACAAGATCAATTCATGGCGGATGAAAGGGAATTCCGAACTAAACTAAGACAAGCCACAGCAAAACATGAACAAGCCATCCAACGGCTAGAGGTACAAATGGGACAACTGGCTAAAGAACTAAGTGGCAAAAAGCAAGGTGAGCTTCCAACTCAAACACTACCCAACCCTAGGGGGCATCAACAACTGAAAGCTGTCACAACCTTGAGAAATGGCAAGGTGATAGGGTCCGATGAGTCTGAAAGAGCATCTATAGAGAAACCATCGGTATCAAAGGTAAGTGAGACAGAGAAGGTGAATGCACCACCCTTCCCGCAAAGGTTAGTAAAACAAAAGAAAGACAATAAACTGACCAATATTTTTGAAACCTTGCGAAAAGTTGAAATTAACATTCCTTTATTAGATACAATTCACCAAATACCTGCTTATGCTAAGTTTCTAAAAGATTGTTGCACTCATAAGAGAAAGTTTCAAGAACATGAGACTGTAACCTTAACTGAAGAAGTAAGTGTTGTACTATTAAGAAAACTCCCACCAAAACTAAAAGATCCGGGTAGTTTTACTATTCCCTATAGGATAGGTGATCAGCTATTTGAGAGAGCATTACTAGATTTAGGAGTGGCTGTAAACTTGTTACCATACACGGTATTTGAAACCTTAGGTTTGGGGGAGCTACAACCGACTTCCATTACCTTGCAATTGGTAGATAGGAGTATCAAAAGACCTAGGGATATTCTTGAGGATGTCCTAGTTAAGGTAAGAGAGTTCATTTCACCCGTTGATTTCATTGTGCTAGATATGGAGGAATGCCCTATGCCATTACCCCTGCCCATCATATTAGGGAGACCCTTTATGAGAACTGTCAATACTAAGATTTGTGTGAAAAAAGGCATAGTAAGTATGAAGATCAATGGTGAGAAAATAGAATTTAAAATATTTGATGCATTAAAACTGCCTCAAGAAGATTTGGAATGCTTTAATGTATGTATGATACAAAGTTTTGTTGAGCAAGCTTTTCAAGTCCAGCACATTGATCCATTGGAAACTATTATTACCCATAGCTTCACGAAGGTGGAGATTGAGCAAAAACCTAAAGATGTTAGTAATGATATCATCGCAGCTGTACACCTCCTTGAGGCTTCTTCAAAACACTCAAGTAAGTATACTCCTCCATTTGAAACTCTCATACCTACTAGTACTACTCTTCTTCCATCCATTATCTAGGCACCAACATTGGAATTAAAGCAGCTGCCAGAACATCTCACTTGTGTTTATTTGGGAGAAAAGTAGACTTTACCTATGATCATAGCTGCTAATCTAAGTGGTGGAGAAGAATAGAAGTTATTAAGAGTTCTTAGGGAGCATAGATCCGCCATTGGATGGACCATTGCTGACATTAAGGGGATAAGTCCAGCTAAGTGCATGCATAATATCTACCTTGAAGATGAAGCAAGGCCCACTTGAGATGCTCAAAGAAGACTTAACCCACACATGAAAGAGGTAGTAAAGGCCGAAGTATTGAAGCTACTAGATGTTGGCATTATCTACTCCATATCAGACAATAAATGGGTGAGTCCGGTCCAAGTTGTTCCTAAAAAGAGTGGGATTACCGTTGTAAAAAATGAAAATGAGGAGCTCATACCTACAAGAAAAACAACGGGTTGGAGGGTCTGTATTGATTACCGGAGACTGAATAAAGTGACCAGAAAAGATCATTTCCCCCTGCCATTCATTGATCAGATGTTAGAGAGATTAGCCGGTCACAGCTATTACTGCTTCTTGGATGGGTACAATGGGCACAACCAAATTTCCATAGCACCCAAGGATCAAGAAAAGACTACTTTCACATGCCCCTTCGGTACATTTGCTTATCAAAGAATGTCATTCGATTTATGAAACGCACCAGCCACTTTTCAAAGATGTATGATGAGCATATTTTCCGATATGTTGGAGAAGTACATTGAGGTATTCATGGATGATTTTAGTGTCTTTGGTTCTAATTTTGATGAATACCTAAATCATTTAGAGAGTGTCCTAAAGAGATGTGAAGAAAGCAACCTAGTGTTGAATTGGGAGAAATGTCACTTCATGGTTCAACAAGGCATTGTGTTGGGTTACTCCATCTCCAACAAAGGTATTGAGGTAGACAAGGCTAAAATAGACATCATTTCAAGGTTGCCTCCTCCTCTCTCAGTCAAGGGCATTAGAAGTTTCCTTGGACATGCCGGTTTCTATAGAAGATTCATCAAAGATTTTTCCAAAATTTCAAGACCTCTTTGTGCGTTGTTAGCTAAATATACCAAATTTGAATGGAATGATGACTGTATGCAAGCTTTCAACACATTGAAGGATGTTCTCACTTCTACCCGATAATGATGGCACCAGATTAGAGTCTTCCATTCGAATTAATGTGTAATGCCAGTGACTTCGCCTTGGGAGCTGTTTTAGGTCAAAGAGTCAATACGGTACCTCATGCTATTTATTATGCTTCTAGAACTTTAAATGATGCTCAGCTTAATTATTCTACTACTGAAAAAGAATTGTTAGCTGTTATTTTTGCTTTAGAGAAGTTTACATCATATCTTATTGGTTCTAAGGTTATTGTATTCACTGACAATGCTACTTTGAGATATCTGTTTTCTAAGAAAGATGTATAGCCTAGGTTAATCAGATGGGTGCTCCTATTACAAGAATTTGATTTGGAGATCAAAGGCAATAAAGGCAGTGAGAATGTAGTTACAGATTATTTGTCAAGGCTACCCTATGAGAATGACGATAATGAGTTGCCTTTGAATGAGACCTACCATGATGAACAACTGTTCGCACTCGAGGTAAAACTTCCATGGTATGCCGATATTGTAAATTATCTAACAGCTAAAGTTTTTCCCCCAGGCATGACCACACAAGAAAAGAAGCGGCTGATATCTCTATCAAGACACTACCATTGGGATGATCCTTACCTTTTCAAATTCTGCCCCGATCAAATCATCAAACGATGTATCCCAGAAGAGGAGCACTTGAGCTTATTACAACACTGCCATCAGTTTGCTTGTGGAGGACATTTTGGGGCAAAACGAATAGCTCTTAAGGTCCTACAATTTGGTTTTTAGTAGCCTAATCTGTTTAAAGATGCTTTCTCCTTTTGCAGCTCATGTGATAGATGCCAGCGGATAGGTAACATCTCTTCTCGAAATCACATGCCCCTATAGAATATTCATATAGTGGAACTTTTTGATATATGGGGCATTGATTTCGTGGGTCCATTTCCTAACTCCTTTGGCTACTTATATATTTTTGTGGGTGTGGATTATGTGTCTAAATGGGTCGAGGCTGTCCCCTAAAAAACTAACAATCACAAAGTAGTTGTAAAGTTTCTACAAGCTAACATCTTTACGCTGTTTGGGACTCCAAGAGCAATCATCACTGATGGGGGCAACCACTTTCATCATGGCTCTTTTGCTGAACTACTCCGGAAATATGGGATCACTCATAAAGTTGGTACCCCCTATCATCCTCAAACCAATGGCCAAGTGGAGATAAGTAATTGTGAGATCAAAGGAATCATAGAGAAGACTGTGAAACCTAATCGGAAAGATTGGTCTCTGCGACTAAACGATGCTCTATAGGCATATCGGACAGCTTATAAGACTCCAATTGGCATGTCTCCATACCGCCCAGTCTTTGGAAAAGCATGCCATCTCCCAGTAGAATTAGAGCATCGGGCATATTGGGCCATAAAGCAGTTAAATTTTGACATGAAATAAGCGGGTGAGAAGAGGAAGCTACATCTAAATGAGCTAGAAGAATTAAGATATGATGCCTATGAGAATACCAAGTTGTACAAAGAACGGACAAAAGCTTATCATGACAAACAACTAGTGAGCAAAAAGTTTCATGTGGGACAAAAGGTATTGCAATACGACTCACGGTTGAGACTGTTCCCAGGCAAGCTCAAGTCCCGATGGTATGGTCCTTATGTGGTCACCAAGGTCTTCCCCCATGGTGCTTTAGAGGTCTGTGGTCCCAACGGAAATAATATTTTTACGATAAATGGACACAGAGTCAAGCCATACCTCGATATTAACTTACCTCCAAGAGATGAAGACTTGGCACTTGAATCTGTACAGTATACAACTGAGATACAAGCACTAGAGCCGCAAGAGATGGACTGTAAGTGCTGCCTTCCAAACAAGTAGCACTGTAGCACGAGAGTGCTTGAGCAATTCATATTCGATTACCCATACAGCTCAAGCACCTCTATTGAGGTTAGTGGTACTAAGGCCACTAACGCACGGTAAGGTTGTACTGTTATTGTTTTATCATTCCAGTCGTGGTAAGTTATTATTTTGTCCAAACATTCTGCTTTGCGATCGAGTGCATCATTCAGTGTGCTCGAGCGCAAGAGTGCGATCGAGCGCACTCCAAGTGTGATCAAGTTCACTTGTGGCAGATAGTCTCATGATAAATTTAAACATTTCACTCACACTTACTCACTCATTCTCTCTTCACATTTCACTCCCACCTTCTCACTCGCACTCTCTCGTTTACAACCCACCACTCTCACACTCTCGACTCCAGCATCACCACATCACCAACCATCACCACCATCACACCCCATCACCACTAACCCCCCATCACCACCATACTGTCACCGCCATGTCCCCCTCCCAATTACACATTCCCTCCATACACAAGGTACTCATTTTGTTCACACACACGGATTTTAATGTGTCATTTACACTTTCATTCTCTATATGTGTTATCTTGTGTATGATTGGTTGCTATTATGTTTACAGGATGGTAGGAACACACTCGGATCCACAAGACCATAGTTTGGTCTTCTGTCACCCATAAGTTGTTCGAGAAAAAATCTGACTGTGTGCGATCGAGCACACAGCATTTGCGATCGAGCGCAAAGTCCAGTGTGCGATCGAGCGCACATATTCGTGATCGATCACAATTTTGACAAAACCTAGAATCCACATGTCAAAACACTTCGCTTCTACCTCCCTTGTCTCAAGCAGCCGTGCCCAGTCATCCTGGCCAAGCTTCGAGCAAAGAGAGCTCTTATTCGAGACCACTTTCGCAATCGATGAAGTCTTCAAGCACATGGATGCCACTCAATGGGCGTTCCAAGCATTTAAACATCGGGGGTTAAAGAGGCTTTTTAAACCAGTTTGCTCAACTGCTTACACCCAGCTGGTAGTCCAGTTCTATGAATGACTATCTTTTGACTACAGTAGACCAGGAGTATTAACTTCCTCAGTCTAGGGCATATCCATCGAGGTGACTAGTGCTAACATCACTGTTACTCTTCATTGTTATGATGAGTCCCCTCCAAATGACATCGATATCGAGAAGCAGCCGGACTCTTTTGACCTATCCATGATTATTGAGGACATGTGTGCTGGCCAGTACGTCGATGGACACAACAACGCAGTGAGCTGGTCAAAGTTGCCCCAACGGCTTTGGCTCATGGACACCATCCTCCAGTGTAATGTGTGTCCATTGGGGCATAAGACACAGAGGAGAGACTAATTTCTACAAACATTGTATGCCTTCCATAGAGGCCACTGGTACTCTCTCCCAGCTGTTATGTGGAGCCAGCTGCATAAATTTTGGGATCATGTCCATGGCCGTCAGACCACCACAGCCAATGCATAGGGGCTCCCATTCCCATTCCTACTCTCATACATCTTCAAGAAGAAAGGGATTAAAGGGACCACCAGCGACAGACTAGTGCGAGAGCATCCCTTCTTCGGGAAGGCTCAATAGACTCATAGCCTCTCGCACATGCCTCAAGGACTCCCAACCCCTGCACCTGCAGCTGAGAGGGTTGAAGAGGATCATATGGAGACAGAGACCCCTGTCGTTAGCCCATTGTGATAAGAGGACCATCCGGACATGGGACCCACAGAGTCCCAGCACTTTCTCACTAAGTTGTCCTTCTTCCGAAGTGAGGTCTCTGCAGCTACATCACTCATGCACCAGCGCATAGATAGTTTGGAGGTGCGGTTTGCATGATAGGAGGCAATGCTACAGGCCATCCTTGACCGCCTACCTTCGACACCCGGTACCTCTTCGACTGCACCACCCAACAATCAGCAGTGAGAGGATACCCCGTCTGGCTGAAGATGTTAAACTTAGCGCTCATGGGAGGCACCCCATAGCATATCCTTTTTAGTATTTTATTTTTAGTATTTACCTTTCTATATCTGTTTATTATTACTTGTTTTCCAGTTTATGTTTGTTTTTTCTTTTTCAAGGACATAGTCGGTGCGTCTAGTTCAAGTTTGGGGGCGTGTTCCAAGCCATGCCAGCCATTGAGTTCTCCATCTCCCAGGTCAGATCTTTCTATGCTCCTCATATATTGGGGAAAATGTGCAATTTAAGTTTGGGGGTATGGGGATATACTCACACACACACTATGTCCCAATTTTTTAATTTTATAGATAAATGCATGTTCATTCTGTCCCAATAAAATTTTGGGTGATCTAACAAACAAAATGATTTGACTTCATAAGAGAGCTTAACACCTTGAACATATGGGCCAATAATTAAGTTTTGAACCTAGATCACTCACTTTTAGGCATTTAAGGATTCACAAGTTTGACCTAAACTAATACAAGCACATTAGCACATAATTGTGTGGCGTATGACATGTAATTTTAATTTGTATGTTCTTTGGCTTGACTGTGAACCAGATGACCTGTTAGATTAACATTTTGGCATAAGAAAATAGAAAAAAAAATTATTATTGCTCAAAAAGAAAAGTGCTCATAATGATCATTAAACAAACTTTCCACTGAGTAACTGGCCCTCTTGCCTCAGTAAGCAGTGAGTGTAACGTCAAAAGGTGGGAATTTTGCTCACAATGATCATTAAAAAGAACTTTTCACCGAGTAACTGGCCCTCTTGCCTCAGTAAGTAGTGAGTGTCATGTCAAAAGGTGAAAATTCTGATTGGTGGCATTAAGACCAGTTAGTTTCGTAGCCTTTTTGACTCGATTTAGTAAGTCCTTAGGGGTGTCTTTACACCTAATGCCCTAAAACCATCTGGTTTGGGAGTCATTGGCTAAAAGCTCACTACATGAGTTAAATAGAAAGCTTAAGGGAACTAAACTTGGCAAAAGTCTCACAAATAAAAGAAAAGAAGAAAAACTATGCCATCTTTGTTGATTCTAATAGGAAATTTGGTGAATCTTGAGACATCGAAACACTATACATTAGAATTATTTGGAAACCTAATCTTTTATGTGCTACTTCACCACACACTAAAGTCAAACTTGTGATGTCTTAAATTGCCTCATGCAGGTGATTTGCGTTCAAAACTCTTATTCATTGCAAAGATGTGTTTATATTTGTTAAGCTTGCTCATGAATGCGCATTATAGTTCTGTGTGAGACCTAAACTTTTGTGGACGCTATGAATATTGGATTTATCTGTGTGTCATTATTTTTCTTTTTTTTTTAGTTTTGTATTGCTAAGGGACTAGCAATATGTAAGTTTTGGGGTGTGATAGGTGCTTAAATATTCATATTTAAGCCCCTTTATTTACATTTGTTAAGTCCTTAGTTATGTTAATTTAGTCTATTTTACTTCATTTTTGTGTTTCACATGTTTTTATAGGATCTTGGAGAAAAAATAAGCAACTTTGGCACTTAAAGGAAAAGGCCTGGAAATCCTGGAGCAGATGCTGGCTAAAGTGTGATCGAGCACACTGTTTCATGCGATCAAGTGCACAAGCACTCGTGCGCACACAAAGAAGGATCGAGCGTAGCCTTACGATCGAGCGCACAATGAATGCGATCGAGTGCACATGTACGATCGTGAATAGTAAAATAGTAGAACCAGTTTTGAAAATAGAAGAGGTTTTGCGTTTTAGGAAGTTTAGGGTTTCCAGAGTCTTCTAGGGTTATTCAAACCCTATAAATACACCAATAAACACACACAAAGGGGATCCCTTCTTTTATCTTTTGCTTAGTCGGAGTTGTAAGCTTTGGAGAGGATTGACAACCCGTCTCCACAGTATTCTTCGGGTTTTATATTTTATGTTTAGTTTATGTTATGATGCTTATCTTAGAGAGCATGTGTAACTAACTCTTTATAGGGCTCGATTGAAGCCCTAGTTATGCTTTCCCATATATACATTCATTGATTATCTTTGCAATAGCCTTGATTATGATGCTTAACTTGATTAATGCCTGTGTTTATTTAAATTCCTCATATGTGTATGTCTGATCAATATGTGCATGTGGTATGGATTAGTTAGTTAGACCAATTTGGATGACCGAGTCCTGGGTCTGACAATAGTAACAAAAAAAATCCACATCGGATTCTTG